>JASDDO010000018.1:367731104-368931104 GCA_030015575.1 Agapanthus africanus | reverse complement strand
TGACGTAGTTTTTCACACACGTGCATGCATACTTAGGCGGTATCAGTATTGTACTAGACGTAGATCAGTACCCCGATCATGATATTTGATAAAGAGGATACCAGGTGAATAGTATGATGAATGTGATATTGACCCGTACCCAGATTTGGGATGCCGTACGACGGATTTACGTACGAGCTATATTGATGATTGATCCGCACTCTTGACTTGGGATGCCTGCTTATAGATATGGTATCGGATATGATATTATTGAGGCGGGATCACCGACTGTATATATACAAGTATGTATTTATATCGACTCAGATGATAGGCGGTTTCCTTACCTGTAGTTCAGCTTGTTAGTTCAGCCGTATAGTTTAGTGTAGTTGTTAGATTAGATTAGACTCCTACCTATTTCAAAACTAGCGGATCGTGGGTATTTTAAAAGATAGGTAAAGGGATCTACTGATATTTCAAAAGACGTATCCTTTCTTAAAAACAATCGTAGCCCCTATTTTCAAAACCCCGCGATTCGTGTTATTTCAAATGGCACCATTGTTTAATATTTAGCTCCCGCTCATTTTGGTTGCTCGCTCCGCATCGCATATTTACATTGTTATTTCATATTGCATTGTTGACATTATGCTGTTAGGACACCAGCACCGTTACCGATGATGCGTATGTACCACATACACTTACTTGCCGCCTCACACACATCTTCATCGGTAATTGCCATGTCACGTATACCTTAGAATATATTATTGCTTAACTTAGCTTGATAGCCAGTAGTTTGACATAATATTAGTGTACATACCTTATATGCCAGCTTAGATATTGTAGTTATTACTTGTCGCTTCATGCATACTGTTATTCATTCTCATGCTTATATTCATGGTTTTACATGCTATTGATGATTCGGATTTCCATGATATTTTCTGGATTTGGAGGAAAACCGCAAAACATATTTAAACTGCTTTCTCTCTTTTTAAAAAAAATGCGGTTTTCTCATGATGTATGAGTCGTCCACCATGAGTTTGCTGATAGATTTCGAGACCCGATTCGAGGAGTTGGATGAACCGTTTCGGGTACATGGTGGGCCCGGTGCGGTACCCCGGGGCGAGAAGGCCGTGTTGTTGACGTTGAGCGTGGCAGGGGAGCACTACCGACCGGTGATATTACCCGACGCGTCGGATATCCGGAGGATACCGTCGTGGTCTAGAGATGGATGGTAGGGGCCGGTCTGGACTTACGGCGCCCTAGATATTGAGATTGAGACATTGAGATTTCGAGATATTGAGGTACTGAGATTTGATGATACAGGCCAGTCCGGATAGCCGGAGCCTGAGGTTTCGAGACTTTGAGATTTATGTTTTGTGTCGATGCTAGACACTGTTGATGCTGATTTCATTTATGATACCTCATTTTAAAAATACAAAGGAAATCTCACTAAATTATGAAAACAGTTTCTTCATTTACGTGTAATCTGTTTTCATGCATTAATACCTCATTCATGATATATTGCTACCTGAGGCACTGACACGGGCACATGAGATTATACTCGGGTTAGATATTTACCCTAGTCATTGTTATAGACTGCTGGTTTTATTTGAGGATTATATATATTGATCGTATGACCTAGGATTGCGTCATACATGCGATTTCTATTCGTAGATGTTTTTCTATTCACGAGTTGGCAACACACCCCCGTTGTGCCCCAGTTTCTTGCAGGTTTCGCCGTACAGGTTTCTTTACAGCTTTATGGGTACAGTTTCGTTCGGGTGACTTGCTAGTAGGTAGGTTTATTTGTATCGTACCCATCATTATACATTGTATATTATTATTCAGTTGTATCTAGAAGTTCCATCAACCAAACTTGTATTTATCTCAGATAAAGACCAGTGATGTTTATTCTTTCGATCTTAGAGTCGCGCGTTGTATTTCTATGGATTTCTTGCTGTTTTGAGTTTCCTTTTGAGTTTTGATCCTCGCCCTTGGCGTTGTATATTATATTGCTTGTGTGGTTGTGACCGTCGATTGACGAAGAGCTAGCTCCCGCTTGGGGATGCCTTTTTATTGATTTCGTATACTATTCATGTTGTATCCTGTTTGGGAGCCAGTATTTACAAAGGAGACTCTGCCAAAATTTTCAGGAAATACTTGATGTTTTTAAAACCGCATAACTCGGCTTATGCTATTAAAACTACTTGATTTTAAATTTGTTTTCCTTCACTCTACTACTTTTCTTGGTTTGGATTTCTAGGTTTTCGGCTTACTTAGATTACGTACGCCTCGAGACGTTTCGTAGTTTAAGTGCCGGTCATGTTCCGTACTTTCGGGGCGTGACAAAGTTGGTATCAGAGCGTTAGGTTTTACCTTCGGAGCGTAGGATGACCCTTGGTTGATGGAATAGGTGACTAAAGTAGAGTGACGTACCGTGGGTATATTCCGCGGCATGCTTACGATACGCTACTCCACTTAAGAAGCCTTAGGATGTACATTTCTTTGCTCAGTATTATATTCATTCCGATCTAGCCTCATCAGTACCAGTTATGGTTTTGCTGCCACGATTATGGGCAGGGAGAGCTACAGCTAGAGTTGTGGTCAGCACGAGCTCGTCACGAACGAGGACTTACCAAGGCGAAATTCCGGCGACACACGATTGCGGAGATGTGTCTTTTTACTGTGTTTCCCCGCCACGAGCGTTTGGCGGATCGCCTTTATGAGGTTACTCGGATGTGCTGATCAACACTAGAGGATTGTGCCAATGATAGAGGCCAGCCAGATTTTGATGACCGTTGGTGTATTGCTTATTCATGATGGTCGAGGCACTGTTCAGCGTGCAGACGAGCGAGCCAGCTATTGCTGCGAACGACGAGATATCGTCCCAGATGTTGGAGCTATTGCAGTACGAGTTGTACTAAGAGATGATAGAAGGTCGCTAGTCACCGAGGATCAATGACTAGGACATGTAGTTCGTTCTCTACCCTGGTGAGAGGTCATCAGATAGATTGATTCCAGCTAGAGACGACTTCACGCAGAGACGTGAGGGTCGACAGAGACGATCGAATGTCGGAAACCTATTATTCCAAGTTTAAAGTATTCGGAAAGACATGCAGGCAATTCTATGGTCCCTCTAGAAGAATGAAACCCTAACTCGACATAATGACCGAGTGAAAGCCTTTGAACCTTCGGGTTTGCGGCAGTTCCACGGCGCCATTAGTGAGGCTTGGGTTTGCCCTTCTACGGCTGGACCACCGATGCTGTGGTATATATATTCGATACTATTAAACTGTACCAAGATGTTGAGCTCTTGGGGGATTAAGAGGTTTCGACGAATCGATCGAATGGTTTGACTTCAATCGGATGCTAGGTGGTGAGATGCATTCTTGGGAGACTCCAGATACGAGGATAGCCGTTGGAGCTCAGTCCATACAGCCACGATGAGACGAGTCCGAAACAGTCGACGTTAGAGAAAAGTGAAGTAAGAGGTTCGTACGAGATCTTGATGAGACGACGTTCCACTCAGCCGACATCAGATATGCGGTACGCATGCCGAGGCATTGTACTTGGATTTACCTTCCAGAAGGAGTCGCGATGAGTATGCAGTCGTTCCAGAGAAAGATGCAGATATAGGAAAGGACGATGACTTCCGGACAGTTGGCAGAGACGAGACATGGAAGAGACCGTGAGCAGGATTCCTTCCAGGACACTGCTGCAATGATACGTGCACCCAGGATCAGATGTGTCACGTACATTCAGAGAGCCAGAGGCCGACGCTAGTGATATGCTGTCTTACGAGTGGTCGCGATGATTGACCGAGAAATGACCAGAGAAGTGCCAGAACGGAATCATCCCCGTTAGCACACCTGACAGGGCCGATGAGCCGATGGACCGAGAGATTTGTAATTCACAGTGAAGACCTTGACCCAGGAGTGGTCATTGTTACGCACACCAGCAGGCCAGAGTTCATGATCATCGACGAGATGTCCCACTAGTGACCGCGACAGTTGGCCCGAGATTCTTAGAGGATGCGCTTGAGCGGTACTATTCTGCCATTATTGATTTCGATGTTTTGGGTGATTTATTCGCATGATTTGATTTTGATGATTGATGATTTACGATCTTTGCACAGTGTTGCACTTGATATCGTTTTCGTGCTTTGGTTTCACATGTTTGTGATTTTACGGTTTTAGACATTTGAGTTGATTTTGTGCGTATGCACGCACACGATTTGGTTCCTGCACTCTGTATAGTTTATATATGCTTGCAGTGCAGTGATACGCCTTTTGTGCACTTAGATGCACTGGACTTCGATTTCGATTGTGATACTCGATATTTGTTTAGTGCACCTTGTGCACCTGATTTGATTTTGCGCATATTCGGCGCTTGATATTGGATTTCATGATTTCGTGCACGATGGATGCACCTGATTTGGATTTTCGCGCATGTTGGTGTAACACCCGAGCCCAATAATACTATTTATATTACTAGTTGAGGGTTATATATTGCTCATTTCCAATTATTCTGTTTTTCTGGGGTTTATTGCTAAATTTTAACCGGTTAAGTCATTTTGGCACATAACAAATTTTAACTCCTAAAATGAAATTTAAAATGTCCATGTTGGCCTACTCGTCGCCACTAGTCGCGTGGTAGCGTCCGCGTGTCGAGATTCCGTTCCGTTTGGCTAAACGGGCAAGTTTGGACGACTACGCGCGCGTGCAAGTGTCCGACTTGGGGGCATGCATTTTAATCATTAAACACCTCTTTTCGAAATTTGGAACCCGCTTAAAATCCTATAATTTGAATTTGGAACATTTGGGCGCAACCCGGGCGCGATTTGGAAATGTTTCATTTCGCGCCAAAAAGGCCCATTTAAATTTAATATCTTAAACTATATTATACGAATATAATTTACCTAACCGTTAAATCCTTCAATTCCTTCTCCTTTATCTCGTGATCAGCCAATCACGAGGCTGAGTTTTGTGGGCCCCGCCTCCAAATCCTTTCCCTGTCTCTCTCTCTCTCATCATCATCAAATCTTTTCTCTCTCTCTCTTCAATCTCTCTCTCTCTTCCTCTATAAGTTGTCATCCATGCAGCCGCCCCTACGCATCCTCTTCTTCACGAGAAAATGCCTCAGAACCCTAACCCTAGCCCCTCGTTCTTCGCCGTCGACCTCCCCGCGACCTCGCCGTCGCCGCCCTCGCCACCACGAGACTAGCCGCACCCACTTACCTCCTTCCTCCGCCGATTCCCGCACCTGCACCCAACCCGACGATGCCTCCAACCACTGCAGAGCCCGACGTCGACGCCGCCTCTCGTCGCCGACGACTCCCGCGACTCCCTCTCACCCTCCTCGTCCCGACATCGTCGTCGCTTCCCTCCTCCCCTCGCCGGACCACCAACCCGAGGCCATAACCCCTTCACCTACCCTCCGCTGTTCGCCGGAGAACGCGCCAGCGATCCTCGCCACCGTCACCAGAGCCACCTCCGTCTCCCCCTCGACCACCAGAGCCGACCACTCTCTCCCCCACTCGTCGCAGCACCCTCTCCCGCGAACCCCGAGGCCATTCAAGCCTTTGCAGCCGCCGTCGCTGCCTCGCCGGCGTTCCAGCGCCGTCGAGCTCGCCGGGGTTACCCCTGGTGCCTCTCGGTAAGCCTTCCTCATCTTTCCTTTTTGCAAATCACCCCTCCCCCCCCCCCCGCTGATCACATTAAGTTTATCGTGTGTTGCTAACTCGTTGCCGTGTTTCTGCCGGAATCCGACCGTGCCGTCTTGGCTAACCCGACGCTCCAGCGAAGTATCCTGGTTCGTGTGATCCCGTTGTTCTCTGTTGGGGCTCGATCCGTGGCCCGTGCTATCATATCGCGTTTTCTGCCGACATCGCATCCGTGTTCCGGTTTGCAAAACCGTCGAGGCAAGTATCTGAATACTTGCTTTAACATGCTAGCGTGCGAGATCTAGTCTTGCCACGCAGTTGAATTCATACTATATAATACAACAACTTAATGATGGTAATTGATATCATATTATGAGTTAGAATTGACAGTTGCAGTTATCTTTAACATGGAATCGTTATAATAGTTCCTCGTAATTAATCAACCCACTATCAATCCATAATTCAACTAAATAAAACAATTGGATCACATCTGCTTTAATTGTTAAATCATTCACGAGACAATTATTATACTTAGTGTAAATTCCTGTAGCTTCATTACTTCATGATTGTGGATATTGCTTCACCTTGTGGCTATTGCACCCTAAAGGTGCGTGAACCTGTTAATAAGAGAATACAAACATCACTGTGGTTACATGGAATATTATGGTTATTTACTGTTTCCTGCTGCTGTTCATTATTGATTGTATACCTGTTGTGAGCACATACCCGATTACACTACATATTGGCCTGACCCTGCTACACATGACATATACATACATACCGACTCATCCTGTTGTACCATGACATGACTTGTTTCATGATTTCATGCCTAATGCCGACAAACCCGACCATCCCTGCTGTCTATCCAGACAGACCTACTCTTACCGGATTTTGTGTTGGCATTAGTCCTTGACTACTGAATACCTGACCTGACATACATAGCTTGGGGGTATGGGGAAATCAAAGGTGAAACCGACTTGTAACTCAACAGTTCGATACATTGATCTGATCAGTCTTACGGGCTTGGCCAGCTCCGGAGTGTTGATGCTGACATCACTCGTCCATCCTACTACCTTTTACTGCTTAGCGGCACGTCTCGGATTCAGCCCCGAGGGTTTTGACCGTGGTCCCGGGCACGCACAAGATACTATTGAGTTACATCGACGATTCATCAATTGGTTTCAAAGACTATAGAGTAGAAACCTGATAGGACAGTTTAGTCACCATTGCACATTACCCTGCTCTGTTATTTCTTAGTACTGCTTATTTCATGTTCATACTTGCATTGCTTATTGCCATGTTTATACTATATGCTTGATGTCATGACGCGCTGACGTCTGGGTTTTGCATGGCCCAGATTCCGTACCATTGTCGACGACCGAGCAGGAGTACTTCAGCCAGCAGGCTGAACTGTGAGTTCCTTAGGATTTAGTTTATTTATTTCATTTCATTTCCAGATGTGAGCCCGCATTATGGGACGTACTGTTTATTCATTGTATTGGATCATTAGCTTCCGCACTTATTGTTTATTGATTTTTGTTATTATGGATTTGGACATGTATTAGATTAGCTTATTATCTTGTTCTTGATATCCTTACAACCGTAATGTGACTGTGGATGGATACTTCCTACCCACAGGTAGCATGGTTGGCTATGTCACGTGCCCAATCCTGCGTACTCTGGGAAGCGGGGCGTGACATGGTTCTTTTGGTATCAGAGCCATAGGTTAATTAGGATGATTCTTTGTAGTTAGGTATCGCACCCGATACACGAATCAGAATACCCGTGATTAGGAAACATGTCCTGCCACTTTGACCGTTTTACCATTCTTGAATCATTCTTCCGGATTATGTCGGCATGCAAACTTACTTTGCATTGTCAACTCGAAAACCTAACTTCTTGTTATCTCTAGGACTTAGGCGACTTGGGTGGAGTTAAGTAATTGCGGCTATGATACCGCGGCATAGCTACAATGCAGCACTCTATTTAAGTATCTTGGAGTTCTAGTCTTGATTTATATATTGAATCTACCATCATGCTAATGTTGTTGTTTTGATTTCAGGACCATGGCAGATAAGAATTTCAAGACGTATCAGAGGCGTGTGGATGAAGCCGCCATGTTAGGAGTGATACGCGGGATGTTGGAGAATCAGAAGAGGCAGACTGAGCTGATCCAGCAGCAAGCAGATTCATTTCAGGAGGGTTTGCAGGCTATGCAGCAGTCTGTAAACACCGCTGTAGCGAAGCCAGTCGACCGAGTAGGGACCGTGGCAGATTTCAGATGTTTGGGTCCTACTACTTTCACTGGTCTGGAGGAGCCGTTACCAGTCGAGCAGTGGCTAGTGGACACGGAGAATTTACTGATTGCGGCACAGATCCCAGACGACAAGAGAGTTGATGTGGTGCGCATTCAGCTGGTGGATTACGCCCGAGAGTGATGGCTTGTGGAGGAGACCCGCTTGTCCAAGCCAATCAGTTGGGCGGATTTCTCCAAAGGTTTCTTGGAAAAGTTCTTCCCGCGGACTGCACGGGAGGAAATGGAGGAGAAATTTATAGGGCTGAGACAAAATGGAGCAGCTGTGGATGTACATGCAGCGGAGTGGACAAGACTCAGCCGTTTCGCTGGACCCTTAGTCGCCAAGGAGGCAGACAGGGCGCAAAGATTCTTGCGCAGTTTGGATGTGGAAATCCAGAGGCAGATTGTCTCCCTGGGTTTGACCACTTTCTCGCAGGTTCTTACGGCAGCCAGAGAGCAGCAGAGTTTATCAGGATCGAAAGGGAACCTTCACCAGACAGCAGTTGCGGCCAGGAAGCCTGCATTTGTGCCTAACCGAGATCATGGGCGCAGAGGTATTCCAGTGGACCGTCGAGGTGTAGCGCCAATGAAGAAGTCTGTGATCGTTGATCGAAGGAAGAGCGTGACTTGTGATTACTGCCGATTACCTGGGCACGTGCAGAAGGAGTGTCGAAGGAGACTGGGACTTTGTCTGTTTTGTGGAGCAGCCGATCACGCAGTTGGTGCTTGTCCGTCGAAGCTTCGCACGAGAGATGATATACGGAAGCCTCCGCAGAGACCGTTCCAAGGGCAGAAGCAGCTGACACAAGGACCCAACCAGGGTCGAGCTTTCACATTGACAGCTGAGGAAGCCAAGGCATCAGGAGAAGTGGTTTCAGGTACTGTACTCGTTCGTGGTTTTCCCGCATTGGCATTATTTGATTCCGGAGCATCCCACTGTTTTATGTCATCCAAATTTATAACTACACACTCGATCACCTGCACGACCCTGTCTAGTTTCTGGGACATACACACTGGGAATGGGAAAATCATAGCTAGTAAGGAATGTAAAGATTGTACGGTTGTTGTTTGTGGACGGGAGCTTTTTGCAGATTTCTTGGTGATTGATACGGGCAGTTATGAAGTAGTCTTGGGAATGGATTTTCTTGGCACTTTCCACGCACACATTGATTGTAGGGCAAGGAAAGTAATTTTCCAGATTCCCGGACACCCTGCGTTTACTTTCATTGGAGGAAGCAGTTCTGTCGGGCCAGTCGAGTTTAGGGCTAGGCCGACGAACAGTGTTCTTGCGGCTATGGTAGTGGATAGTAATGAAGAGCCGGCAGTTGTCCGCGACTTTATGGATGTGTTTGAAGATATTTCGGGCTTACCGCCGAAGCGAGATGTGGAGTTTGCGATTGACCTTATTCCTGGTGCAGCGCCAGTATCAAAATCTTATTATCCGATGGCACCGGTGGAATTGGAAGAAGTTAAGAAACAAGTTGGTGAATTACTCGAGAAGGGATGGATTCGAAGCAGCAACTCACCTTGGGGAGCTCCAGTTCTTTTAGTAAAGAAGAAGGATGGCACGAGAAGGATGTGCATTGATTATCGAGAATTGAACCGGGTGACTATTAAGAACAAGTACCCGATCCCTCGCATTGGAGAACTTTTTGAGCAGCTTAGTGGTGCGAGGGTATTCTCGAAACTGGACCTGCGATCAGGATATCATCAAGTCCGAGTGAAAGCAGAAGACATTTGCAAGACGGCGTTTCGAACTCGGTATGGGCATTTCGAGTATTTAGTGATGCCCTTCGGAGTGACTAATGCGCCGGCAATATTCATGGATTTGATGAACAGGATCTTTTCACCGTTCTTGGACCAGTTTATTGTGGTATTCATTGACGATATTCTGGTGTACTCGAGGAGTCCGGAGGAGCATGCTGAGCACTTAAGGATCGCACTGCAAACGCTGAGACAAGAGAAGTTATTTGCGAAGATGAGTAAGTGTGAATTCTGGCTGGAGGAAGTGAAGTTTCTGGGGCATGTCGTGTCGGGCGATGGAATTGCCGTCGATCCCGAAAAGATTGCAGCAGTTCGAGATTGGCCTATTCCAAAGAATGTTGTGGAGATAAGAAGTTTCCTTGGACTCGCCGGATACTACAGGAGATTTGTGGAGAACTTCGCTCATTTAGCTGAGCCGTTAACCAAGCTCACGCGTAAGGAGGTACCGTTTGTTTGGACGGATGGATGTGCATTGGCCTTTGAGACGTTGAAGCAGAAATTGATAACCGCCCCTATCCTGACCGTACCGGATAATTCAGGAGGACTGGTGATTCATAGCGACGCATCCGGAAAGGGATTGGGATGTGTTTTGATGCAGAATGGGAAAGTCGTCGCTTACGCATCGAGACAAATGAAGACTCATGAGAAGAACTATCCGACTCATGACTTAGAGCTTGCAGCCGTGATCTTCGTCCTGAAGATTTGGAGACACTACCTTCTGGGCGAGAGAGTTGAAGTCTTTACGGATCACAAGAGTTTGAAATATGTGTTCACTCAGAAGGAGTTGAACATGAGGCAACGCAGATGGTTGGAGCTGATGGCCGACTACGACCTTGATCTTAAGTACCATCCAGGAAAAGTTAACGTCGTGCCAGATGCGCTGAGTCGGTTACCAGCAATTCAGGTTTTGACCGCACAAAGGGAGATCATTGCGGATTTTCAGAGATTTGACTTGGAGGTTGTGCTACCACATGCTACAGGACAGTTGATGCAGTTGCAAGTACAGTCGTCCTTAGTTGAGAAGATTAAAGCAGCACAATCGCAGGATCCTAGACTGCAAAAGTTTCGAGAGCAGGTTGGAGCCGGACTACGAACCGATTTACTGATCCATGAAGACGGTTCTTTGAGATATGGTAGCCGTGTGTGTGCGCCAAAAGGAGATGTGCGTGAAGAGCTTATGAGGGAGGCACACAGTTCAGCTTACTCTGTACATCCAGGAGGGACAAAGATGTACCGAGATATTCGACAGCACTTCTGGTGGGAAGGTATGAAACGGGAAATTGCTCACTTCGTGGCTAAGTGCTTGGTGTGTCAGCAAGTCAAGGCCGAACACCAAAGGGTTGCTGGTTTGTTGCAACCACTTCCGATTCCTCAGTGGAAGTGGGAACATATAACCATGGATTTCGTGACAGCTTTACCGCGGAGTCCAAAGGGCAACAATGCCGTATGGGTGATTGTCGATCGTTTGACCAAGGCAGCTCACTTTATTCCTTTTCGGGTTGGTCAATCGACGGAGACTTTGGCAGAGCGATACATGCAGGAGATTGTCAGATTGCATGGAGTGCCGGTAAGCATCGTGTCCGATCGGGATACTCGATTCTTGTCGCACTTTTGAAGGAGTTTACAAGAAAGTTTGGGGACTCGACTGAAGTTTAGCACAGCTTATCATCCTCAGACTGATGGACAATCGGAGAGAACGATCCAGACCCTTGAAGATATGCTGAGGGCTTGCATGTTGGACTTCAAAGGTTCTTGGGAGGATCATCTACACCTGGTGGAGTTTTCGTACAACAATAGCTTCCAAGCGACAATTCAGATGGCTCCGTTTGAAGCGTTGTATGGTCGTAAGTGCCGTTCGCCGGTTTGTTGGGATGATGTTGGTGAACGAAGGTTACTAGGACCAGATTTGGTGGTACAGACAGTCGAGAAGGTGAATACCATCAGGAAGCATATGAAGGCAGCTCAAGACAGACAGAAAAGTTGGGCCGACACGTCAAGAAGACCTCTAGAGTTCGCCGTGGGTGATTTGGTATTCCTGAAGATATCACCGACTGGAGGGGTGATTCGCTTTGGCAGTCGGGGAAAGCTTAGTCCTCGATTCGTTGGACCCTTCGAGATTTTGGAGCGTGTTGGAGAGGTATCGTACCGGTTGGCGTTACCACCGTCATTAGGAGGAGTTCACGATGTGTTTCATGTGTCTCAACTACGGAGGTATGTTCATGATGAGACTCATGTCTTGGATCATTCGGAGTTGACCGTACGGGAGGACCTGACTTTTGAGGAGCGACCAGTTGAAATCAAGGATCGAAGAGAAAAGGTTCTTAAGAACAAGGTTATCCCTCTTGTGCTAGTTTCTTGGGGAAATCGATCGCATGGAGAATCCACTTGGGAGCGAGAAGACGAGATCCGTCAGAAATTCCCTCACCTTTTCCAGTAGTTAGCTATCTTGTATTCTCGGAATTTCGAGGACGAAATTCTTTTGTAGTTGGGTATGATGTAACACCCGAGCCCAATAATACTATTTATATTACTAGTTGAGGGTTATATATTGCTCATTTCCAATTATTCTGTTTTTCTGGGGTTTATTGCTAAATTTTAACCGGTTAAGTCATTTTGGCACATAACAAATTTTAACTCCTAAAATGAAATTTAAAATGTCCATGTTGGCCTACTCGTCTCCACTAGTCACGTGGTAGCGTCCGCGTGTCGAGATTCCGTTCCGTTTGGCTAAACGGGAAAGTTTGGACGACTACGCGCGCGTGCAAGTGTCCGACTTGGGGGCATGCATTTTAATCATTAAACACCTCTTTTCGAAATTTGGAACCCGCTTAAAATCCTATAATTTGAATTTGGAACATTTGGGCGCAACCCGGGCGCGATTTGGAAATGTTTCATTTCGCGCCAAAAAGGCCCATTTAAATTTAATATCTTAAACTATATTATACGAATATAATTTACCTAACCGTTAAATCCTTCAATTCCTTCTCCTTTATCTCGTGATCAGCCAATCACGAGGCTGAGTTTTGTGGGCCCCGCCTCCAAATCCTTTCCCTGTCTCTCTCTCTCTCATCATCATCAAATCTTTTCTCTCTCTCTCTTCAATCTCTCTCTCTCTTCCTCTATAAGTTTTCATCCATGCAGCCGCCCCTACGCATCCTCTTCTTCACGAGAAAACGCCTCAGAACCCTAACCCTAGCCCCTCGTTCTTCGCCGTCGACCTACCCGCGACCTCGCCGTCGCCGCCCTCGCCACCACGAGACTAGCCGCACCCACTTACCTCCTTCCTCCGCCGATTCCCGCACCTGCACCCAACCCGACGATGCCTCCAACCACTGCAGAGCCCGACGTCGACGCCGCCTCTCGTCGCCGACGACTCCCGCGACTCCCTCTCACCCTCCTCGTCCCGACCTCGTCGTCGCTTCCCTCCTCCCCTCGCCGGACCACCAACCCGAGGCCATAACCCCTTCACCTACCCTCCGCTATTCGCCGGAGAACGCGCCAGCGATCCTTGCCGCCGTCACCAGAGCCACCTCCGTCTCCCCCTCGACCACCAGAGCCGACCACCCTCTCCCCCACTCGTCGCAGCACCCTCTCCCGCGAACCCCGAGGCCATTCAAGCCTTTACAGCCGCCGTCGCTGCCTCGCCGGCGTTCCAGCGCCGTCGAGCTCGCCGGGGTTACCCCTGGTGCCTCTCGGTAAGCCTTCCTCATCTTTCCTTTTTGCAAATCACCCCCCCCCGTTGATCACATTAAGTTTATCGTGTGTTGCTAACTCATTGCCGTGTTTCTGCCGGAATCCGACCGTGCCGTCTTGGCGAACCCGACGCTCCAGCGAAGTACCCTGGTCCGTGTGATCCCGTTGTTCTCTGTTGGGGCTCGATCCGTGGCCCGTGCTATCATATCGCGTTTTCTGCCGACATCGCATCCGTGTTCCGGTTTGCAAAACCGTCGAGGCAAGTATCTGAATACTTGCTTTAACATGCTAGCGTGCGAGATCTAGTCTTGCCACGCAGTTGAATTCATACTATATAATACAACAACTTAATGATGGTAATTGATATCATATTATGAGTTAGAATTGACAGTTGCAGTTATCTTTAACATGGAATCATTATAATAGTTCCTCGTAATTAATCAACCCACTATCAATCCATAATTCAACTAAATAAAACAATTGGATCACATCTGCTTTAATTGTTAAATCATTCACGAGACAATTATTATACTTAGTGTAAATTCCTGTAGCTTCATTACTTCATGATTGTGGATATTGCTTCACCTTGTGGCTATTGCACCCTAAAGGTGCGTGAACCTGTTAATAAGAGAATACAAACATCACTGTGATTACATGGAATATTATGGTTATTTACTGTTTCCTGCTGCTGTTCATTATTGATTGTATACCTGTTGTGAGCACATACCCGATTGCACTACATATTGGCCTGACCCTGCTACACAAGACATATACATACATACCGACTCATCCTGTTGTACCATGACATGACTTGTTTCATGATTTCATGCCTAATGCCGACAAACCCGACCATCCCTGTTGTCTATCCAAACAGACCTACTCTTACCGGATTTTGTGTTGGCATTAGTCCTTGACTACTGAATACCTGACCTGACATACACAGCTTGGGGGTATGGGGAAATCAAAGGTGAAACCGACTTGTAACTCAACAGTTCGATACATTGATCTGATCAGTCTTACAGGCTTGGCCAGCTCCGGAGTGTTGATGCTGACATCACTCGTCCATCCTACTACCTTTTACTGCTTAGCGGCACATCTCGGATTCAGCCCCGAGGGTTTTGACCGTGGTCCCGGGCACGCATGGGATACTATTGAGTTACATCGACGATTCATCAATTGGTTTCAAAGACTATAGAGTAGAAACCTGATAGGACAGTTTAGTCACCATTGCACATTACCCTGCTCTGTTATTTCTTAGTACTGCTTATTTCATGTTCATACTTGCATTGCTTATTACCATGTTTATACTATATGCTTGATGTCATGACGCGCTGACGTCTGGGTTTTGCATGGCCCAGATTCCGTACCATTGTCGACGACCGAGCAGGAGTACTTCAGCCAGCAGGCTGAACTGTGAGTTCCTTAGGATTTAGTTTATTTATTTCATTTCATTTCCAGATGTGAGCCCGCATTATGGGACGTACTGTTTATTCATTGTATTGGATCATTAGCTTCCGCACTTATTGTTTATTGATTCTTGTTATTATGGATTTGGACATGTATTAGATTAGCTTATTATCTTGTTCTTGATATCCTTACAACCGTAATGTGACTGTGGATGGATACTTCCTACCCACAGGTAGCATGGTTGGCTATGTCACGTGCCCAATCTTGCGTACTCTGGGAAGCGGGGCGTGACAGTTGGGCGTATGTTTTGAGGTGCGATTTTGGTGCACACTAGATGCACTAAATCTAGATTCTTCGTGCATGTCAGATGCACCTGATTTTGCTGTCAGGCACACACGTTGCCTACGACAGATGCTTTGTGCACACCCAATGCACTTAGATCTTGTTTCTGTGCACTTGTATGGCACGTATATGGATTTTGATTGTCGTGCGCACCAGACGCACGTAGTATTCATATGCGTATTTTAGGATTGATTTCTTATAGAGCAGTACGTTTTTTTTATGATAACTCCGATGTGTTTTCGTACTAAGCAGGACTAGTCAGAGGAAGTACCTGAATGTATTTTGCATGCATTGATAGCTATTGAAGGGAATTCCAAAAAGCGAGCTATAGTCTCAGTATTTATCTACGTGTCTGATATGACGCGAAACGTTTAAAACAAGGAAAACCCTTCTAAATTGTTTCCCAAAACGGCGGAACGTACATTTCAAACAAAGGTATATTTGTATATAGTTATTTTCTTATGATAGACGTCCGCCACTGTGCAGTGTTATGTGCATTGCTCAGCAACTTAAAGGATTTGCCATGCATTTCCTCCTGATATTTACATGTATAGTTTCGATTTATAGCATATCGGTCTTGCTTGAGATTTACCATTCGTGTCTTCACCTTGACTCCGATAATTGCGGGATGATTGACGGAGTTTTGATTTCGAGTTATCTACTCATTACTCATGCGCATGCATTGCGCTATGATGCGTTTATGTATTTATGATTTCGGAGCACCGGCGATTTGATAGTTTTGGCTGAAATATTTTAGTATTTGGGGCGGAGTTTTAATTTAAATTCGGGGACCGAATTTCCTTAAGGGGGGAAGATTGTAACGTTTTGAAAATCGTTTCGGTGAAATTTCGAAAAAAACGGTAAAATAAGGGGGTTTTCTGTAAAAAGTCAAAATATAAATATCTTATTATAAAAATTAAATATACATATTCTAGCTATGTAATTACGAGTATTTGATGTTTATTGAGCCACTGGTGAAATTTCAAATTTTCTGAAAAAAAAATTTATTTTATTATTATTTTAAGCCGTCACTAATACATTTAATTAGGGAAAATTACAAATTGGAATGAGTTGAAACAAATTTAGTGCATCATAAAACATTAAATAAAATTTTATCATGTGGTTTTTGAAACGAAATCGTTTGCCAAAACGGTTTAGAAAATATCGAAGAAAAAGGCTTTTTTCGGTGAAATTAGTGTTAATGGGAATTGGGGTTTAGCATTTATCTTTTTCCTAACCCACACACCCACACCTCACCCTCTCCCCATGCGGCCGGCCCCACCATGACAGCCCTCCCCCTCTCCCTCTCTCCAATCACTTCTTTTTTCAAAAGAAAAGAAAAGAAAAGAATAGAAAATGATAGAAATAGTGGGGTTTGACTTTTGTGTTGACCTTGAACTTTCCTCACTTGCTTTTCCCTACCTCACTCTCTCTCCTCTCCTACTCATGCTGCATTGGCCGAGCCCCCCCTCCATTTCAGCCCTTCATTCTTCATCTCTTTCTCTTTAAAAAAGTTCATCAAAAATGCTTGAAAAATCCACAAAAAATCAAGCAAAAATCCAAATCCAAATCCAAATCCACCTCCTACCCATTTTCCCTTGGCTACAATAGCATGGATCTAGGGATTTAGATTTCGCTTTGGGAGGCTAAGTGTGCCTATGGGATCTTCAAATTATTTTGGTATAAATTCTAACCTTTGTGTTAAATTGTTGTTAATTGTTTTAAGTTAGCTTAATTAGGTGTTTAAATAGGTTTTTATTTTAATTCCAAGTGCATGATTTGAAATTCAAGAGTGGGGTTTGAATTCAAATTGGGGTTTGTGTTGTGAGTTTAGGGTTGTGTGATGTATTTGACATATTAGGTTATGGTAAATCCAATTTAAGTTGCTAGTTGCATATTTGTTGATTTAAATTGTGATAAGTATATAAATGGTAAACTAGGTTTTGAAAATAATTATATTCTTGTGAGATAAAATTCAAATTTAGGTTTCATGTTATTATAAAGATTATATTGAGTGGTTTAATGCTTTTAGTTCATGAAAATCCAAGCTAGATTGTAGTTTGTGAATTTTTGCTATAAAATTGTTAAAATTTAGGTATTTCGTGAACTAGAATTTTAAGGTTTATGGAAATTAATGAGATTAAATTATGGGAATTGTTTTTATGACTTAATTAAGATATTTAGTGAATATTGTGGCCGCTAGATTCGTTTATACATCGATTTTTTGTACTAAAACGGTTAATTTTGCTTGCTAGATTTTCGGAAAAATAGCTTTTAAAGCGAGTTTGAGGTTTTTGTGAGTTTTAAGCTATTTAATATTATAATTAGTGTTTGTAATTGTACAAATGAGTGTGTTTAGGTTGTTCTCGATGGTTTGGCATTTGTACGCCGACTTCGAGGGTTTTTGGGTTGATTTTTGAAAGCAACCATAGGTTTTGACCTATGTGGGATTCACGTGTCGTTTTGGGTCATGAGTCGGATTTTAATACGACACGGTACGTTATGATATGTAGGTAACCCATGTGGACTTCGAGACGACAAGCAAGCGCGTGGTGACGTCGGCACCGGCTAGCGAGGACCAGGTGAGTAGATTTATATCTACGGGGAGAAGTCGGGTGGATGGCGTATAGCACCCCCGCAGTTCGTAGTGTAGCTCATATATATATGTTTGTATAGGTGTTTTATGATACGAGAATGTTTATTCATGTTATGATTATGTGTTCATGGATTAGCTTGGGTTAGTTGCGAAACCCTAGAGTAGTTGTTATACCCACATACGCACACACAGACTTGCATACATTACTTTCTTGTGCGCCGATTGGGATGTGTATATATGTATATATGCGTGGGTATGGGACTATGCATATGTACATTCATATACACATGCATGGATAATGAGGATGTACTTGGGATTTAAGATGAGTCGATGAGATTTGATTTGAGGCCGTGAGATCGGTGATATAGCAGGGTTCGTATTTGAGATACGACATGACGTTGTAACGGGTCTTGACGTAGTGTTTCACACACGTGCATGCATACTTAGGCGGTATCAGTATTGTACTAGACGTAGATCAGTACCCCGATCATGATATTTGATAAAGAGGATACCAGGTGAATAGTATGATGAATGTGATATTGACCCGTACCCAGATTTGGGATGCCGTACGACGGATTTACGTACGAGCTATATTGATGATTGATCCGCACTCTTGACTTGGGATGCCTGCTTATAGATATGGTATCAGATATGATATTATTGAGGCGGGATCACCGACTGTATATATACAAGTATGTATATGTATCGACTCAGATGATAGGCGGTTTCCTTACCTGTAGTTCAGCTTGTTAGTTCAGCCGTATAGTTTAGTGTAGTTGTTAGATTAGATTAGACTCCTAGCTATTTCAAAACTAGCGGATCGTGGGTATTTTAAAAGACAGGTCAAGGGATCTACGGATATTTCAAAAGACGTATCCTTTCTTAAAAACCACCATAGCCCCTATTTTCAAAACCCCGCGATTCGTGTTATTTCAAATGGAACCATTGTTTAATATTTAGCTCCCGCTCATTTTGGTTGCTCGCTCCGCATTGCATATTTATATTGTTATTTCATATTACGTTGTTGACATTATGTTGTTAGGACACCAGCACCGTTACCGATGATGCGTATGTACCACATACACTTACTTGCCGCCTCACACACATCTTCATCGGTAATTGCCATGTCACGTGCACCTTAGAATATATTATTGCTTAACTTAGCTTGATAGCCAGTAGTTTGACATAATATTAGTGTACATACCTTATATGCCAGCTTAGATATTGTAGTTATTACTTGTCGCTTCATGAATTCTGTTATTCATTCTCATGCTTATATTCATGGTTTTACATGCTATTGATGATTCGGTTCCATGATATTTTCTGGATTTGGAGGAAAACCGCAAAACATATATAAACTGCTTTCTCTCTTTTTAAATAAAAATGCGGTTTTACATGATGTATGAGTCGTCCACCATGAGTTTGCTGATGGATTTCAAGACCCGATTCGAGGAGTTGGATGAACCGTTTCGGGTACATGGTGGGCCCGGTGCGGTACCCCGGGGCAAGAAGGCCGTGTTGTTGACGTTGAGCCTGGCAGGGGAGCACTACCGACCAGTGATATTACCCGACGCATTGGATATCCGGAGGATACCGTCGTGGTCTTGAGATGGATGGTAGGGGCCGGTCTGGACTGAGATTTGATGATACAGGCCAGTCCGGATACCCGGAGCCTGAGGTTTCGAGACTTTAAGATTTATGTTTTGTGTCGATGCTAGACACTGTTGATGCTGATTTCATTTATGATACCTCATTTTAAAAATACAAAGGAAATCTCACTAAATTATGAAAACAGTTTCTTCATTTACGTGTAATCTGTTTTCATGCATTCATACCTCATTCGTGATATATTGCTACCTGAGGCACTGACACAAGCACATGAGATTATACTCGGGTTAGATATTTACCCTAGTCATTGTTATAGACTGCTGGTTTTATTTGAGGATTATATATATTGATCGTCTGACCTAGGATTGCGTCATACATGCGATTTCTATTCGTAGATGTTTTTCTATTCACGAGTTGGCAACTCACCCCCGTTGTGCCCCAGTTTCTTGCAGGTTTCGCCGTACATGTTTCTTTACGGCTTTGCGGGTACAGTTTCGTTTCGGTAACTTGCTAGTAGGTAGGTTTATTTGTGTCGTACCCATCATTATACATTGTATATTATTATTCAGTTGTATCTAGAAGTTCCATCAACCAAACTTGTATTTATCTCAGATAGAGACCGGTGATGTTTATTCTTTCGATCTTAGAGTCGCGCGTTGTATTTCTATGGATTTCTTGCTGTTTTGAGTTTCCTTTTGAGTTTTGATCCTCGCCCTTGGCGTTGTATATTATATTGCTTGTGTGGTTGTGACCGTCGATTGACGAAGAGCTAGCTCCCGCTTGGGGATGCCTTTTTATTGATTTCGTATACTATTCATGTTGTATCCCGTTTGGGAGCCAGTATTTACAAAGGAGACTCTACCGAAATTTTCAGGAAATACTTGATGTTTTTAAAACCGCATAACTCGGCTTATGCTATTAATACTACATGATTTTAAATTGGTTTTCCTTCACTCTACTACTTTTCTTGGTTTGGATTTCTAGGTTTTCGGCTTACTTAGATTACGTACGCCTCGAGACGTTTCGTAGTTTAAGTGCCGGTAATGTTCCGTACTTTCGGGGCGTGACACCTAGCATGGCTATCTGATCTGTCGTAGGAGGAACAGTCTGCTCTGGTACAACAGGTGTACTGCCCGGATCAGTCCTCATCTCGGACGAGTCAACTCGAATCTCGGCTCTCGCGGCCACTCTCTACGTCCTCGTAGTCTTTGGTGGCATAATGGCTATAAGGAAAGTATGATTCGATAAGAATACGAAAATCGAATCACAAGAATGTATACAATCATGAAGGAATTTCTAATCAATAAGTCCTAAGGTCGCTTAAGCGGAGTACCATGTCATGAGTATGCCGCGGAACATACGCACGCTACGCCACTCTGCTTCAGCTACCTACTCCATCATACAGGTGTCATCCTACACTCCGAAGGTAAAACCTACGCTCTGATACCAACTTTGTCACGGCCCAAAGTTCGGCCCGTGACCGGCACTTAACTACGTAACGTCTACAGGCGTAACACGACTAAGTAAGCCGAAACCTAGAAATCAAAACCATTAAAAGTAATGAGTGTTAAAACATTTAATAGAAACATTTCTTAAAACGTTTAGAAAACCTTAATTTGTTTAGTAAAATTCTTTAAAATTCAAGTTATTATCTTAAAAATTTTGGCAGCATTTCCTTTGTAAAAACTAGCCCTGAATCGGGTACAAGGCAATATATGAGTAAAAAGATATACAATAAGAATAAAGCATCCCAAACGGGTGAAATCACGCCCAACGGCGGAAACAATCACCACGATAATTATATACGACGTCGTAGCGAAGATTGAGCAAAAATAAGCGAAGACAACATAAAATATAAAGCTGCATAAATAAAGTCGGCTCACAACGAGCTCGACACCAGAGTACAAAATAATATATATCGTCCTCACAACTGGTCTCTAAGTCAAAACATGGATAGTAGATGGAGAATACTAGATACAATAGTGTATACAACTGGAAATAAACAGATACCGCACAAAAACCCACCTATCAGCAAAGGGCTCGCACGCCAACTACAGTGGTATCTGTATCAAAAGTTGCATGAAAGCAGCCTGTCGCGACTACTCTGAGGGGCAAACTGCAAACACTGTGGCACAACGGGGGTGAGTTGCCAACTCGTGAATAGTAGATAATATATAAAGGTAATTGCGAGTATGCACGTGCTGCGATACTCTAATCTATGCCAACAGATAACATATATATGATGAGCTGGATGCGCAATAATCATGCAACAAGTGCAATCTAATAACATCTCTATATGATGAGCAGGGTATGCAATAATCGTGCATAGCAAATGCAATCTAATAACATCTATATAGGATGAGTAGGGTATGCAATAATCGTGCATAGCAAGTGTACTCTATCAGGTACTACAGATACAGGACGAGATGTATAACACTTAATGCTGAGCACGGGAATAAATAATATCTACACGGAATGTCAACGTGGAAAATAACCGGTGTCCATCAATACACCCAAATCCCAGTAAAACTTAGGCGCCGTCACTCCAATCGGCCCTCAAATCCTGTAAATCTCATAGAATCGGGAGTGCCCAATATCGGCACTCGAAATATCATAAAATAATCGTGTCCAGCATCGACACGCAAATCCTCAAGTATCGGTCTCCGTCCGTCCGGATCGGCCCACGGGCTCCGTCTGCAGAATCGGCCCTCGGCCCCGGCAGTACGTGTCGTCCCGTATCCATCTATCGACTCTGGTCGGTATCCTCCGGATAACCGCCAGGTCCAACTAATCACCGGTAGGTAGTAGTCCATCCGCCGGGCTCACCGTCTAACAATACGAGTCTTCTTTCCCCGAGTACTATACCGGGTCCACCATGTATCCGCAATCGGTGCCTACCACTCCTCGAATCGAGTATATTCACACAAGCTCTCTGGAACCGAGAAAACTCATGGTGGACGAACTGAAATATCATATCAAGAGAAACCGGGTTTTTAAAACAGTGCATATTTTCTTAAAACAATACCACGGTTCTCAAATCCAGAAATCTCATAAATCCAAACTCAATGCGTAAATCCATGCAATGTGTCGTATGACACCAAGAGTAAAAAGGGAAAACCGCTCTTTTAAAAGGATCCAGTTTTTGAAAATATCTCATGCGGTCCCTATTTTCTTGAAATTAAATCAATATCATCCATGTATATAGCATATGTATGTATGTAGGTATGGATGTGCAAAAGGATATGTACGCGAATATGAGTGTAGCACTAGTATGAATATACAGTGTGCATGTGCGCAAATATGAAGATATCAATAAATGTGTGCACTGGTATGAATATACAGTGTGTATGTGCGCAAGTATGAAGATATCAATATGTGTGCACTGGTATGAATATACAGTGTGCATGTGCGCAAGTATGAAGATATCAATATATGTGTGCACTGGTATGAATATACAGTGTGCATGTGCATAAGTATGAAGATATCAATATATGTGTGCACTGGTATGAATATACAGTGTGCATGTGCGTAAGTATGAAGATATCAATATATGTGTGCACTGGTATGAATATACAGTGTGCATGTGCCCAAATATTAAGATATCAATATATGTGTGCACTGGTATGAATATATATATATATATATATATATATATATATATGCCGGTATGCGACAAAGTCATGACAATCATCAATGATGCGGCAATTAAGACGATATATAATTCGTAGCAATCCTATAATGCGAGTGTCATGGCAATCACTAACGGTGTAAGTGTAACATACAAATAGTGCTCGTGCAGTTTTAACCGTTAGTGACAGTGCAGTGTTCTATATCTACCATTTCTATATGCAACAAGAAAGGTATGCTATAATAGTACATACAAATATCTACGACTAAACATCCTATCACGCCCTGACGCTTAACGCCATACGGGAGATTTCTCCGTGGATGTTAAATCTACTCACCTGGTCTCGTGCTAGGCGTAGCCGACCACTTGCTTCCCCATCTTTGCGGCGTCCGACGTACCCGCCTGCGAACCTAGAATTTACACAATGAATCCACATAAGTAAATATCTCGTAAAAACGCGATATCGAAATGAAAAGAGAAACTCGCGTCGCAAACTAAACGCGCGCGTGTACGATACGCTGAAATATGTGTATATGCGTCTAAAACTATTCCGACACGTCGCGACACGCTGGATCACCGAACCCACTCACGTATCACACGTGTCGCACAAACTAAACGTAAAGGAGAAACGATATATCGCCCCAGATTTTGACTCAGGTGAAAACTTACAAAATTGCACATACCACACTACCAGGATATGTAGCAGACTCCCCTAGCCAAAACCCCAGCACCCAAGTCCCCTACCTGGCCGCAATTTGCGGCCAGAACGAATTAATAGGCGGCCAGATTGTGGAATCTGGGGCTCGTGCTTCGTGTGTGTGGTCTAGACCTAATATACATGCTCCAGTTTTCCCAGATTTTCTCTGAAGGAGCAGGGTCACAAGCAGATCACAGAAAGGCTAACTTTTGCTTAAAAACGTTATATTTTGCACAATATGAAAACCTCGGGTATTTTAGTGAAATCTGGGTCTAAACTAGGTTTATGTGGCCGTAATAACACTTAACTAAGTTAGTCTAACCACCAAAATCATCACTTGGCCACAACTTCACACAAAACACCATTTCTAGCACCAAAACGCATAATTAACACTAACCGAAGCTATTTAACACACAAGCTTAGCAAAAAAGAGTTGGGTTTAAGAAATATACCCTCACTAGATCCTAAGAAGCAGGAGAAGGAGGAGAGGAAGAAGATGAGGTGCTGCTGCTGCTGGAGCTGCTGCTGATGCTGCTAGAGCCGATGCTGTTGCTGTTGCTGAAGCTGGTCCTGCTGCTATTGCTTCAGCTGCTGCTACCGGGTGCTGCTGCTGTTGTGTCTTCTGCTGCTGCTGCTGCTGGGTATGGTTGTGTGAGTGAGAGTGAGAGAGTTGTGAGAAGAAAATGAGAGGCAAAAGAAATGAGTGCACAAAGTGTCAACCCCCCCTCTCTCTTCATTTAATGCAAGCATGGGCTCATGCCATGATGCCCATTCTCTCTCTCTCTCTCCCCCTCCAAGTCAACCAAATTTTAAATCCTTTCTCATAAAAAAAAATAATTAACCACAAAACACTTAATAAGAATTTCAAATGGCTTAACAAAATGGTTAGTCCACCATGGTTGCTAATCATGGTCTAACCCCAATTAAGCCCTAGTTTACATGCACATGTGTGTGCAAACTTAGAAAAATTCTAATAAAATATTCATTAAATTTGATAAAATATTTGAAAATCGTTTTAGTAAACTTTTTTTTATTAAAAACCATATATTAAAATATAATTAGCCACTAATCATATCCAAAGGTGTTACACTTACTTTATCCACCCCCCTAGACTCGATATGCAATACTCTTAGACGAATAGACCGGACTGTTCGGATATTGTCACTGTCAGGCTCAGTAGGGGTTTGGATGAGTTTGCTCGTCGGCCTTCCTTTCGCTCAATACCTGGGTAGCCGTTACGTACAGCTAGTGTCGCTGACGTGCTTGTGGTTAAACCCACTGCCAGCGTATTGACGAGTCTTTAGAGTCCCACACAGAGGGTTTTCACGGTTCAGGCGATATAGTGTAGATGACGTATGTTGGTACATACATTTGTCCGATTAAATATATGTACAGGCTGCACAGGCTTTTAATCGGACGGTTGATAATACTAGCGGCTTAGGATCAAGCCGGATTATTAAATCATGTTTTGATTTAATAATTTATATATATATATATATATATGTATGTATTTATATATAAGTATTCTAGTATTATTGTTCACTATTCATTTTCTCTCTTGGCTATTCGTGTTTTCGTACGAATACGCGTATATGTATTTCGATATGTATACCGGGAAGTATTCCGTATTTATACGGAATAGCTTCTAGAAGATGGCCACCTCATTATTGATTTTATTTTTAGAAAATCAATCATGGAAATGAGGTGGAGGGTGAGTTGGCATGAGCATAGGTCATGGCATGTAGAGAGGTATGGCATGCAATTGTTTATTGGAAAATTGATGGAGATATTTTTTCATTACATGATTAGAAAAAGAGAGAGGCAGCCACATATTTTTTTGAGGGGGTTTTGCTCATTTTCTTTTTCTCCACTTGATTTCTTTACTTGCTCTCTTTACTCATTCATTCTCACTTGGAGAAAATACTTAGCACATTTCTTTAGTTGCTCATGCCACATGTTTCTTCACCTCCTTCATCTTCTTGAGTTGCTCTTTTGAGCATTGTGATGAGAGGAAAATTATAGTGACACATTCCTACACCTTCCACTCTCCATTGCTAGCAACCTTGGAGCGTCGGTTGCCTCACTTGGCGAGGCCGAAGCTTACGCTGTTTTCCTCAGGTGGATCATCGTAGATGGAGGAAGACCGGAAACCAAACTCGATCAAGAAGGTTCTAGGAGCTTGGGATGATGGTTCAAGACCGAAGGAAATGGATCAACTCAATATAACCATCTAACTCCTAGTTTTACATATTGCTAGTATAGGGTTTAGGGTAGATCCAGGCATCGGGTTATGGTAGCGCCAGTTTAGAAAAATTTTGTTCCGCATTTGGCCACGGTTTGATGGCCCGGACGCTGCCGTAACCCAACACATTAACACCTTACAAGTTCGCTAACCGTTCAGCCAGGTCGGTGTTGGTACTCTGAGGGAGGTTCCCCGTGCTCTCACACGGACCTAATTAAAATAAATCCCGTTTCCGCAGAGACGTAGCGCCGTTAACACCTTTCTAGACACCTAATAGGTCAGCTAATTATGAAGTGAAAAATATTTCCCAAAAGTAATCCTGCTCATCAGTGGGATCGGGATCCAACTATTATTGCGTGATAAACTAGATAGAAGCCACTATAGTCACCACACTCCTGTCACCACACTCCGAAGGTATGCAGCACTAGCAAGTTTCCTGCATAGTTGAAACTCCCGATGTGGTTTTTTCCCCTAAAGACCTATGACCTTGAAAAGGTCAACAAATCATAAGTCACTAGTCAAGTTCAACCTGTTATTATCTTGATTACCCTAGACCCACCCACATATGCCCTTAATAAGGTCAACAAGGCTATGTGACTGTTCTAGTTAATCGCATCACATGCTACAAACAAGCACCACCCAGCTACCGTTCACTATGCCTTGACAAGATCAACAAACACCGCACGAATACTGAGTACTACTCGTAGAAAATGACAGAGGGCTACGACTGGTTTTTGGCGAAAAACCTTTAACGTAATGAACTTGATATCGTTGAAGGAACTAAGTAGTTTTGAAAAGGAGTGGTTTAGGCTCCGCTTTTGAAAACTTATGGTTTTGAAGAAAACCGAGTAATCTGCAGTATAAACTTTTGCTCAAGAGGTCACTCCCCACGAAGGGATCTAAGCTCTTTCCTCCTCGAATGAGGTGCTGGATATTCCTAACTAAATACCACTATGAAAAGCGAAAGAATATGACTACAGTTTTTCGAAATTTGTTCCAACATCCTTTTGGTTTCTTTTCTTGCATTAATCAAAATTAATGCGGTCCCATCAATTAATCTTATCACACCAAAAAAGAACAAAAAATACAATGTACGTATATGCCATCTGCATTCGCCACGGGCCCCGTCATGCACCATTAGGTTACTTAACCAACGGCAGAGCGAAGGCTGGACTAGCGTGGGTGCAAAACATATACAACATCTACTAGTGTGTGTGTGTGTGTGTGTGTATATATATAACATTCATCCTAGGCATGATATAAGCAACATCACAGAACAACAACAAGCAACACAGAACGGTGGATAATCTTGGTGCCCCGGGTTTCATTTGAGCCGATAATGAGACCAGACGTTCCCGGTCGTGTAGATAGCCCGTGCAATGAAAATCTGGACCCTACGAGCACGACAAGTTACCCGCCAATTCCAGAAGTGAGGAAACCCCAATCAACAAAGTGAATGGGTCATCCAGCATTTCACGGAATCCGATAACTTGAGAACCACTCCGTAGGTCATCCTGTACTCCCTACAAGTACGGCGAATAGCCTACCAATTCTAGAATGAAGCCCCTTCCATCTCAACGCCATGAAATGCGGTCCCGCCGCCCTTTAGAACCCGGCTATTTGAGCACTCCACCATGGGCTAATCCTAGTACAGAAAAGGAAAATATATGTATAATGGTGACATTGACCTCAACCCGGTCGTGCCCCAATAAAATAATATACAATCCGGTAGAAATGGCTGTCCACATGTCGGACGTTCACCTTGCAATAACAATTATACAAATGAATCTTAACTTTACTACTACCATTGCACCACCGGTTATCCACCACGACAATCTAACCACAATATCAGCACAAACACAGAACATCAACGTGAATGTCATGTTTGCAAACCCGTCTAATAGAATATATAGCAATTAGTCGGGTTATACCGCTCAATGACATTCACGGTCACAAATGCTAATACATATATTGATAAACACATATTTCAAATTTCGACCGTCTAAAACATTTCCATAATGGCCCCAAATGCAAACCAACACAAACAAATTTGGGCCAAAAACATACATCCCAAAAATCACATTTCCATATAATAGAGTGCCAGAAGAATTTTGGTGCATAACGGCGCCACTTTGACCGCGGAACCACTGCAAACAAGCATGTTACGCGACGATATGGAAGGCTTATTTGCCCAAATATTTTTAGGCTTTCTAAAATCGCCTGCACACATTTTTAAGATACTCTAAATAATTTTTTTGAACACTTTTAAAATTCGACAGCAAGCATAAGAAATGAAATTGTGATTTGGAAAATTTTTGTCGATATTTTAAACTCGTCTAAACTAGCTAGTAAGGGTTTATGGGCTGGCTCTGATACCTTGTTGGGTTTTCCTAGCACCCTGACCATCTACTGTGGCTGTTGCGGAACAAAAAAATTTCAGGGTTTAAAACTGGCGCTAGAAATAACCCGTCTAGAATCTACCATAAACCTAGACTAGCAAATAAGAGGAGATCTATAACTACTGTGATAGAAGTTTCTCACCAAAAGGTTCGTGTCCTTCGGTCTTCTATCCTCTTGGTTTGCTCCTAGAGATCTCCTTGATCGAGATTGATTGCTTTTCCTTGCTTCATGAGTTCTCCTGGATCGAGCTTGATTGTCGGTCTTCCTCCGTCGAAGATGATTCACCCGAGGGATGTATTCCATGGCTCTAGCTCCACACTAAGAGTCAAGTGGAGCAACTAGAGACTTTAGATTGCTAATCTAAAGTGTTTGGGATGTAATGGATGGTTCTATGTGTGTATCTATCTTACATCCCCTCTTGATTCTCAATACATGAGATTGCAGAGAGGAGGTTGAAGATGAAGGTAGAGGAGCTCAAGAAAACTAGAAAGGAGAGTGAAGCAAGGCAATGGATGATCCCATATCTATTGGTGTTTGACATCAAAGATTGTATATTGGTGCTCATTAGAGACTGAGTACACTGAACGGACTCGTCGAGAACTCCTATATGGTATTATACCTATCGTTGAATAGCAGTTCTCTGGTGACACTTGTACAAGATAGTCTGTAGACCCAAGATCGTCATGGAGTCTTATGTGTTTCCCACCGTGCTTTGATTTCCACCCTACCACGGCTTTATTGAGTCGTGCAAACAGGTGGTTTTTAGGTACAGTCCTGAGACACATGGAGGTAGTGAGAGATAGGAGGGGTTTTGTCTTTTCCGGTATTGGGAGTTGATGTTGTACTATGCGTGATTGGCTATAACCGCAAGTTCCTGACCAGGGATGATGAGATTTACTAATAAGTATTATCAGTAGTTTCTCGATTTGTTATAGGCCACACATCGGTATGACTTATTGAGTTATTGGGGCTTAACGATTCCAACCCCAGACTTAATATGCAACATATCAGATGAAAAGACCGGACTGTACGGTAAGTGTTTCTTGTTGGCTCTACAGGACTTTGAGCAAGTTTGCTTGTTGTTCTTCTGTTAGTACAATACCCGGATAACCGTTACGTCCATCTAGTACCGCTGACGGCTTATAGGTATCTGATATGATCATTTCCTACTGTTAGCGTATTGACGAGTCTTAAGAGTCTCACATAGGTGTTTCCGAGCTCAAGCGAAATGAAGTGGGGCACATATGGAAATATGTGTGGGGGCTTGATTAAATGCGAATATGTGATACCGTATTTTCATCTAGCGGTTTTGATTAGTCGGGGTTATATATGATATGATTGGATTATTAAATCAAGTATTGATTTAATACAATAGATTAATTGCTCATTTATAATTCATTTCTTTATGTGTGCATATGTGTGTGTGTGTGTGTGTGTGTGTGTGTGTGTGTATTTGTATTTGTATGTGTGTGTGTGTGTGTGTGTGTGTGTGTCTCATGGTGAATGATACATGGAACATGGCTATACAAGAATGACATGGAAAATATATTGGATATTTATGATTTAAAAGTAAAATGGAAATTGTTAAATGGTGAGTCATGGTTTCTACACTTTTCTGAAAAAATCTCAAACCATGACTCATTATTTTAATTCCCACTTACATCTTAAATATCTAAGATATTTTTCAAGGGTTCATTATCTTTTTTAAGCTATGCTTTGTTCATCTTCTTCCTCTAACCTTAACCTCTCTAGCTTTTCCTAGAAAGAAAAAGAGAAAGAAAAAGAAAGAAGTTTAGTGAGAAAAATCTCACTTCATCAATCTATATTAGTTTAGCAAATTTGTATAGGTTGTTAGCTTCACTTCTTCTTAGTTTAGTGAAGCTAGAGTTTGAGTGTATGAAATTCCATGGTGGATCATCTTTGATTATGAAGGCTTCATGCAAAGTTGTTCCAAACTTCAAGTGGAGCCAAAAGGAGCTAAGGGACTTCTACACGGAGCTATTGAAGAGAAGGAGTGGTCTACAAAGGTTGTAGTTCTCTTTCACTTTAGTTTATATACTCATAGTTATGTTTGTAACCCTAATCTCTAGTTCAATTCATGGGTAGTAATATTTAGCTCTCTAATTTTTAAAAATTCTTCACATGTTGATGTTTAAACTCAAGCAGAGGTGCTAAAACTTACTAACATCATCGTCTGAGAGTATGGCATACCGGGACTAGGAGGTGGTAAACGTCAGACCCTAATAACCCGAAAATTCATGCTGATGTGGTAGGACCAATCCGAGAAACTACCGATCAACCTATCAGTAAATTCCAACTGCCTTGGATAAGGTCTTATGGTGCTGGCCAATCGAACATAGTGCGATATTGATTCCCTATACCGGGAGAGAAGAATCCTCAACAATCGCTCCTGCATTCATGTGGCTCGGGACTGTACCCAACCAAAACCTATTTGCACGACTCAGTAGAGCCGTGGTAGGGTAGTGATCAAAGTACAGTGGGAACTCACACGAGACAAATGACGATCTCAGGTCTGAAGACTAACCTGTACTCATGTCACCTGAGAACTTCTATCTGACGATAGGTACAGTACCATCTAGAAGTTCTCGGCGAGTCCGTCCAGTGTACCCAACCCCAGTGAGCATCTGTATACGATCTTAGGTGCAAAAGACCAATGGCTATGGGACCAACCATCGCCCTTCGTCGGGTTCTAGAAACGTATACACTTGTATACTCCGGAATACCGATGCCCAGTCTCGATACTCCCATGACTAGGGACACTTTATGGATGTGCTTATTGACTGCACGGCTCCCACAAGTATGATCTCCATCACAACGCCGGTAGTCAAGCAATGATCCTAAAGGCTTTATCAACATGTATAACTGATACATAATAACAAGTAAAACATATACATATATTAAGATAAAGACAAACCAAATAGCATACTATCATATTAAGAAAGATTGTACTGTACATACATATGTCCAAGCATCAACATGTATACATATACAATAATGGTCTCTAGGGCATACATATCCAACATTAACAGTTCCTAGTCGATGGATTATCGAGACAGGGCATTGATGTTCCAGAGTAGACTAGTGTGTACGTTTCTTGATCCTGTATGGGGCGATAATTGATCCTATAACTATTGGTGTTTGACATCAAAGATTTTGCACAGGTGCTCATTAAAGAACGGGTATACCGAATAGCACTCACCGAGAACTCCTAGATGGTACCATACCTATCGTCAGGAAGCAGTTCTCTGGTGACACTTATACAGGTTAGTTTGTAGACCCGAGACCGTCATAGTTTCTTGTGTGGTTCCTAGTGTTCTTTGATTTCCTCCTTACCATGGCCCAAAGGAGTCATGCAAACAGGTGGATTTTAGGTACAGTCCCGAGCCACATGAAGGTAGTGAGCGATAGGAAGAGTTTCGTCTCTTCCGGTATTAGGAGTTGATGTTGCGCTATACTCGATTGGCTATAACAGCAAGTCCCTGGCCAGGGCTGATGAGATTTACCGGTAAGTATTATTAGTAGTTTCTCGAAAGGTTATAGGTCACACATTGGCATGACTTATCAAGTTAGTAGGGTTTGAAGATTCCACCCCCAGACTCGATATGCGACAGATCAGACGAAGAGACCGGACTGTATGGTATGTGTTGCTTATAGGATCTACAGGAGTTTGGACAAGTTTTCCTGTTGAACTTCTATTCGTTCAATACGTGGGTGGCCGTTACGTCCAGCTAGTAGCGCTGACGTCTTGTGGGTATCTAATGTGATCATTACCTACTGCTGGCATATTGACGAGTCTTTAGTGTCCCACATAGAGGTTTCCTAGCTCAAGCAAAATGAAGTAGGGCACATATGGAGTATGTGCTGGAGCTTGATTAAATATGAGTATATGATACCGTATTCTAATCTAGCGATATTTGATATTATCTAGGTTATATATGATATAACCGGATTATTGAATCAAGTGTTAATTCAATGATTTGATTAATATGTATGTGTGTGTGTGTGTGTGTGTTTATCTATTTGATATTGGCCGGTTATATATGATATAACCGGATTATTGAATCAAGTGTTGATTTAATAACTAATATTGAATATTAGCCGGTTTTATGTGATACAACCCGATTATAGAATCAAGTGTTGATTTAATAACTTAATATACATACATACATACATGCATATATATATATATATATATTGTTAGTTATATGTATACCCTAGAGGCCATTACTATACATGTGTTGTATATTGTAGTGGATGCTTGGACATAGATAGGGAGGACTTTCTTGTTCGACATGATAGTATGCTATCTGGTTACCCTTTACCTTAACGTGTATACTGATTGTCACTCTGTCACATGTTGGTAAAGCCCTTAGGATGTGTACTTGACTACCTGGACTATGATGCGGATCATACTAGTGGGGACAAGGTAGTCCATAAGTACATCCTTCAAGGTCCCTAGTCATGGGTGTATCGAGACGGGGCATCGATATACCAGTGTAGACTAGCGTATGCCTTCTCGACCCATACAGATGGGCGATGGATGATCCCATATCCATTGGTGTTTGACATCAGAGATGATATACGGGTGCTTAGTGGAGACTGGGTACACTGGACGGACTCGCCGAGAACTCCCAGATGGTATTATACCTTACGTCAGATGGCAGTTCTCTGGTGACACTGGTACAGGTTAGTTTGTAGACCCGAGATCGTCATAGAGTCTTGTGTGATTCCCACTGTGCTTTGATTTCCACCTTACCACGTCCAAGAGGGCATGCAAAACGGTGATTTTTGGGTATAGTCCCGAGTCACATGGAGGCAATGAGAGATAGGAGGGGTTTCGTCTCTCCCGGTATTGGGGGTTGATGTTGCGCTATGCTCGATTGGCCATAACAGGGAAGTCCCTGGGCAGGGCTGGTTTAGAGATATACTAGTAAGGGTTACCAGTAGTTTCTCGACCCGTTATGAGCCTCATATCGGCATGACTTATTGGTTATTGGGGTCTGACGTTTACCACTGCTAGAACTGATATGCGACATATCAGACGAGGAGACCGGACTGTACGGTAGTGTCACTGTCATGATTTTTGCAGGAGTTGGAGCGGGCTTACTTGCTGATCTTCTGATCGCTCAATACCTGGGTAGCCGTTACGTCCAGCTAGTATCGCTGATGGCTTGTGGGTGTTTGATATGATTATCACCTACTGCCGGCGTATTGACGAGTCTTTAGAGTCCTACATAGAGGTTGTACTGGCTCAGGCAAAACGAGATAGGAGCGCATATGTGATATGTGCGAGACCGAGAATGATATGAGTATGTGATACCGTATTCTATTCTCGCGATGATTGTATCGATTGGTTGTATGCGATTTAACCTAGTTATAGAATCAAGGATTGATTCGATAAGTCGATACATTGGATATTAGTCGGTTATATGCGATATGACCGGATCGTTAAATCAAGTGTTGATTTAATGATTTATTGTATAATTATATATTTGATATATTACTTTACATTAACTAGTATTGATTCACCTAAGATTGATTTTCTCACTTGATGTGCACAAGTTGTATATGTGATATATTTGTGTACAAGTTTGTATCATGTTTGATGATACATGCAAACTTGGGTGTGTGTATCACTTACCCCAAATTTAGGTTAATGGTTAGGTTTTATTTATTTTATTTATTATGGTTAAAAAACTAAATGGTTTCTTTTGTTCTTTTGCAAGAAGCTTCATGATGCTTCATGCATCTTTGAAAAGGGTGCAACCATTTTGTTTTTATCCTTTAACCTAACCATCAACCTAAACCCTAGTTTATTCTCTACATGAGTTAACCTCAACCATGGTTGCATTATGAAAAGTCTTCACTTGATTTTGTATTATTGATTATTCTTTCATTCTTTTCTTCTTTTCTTCTTCTTCTTCTTGAAGAAAAAGGAAAAGCTTGCTAGAAAATTATCATGTGAAGATTAAGAGTGAGAAATCAAAATCTAAAGAGAACCCATTTCCTATCTCACCATCCTCTACTAGACTAGCACTTTAGTTTAGGGTGTTTGCTTCACTAATTCCTTGGTTTGTGAAGTAGAAGCTTGAGTCCATATTCCCTCGACATAGATCATCTTCGGTATCGAAGACTTCAAGCGATCCCGTTGCAATTTCTCGTGGAGCCATCCGAGAGTCCGGAAATTGGATGATCGCAGCGAAGGGACTACATCAAGGAGCCTAAGAAGTGAAGGACCGATCTGCAAAGGTTGTATTTCGTATTCCTTTAGAGTAAAGTTGTTTACTTGCTTTGCTTTCTCGCCTAAACTCTGGTATACGATCTTGCTTAGGGTTGTTCGGCACCAAAATTTTTTATTCCGGCATGGTCGATGCCTTGTAGAGCCTCATTAGTGTGCCTAGTAACCCTACAGTTGTATCAGAGCCTAGCTAGAGCTTTAGGCGATGTGTTAACGAAGTTAAAACCCCGATTGAACCCGATAACGTCAAATTATACCCCTTTCTGTACATTTTTAAAAACTGGGATTTTCCAGAATTCAAAATATCTAAAAAAATCAGCAGGCAATTTTAAGGATTACGGTGGAAAAGTTATGACGTCATCCGTTATTCACACCGCGGAACCGCGGCCAAACCTCTCTTGGGCCGCGGATCCGCGGCCGTACTGTTTGATTTGACGTTTATTTTCCCACAGTAATGCCCTTTTCTGCAATGTTGATTTTCTGGGTATTTTTAAGCTGACTCAAGTGTTGAGTATTTTGGGGTTTATTTTGTATTCGTTGATTCGATCGGAATATTTAATTTCGTTGGGTTTTCCAGATAATTTTAGAACATGTTAAAAAGTTCGACTGGATATAAATACCCACTTTTCCCCTGCCGGGAAATTTCCAAGTGTTGGATTTTTCCGTAGTTTAAGAACGTTCTAACTAGTGCAAGTAACACGATGGACCCTCTAGAAAACAACAAACCTTAACTCGATTATGTGACCGTCTTGAACTGCCTTTTGAACCTTAGGATTTAGGGCAGTACGGCGTGCCACATGTGAGGCGTTGGCTTGACCCTTCTACGGCTGGACCGTTGGTACTGTGGCATGAAGTGAATGTTTTTAAACTTATTTCATGTGGTCAGCTGTTTCGGGAAAACTTGGGTGTTTGATTGTTCGATTGAAAAGTTTAACATTTTCTATTTATCTGGAATGTGATACAATATTTGGAATTTGCAAGTAGTTATGAAATAACTAATATGAATGTTGTAAACATAGCACTTTAGTCTCACTTGATCGGTTGCCACGGAATTTTGATGTGATATAAAGTCCGTCGAAATGACGTAGCGTACGCGGATACTCGCCGGGTAAACTTAATAGACATCCATGCCCCATAACCCCGACCAAGTGACTGTAGGAGAACCCCGTCACCGAAAGCATCCATTCGGGTGCTTGCGGCAGCGGTGTTCTGCCTTAGTGCGCTTCGTCGACGGCATTCGGGGGTGCGGCCGTCCACTAAAGTTTGCGACGAGCATTCGATCACTTATCGAGAATCTTGTTGAATTGCCCGACTTGATATTGAAAAGTGTTTTTGATATGGAGACTAAAATGCGGGGTTTATAATTGTTAGGCATGCGATGTCTAAGGAGGTTGCGGATTCCAACTGTTGTAGTTTTACACTTTCTTTTCTGCGACCGTAAGTGTAATATATGATATCTCCGGTTTCGTTGCTATATGTCAACGACAATTGGGATGCACATATTTACTTACGTTGATGACATGTGATGTTATGTGTTGCTGGATATGTTATATTGGATCGTCGCGTTTTGAATAACCAAGGGTTTTCTGTGAGATGAGAATTTTTATTTTCATTCATGTAAAATTTAAATGTATATAATATTCTTTTATTGGGGCACTTCCGGGTTGAGGTTGATTTCACCATTTGTATATTATTTACTTTTCCGCACTAGGATAGACCCAAGGAGGATAGCACAAGTAACCGGGTTCTGGAGTCCAGTGGGAGACCAACTCGAGGAGTCGAGTCCGGGTCTCCTAACTCTAGAATTGGTAGGGTTGCTTGCCGCTCTCGTAGGGGTCTAGGGGTGTGGGTTTGGCTATTCATCGCGACCGTGGAATCCGTGTTTTATAGAGGCTCAAAATAAAACACGGACGTCCTAGTATATCCAATATTTCATATGTTTCTTCTGCTGCGATATCTGTGATGTGATCATTTGATGTTCTGTGATAGATACTATATATAGTATATATAATATATTATATAGACTTTACTTATGTTTTACACCCGTGCTAGCCCTGCCCCGCTCTGCCGTTAGTTACCTAACCAAACGGTGCACGAGGGCACATCGAGGCGAATGTGGATGGCATAAGTGTACGTCGTATTTATCTATGATGTTTAGGTGCTTAAATGATGGGACTTCATTAATATGATTAATGAAAGAAAAAGAAACCTAAAAGATGTTGTGGAATCGAATTTTCAAAAATAGGTAGCTACAGTTCTTGCTTCGCATCGTGGTGTTCCTTGTAGAACATCCTGCACCTTATTCGATGAGGAAAGGGCCGAGATCCCTTCACCGGGAGTGACCCCTTTAGCAATAACTGGCAGATGCTACAACCCTCGGTTTGTTTTTTGATTTCTTCTATAGTTTTTTCTTTGCACAGTGATATATATGATATATCCCGCACCTCATTCGACGAGGAAAGGGCCGACGATCCCTTCACCGGGAGTAACCCCTTTAGCAAAACAAGAAAAAGCCTCAAAAACACTCCATTTTAAAATCATTTGATTCTACAACGATATTAAGTTCATTACGCAATAGGTTTTCAGAAAAACCTGTCGTAGCCCTCCGTCATTTCAGATAAGTCCTGCTTAGTATTCGTGCTGCGTTTGTTGACCTTGTCAAGGCGCACTGTGCGGTAGCTGACCAATATTTATCTGTTTATGCATATGATGCAGATTGGGTTAGGGTAGTCGTACGGCCTTGTTGACCTTGTCAAGGGTCGTGCGGGTGGGTTTAATTCAATCAAGAAATGACGGGTTGAACTTGACTTACAGTCTAAGGTTTGTTGACCTTGTCAAGGTCATAGATTATTTGGGGCAAAATTATCGGGAATTTCATGTGTTGAAATTTGCAATGAGATTGCATACCTTCTATGAGATAGTTGGATCCCGATACCCGCTGCGAGTAATTGTTACTCCTGGGAGAGTTTTACACATTACAATTAGCCGATCGAGTAGGTGTCTAGAAAGGTGTTAATGGGGTTACGCCTCTAGGAAAACGAGGTTTACATTAATTAGGTTCGTGCGACAGCACGGGGGACCTCCCTCAAAGTACCGACACTGGCCTGGCTGAAAGATTGGCGAACTTGTAGCGTGTAATTAATCCCGGCTAGTCTTTCCTTTTAGGGGGTGAAGGAAGATTTGATAAAAATAGTGGGAGCCATCCTGATTAGATAAAATAATAACCAATCTATTCTTGCAAGAGCACACGCTGAGTGTTTTCTTCTCTCTCTCTCTCCAGGTAGCGACCATATCACGCCTTAATCAAGATAATAAAACGGATGTATTGAATGAACCCGCTTGTTATACTGAGCTGGGGTAAGTTGGTCCCGCTCCAACTTATAATTGTTATAAGACAGAGCAGGATTTTGGGGAATACCAGATTTCCCGTTCCGCCCAAGCGAAGAGAGTGCATGTTGATGCATCATCTTCGGGTGTGTTCATTACAGAGAACTGTTTCTCAGTATCCTTTACGTCTTGGGTATGTGATACCGGATCAGGATCCCACATATGTAATTTGTTACATGGGCTACAGATAGGAAAAGAACTGAGAACGGGTGATAAGTTTCATGAGATAGAAAACGGTGCAAGTGTTGCAGCCAAGTCTATTGGTCACTATCACCCTGTATTACCAGAATACATTGATTCTGAGCGAATGTTATTAGATACCGAACCTGTTATACAAAATCATATTAGTCTCTTTAGAAGTAAAGAAAGGATATAATTTTGTATTGTTGGATAATGTTTTGAACATTTCCTATATCAAAAGTTGATCGGTTCAGGCACGTTATCTAAAAGCATTGACGTTCTAAATCAAACTACAGTTCTTAGTATACAGAACACACATAAGAGGAAGAGTTCAGAAATGAATGAATTCTTCTTGAGGTATTGTAGACTAGGTCATATCAATGCGACCCGACTAGTGAAGTTACATATAGATGCATATTTAAATCAGTTTGAACTTACATCTTGTGAAACTTGCCGGTCATGTCACAAAGATATAATGACACCAGCTCTGTTTATTGGAAACAGAGAGAGAGTTAGTGAACTTTTGGGATAATACATGTTGATGTATGAAGGTCCCCTGTCTACACATGCCAAGACTGGTTCTTTGTACTTCATTACATTCTCTGATGATCTCTCAAGATTCAGACATATGTTCCTGTTGAAACACAAGTCCGAACCTTTTGAGATATTCACAGAATATAAGTTAGAAGTAGAGAACCAAAACGGGTATAAGTATTATGTCCTTTGATGCGATCAAGGAGGAGAATACTTGAGCATGGAATTCCTGGATTATTCTCAAGGAGAATGAGATTCTCTCTCAGCATTACTCCTCCATATACACCATAGCACGATGGTATATCGGGGCGGAGCAATCACACCCTATATGATAAGGTGCGCTCTATGATGAGTACTACTAAGTTACCTATTTCCTTTTTGGAGTTATGCACTTATGAAGTTGCATACCTATTGAATAGGGTTCCGATCAAATCAGCTACCTACCACTTCATATGAGATATGGAAAGGGAAGAGCCCATTTCTTAAGTTAGTTAAGATTTGGGGTTGTTCGGCCTATGTCTAAAGGCAAAATCCGGACAATCTCGAGGCAAAGTCAGATCTATGGAAATTTGTTGGATATCCCAAGTATTAGCAAGGGAATATCTTCTACCAAACCGAGGAACAAAAATGTTTTGCTTCTCAACATACCACCTTTGTAAAAGGGAATTTCTTGAGAAGAAATTAGTGGTCATGAGGTAGAACTGGAAAAGGTTCCAGCTATACAAATTACAGCAGATGATTTGGTAGAATCAAAGGATTCAATAGATTCCAACGAACCTCAGCCTCTCCGCCGATTTTGTATGGTTCCTCACCCACCTGAGAGATACTTCGGTTTCTCTATGACAGTAGCATCATGAGATGATGACCCAACTAGTTTCGAGCTGGCCATCAGGAGTGGGACTCCGTAAGAATGACTGGATGCTTAGCAATCTGAGATGGAATACTTATACACCAACAAAGTATGGACTTTGTTTGCTTTATCTGAAGGGTTAAATCCCCATCAGGAGCAAGTATATCTTGAGAAGATTACTTGGTGTACATGGAAAAGTTGAGACATTCAAAGCTAGACTTGTTAAAGATTTGCATCATTGACCAGGTATGGATTATAATGAAACCTTTTCTGGGGCCTATGCTTAAGTCCATCCAGATCCTACTTGCCACGACTAAATACCATGACTATGATATCTAGCGGTTGGGTGCCATGACTGCCTTTCTAAATGATGTTTTAGAAGAGTGAGTGTATAAGTACACAGCCAGAGGGCCTCGTAGACAGTGGGAGCAGCGGAAACGTGTGCAAGATGTTTTATGTGATAAAACAGGCATCGCGGAGTTGGAACGTCTGTTTTGATGTGGTAGTCAAAGAGTTTGACTTCATCAAAATGGTAGATGAACCTTGTATATACAAAAAGGTAGTAGGGAGTATGGTGATGATCCTCGTAGAGTACGTGGATGACATACTCTTGATAGGGAAGGAGTTTCCTATGCTACGCTCGGTCAATCTCCGCTTATCACAAGGATTCTCCATATAGGATCAAAGTGATACCTACTAAATCCTGGATTTTGGATCTATGAGATAGATCTATTTGGATGTTAGGATTCTCACTAGCTGTAGTGAGATGGTATCAATTGATCCTGGGGAGAATCACTGGAAGGGTTCCAGGGTGATAAGGACGACTGAATGTCAGTCACAGGAATTGTCTTTACCTTCAGTGGAGGGACGGTATATTGGAAGAGTTCTAAGCTAGATACCGTGACATACTAGACGATTAAAGGCAAGATACATCGCTACCAAAGATACTACCAAAGAAAAAGTCTCGGTGTATATTAGTTCATGAGATGAACTTCGTTCCTACCATTGTGTGACAATGGAGTTGTGGTTTATGCCTAGGAACGCCCGTCACATCAGTGATCCAGACATATTCTGAGGCAGTGTCACCTGATCATAGAGATAGTTGATTTCCAGGGGATCGAGGTCAGGAGAGTAGACTCAGAGGACAACACGGCGGATCCACTCACAAAGGCCTATTCCCAGAGAGAGACTATTATGGGATGGTTGAGTATGAGATACTACAACCACTGTTATCAGATGGCCCTAGGGCAAGTGGGAGATTGTTAGTTATATGTATGCCCTAGAGGTTATTACTATACACGTGTTGTATATTGTAGTGGATGCTTGGACATATATAGGGAGGACTTTCTTGCTCGACATGATAGTATGCTATCTGGTTACCCTTTACCTTAACGTGTATTCTGATTGTCTCTCTGTCACATGTTGATAAAGCCCTTAGGATATGTACTTGACTACCTGGACTATGATGCGGATCATACTAGTGTGGACAAGGTAGTCCATAAGTACATCCTTCAAGGTCCCTAGTCGTGGGTGTATCGAGACGGGGCATCGATATACCAGTGTAGACTAGCGTATGCCTTCTCGAGCCATACAGATGGGCGATGGATGATCCCATATCCATTGGTGTTTGACATCAGAGATGATATACGGGTGCTCAGTGGAGACTGGGTACACTGGACGGACTCGCCAAGAACTCCCAGATTGTATTATACCTTACGTCAGATGGCAGTTCTCTGGTGACACCGGTACAGGTTAGGCAGTAGACCCGAGATCGTCATAGAGTCTTGTGTGATTCCCACTGTGCTTTGATTTCCACCTTACCACGTCCAAGAGGGCGTGCAAAACAGTGGTTTTTGGGTACACTCCTGAGTCACATGGAGGCAATGAGCGATAGGAGGGGTTTCGTCTCTCCCGGTATTGGGAGTTGATGTTGCGCTATGCTCGATTGGCCATAACAGGGAAGTCCTTGTCCAGGGCTGGTTTAGAGATATGCTGGTAAGTGTTACCGGTAGTTTCTCGACCCGTTATGAGCCTCATATCGGCATGACTTATCGGTTATTGGGGTATGACGTTTACCACCCCTAGAACTGATATGCGACATATCAGACGAGAAGACTGGACTGTAGGTAGTGTCACTGTCAGGCTTTTTGCAGGAGTTGGAGCGAGCTTGCTTGCTGATCTTCTGATCGCTCAATACCCGGGTAGCCGTTACGTCCAGCTAGTACCGCTGACGGCTTGTGGGTGCTTGATATGATCATCACCTACTGCCGGCGTATTGACGAGTCTTTAGAGTCCTACTTAGAGGTTGTACTGGCTCAGGCAAAACGAGATAGGAGCGCATATGTGATATGTGCGGGACCGAGAATGATACGAGTATGTGATACCGTATTCTATTCTCGCGATGATTGTATCGATTGGTTGTATGCGATATAACCTAGTTATCGAATCAAGGATTGATTCGATAAGTCGATACATTGGATATTAGTCGGTTATATGCTATATGACCGGATCGTTAAATCAAGTGTTGATTTAATGATTTAATATATAATTATATATTTGATATATTACTTTACATTAACTAGTATTGGTTCACTTAAGATTGATTTTCTCACTTGATGTGCACAAGTTGTATATGTTATATATTTGTGCACAAGTTTGTATCATGTTTGATGATACATGCAAACTTAGGTGTGTGTATCACTTACCCCAAATTTAGGTTAATGGTTAGGTTTTATTTATTTTATTTATTATGGTTAAAAAACTAAATGGTTGCTTTTGTTCTTTTGCAAGAAGCTTCATGATGCTTCATGCATCTTTGAAAAGGGTGCAACCATTTTGTTTTTATCCTTTAACCTAACCATCAACCTAAACCCTAGTTTATTCTCTACATGAGTTAACCTCACCCATGGTTGCATTATGATAAGTCTTCACTTGATTTTCTATTATTGATTATTCTTTCATTCTTTTCTTCTTCTTCTTCTTGAAGAAAAAGGATAAACTTGCTAGAAAATTATCAAGTGAAGATTAAGAGTGAGAAATCAAAATCTAAAGAGAACCCATTTCCTATCTCACCATCCTCTACTAGACTAGCACTTTAGTTTAGGGTGTTTGCTTCACTAATTCCTTGGTTAGTGAAGTAGAAGCTTGAGTCTGTATTCCCTCGACGCAGATCATCTTCGGCATCGAAGACTTCAAGCGATCCCATTGCAATTTCTCATGGAGCCATCCGAGAGTCCGGAAATTGGATGATCGCAGCGAAGGGACTACATCAAGGAGCTTAAAAAGTGAAGGACCGATCTACAAAGGTCCTATTTCGTATTCCTTTAGAGTAAAGTTGTTTACTTGCTTTTCTTTTTCGCCTAAACTTTAGTATACGATCTTGCTTAGGGTTGTTCGGCACCAAATTTTTTTATTCCAGCATGGTCGATGCCTTGTAGAGCCTCATTAGTATGCCTAGTAACCCTACATATATATATATATATATATATATATATATATATATATATATATTAGCCAGTTACATATGATATAATCAGATTATTGAATCAAGTGTTGATTTAATAATTTATATATATATATATATATATGTATTAACTAATATTAAGCTCATTTAAGATTTTCTTCTCTTTATATATATATATATATATATATATATATATATAATGGAGGAAAGAAGCTATAGGAGGGAATTTCCTCCTATGGCGTCGAAAAAATACTCCTTCACTCATTTTTTCCGACAATCGACACCCATCATTTTCATCATTATCATCTAAGATGTGGGTACACCAAATTTCATGTGATTCTACAACTTTTCACCGTTGGTTAAGTGGGTTCAAAATTAACTGTTTACCGACAACAAAACTTTTTATATTGCTAAATCAACAGTGAAAAAGTTGTAGAATGACATGAAATTTGGTATACCCACATCTTAGATGATAACAATGAAGATGATTAGTGCCGATCATCGAAAAAAATGAGGTTATTCTTTTTCGATGCCATAGAAGGAAATTCCCTCTTATGGCATCTTTCCTCCATTATGGCATCTTTCCCCAATTATTCTCATATATATATATATATATATATATATATATATGAATTGTATCATGGTTGATGATACAAGAGACTAGGATGTAAGAGAATTACATTGAGAAAGGATAATGATAAATGTTTATGAATTAAACAAATTGAAGAATGAGTCATAGCTTTAGATGCTTGGAGAAGCCATGACGCATCTTCTATTTTTTTTTATGCATAGATATTTATCTATTTCTATTCTCATCTTATCTCTTAGACTTGTGGTTCATGGTTCATTCTCATCATACTCCAAGTTCATCCACAACTTTTTCTTCATCTTCTCACTTGATTTTTCCAACAGTGAGAAAAGAAAAGAGAAAAATGAAAACTTTGTGAGCAAAATTCCTACTTCATCAACCTACACTATCTTAGCCCTTTAGTATAGCTTGTTTGCTTCACTAATACTTTGATTAGTGAAGTGTGAGCTTGAGTGAGAGAGATTTCAAGGTGGATCATCTTTGGCAACGAAGACAACAAGCAAGCTCGATCCTTTCTTCAAGTGGAGCCTTAAGAAGAGTTCTAGGGATTTCAACTCGGAGCTTTAGAAGTGAAGGACTAGACTACAAAGGTTGTAGTTTCTAATCACTTAGTTCAGATTGTAGTTTGCTAACTTTAAAACACTAATTCTCTAGTTCGATTCTTGTTTAGTATATTTAGACCTATAGATTTTTTAAAATTGTATACTTGATCCTCATATAATACTAGTGGAGGTGCTAAGACATACTTTCAACTATCTCATTTATGTAATGGTTCATTCTCGTCATTCATCTCCTCCTTCTCTTGAGAGTTCTTGCTCATGTGTTGAGCTCCTTCTTGAGATGGTAATTGAGAGATTATGATGGTGATAAAATTCCTACATACCAAACACTCCACTTCTAGCAAACTTGGATGGTTAGTTGCTTCATTAGAGTTCTCTAGGTGAAGCTGGAGTTTAGATTGATTTCTCTCGGGTGGATCATCTTCGACAAGAGAGGTCGCCTCCCAAGCACGTTCTCCACGGCTATGGAGTTTGGAAGGGTCTTCCACGATTAATTGGACACGCATCAAAGTTTTTGTCTCACAACTTTTTAGTTAAGAACTCTTGTTTGGTTGCTAGTTTAGTGTTTATAATGATTTCTAGGATGTGTTTCCTATCGCTTGCTTGAAATTTTTTTTTCACGATTCCTTGCTTGCGCCGTAGCCGCGAGCGCTAAGGAACCCAGCAGTGGTATCAGAGACAACCAAATACTAGAACTAGTGTAGACTATGTTTTGGTTTCAAGAAAAAAAATTAACCCGTATTTTGTTTCCCCGATCAAGCTTCTGTCCAGATTTAAAATTAGAACCTGAAAATTATTTAGCATATGCCTTTTAGATAGTTTTTATGTAATAAAACTTGGCACAAAATTCGAGGACTTGGATCATTTTTTGGCCAAGCTCTGGCTAAGATTGGCGGCTGAAATATTGCCAAAGGGTCCTCGGTTTTATTAAAGGCTTGACTCAAGGAAACATTTTTTTTAGTATACCTCGTTTTTCCCAAGATTTGGTTTTGTACTGTTTGTACATACGGGAAACTCGGTAAACTTTTCGGTCGAAATTTTAGCATCATTTATCATCCGTAGATTTGTTGATGTGTTGTTAAAAATCATCTAATTGCTATATGCTCGATTAGATAGGGTTGCACATATGTTGTTGCTTGTTACTGTGATATATATATCTTGTGATGGTTTAGTCGGATTGTTGTGTTGGATAGCCCCTTATGTGATATGTTTATACTGTTTTGATTTATATTTTTGTATATTCATTTGTTAGGGACAAGCGTCTGGATTGAGGTCATCGTTGCCGCTTGATGTATATTCTTTATGGGTCACGTCCATGATGCGGGCGTTGCTACCGTTGTATATATTCATTATATGTACTAGGATGAACCCGCGGAGAAGTGCTTGAGTAGCCGAGTTCTAGAGTGTGTTAGATTGTCATATTACGGTAGTGAGTTCTAGCCATCTCACTCTAGAATTGGCGGGTTGCTCGCCGCATGATTGATATCTGTGAAAAGTGTTTGTAGTAGAATAACCGCAATCAGTAACGGTGTCGTGTGTAGCTAACCGTAGTGAGTATAGACCGTCCTCAGGGAAACGTTGAATGTTTTAATCTTACTTTGACGTATTGAAATAAGAGGAAGAATATAAGAATAAAGAATAGTGGAGAATAGATTCTAGATCTACGTCAAACACGGAAGTAGAAAATAGATCTATTTTACATAAAGATGGAGATTTTATATCGAAAGAGGGCTTGTAGGGTTCGTTCGGATATGGTAGTACCGGAAGATTAATAAAGATTACTCCTTTTATCTATTGATAGATTTAAAACTAGATAGATAGTGATGCATGCAGATTAGGGTTTTCGGAGAAAATAGGGTTCACACTCTTAACCTTTATCTTTACATGGATCTCTATTCATGTCTAGCACTAACAAAACAATTGTTAATCTGATCTCAAATTGTGGTCGGAATTATCAATAAATTGATAGTGCGCCCGATTAGGATTTTAACACTTATTTTGTTAAAGTTTATAAACTTCATAAGACTTAAAAGGAGTTTAGTAATTTTTCATCTTCCATTGATCTACCATAATCCTACGAACCTCAAGCGGAGAATTACTCGCCCATGTTGGGGATAGAAGAAGGAAAGATAGAGAGGGAGATCATGGTTTAAAGAAAGAAAATAAATGAAAAAAGAATAAAACAACTATTTTTATTAATCAACTAGATTAATTACACTTTGTTCCTTTAGAAGGTGATTACAAAACCCTAGTTTGCTTATCGATCTCTTCTGAAGGAGGTAGATGAACAGCTGATGATCTGTTAGTGATATGTATGCCCTAAAGGCCATTACTGTACATACTATGTATATTGTAGTGGATGCTTGGAAATATATAGGGAGGACTTTCTTGCTCGACATGATAGAATGCTATCTGGTTACTCTTTATCTTAACATGTACTCTGATTGTCTCTATGTTACATGTTGATAAAGCCATTAGGATGAGTACTTGACTACCAGGACTATGATGCAGATCATACTAGTGGGGAAAGTGTAGTCGCCAAGTACATCCTTCAAATGTTCCTAGTCGTGGGAGTACCGAGACAGGGCATCGATACTCCAGAGTAGACTAGCGTATGCGCTTCTTGACCCATATGATGGACGATGGATGATCCCATATCCATTGGTGTTTGACATCATAAAAGGTATACGGGTGCTCAGTGGAGACTGGGTACACTGGACGGACTCCCCGAGAACTCCCAGATGGTATTATACCTCACGTCAGATGGCAGTTCTCTGGTGACACTGGTACAGGTTAGTCTGTAGACCCGAAATCGTCATAGAGTCTTGTGTGATTCCCACAGTGCTTTGATTTCCATCATACCATGTCCAAGAAGGCGTGCAAAATAGTGGCTTTTGGGTACAGTCCCGAATCACATGGAGGCAATGAGCGATAGGAGGGGTTTCGTCTCTCCCGGTATAGGGAGTTGATGTTGCGCTGTGTTCGATTGGCTATAACTGGAAATCCCTGGCCAGGGTTGCTGAGATTTACTGGTAAGTGTTATGAGTAGTTTCTCAGATTGTTATAGACCTCATATCGACACGACATATCAAGCTACTTGGGTCTGACGTTTACTACCCCTAGGCGAGATATGCGACATATCAGACGAAGAGACCGGACTGTACGGGAGTGTTACTGGTTGGATTCATGCTTGTTGATCTTCTGATTGCTCAATGCCTGGGTGGCTGTTACGTTTAGCTGACCGCTTGCAGCTTGTGGGTGTTTGATATGATCATCACCTACTGCCGGCGTATTGACGATTCTTTAGAGTCCTATACAGAGCTTTCCTGGCTCAGGCAAAACGGAGTCGGAGCACATATGTGATATGTGCGGGTCCGAGAATATTACGATATGAGATATCATATTCCATTCTCGCGATATATGATATCGGCCGGGTATATGTGATATAGCCGGGTCATCGGATCAAGTGTTGATTCGATGAATCGGTACATGTTATATTAGTCGGTTATATGCGATATAGCCGGATTATCGGATCAGGTGTTGATTCGATAATTTAATATATAATTATATATGTGATATATTAAGTTACATTAACTAATATAAGCTCACTTAAAGATTCTTTTTCTCACTTGGATAATACATTGATATATATGTAATATATGTTAATTGTATTATTTTATTTTGTTTCAAAAATATATTATATATGTGATAAATAATATTGTAACAAGTTAGGGTTACAAATGCAACATGTTTTGTGGAGATTAAACAAGTTAGGGTTTGATTGGGGTTAGCATTTGGGTTAGCTTTTTCATGAAGCTTCTAGAAGCTTTATTTTGTTTTAAGCTAAGATATTTTGTATAGATATTTTCTAACCCAACCCAAAACCTTTACTCTAGTTAACTCTCTACATGGATTAAGTCTTCATTCTTATCCCATGGTTGATTTGTAACCATAACAATGATTTTCATTATTCATCACAAATGACATTCTTCTTCTTCTTGCTCTTGAGAAAAGCTTTCTAGCTTTTTCTTTTGTAATGTTTATAAGTGAGAAATTGAAAATAAAAGAGAGATAAATTCCTACTTCGTCATCCTCTTCTATTCTATCCACTTAGATTAGGGTGTTTGCTTTGCTAATGCTTGATTAGTGAAGCATGAGGTTGGGTTTGAGTTTCTTCAAGGTAGATCATCTTTGTTGTTGAAGATTGGAAGCAAGCTTGCATCTTTCTCTTCATGGAGCCTCTCTTGAGTCCGAATACTCGATGATCGCAGCGAAGGGACCTCAACACGGAGCTTTTGAAGTGAAGGAACGGACTACAAAGATTGTAATCCCTAACTCTTAGATATAAAGTTGTTTACATACTTGTTTATCCTAATACTCTAGTTAAGATCTGGATTAGCGTTTGTTTAGCACCCCAAAAATTTTAAAGTAGCATGATTGATACTTACCAAAACCTTGCTAAGGTGTTAAGCTAACCCTACATGATCAACTTGGATTCTTGAGTCGTCTTGGACTTTGTGATCTCTTCGGTTTGATGATTTTTCCAAGTGAGCTCTCGGTTCTTTAAATAGTCCCAAAACCAGAAACCCTATTTTCTTAATATGGTAATTTGTTGTTACGATCCTGTAGGAAAAATTCCAAATCTCAACTCCTTAATATTGCGGCGGGACCGCCGCAATATGTCCATTTTGGTCGCGGTTCTGCGGTGGGGTAGAAGGGTTAGGGTTTCATTTCTCTGGGGTTGCCTCCTGTTGACACATAGTGCTCTTATGGATATCTGGAATTTGGAAATCTTCTTTTAGTCTCTTCCAGAATATCTTTCAAGATTTTCTTCAATATTTCGACAGATTTTATCTCAATATCTCGGATCTCCTTGATTCCCGATTCTAATTTCTGCACAATATCTCACATCAAAGATTTAGTAAAATTTAGTATTATATTGAGATATTCTCCTAATCATTTATATGATATTATATTATTTAGAAATCTTGATTAGAATATTTGATATAGCATGCACATTATAATTACCAAAATATTGTATTAATATTATATGCATACATTTTCCTTTATAATGTTAATTATAATATATAAACATATGAAAATAGTATTTTTACAGATAAACCCTCATATGTGTCATATTTATAATAACACTTTTTATTATTTGAGAATAGTAAGGAAAATGTTATATCAAAAGTGCAGTTTTTTCAACTGAACAAATACCCCCAAACTCAACTTTGATCATCCCGAGCAAACTAGTTATACAAGAGAAGGAGAAAAATAAAGAAGAAAAAAAGAAAAACTAACTAGCACATTTTCGTAGGCAACATGATTGCACTGAGTATGTGCAACAAGCCTTTAAAGCTCTAGGTGTCCCTAATAAGAGGAGTGTTGTCTCCTGAGAGTTTTCAGCGGATTACACCCACAAAATCCTATAATAAAATAAAGATGGTGAAAGTTACATATAAACTTAGGAACTATAAAAGAAAGAACTTGAAAAGAAACTACACTAGTTTTTCGGTTACCATGACCCTATCTTAATGGTCATGAAAAGATGTTAGAAATCAGATCATCCCTCAATAAAACATCGCCTTTAGTCTTCCTCCCTACCTTTCTTCCAAACACCGATCATATACCCCTACATGTGTATAAAAGATATCCCTACACTCGGAGAATTCAATTCAAGCTATCATACTCTTGTCCATTTACCTCAGTACTTTTTAGTCGGTGAATATTTTGGATGGAATTGCTCACACATTTTTCATGCCACCGTTAATACTTCTCGAGGTACTAACCGACCGATTACTACATGTGCTCACTTATTAGGCGTAATTAGCAATTTCCTCGCCTTGCAATACCTAAGGCTTAGCAGTGGCTCCCAAACCAGTTGGTCTAAGGCACTAGGTGATAAAGCACCCTCGCTATATTTTTTTTATTCTGCCTTGGTGATTACAAAACCAGTGTTCATTTTTTTCCTCACCATTTTATACTTTTATGCTTCATTTATATTTATTTTTCTTCATACTTTGTCTTTTAGACAAGAGCATTTCAAGGTATCTTCTAGTATCCCAAGTTTCAAGACGTGTATAAGTGCGTATAGTAGGGTATCAACGTTCAGATGTTTGGCCTCAAGAATAGGGACTTTTTTCAGGCTTATTTTTATCCTCAGATTAGCAATTTCTTTCATCTTACTAACCCTTGGGACAATGGCTCATAACTATTTATTACTAGCTTCGTTTAAGAAAACATCTTTCTTGTTTTTCTCAAACTCTTCCTATCTTTTATATGTAATTTTTCACTTTCAAACTTTCATTATCAAAATATATTTTGTATAGTGCTAGTGTCAAAAGATAATTCAGTGAATACAAACCTCCCCCCAAAGCCGTTTTCAGCAGTGTCCTCACTGATATTGTTCTTTGAGCACATAGACCTGTAGACTTATGGAGAGAAGATATAGGGGTAAAATATCAAGGTAAATGAAAATTACCCCCAAAATTATGCTTTGGCACGCATGGATATTCAGTTGAGTCTTTTTTTACTCACCTCCATTCTTAAAATGAGACAATGTTACCGAAACATGGAGGTGAGGCGGAGGAAATTTAGTTATAATAAAGCGGCTCCTGTAAAAATTAGAGCTTCTCTGCCGGGTCAGCAGAGAAATACGGTTTCAATCTATGCCTATTTACTTTAAAAATTGATTTTTAACATTTTCAACTTCTACTGCCCCGTGCGGGTATACATACCGCACCACAAAACGTCCTTTCCAACGAGATCTTAGCTTACCCCGATGGAGATGGAAACGGGAATAGTAAAGAAGGACTTGTTGTCCCGGTGTGAAGGTTTTTCTAAAAAGGTTTTTATCGTGGAAAACTTCAGTCCGGTTGTTTACTATAACCGCATTATAGTAAGCTTCATCGCGGAGTTCGGTTAGCTTGTTTAATTGCAGCTTCCGATAGCTGCAAGCTTGATCAAAATCGAAGTTAAGCTCTTTAATAGTCCACATTGCTTTATGTTCGATCTCGAAAGGAAGGTGGCAAGCCTTTCCGAACACTAGGCGATATGGAGACATACCAAGATTGTTCTTATAAGCGGTACGAAATGCCCAAAGAGCATCCGTCAATTTTGTTGACCAATCTTTACGGTTTTTAGAAACCGTCTTCTCCAAAATTTGTTTGATCTGCTTATTGGAAATCTTAGCTTGCCCGCTCATTTGGAGATGATAGGGCATAGAAAGTTTTTGGTTGATTGAATATTTCCGCATCAAAGCATTGAAAGACCGATTACAGAAATGCGTTCCGTTGTCGCTAATTATAGCCCGAGGCTGTCCGTATCACGAAAAGATATTTTCTTTAAGTAACTTAATAACAACCTTGTTGTCATTAGTACGATACGGTATTTCTTCCACCCATTTCGAGATATAATCAACTGCTAACAAGATATATAAATTCCCAAAAGAGTTGGGAAAAGGGCCAATAAAATCTATACCCCAAACATCGAATAACTCCACAACCAAGATAGGTTGGAGAGGCATCTCATTTCTCCATGAAATCCGACCCATGTGCTGACACCGATGACAAGTTTTGTAAAGATCATATGCATCTTTAAATAATGTTGGCTAATAAAAGATACATTGCAAAACATTCTCCGCCGTTTTACGAGGACCAAAGTGACCGCCACATGCTTGATCATGACAAAAAGACAATACACTCTTGAATTTATTGTTAGGGACACATCTGCGAATGATTTGGTCGGAACAATACTTAAAAAAATAAGGTTCATCCTAGTAAAAGTGTTTTACTTAGGATAGAAATCGAAGTTTGCCTTGTATCGACCAATCGCAAGGAATAAGTCCCGTCGCTAGATAATTCACAATATCCATGAACCAAGATTCATAGGATACGGTCAAGAGTTGTTCGTCAGGAAAAGAATCATTTATTGGCAAGGTCACTGTAGGTGAAGAAGAGATGCGTGAAAAATGGTCGGCTACTACGTTTTCACAACCACTCTTGTCTCGTATGACAAGATCAAATTCTTATAACAACAGGATCCAACGTATTAACCTTGCCTTAGCATCCTTCTTCGATAAAAGATGTTTTAGGGTGGAGTAATCGATGTAAATCACTATCGGTGAGCCAATCAAATAAGGCCTAAATTTTTATAATGCAAATACAACTACCAAGAGTTCTTTCTCGGTAGTGGTATAATTAATTTGGGCATCATTCAAGGTCTTACTTGCATAATAAATTACATATGGCATCTTATCAATGTGCTGTCCTAAGACTGTACCAATAGCATAATCTGATGCATCACATATAAGCTCGAACGGGTGGTTCCAATCGGGAGATGACAGAATAAGGGCTGTAGTGAGGGAGCTTTTAAGTGATTCAAAAGCAGCCCCGCAATTCGAATCGAAGTGAAATGCTGTATCCTTGGCCAAGAGAAGGGTTAACGGTCTAGCAATTTTGCTAAAGTCCTTAATGAATCTCCTATAAAATCCTGCATGACCAAAGAAGGATTGTATATCTTTGACGCATTTGGGATCAAGAAGGTTATGGATGACATCTATTTTAGCTATGTCTACCTCAATTCCTTTTTGTGAAATGATTTGTCCAAGCACAATACCTTCTTGGACCATGAAATGGAATTTTTCCCAATTCAAATTTAAGTTCTTATCCTTACAACGGGTAAGAACCGCGTCAAGATGATATAGGAATTCCTCAAAGGAGTCCTCATATATCAAGAAATCGTCCATAAATATATCCAGAAAATTCTTGACCATGTCTGAGAATATCCCTATCATACACCGCTGAAATGTAGCGTGAGCGTTGCATAACCCAAAGGGTATGCGTCTATAAGCAAAAGTACGGAAAGGAGAAGTAAATGTTGTTTTATTTTGATCATTTTCGGCGATAGGGACCTGGTTATAGCCAGAGTATCCGTCCAAGAAACAATAGTATTCATGTCCAGCTAATCGTTCTAACATCTGGTTAATGAAAGGTAGAGAGAAGTGATCTTTACTCGTTGCGGCATTGAGTTTCCAATAATCAATACATACGCGCCACCCAGTTTGGATGCATGTTTGGATCAACCCATTAGCCTCATTAGTTATGACCGTGATGCCAGACTTTTTAGGGACCACATGAATAGGACTTACCCATTGGTTATCAGATATTGGGTAAATTATACACTATCTAGGCACTTGACGATTTCTTTCATTACCGCCTCCTTCATAACGGGATTTAACCGTCTTTGAGGGTCTCGGGTTGGTTTGGAGTCATCCATCAAATGGATGTGATATTCAACGATTAAGGGACTAATCCCTTTGATGTCAGCCATTGTCCAACCAAATGCTTGTCGATTTGATCTCAATACTGCCAAAAGTGCGTTCTCTTGCTCTAAAGCTAGAGAAGCGAATATGATCATAGGCAAAGTCTAATTCTCACCTAAATATGCATATTTAAGATGAGAAGGTAGTGGTTTGAGATTTAGTGTCAGCGGAGAAACGATAGAAGGTGGGTTAAGGGAATGATACTCGGACTCCCTAAGAGGTTCATAACTTGCGTAGGATATTGACTCGGAAAGCGCTACAGACTTTTGCGATGAGTCAAAGGATTCAAACTCGAGGTTGGAATCATCGAAGATATCCTCAATATAATAGTTTGCCAGATCAAACAATGTCGTACTGGTGTTGTCTATATCACCATAACAAAGTACTTCATCTTCACAGCTGTCGAAAGCTATCTCGTTGATGGAATGGTCATCGACTAAATGAGCAGAAGGTTCAGATGGTTGACTTCCTAGCTTGTATATATTAAGCTCAATTGTCATCTTCCCCATGGATAAGTTCATAGAACCGTTACAACAATTAATGACAGCATTGGAAATTGCTAGGAATGGTCGACCGAGTATCACCGGGATTTGATTATGTGGGTTCGCCACAGGCTGTGTATCCAAAACAATAAAGTCCACAGTGAATATGAATTCCCCGACATTGATTAACACATCCTCTAACTCATGCTTAGGTTGGGCGATAGATCGGTCTGCCATCTGGAGAGTTCAGTGGGCAGGTTTCAACTCTCCTATACCTAGCTGCTCACAGACGGAATATGGAAGCATGTTAACACTAGCGCTGAGGTCAAGTAGAGCACGATTAATATTTTTACTCCCAATGGAAATAGATATTGTAGGACAACCGGGGTCCTTACGTTTCTTAGGCAATTGTTGGGTAAAAGCTGTGCTCACGTTATTTGTCATGAATACCTATTTTGGCACTTGAGTTTTTCTTTTCCTAGTGCACAAGTCCTTAAGGATTTTTTCATAAGACGGGACTTGTTGAATAGTATCTAAGAAAGGAATATTTATGTTAACTTGCTTAAACATTTCTACAATCTTCTCCATTTGTCCGTTAAGTTTGTTGGCCCTCAACCTGTTTGGAAAAGGAGCTTTATCAATAAGGGTTGGGTTCAACATTGGAGAAGATTGTGGGGGTGGAACGGATCCCAGAATCGGAGTGGGATCGTTTTAGGCTGACTCGAGGAAGTTGGCGAAGTGTTCGATCCTTGGGGAAAACGGAGAATAGGCTCGGAAGAAGGTGGAATAGACGAAATAGGGTTAGAAGTAGAAGCCGGGGTTTCAATTGATTCATCATCAACAATCTGTTCGCCCACTTGGTTGTTCAACACTCTTCCTGATCTCAACGTAGTAACGACACTCACATTATGATTTTGAGAGTGGCCAGGATTCGGTAGGGGTTGAGATGGAAGTTTCCCTTTCTCTCTTGCACTCATTGCGGCATTAATTGTGGAATTTGCGCTTCTATAAATTTTATACTCTCACCGTGGGAAGAGGAGTCCTTCATTAACGTTCCGATAAAAGAATTTATATTAGACGATGTCTGCATGGACTGTTTCATAAACATATCCAAGATTCGTTCGAGTGCAGAGGAGTTTTTAGTACCGGCCGTTTGGAAAAAATTATTATAAGGTGTAGAATTATTGGCCGGATTCTGGAAAGGTTGTGATTGAAAGGGGTGCTGACTCTGTGGTTGTGGTTGTTGTTGCTGTGGAGGAGGTCTTTAATAATTGCTTTGGAACTAGTTTTGATTTTGGGTTTGGTTTTAGTTCCAAGCAAAATTAGGATGATTTCTCCATCCCTGATTATATGTGGAAGATAAGGATCGTTTCTAGGTCGTTGCTGAAAAGTAGCATTAGGTCGTTGCTGAAAAATAGCATTAGTGTATTCCTGACTTTGAAACGGTGCATTCAAAGGACATTTTTACGTCAGATGTGATGGATCAGAACAGCAACCACATACGGTCTTGGGAAGCGTAACCTGGTTTAGGGTGATTGATGAGAACTTGTTCTCCATAGCGTCGAGTTTCTTTTGCATCGCTGCCATTTCGGTTTTTACAGCGATAGAAACATCGAGCTGATGAATACCTCCCCTGGATGAAGGTGTTCTAACGCTTTCCCACTGCAAAGTGTTTTCAACAAGATCTTCTAGATATTTCCAGGCTTCACCATCGTCTTTGGACATGAAATTGCATTGACACATGGTTTCAAGCATCTGCTTTGTCGCCGGATTAATGCCTTCATATATAATTCGACACAGATCCTATCTATTTATTTCGTGATGAGGATATTAGACAAGCATATCCTTGAACCGTTCTAAGCATTTCCAAAATGGTTCATTGGGAAGCCATGTAAACTGGTTGATCTCGCTCCGAACACGGGCGGTCTTATGATTGGGATAAAATTTCTTAAGGAATGCTATAACGAACTCGTCCCAATTGTTAATAGAGTGTGCAGCAGTGTTATACAGCCATTTTCGGCTAAATCGCACAGAGTAAAAGGGAGAAGACGTAAACGCATAGCATCCACTGAAAATTGTGAAGTGCCCATCATAGCACATACGTTTTCGAATTTAGTGATAAAAACGTATGCATCTTCAGACTCGAGCCCGTGAAATTTGGGCAAAAGGTTGATGAAGTGGGGTTTAATTTCAAAATTATCCCTATTGGCTTGTGGAATAGATAGACAGGTAGGGAGGAGACCGCGTATAGGATATCATCTCTCTTAGAGACAGATGCATGGTGGATTTTGCGCACCTACGGGTGGTAGCAGGGTGGTGTTATAGTCAGATGGAGAACCGTCCATCTCAGTCGATGTGGTGGATGGAGGGGAAAAAGAGGATGAAGAAGCACCGACTTCAGAGTCGATAGCCGAAACGCGGACAAGATGGGCTCTAGAATCCCGTGTCCAGCCAAGCATGTACTAAGCGGGTTTAGCGCAAGTGGCAGCGTATGCGATTAAAAATTGGTTTGTTTTGAAAAGTGTCATACTTAGACAAATCACACAAAAAATGCACAATCAACCCTAAAACTATGGTTACCTAGGTTAACTCACTAGACCGCTCCTAGACTTCCAAAGGACAAGCCGCAGGATCAATCTTTTACCACCTCTTTATCACTCTTGTTACCAGGTAAGTGCCAGGTAAGTGGGAGGTATCTTCTCTATGAATTACTGAAAATAGCGGGCCTAATTAAGTAACCACATGCCTTAGACACACTTGCCTAGACACCACAAAAGTAATGCGGATAAGCGATAGATTACCCACGACCTTCCTCTGTCCTATTTGAGCACGACGGTCCTTAGAGTCTTGGTCTAGGTATTTTTTAATTAATGAGGGTGATGCGGATGCTTGTTTTGTGATTTGTGGGGCCTAGGAAGGGTGATGAAATCCCCACCTAATCTGAATTTGGTCTTTGCCCCTTAAAAGTACGTATTAAAATATGCACAAAAAAACCAATTACAAAACTTGCAAAAAGATTTTTGAGCTGCGATATTTTGCAAAGAATCCTGCAAAAAAAATATTTTATTGGATTTCAGAGGAGAGAAAAGGAGGTGAGAAATATACCAGAGAATTTTAGAACCCTAAGTCCTCAATTCTGCCGCAGTTCCGACGCCAATTGGCCCTTCTTACCGCGGTTCCGCTGCTGAGTTGAGAGATCTTGTGGAGATTTTTGCTACGTGGCCTCCCTTGCTCCTCTGGATCTTGATGAATATCTCTGAATCTCTGTTTCCCTAAATCTGTGACTCCAGATCCCCTTGTAAAATTCACTCAATAATCGTTAAATACACAATTTGCAGTTTTGTTTATTTTTATAATTTATTTTTATGGATTGGATTAAGAATTCAACATGAATAGTAAGAAAAAAATTAAACACGCATCCTCGGCAACGGTGCCATTTGATTGATATATATGAAAAGTGTTTGTAGTAGAATAACCTCAATCAGTAACGGTGTCGTGTGTAGCTAACCATAGTGAGTACTGGTCGTCCTCCGGGAAACGTTGAATCTTTTAATCTTACTTTAGACGTGTTGAAAAAAGAGGAATAATAGAAGAATAAAGAATAGTGGAGAATAGATTCTAGATCTACGTCATACACGGAAGTAGAAAATAGATCTAGTTTAAATAAAGATGGAGATTTTATATTGAAAGAGGGCTTGTATGGTTCGTTCGGATTTGGTATTCCTGGAAGATTAATAAAGGTTACTCCTTTTATCTATTGATAGATTTAAAGCTAGATAGATAGTGATGCATGCAGATTTGGGTTTTTGGAGGGAATAAGATTCCCATTCTTAATCCTTATCTTTACATTGATCTCTATTCATGTCTAGCCCTTAACGAAACAATTGTTAATCTGATCTCAAATCGCGGTCGGAACTATCAATAAATTGATAGTGCGCCCGATTAGTATGTTAACACTTATTTTGTTAAAATTTATAAACTTCATAAGACATGAAAGGAGTTTAGTAATTTTTCATCTTTCATTGATCTACCATAATCCTACAAACCTTATGAAGCGGAGAATTACTCGCGCATGTTGGGAATAGAAGAAGGAAAGATAGAGAGGGAGATCATGGTGCAAAGAAAGAAAATAAATGAAATAAGAATAAAACAACTACCTTTATTAATCAACTAGATCAATTACACTTCGTTCCTTTAGAAGGTGATTACAAAACCCTAGTTTGCTTCTCGATCTCTTCAGAAGGAGGTAGATGAACAGCTGATGATCAACCTGGATTCTTGAGTCGTCTTAGAATTCGTGATCTCTTCGGTCTGATGATTTTTCCAAGTGAGCTCTCGGTTCTTTAAATAGTCCCAAAACCAGAAACCCTAATTTCATAATACGGTAATTTGTTGTTACGATCCTATAGGAAAAATTCCAAATCCCAACTCCTTAATATTGCGGCGGAACTGCTGCAATATGTTCATTTTGGCCGCGGTTCCGCGGTGGGGTAGGGGGTTAGGGTTTCATTTTTCTAGGGCTGCCTCCTGTTGACACATCATATGATATCTGGAATTTGAAAATCTTTTCTTAGTCTCTGTCAGAATATCTTTCAAGATAATCTTCAATATTTCGATAGATTTTATCTCGATATCTCGGATCTCCTTGATTCCTGATTCTAATTTCTGCACAATATCTCACATCAAAGATTTAGTAAAATTTGGAATTATATTGAGATATTCTCCTAATCATTTATATGATATTATATTATTTGGAAATATTGATTAGAATATTTGATATAGCATGCACATTTTAATTACCAAAATATTATATTAATATTATATGCATACATTTTCCTTTATAATGTTAATTATAATATATAAACATATGAAAATAGTATTTTTACAGATAAACCTTCATATGTGTCATATTTATAATAAACACCTTTTATTATTTGAGAATATTAAGGAAAATGTTATATCAAGTGCAGTTTTTTCAAGTGAACACCGCACATGTAGGGGTTTAGGATAGACCTAAGGAGGAGCACTCAAGTTGCCTGATTTTAGAAAGTGCCGGGTGGCATACTCGTGTCATTAAGTTCGGGTTGCTCCGTTTCTAGGATTGGTTGGTAGCTTGCCGCGCTCATAGGGGTCTTGGTTCAATATTGTACGGGCTATCCACATGACCGGGAAACGTTGCGTTTTAATTTCATCTCAAATGAAACACGGGGCTCCTAATTTATCCGCTATTCCATTTTGTTTGCCGCATGCCTTTGATGTTTTTACATGCCTGTGATAATGATATCTATTATATATATTAGATTCTTGTATATGTTTTGCATCCGCATTAGCCCTGTCCCCACCCTCTATAAGTTAAGTAACCTTACAATGAAGACTCGGGACCTCGTGGCAAATGCGGATGGCATATAAAGTATGTTATTTTGGTTGTTTCTGTTATGGCTAGAAACTTAAATGACGGGATCACAATATATGTTTAATGCACGAATAATAAACCTAAATGATGTTGTTGGGACCAAATTTTTGAAAACTATAGTTATTTTCTTTTACTTTGCATAGTGGTATTCGGTTAGGAATATCCTGTACTTCATTCGATGAGGAAAGAGTCTTGATCCCTTTATGGGGAGTTCGCTCTTAAGCAAAAGTTTATGTTACTATAAATATCCGGTTATCTTCAAAACTACTTGTTTTAAAAGCATAGCCTAAATCACTCCTTTTTAAAATCACTCGAGTTCCTTCAACGATATCAATTTCATTACGTTAAAAGTTTTTCACAAAAAACCAGCTGTAGCCCTCCATCATTTCAGATAAGTAGCATCTAGTAGTCATGCTATGTTTTTGTGAAGGCGTCAAGGCATAGTGTGTGGTAGCTGAGTGATGCTTATCTGTTGCATAGTGATGCGATTGATTGGAACAGTCGCACAGCTTTGTTAGTATTCCCTAAGGGCTTGTTCGGATGGGTTCGAGTTAATCAAGATAATAACGGGTAGAACTTGACTACCAACCTATGATTTGTTGGCATGCGTCAAGTTCATAGGTCATTAGAGGCAAAAACCATATCGGGAGTTTCAAACATAAGGGAAACTTGCCGAGTTTGCGCATACCTTCTGGAGTGTGATGACTTTGGTTGGCTTCTATCAAGATTATCACACGATGGTAGTCGGGTCCCGATTCCTACCGATAAGTAGGTATTACTCCCGAGAGATTTTCAATTCATAACTAGATAACCCATAAGGTGTCTATAAATGTGTTAATGAGGTTATGCCTCTGCAGAAACAGGGTTATTTAATTTTGTCTGTGCGAAAGCACGGGGGACCTCTCTCTGAGTACCAACACTGGTTTGGCTAAACGATTAGCGAACTTGTAAGGTGAACATGATCCTGACTAGTTCTCCTATCAGGGTTTGAAGGAGAATTCGAGGAACAGTGGGAACCATCCTGATTAGATAAATTAATTAACTAATTTAATCTTGATAGAGTGCATGTTGAGTGTTTCTTTTCTTTCTCTAGACCATGACTGATCTTAAACTAAAACTCGTGAACCAAGTTAACCGAACCTTCTTACATACTTTGATTTTTGATTGTTATGATTCACGACAAATTCGCTAATGTTTATGCCACTCCAACTTCCCTTTTTCTTTCTCCAGAACACTCTATATCACTAAAAAGATCCATATTTCGTAGAAAGGCAATCTCATATAGTTACATACGAACTTGAAGAAATTTATTTCAGTCCAAGAATGACCACCAGTTCTGGAGAAATTGAATTGGATAATTCTGTTGTCTCTAATCCTTCACCTTGTCTCAGATTAAGAACTCCTTGTAGTAGGATAGTTAACCTGTTACGTGTTAGTTATATGTATGCCCTAGAGACCATTACTGTACATTGGATGTATATTGTAGTGGATGCTGGGACATATATAGGTAGGACTTTCTTGCTCGACATGATAGTACGCTATCTGGTTGCTCTTTATCTTAACGTGTATACATTCTGTCTCTCTGATTACATGTTGATAAAGCCCTTAGGATGTGTCCTCGACTTTCAGGACTATGATGCAGATCATACTAGTGGGGCCTGGGTAGTCAATGAGTACATCCTTCATTGTTCCTAGTCGTGGGAATATCGAGACGGGGCATCGATATTCCAGAGTAGACTAGCGCATATCTTCTCGACCCATGCGATGGGCGATGGATGATCCCATATCCATTGGTGTTTGACATCGAAGATGGTATGCGGGTGCTCAGTGGAGACTGGGTACACTGAACGGACTCGCCGAGAACTCCCAGATGGTATTATACCTCACGTCAGATGGCAGTTCTCTGGTGACACTGGTACAGCTTAGTCTGTTGACCCGAGATCGTCATAGAGTCTTGTGTGTCTCCCACTGTGCTTTGATTTCCACCCTACCACGGCTCTACTGAGTCGTGCAAACAGGTGGTTTTTGGGTACAGTCCCGATTCACATGGAGGCAATGAGCGATAGGAGGGGATTCGTCTCTCCCGGTATTGGGGGTTGATGTTGCGCAATGCACGACTGGCCATAACAGGAAATCCCTGGCCAGGGTTGCAGTGATATACTGGTAAGAGTTATCAGTAGTTTCACGAATGTTATGGACCTCAAGTCGGCATGACTTATCGAGCTACTGGGGTCTGACGTTTACCACCCCTAGACGAGATATGCGACATATCAGACGAACAGACCGGACTGTACGGTAAGTGTTACTGGTTGGATTCACAGGAGTGTGAGCGGGCTTGCTCGTCGATCTTCTGATCGCTCAATACCCGGGTGGCCGTTACGTTTAGCAGACCGCTTGCGGCTTGTGGGTGTTTGATATGATCATCATCTGCTGCCGGCGTATTGAAGAGTCTTTAGAGTCCTACACAGAGGTTTCCTAGCTCAAGCGAAACGAAATAGGAGCGCATATGAGATATGTGCGGGACCGAGAATAATTCGTGTATATGATACCGTATTCCATTCTCGCGACGAATGTATCGATTGGTTATATGAGATATAACCTGGTTATCGAATCAAGGATTGATTCGAGAAGCCGATACATTGAATACTAGTCGGTTATATGCGACATGACCGGATCATTGAATCAAGTGTTGATTTAATGATTTAATGCATAATTATATATATTTTATATATTACTTTGCATTAACTAGTATTGGTTCACTTTAAATGGATTTACTCACTTGGTTTGTGCACATTGCATATGTGATATATTTTGTGCACATGATTGCATCATGTTTGATGATACAAGCAAGCTAGGGTTAGTGTAAAGAATTAGACCATGGTTAAGATTATGATTAGGGTTTTCTTTTTTCTTATTTATTTATTTATTTATTTTGGAAAAAGATGAGAAAAGAATGGTTGCTATTTTTGTTTGCTAGTTGAAGATTCTTGAAGCTTTGAATTAGTCAACCATCCTTGTCTTATACTTAACCCTAACCATTCTAGTTAACCATGGTCCATTCTCTACAACTAACCAAGGGTTAGTAAATGATAAGTATTGATTTATTTGTCATTTACATAATACTTATCATATTCTTTTTCTTCATCTTCTTCTTTTTCAACATAAGAAGAAAGCTTGCTACACCAATGGTGATTGATGAAAAAGTGTAGGAAATCCAAAACTAAAGTCTACCCACTTCCTATTTCTTCATCCTCTACCTCTTGCCAAGTAGTATAGGGTGTTTCCTTCACAAGTTTTCAAGGCTTGGTGAAGTTGGAGCTTGTTCTTGTGATGCCTCGACGTAGATCATCTTCGGCATCGAACCGACGATCAAGCCCGCCCATTTCTCCGATGAAGCCGATGCTAGAGTCATGGTTTTGATTTGGAAAGTGGAGGGACCTCATCACGGAGTCTAGGATGTGGAGGACCGGATCTACAAAGGTTGTAGCCCCTTTCCTTTAGATACATTTCCGTTTACTTGCTTGTTTCGCCTATATATCTAGTCAACGATCCGTATTAGGGTTTGTAGGCACTTGTAAAATTTCAATTGTTCATGTTTGATCACTTGTGAGACTCCATTAGAGTGCCTAGGAACCCTACAGTGGTATCAGAGCCTAGCTAGAGCCTTAGGCGAAGTCCCGACGGAATTAGAAGTCCGATCGACCCAAAACCCCGACTTTAAAAATGCTCTCTGGACATTTCTGTAAAATGTGGATTTTTGTAGATTAAAAATATTCAGAAAAATCAGCAGGGGATTGTAAGGGTTACTGCAAAATTCGATGGCCTAATTCCTTAAAAGCACCGTGGATCCGCGGCATGAGCATGCTCATGCGGCGGTTCCGCGGCAGTTTTGTCTTTTTGTGCATCGAAGTTTGCACCGTAATTCTCAGTAAAAAGTGCTGGTTTTCCTGGGAATATTTTAATATTTATTCCAGAGTTTTATTTTCTGGGTTGTATTGGGACTCGGTGTATTCGATCGGACTGTCTAATTTTGTCGGTGTGTATTTCCGGATAATCTTAGAATATGTTAAAAAGTTCGACCAGATATAAATACCCACTTTTTCCCCTGCCGGGAAATTTCCAATTGTTGGATTTTTTCCGTAGTTTAACGATGTTCTAAGTAGTGCAAGTAACGCGATGGACCCTCTAGAAGACAACAAACCTTAACTCGATTATGTGACCGTCTTGAACTGCCCTTTGAACCTTCGGGTTTGGGGCAGTACGGCGTGCCACATGTGAGGCGTTGGCTTGAACCTTCTACGGCTGGACCGTTGGTATTGAGGCACGAACTGAATGTTGTTAGACTTATTTCATGTATTGAGCTGTATCGGGAAAACTTGGGTGTTCGATTGTTCGATCGAAAAGTTTAGCATTTTCTATTTATCCGGAATGTGATACAATAATTGGAATTCACAAATTGTTATGAGATAACGGAATGAATATTATAAACGTAGCAGTTTAGTCTCACTTGATCGGTTGCCACGGAGTTTTGATGTGATCAAAAGTCCGTCGCAATCACGTAGCGTACGCGGATACTCGCCGGGTAAACTTAATAGACAGCCTCACTCCATAGCCCCGACCAAGTGACTGTAGGAGAACCCCGTCGCCGAAAGCATCCGTTCGGGTGCTCCCGGTAGCGGTGTTCCGCCTTGGTGCACTTCGTCGATGGCGTCGGGGGTGCGGCCGCCTACTAAAGTTTGCGACGAGCATTCGATCAAAATGTCGGGAATCCTGTTGAATTGCCCGACTTGATATTGAAAAGTGTTTTCGATAATGAGACTAAAATGCGGGGTTTATAATTGTTAGGCATGCGATGTCTAAAGAATTCATTTGATCAGGCATGCGATGTCTGAGGTGGTTGCGGATTCCAACTGTTGTATTTTTACACTTTCTTTTCTGTGACCGTAAGTGTAATATGTGATATCGCCGGTTTCGTTGCTATATGTCAACGACAATTGGGATGCGCATATTTACTTACGTTGATGACATGTGATGTTATGTGTTGCTGGATATGTTATATTGGATCGTCGTGTTTGAATAGCCGGGGGTTTTTATGTTAGATGAGTGTTTTTCATTTTCATTCATGTAAAAACTTATATGTAATATTCTTTTATTGGGGCACTTCCAGGTTGCGGAAGTTGTCACCGTTGATGTATATTATTTACTTTTCTGCACTAGGATAGACCCAAGGAGGGGAGCACAAGTAACCGGGTTCTAGGGTCCAGTGGGAGACCATCTCGAGGAGTCGAATCCGGGTCTCCTAACCCTAGAATTGGTAGGGTTGCTTGCCGCTCTCGTAGGGGTCTAGGGGTGTGGGATTGGCTATTCATCACGACCGTGGAATCCGTGTTTTATACTGGCTCGTATTGAAAACACGGACGTCCTAGTATATCCAATATTTCATATGTTTCTTCTGCTGTGATTTTTCTGTGATCATGTGATGTTCTGTGACAGATATTATATATAATGTATATGATATATTATATAAACGTTGCTTATGTTTTACACCCGCGCTAGCCCTGCCCCGCTCTGCCGTTAGTTACCTAACCTAACGGTGCAGACGGGACATCGAGGCGAATGCGGATGGCATAAGCGTACGTTATATTTATCTGTGATGTTTAGGTGGACTTAAATGATGGGATATTCATTAATGAGATTAATGAAAGAAAATAAACCTAATTGATGTTGTGGAATCGAATTTCAAAATAAAAACAGGTAGCTACAGTTCTTGCTTTGCATCGCGGTGTTCATTATAGAACATCCTGCACCTTATTCGATGAGGAAAGGACCGAGATCCCTTCACCGGGAGTGACTCCTTTAGCAATAACTGGCAGATGCTACAACCCTCGGTTTGTCATTTGATCGCTTCTATAGTTTCCTCTTTGCACAGTGATATATATGATATATCCCGCACCTCATTCGACGAGTAAAGGGCCGACGATCCCTTCACCGGGAGTGACCCCTTTAGCAAAACTAGAAAAGCCTCAAAAACATTCTATTTAAAAACCATTTGATTCCGCAACGAGATCAAGTTCAAAGCGTTAAAGGTTTTCACAAAAACCATTCGCAACCCTCCGTCATTTTAGGAAGTAGAGTACTTAGTATTCGTGCTGTGTTTGTTGACTTTAGTTAAGGCACAGTGTACGGTAGCTAAGTGATGTCTTCCTACACCGCATATGATGTGATTAGTTAGGACACTTGCGCGACTTTGTTGACCTTAGTTAAGGGTCATGTGGGTGGGTCTAATTAATCACGAAATGACGGGTAGAACTTGACTAGTACTTATGATTTGTTGACCATAGTTAAGGTCATAGGTGCTAGGGGTAAAAACCTTTATCGGGAGTTTCAAGTGTTGAAACTTGCAATGAGATTACATACCTTCTATATGATAGTTGGATCCCGATACCCACTGCGAGTAATTGTTACTCCTGGGAGAGTTTTGCAGTTTGCAATTAGCCGATCAAGTAGGTGTCTAGAAAGGTGTCAACGGGGTTACGCCTCTGGGAAAACGAGGTTTACTGTAATTAGGTCCGTGCGAAAGCACGGGGAACCTCCCTCAAAGTACCGACACTGGCCTGGCTGAAAGATTGGCGAACTTGTAGAGTGTAATTAATCCCGGCTAGTCTTTCCTTTTAAGGTTTGAAGGAAGATTTGATAAAAACAGTGGGAGCCATCCTGATTAGATAAAATATATAACCAATCTGATCTTGCAAGAGCGCACGCAGAGTGTTTTCTTCTCTCTCTCTCCTGGTAGCGACCATATCACGCCTTAATCAAGATAATAAAATGGATGTATTGACCGAACCCGCTTGTTATACTGAGCTGGGGAACGTTGATCCCGCTCCAACTTATAATTGTTATAAGACAGAGCAGGAAATTGGGGAATACCAGAATTCCTATGCCGCCCAAACGAAGAAAATGCATATGATGCATCTCCTTCGGGTGTGTTCATTACAAAGAACTGTTTCTCAGTATCCTCTGCATCCTGGGTATATGATACCGGATCAGGATCCCAGATATGTAATCTGTTACATAGGGCTACAAAAAGGTAGAAAAACTGAGAACGGGTGATAAGTTTCATGAGGCAGAAAACGGGGCAAGTGTTGCAGCCAAGTCTGTTGGTCACTGTCACCCTGTATTACGAATACATTGATTCTGAATAAATGCTATTAGATACCGAACCTGATATACAAAATCATATCAGTCTCTTTATTAGTAAAGAAAGAATATAATTTTGTATTGATGGATAATGTTTTGAACATTTCCTATATCAAAAGTTGATCGGTTCAGGCACGTTATCCAAAAGAATTGACGTTCTAAATCAAACTACAATTCCTCGTATACAGAAAACACACAAGAGGAAGAGTTCAGAAATGAACGAATTCTTCTTGAGGTATTGTAGACTAGGTATATCAATGCGACCCGACTAGCTGAAGTTACATTTAGATGCATATTTAAATCAGTTTGAATTTACATCTTGTGAAACTTGCCAGTCATGTCACAAAGATATAATGACACCAGCTCTGTTTACTGGAAACAGAGAAAGAGTTAGTAAACTCTTGGGATGATACATGTTGATGTATGTAGGTCCCCAGTCTACACATGCCAGGACTGGTTCTTTATACTTCATTATATTCTCTGATAATCTTTCAAGATTCAGTCGTATGTTCCTGTTGAAACATAAGTCCGAAGCTTTTGAGGTATTCACAGAATATAAGTTGGAAGTAGAGAACCAAAATACGGGTATAAGTATTATGTCCTTTGATGAGATCAAGGAGGAGAATACTTGTGCATAGAATTCCTGGACTATTCTAAAGGAGAATGAGATTTTCTCTCAGTGTTACTCCTCTGAATACACCACAACACAACGGTGTATCAGGGCGGAGCAATTGCGCAATATTAGATATCGTGTGCTCTATGATGAGTATTACTGAGTTACCTATTTCCTTTTGGGGTAATGCACTTGAGAAGCTGCATACCTATTGAATTAGGTTTGAATCAAATCAGTGCCTACCACTCCATATGAGATATGGTATGGGAAGAGCCTATCTCTTAAGTAAGTTAAGATTTGGGATTGTCCGGCTTATGTCAAATGCAAAATCCGGACAAACTCGAGGCAAGGTCAGTTATATAGAACTGGAAATGTTCCAGCTATACAAACTGAAGCTGATGATTTGACAGAACCAAAGGATTCAGTAGATTCCAACGAAACTCAGCCTCTCCGCCGATCTAGTAGGGTTCCTCACCCACCTGAGAGATACTTCGATTTCTCGATGACAGTGGGAGCGAGGATTGCATCATGAGATGATGACCCAACTAGATTCGAGCAGGCCATCAAGAGTAGGGACTCTGTAAGAATGGCTGGATGCTTAGCGATCTGAGACGGAATCCATGTACACCAGCAAAGTATGGACTTTAGCTGCTATATCTGAAGGGTTAAATCCCCATCAGGAGCAAGTATATCTTGAGAAGATTACTTGGTGTAGATGGAAAAGTTGAGACTTTCAAAGCTAGACTTGTTAAAGGTTTTCGTCATCGACCAGGCGTGGATAATGATGAAACCTTTTTCCAGTAGCTATGCTTAAGTCTATCCAGATCCTACTTACCACGGCTACATACCATGACTACGATATCTGGCGGTTGGGTGCCATGACTGCTTTTTTAAATACTGATTTAGAAGAGAACGTCTATAAGAACACAGCCAGAGGTCTTCGTAAAACAGTGGGAGCAGCGGAAACGTGTGCAAGTTGCTTTACATAATGAAGCAGACATCGCGGAGTTGGAACGTCTGTTTTGATGTGATAGTCAAAGTGTTTGACTTCATCAAAATGGTAGACAAACCTTGTATATACAAAAGGGTAGTAGAGAGTAAGGTGGTCATCTTCGTATTGTACGTAGACAACATACTCTTGATAGGAAAAGAGTTTCCTATACTACGATCGGTCAATCTCCTATTATCACTAGGATTCCCCAAATAGGATCAAAGTGATACCTCCTAAATCCTGAGTTTTCATCTATGAGATAGATGTAATTGGATGCTAGGATTCTCACTAGATGTAGTGAGATAGTATCAATCGATCCTGGGGAGAATCACTGAAAGAGTTCCAGGGTGATAAAGACGACTGAATGTCAATCACGGGCATTGTCTTTACCCTCAGTAGAGGGAAGGTATGTTGGAAGAGTTCCAAGCTAGATACCGTGACAAACTAGACGATAAAGGCTGGTAACATCGCTATTAAAGATACTACCAAAGAGGCAGTTTGGGTGTATATTGGTTCATAAGATGAACTAGGTTCCTGCCATTGTATGACAATGGAAGTATGGTTTTAGCCCTGGAACCCTGGTCCCATCAGTGACCTAGACATATTCTGAGGAAGCATCACCTGATCATGGAGATAGTTGATCTCCATGGTGATCGAGGTTAGGAGAGTAGACTCAGAGGACAACACGGCGGATCCACTCACGAAGGCCTTTTCCCCAAAGAGAGACGTTTAGGGGATGCTTGAGTATTAGATACTACAACCACTGCTACAGATGGCCCTAGTGCAAGTGGGAGATTGTTAGTTATATGTATGCCCTAGAGGCCATTACTGTACATTGGATGTATATTGTAGTGGATGCTGGGACATATATAGGTAGGACTTTCTTGCTCGACATGATAGTACGCTATCTGGTTGCTCTTTATCTTAACGTGTATACATTCTGTCTCTCTGATTACATGTTGAGAAAGCCCTTAGGATGTGTCCTCGACTTCCAGGACTATGATGCAGATCATACTAGTGGGGCCTGGGTAGTCAATGAGTACATCCTTCATTGTTCCTAGTCGTGGGAATATCGAGACGGGGCATCGATATTCCAGAGTAGACTAGCGCATATCTTCTCGACCCATGCGATGGGCGATGGATGATCCCATATCCATTGGTGTTTGACATCGAAGATGGTATGCGGGTGCTCAGTGGAGACTGGGTACACTGAACGGACTCGCCGAGAACTCCCAGATGGTATTATACCTCACGTTAGATGGCAGTTCTCTGGTGACACTGGTACAGCTTAGTCTGTTGACCCGAGATCGTCATAGAGTCTTGTGTGTCTCCCACTGTGCTTTGATTTCCACCCTACCACGGCTCTACTGAGTCGTGCAAACAGGTGGTTTTTGGGTACAGTCCCGATTCACATAGAGGCAATGAGCGATAGGAGGGGATTCGTCTTTCCCGGTATTGGGGGTTGATGTTGCGCAATGCACGACTGGCCATAACAGGAAATCCCTGGCCAGGGTTGCACTGATATACTGGTAAGAGTTATCAGTAGTTTCACGAATGTTATGGACCTCAAGTCGGCATGACTTATCGAGCTACTGGGGTCTGACGTTTACCACCCCTAGGCGAGATATGCGACATATCAGACGAACAGACCGGACTGTACGGTAAGTGTTACTGGTTGGATTCACAGGAGTGTGAGAAGGCTTGCTCGTCGATCTTCTGATCGCTCAATACCCGGGTGGCCGTTACGTTTAGCAGACCGCTTGCGGCTTGTGGGTGTTTGATATGATCATCATCTGCTGCCGGCGTATTGACGAGTCTTTAGAGTCCTACACAGAGGTTTCCTAGCTCAAGCGAAACGAAATAGGAGCGCATATGAGATATGTGCGGGACCGAGAATAATTCGTGTATGTGATACCGTATTCCATTCTCGCGACGAATGTATCGATTGGTTATATGCGATATAACCTGGTTATCGAATCAAGGATTGATTCGAGAAGCCGATACATTGAATACTAGTCGGTTATATGCGACATGACCGGATCATTGAATCAAGTGTTGATTTAATGATTTAATGCATAATTATATATATTTGATATATTACTTTGCATTAACTAGTATTGGTTCACTTTAAATGGATTTACTCACTTGGTTTGTGCACATTGCATATGTGATATATTTTGTGCACATGATTGCATCATGTTTGATGATACAAGCAAGATAGGGTTAGTGTAAAGAATTAGACCATGGTTAAGATTATGATTAGGGTTTTCTTTTTTCTTATTTATTTATTTTGGAAAAAGATGAGAAAAGAATGGTTGCTATTTTTGTTTGCTAGTTGAAGATTCTTGAAGCTTTGAATTAGTCCACCATCCTTGTCTTATACTTAACCCTAACCATTCTAGTTAACCATGGTCCATTCTCTACAACTAACCAAGGGTTAGTAAATGATAAGTATTGATTTATTTATCATTTACATAATACTTATCATATTCTTTTTCTTCATCTTCTTCTTCTTCAACATAAGAAGAATGCTTGCTACACCAATGGTGATTGATGAAAAAGTGTAGGAAATCCAAAACTAAAGTCTACCCACTTCCTATTTCTTCATCCTCTACCTCTTGCCAAGTAGTATAGGGTGTTTCCTTCACAAGTTTTCAAGGCTTGGTGAAGTTGGAGCTTGTTCTTGTGATGCCTCGACGTAGATCATCTTCGGCATCGAACCGACGATCAAGCCCGCCCATTTCTCCGATGAAGCCGATGCTAGAGTCATGGTTTTGATTTGGACAGCGGAGGGACCTCATCACGGAGTCTAGGATGTGTAGGACCGGATCTACAAAGGTTGTAGCCCCTTTCCTTTAGATACATTTCCGTTTACTTGCTTGTTTCGCCTATATATCTAGTCAACGATCCGTATTAGGGTTTGTAGGCACTTGTAAAATTTCAATTGGCCATGTTTGATCACTTGTGAGACTCCATTAGAGTGCCTAGGAACCCTACATTACGCTTATTGGATAGTCTTCTTCCAAACCTTAGGCTGGTGCTGAAAGGTAGGGAAGGAAGAAAACCGACTAGCCTAAGTATGGTGTACAGAAGGTGAGATGTAGAGACATATAAAGAGTTGGAGTGAAGGCAAAGGAAATTGCGATTACTGTCGTAAATCTTGACAGTGGAAGAGGAATTACAAGGAATAACTGGCCACCCCTTGAAACATTTATGTTTCAGAATTTATGTGATGTTATAATTGAAAACTGTTTTCCCAATTGATTCCGACTCCAGGGTATGTATATACCAGATTAGAATCTCACATCTATATGGCATTATAGATCCTGAGTAAGAGTAGAATATTAGAAAATGGACAATTTGATCCTCAATATTTGAATTCATAGCAATTGGTGATATTGGATTAAATCACCCGGTTTTGCCTTACGACAAATATTTGATTTTGAATAACCAATGTTATGCACCAATTTTTAAAATGAAATATCTGTATATTTATTTTATAAAGTGAGATATAAATTTTGAAAATATGTCCTGGATATTTACCTTTATCATTTAAGAATAAGATAAGGTGCATTGAATAACGGCATAGACATTCTTGACCAAAATACAGTTATCAACTTACTAATACACAGAATATGAGTTAGTAAATTCTTAGGACTTATACATGAAAATATATGTTGTACAGTGTCTTTAGGGACAAGGGTTGGCACTCTTACTTCATTCAGATTACCTATAAGTTCTTTTATTTAAACACATATTCGTTGAAATGTAAGGTCCAAAAATTTTGAGAAGTTTATAAGTATAAGAATAAAGTAGAGAACCATACGTTAGAAGTACCAGGATTCTTTGAGGTGATTGATGATTTAGATGCTGATGCTAGGATTCCATCGTAGTAATATTGAGAACTTGCTTCTCTTATAGGTTACTCATCTGTGGGTGCACTTCTTAATGAGTAATGTCGTATGGCCTTTTTCTATTAGGTGATATGCACTGGAAACAGTTGGATACCATTTGAACATGGTTCCATCAAAATTAGTGCCTTAGATTTTATATGGACATAGAATGGTAGCATATCTTGATAATGTTAAGATATGGAGTTATCCGATTCCTTTTTAAATGCTGAATCCGGACTACTCAAAGAACATTTAAGTAACGGCAGTTTATGTGTTATTCCAAACTTTTAACAAGGGTTTAACTTCTACCATTTGCAAGGTCAATGGTGATATTGTTCTTGACTCGCTACTTCTTTTATAAAAGGAAATTTTTGTAAAAGAAATTAATGGGATTATGGTTGAGATAGAAGTGATTTTATAACCATGAACGGTTACTAAAAATTTAGCAGAACCTGGAGATTCAATTGAAACCGATAAACTATAACCACTCCACAGATTTAGTAGGTGAGCTCAACCACCAGAGGGATATTTCGGTTTTCTCATAGACAGTGACAGGGAGGTCAGCATCATAGTAATGATGACCCTACTTGTTATTAGCAGGTCATAGGAAGTTGTAACTTCCGGATTTCCAGATGTAAGATAGACAAGTTGGACTCCATGCACTCCAGCAAATTATGGATTTTGAATTTTGCTGGATGCTCGTGAAGGGTGGTAAAACCCATAGGAGAAAGTAGATCTTTCAAGATCAGTGCAGGTGGAAAGGTAGTAACCTAATAAGGCTAGACTTGTAGTAAAGGATTTTTCATCAAATACCCAGTGTGGATTGTGATGAAACTCTTACTTCAGTGTCTACACTAAAGTCCATACGGATATGACTTAACACTGCTGCTATTCATGACTATGATATCTGGCATGTGGATGACTATAATATCTTTCTAAATAAGAATTTAGAGTTGCACGTGTATATGAATCTGTCAGAAGGTTATTGTAGTCAGTAGAAGCAGCGGAAGTTATGCAAGTTGATTATGTCTATTTATAGACTAAAGCAAGTATAGTGGAGACGGATCATCGGTTTTGATGTGTTATTCAAAGTGTTTGACTTTATCAAAACAATAGATGAACCTGGTAAGAAAGATGTTGGGAGTACTGTCCTAATATTTAGATGACATACTCCTAATAGAAAGTGATGTTCTTATACTACAATTGGTCAAACTATGGTTGTCACAGGTGTATCTACACATAAGAGATGGATAATAAATAAAAAATTCTGGTAACTAGATCTATGATAATAGATCTAGATTTAGGAAGTGTCCCAATTAAGGTACTTGGACACCATTTTAAAGTGGTTTAGAATGGACGACTCCTAGCGTGGTAGTTTACCCATAGGTGATCGAGTCACCCTCTATAAAAAGATGTCTTTTAGACTGACGAGGAGAGGGACTCGCATGAATGACATATCACTTGCTTAGGCAACTGAGTCAATCACATGATGTCATATACCAGACCAGATATTGCTTTTGCACTTACTGTAGTAAGAAGATATTAATACAATCCTGAAGAAACAAAGGGAAGCAATGAAAAACATAAGATGATGTTTTTGGTGTATAGTAATAGCAGCCTCCTAAAAGAGGTGGTTACCGGTTCTGGCTTTCAAAGTGACCTGGATGACAGAGTGGCTATCAGAGCTATATGTTTATCCTCTTCGAAAGGGCGGTATGTTGGAAAGTGTTCTAAGCGGATACTAAGGTAGACATGTCATAGGATGCTGATTAAATTCAGCGGAGGATACAGCTTAAGAAGTTTGTTAGATAAAATTGTTCATTTATGAACATGGTCCCATCAAGTATCCATACAAATTCTAAGGTAGGGTATCACTCATTTCAGGAGATATTTGATCTCCACAAAGTTTAGATATTGAAAGATAAAGTAAAGAACATTATAGCGGATCCACTCACTGAGGATATTTCTCGAACACAGTTGTTTCTCAATCATGGTTTGTGGAACTGATTAGTAGAGAAGTTGGGCATTCGATAGCACACAGAACTGTGAGTATGCGATACCGCAATAATTGGCCTTAAGCGCAAGTCGGAGATTGTTGGATATACTGCCCTCAAGGCAATTATTGTAATTGCAAATAGGCAATTATAGTAATTGAGTGAAGACTTTTTCAGGTAGAAAAATCAAACTCAAGATGATAGTATGATATCCTGTTTGTCTTTATCATTATGTGTATACGTTTTACTTACTCTTACGTGTCGCTAATACATAATGATAAATCCCGTAGGATTCTTTCTTGACTACCAGCATTATGATGGCGATCATATATGTGGGAGCTAGGTAGTGCATAAGCACATCCTTAAATATCCCTAGTCAAGGGAGTATCGAGACATGTCATTGCTATTCCAGAGTACACTTGTGTATGCGTTTCTAATCCCTAACGATGGGCAGTGTCCGGTCTCACAAGCCATTAGTGTTTTGGCACCTAAAATGGTATACAGGTGCTCACTGCAGGTGAGTAACCGGACAGACTCACCGAGAATTTCTAGATGGTATTATACCTATCGTCGGATAGTGGTTCTCAAATGACATAAGTACAAGTTAGTCTTTTGACCTGAAATCATCATTTGTCTTATGTGAGTTTCCACTGTACTTAGATTACTACCCTACCATGGCTGAAAGGAGTCATGAAAACATGTTTTAATTGGGTATAGTCCCGAGCCACATGGAGGCAGTGAGAGATTGTTAGAGATTTGTATTTTCTGGTATTGGAATTCTATTGGATATAGTGAGCTCAAGGCAATTATTGTAATCGCAAGCAGGCGATTATGATGATTGAGGGAGGACCTATACGGGTAGAACAGTCTTAATCGAGATGATAGTATGCTATATGGTTCATCTCTATCATCATGTATATGTATTATATGGTATTAAGGATCACTATTATATGTTGATAGAGCCCTTAGGATTCCTGCTTGACTATCAAGGTTATTGAGGCGATCACTGATTGATAGAGATTTTTTGCATCGTATCTTAAGTTCTAAATTAGCCGCAATCAATATGGCGTCGTGTGTAGTTAGCCGGTAGAGTACGAGTCGTCCATTGGGAGATGGTATGTTTTTCGTTCTTATTTTAGACGAGTCAATTAAAAATTTATATATTGTTCAAGTCTATCCTAAGTGTTTGTATTTTATGTTCAAGTAAATTTGTTAGGGTTAAGGTTGGTTAGTAGAGTTAGGATTAGTCTTGTGCTTATTTTTTGCCATTTTTGAAATGATGTTGGAATAATCGAAAGTAGAGGGGATTAGGAGGACATAAGAATAGGATTTGCAAGTTTAAGCAAGTTTTCCAACGCTAAATCCATTCCTAGTGCCCCTTGTCCGTCAGTTACATGTTCTTATTTCCAACCCAAGGCCAAACAAACAAAACCAAGTCTCCAATTAGGTCAGAACTGCATGTCACGTTGTAGTGCGCCTAAAGGAATTCTTGACTTAGGTCGCAACGATATGTCACTTATAGTGCGCCTAAATGAGGGGGTTGTGTTTGTTTGGTCTAGGTTCACTTTATGATGTTTGGCGAAGAGAAGCATAATGAATTTTTCCAACTCTCATACTAACCTTCCTTAGCCTTAACAAGTGTGTAAATTATTCACACATTAAAAGAAAAATAAGAAAAGAAAGAAGAGAAGAAATAATGGAAAAATACGGTTTTACAAAGATAACAAACTAACTACATAGGCCCTCACCTAAACAAAGGACTCCATTGAGTATCATGGCTAGAAAATATGGTTTAGAAAAAACGGAAAACAAAACAAGAAAACCAACAACTACTTTAACAACAAATAATAAAAATTATACTAGGAATTAAAATTACAATGCAAGAAATTAAAAATACAAGATATAACTAAAGAAACCCTGATCTTCATTAACTTCCACTCAAAAGCTCACTACAATTTCATGGAGAATAGATGATGAAGAAAAAGAAACTACACTAAACTACACTAAATCTAAGTAAAGAAAAGTATCCTTGGTTTGTCTTAAAACTGAAGTATTTATAGGCAGAGGAATGAAACCCTATGTCCATATTCTGAGCCTATATAGAATTACAAAACTACCCCCAAAATTTGGTCGGATGACACCATGATAGAGCCGCGGATCCGCCGCCTATAAGCCTTATTTTCCATGGTTCCGCGGTCTTTTGGAGGAGTTGGCGTATCATTTTTCTTGGGCTTCCTCGTATTGCTTTGTTCTTCTATTTGACAAGTTCAAAATTGCAAAATGGTTCCAAAATATTTTCAGATTTTCAACAATCCAAAATGGCTACTCTTTTAATCTTTTTGGCCTTGATCTCCATCGAGCTTCGCACACCTCTTGATCTTTTTGCTGCCTCTCTCATGTTCTGTACTTGTTCCAGACATGGATGACTCTTGCTGGATCTTATCCCTTATACTGGTAAGCGGCACTTGACGGGTGTGGATGACCGGAACCTGAATTTTATCTGTTTTTGGAAGATGTTTTGGATTTTTTCATAACAGTAGAGATTTTGCATGATTTGCGTTATTTTAGACCGAAAACATATAACCTGTAATCATGTAGCAAATACGTATCAAAAGCACCTACCTATATACAAACAAGCAGAAGAATGGACGGTATTAAATGCAATATTGTGGTATGAACAATCACACCTATGAGAACTGGGTAGTCTATAAGCAAATCCTTAAATGTTCCTGGTTGTGGGAATATCGAGACTGAGTATCGATATTCCAAAGTAGGCTGGTGTATATGTTTCTTGACCTCGACGATAGGGGATGTTCGGTCTCACAGCTATTGGTGTTAGTAAGCCACCATAGATAGTATACAGGTGCTTATTGGGTTATGAGTTACACTGGACGGACTCACCAGGAACATACTAGATGGTATTATACCTAGTGTCAGGTAGTAGTTCTCTGATGACATGAGTACATGTTAGTCTATCGAACTGAGATCATTATTTTCCTTGTGTGAGTTCCCACTGTACTTTGATTACTACCCTACCATGGCACTACTGAGTTATTCAAACAGATTTTAGTTGGGTACAGTCCTGAGCCATATGGAGGTAGTGAGCGAATCATGGGGGATTTGTCTCTCCCAGTATTGGGGGCAAATGTCGCACTATGCACGGGTGGTCATCACCAGAAATCCTTGTCCAAGGTAGATGAGAATTACAGATTGCAGATTAGTAGTTTTTCAGTGGGTGATGGGCTTCACATCGACATGACTTATCGCGTATTAGGGGTCTGACTTTATCTAACCCCCTAGACCCGATATGTGATACTCTTAGACGAACAGAGCAGACTGTACAGAGACTATAACTTTCATGTTCAGTAGGGATATGGACAAGTTTGCTTGTCGACCATCCTTTCGTTCAATATCTGGGTAGCCGTTACGTACAGCTAGTGCCACTGACGTGCTTGTAGTAAACCTACTGCCAGCGTATTGTCGAGTCTTTAGAGTCCCACACAGAGAGTTTCCCAGCTCGGGCAAAACGATGCAGTATACTTATTTTGGTACGTACTCAGGTTTAATTAAAACACGTGTTTTTGTATATGTGCTTTTAATTGGACATTTTGTTAATACTATCCGGTTAGAAAGATATTTAGGTTATCACATTTGGATTAAATGTGAGCTAGTATTATATATCTCTTTTAGTACTTTTCTTTTCGGTATTCGTATTTTGACAGAATACGGAATTTATACGAATACGGGTATTTGTATAAATATGTGTATTTGTGTCTTGATACAAATACAGGTATTTCGTATCTTAGTACAAATATGCGTATTCGTATTTTATACGAACACAGTATTCATATTTTTATACAAATAAGGTATTCGTATTTGTAGCATATACTTGTATTAGTGTATTTGTGTGTGTGTTTACATACATATACATATGTATATATGTACAATGAGGTGGCATTCTCAACTCTTCTCTTTTCTTCAAGTTTCTTTTAGAACATGGTGGACTTGTGACTCACCATGGTGAGTCACAATCCATTCATAATCTAAAAAGAAAAAGAAAGAAAAGAATGGGTGTGAGGATAATCATTCATTCATGAGCCATGCTTGATAAAACTTACATCTAAGCTTCTTCTTCCTCTCTTGAGTTTGGTAAAAAGTGAAAAGAAAAAGATAAAGAAAAACTAGAGATTAGCCACTACTACTTTTCTAGTGATCATTTCCTAGTATGTTTTGATCACTAGTTGCTTCACTTAGATTTTTATTGTGAAGCTAGAGCCTAAGTTAGGTTTCCTTTGAGGTGGATCATCTTCGGCAAAGAAGACCGAATCTCTAGTTCGTTCCTGATGACCTAGGAGTTAAGAAAGTGGAAAGAAAATGAAGGACACAAGTACAAATCTTGTAATCACAAACCAAGTAGTTAATTTCTTCTAGTTTAGTTTCTAATTTAGTGTTTGGATTCGATTCTAGGTTGTAGTAGTTCATGCTCATGTTTCAAAAAAATTCGTTTTGTATTCCTTATGGCCGGTAGTTTGCGGCATGGGCATGAGTGTCTACATACAGATTCGATGCCACGCTGTGTTTGGTTTGACATCACCATAATCCCTGGTCAGGGTGGATTAGATTTACTGATAAGAGTTTTTTACCGCCGGAGACGGATCTGAGGCATCGGGAAGGCGTTTATCCTGAATACGGGAGAAGATACTATTTGGAACATTTCCATCCACCCTTCTGAAGACACCAAGTTGATTTATGGCATTATATATCGGAGGTTTGGATGGATGCGACCGTTGTAGTGTGACTTATCAGATTCCCCCTCATTTGTGAGGGATTTTTGATTGTGGGGACGCTCTTCCCTATAGACACAAGCCCCTGAAATTAATTACGCTATCGTATTACGATAACAATTTTCACCTTCCCCATAGATATCACTTTGTGTCATATTATGTTTGTTTATATATGGTTGCCCTTGGATTGTGCATAGAGACTAATATATACCATCGCCCTTAGGGTGCGGATTAGTCCAAATTCATATATTATATTTGAAGTTTTGAACTTAGGATGCAGATCTCATATAATTGGGGTTCATCAATTCTTGAGATATATGGGTTTGATCTAAGGATCGTTAGTCATATATCGGACTAAGATCGACTTAGGAATAGTGAGCATATGAGCTCAATTGATCATCAGATCATATATGAATAACCTATTGATAGTATACGGTAGTTAATATGGAAACAGTCCATAAGGCAATACATATTAGTTTAAGGGAATCAAGGTCCATGGGAGACATGGATGGAATATGGCTTGTTTATGCATGTAGATCGTATACAGGGATCAATATGGAGATCGGGCCAAACGTATTAATTTAAGGACATCGCGGTCCAATATTAGTTTAGGGACATTTCGATCCATCTTTCATCTTGCGTGCACGTGTATATGTTACGTGACAAAGTGAACGATGGTGACATGTAAATATTATAGTGTGATATGATTTAAAGGCATTTATGTCTCCTTCAAAGATATACATATATCTATATGAATAAAACCGGAGCTCAATATGAGATGTGCATCTATATTGGGTTGTTTTTCAATATGTGGTATGCACATCAATATGGAAGTGCATCAATATGAGGTGTATCGATATGATGGTATGTATCTATATAGGATGCGTAAGGCATTTCCTATCTTGATGAAATTTTATATCTTTCATTAAGTAGGGTTGATGAAGGAGTTGTTGGTTGTTGGGACCAGCCACCTCTCTGAAAACATTAAGGAATTTCAACGCTGTATATCAGAGGTGTGGCAAGATGTACCCTTAGACCAAATCCAATGTATGAGGGAGGAGATCAGGTCGGAACCGAGGATTGTTGTCTTATATAAGACTAAGATCAATAGATGAAAAATCATTAGTCATATATCCGACTAAGATCAAAATAGTTATCTTGGACGAAAGATCATTATTCATATATCCGACTAAGATAAACTTGGATTACATCGATTAAAGATCATTAGTTGTATATGGGACTAAGATCAATATAGATGAACGATCATTAGTCGTATATGAGATTAAGATCAATATGGGTGGACGATCGTTAGTCGTATATGGGACTAAGATCAATTTCGACATCATTGATATGTTGATCAATAGATCGTATGCGAGATACAAAAGCTTCTAGACTTAGTTTATTTTAACTAAGCACTCAAGCAAAGTCTTGCTATCCATGTGCGCATGTACATGTGAAGGGCGCATATACATGTATCATCTATACTGAGGGTGTGTGCGTGCATAATACGTGGATTGCACACTTGCTTATGATTGGGGGCTGCACACATTCATATCACATCATGTGCATCTCTTATGGTTGGGGCTGCGCACGTACATATTGTTGGTTATAGTGCTCTCAAGGAAATTATTGTAATCGCAGGCATGCGATTATGATGATTGAGGGAGGACCTATATGGGTAGAATGGTCTTACTCGAGATGATAGTATACTATCTGGTTTATCTCTATCATCATGTACATGCATTATGTGGCATTACATATCACTATTACATTTTGATAGAGCCCATAGGATTCATTATTGACTATCAGCACTGTGATGGCGATCATATACATGGGAGCTGGGTGGTCCATAAGCACATCTTTAAATATCCCTAGTCGAGAGAGTATCGAGACTGGGTATCGATACTCCAGAGTAGACTAGTGTATACTTTTCAAGACCCCGAAAAGGGGCAGTGGCCGGTCTCACAAGCCATTGGTGTCAGTTAATCACCTAAGATAGTATACAGGTGCTTATTGGGTTATGAGTTACACTGGACGGACTCACCGGGAACATGCTATATGGTATTATACCTATTGTCAGATAGCAGTTCTCAGGTGAATTGAGTACTAGTTAGTTTGTCGACCTGAGATCGTCATTTGTCTTATGTGAGTTCCCACTGTGCTTTGATTACTACCCTACCACGTCTGAAAGGAGTCATGCAAGAAGGTTTTAGTTGGGTACACTCCCAAGCCATATGGTGGCAGTTAGCGGATCGTCAGGGATTCGTCTCTTCCGGTATTAGGGGTTGATGTCACGTTGTGCACGGGTGGCCATCACAAGAAATCCTTGGCCAAGGTGGTCGGGAATTACTAATTTGGATTAGTAATTTCTCAGAGGGTGATAGGCTTCACACCGACATGAAATATCGTGTTAAGGGGTCTGACTTTATCCACCCCCTAAAGCTAATATGCGATACTCTTAGACGAATAGACCGGACAATACGGAGACTGTCACAGATAGGCTCAGTAGGGGTATGGATGAGTTTGCTCGTCTGCCGTCCTTTCGCTCAATAACCGGGTAGCCGTTACATACATCTAATGCCGCTGATGTGCTTTGTAGGGTTACTAGGCACTCATACAAGGGTCTACAAGGCATCAACCATGCCCGATTTAAAATTTAGACGTGCCGAACAAGCCTAACCAAGATCTTTAAACTAGAGATTAGGTGAAACAAAGCATGTTAAACACTTTAACATCTAAGAGTTTAGGATTACAACCTTTGTAGTCTGGTCCTTCACTTCATAAGCTCCGTGTTGAGGTCCCTTCGCTGCGATCATCATGTACCCGGACTCTAGAGAGGCTCCACGAAGAGAATGATGCTAGCTTGCTTCCGATCTTCGATAACAAAGATGATCTAGCTTGAAGTTTCTTTAACACAAGCTCTCACTCACAAATGAAGTGAACACCCTAATCTAAATGGCTAGGATAGATTAGGATGATGAAGTAGGATTTTAGCTCTCATTTGTTTTCTATTTCTCACTCAAAATCATCACATGAGCAAAAGCTAGAAAGCTTTTCTCAAAGGTAGAAGAAGAAGAATAATCAAAACCATTTGTGATGAATAATGAATTGTAGTGAGGTTATAAATGCAACCATGGGTTAAGTATGATAACTTAACCCATATAGAGAATGAACCATGGTCAAGGGTTGAGTTTGGTTAACAAATATCATAACTAAATATCTTTACAAAATATCTTTGCAAAAACAAAAAGCAAAGCTTCTAGAAACTTCTAGAAAAGCATAACCCAAATCAAACCCTAACCATGTTTAATATCCACTAAACAAATTGCATTAATAACCCTAACATGTTAAAATATTATATATCACATATACAATTTTTATTGTAACAAAATAAAATAATACAATTAATATATATCGCATATATATCAATGTATTATCCGAGTGAGAAAAAGAATCTTTTAGTGAGCTTATATTAGTTAATGTAATTTAATATATCAAATATATAATTATACATTAAATTATTGAATCAACACTTGATCCGATAATCCGGCTATTTCACAAATAACCGACTAATATAATCTGTATCAGTTCATCGAATCAACACTTGATCCGATGACCCGGCTATATCCCATATACCCGGCCGATAACTTATATCGCGAGAATCTAATACGGTACCACATACACGTATTGTTCTCGGTCCCGCACATATCATATATGTGCTCCTACTCCATTTTGCCTGAGCCAAGAAACCTTTGTGTAGGACTCTAAAGAATCGTCAATACGCCGGCAGTAGGTGATGATCATATCAAACACCCACAAGCTGCAAGCGGTCAGCTAAACGTAACAGCCACCCAGGTATTGAGCGATCAGAAGATCAACAAGCAAGCCTGTACATTCTCCTGCGAATCCAATCAGTAACACTCCCGTACAGTCCGGTCTCTTCGTCTGATATGTCGCATATCTCGCCTAGGGGTGGAAAACGTCAGACCCCAGTAGCTTGATAAGTCGCGTCGATATGAGGTCTATAACAGTTCGATAAACTACTGATAACACTTATCAGTAAATCTCAGCAACCCTGGCCAGGGATTTCCAGTTAAAGGCTATCGAACATAGCGCAACATCAACTCCCTATACCCGGAGAGACGAAACCCCTCCTATCGCTCATTGCCTCAATGTGATTCGGGACTGTGCCCAAAAGCCTCCTTTTTGCACGCCCTTTTGGACTTGGTATGATAGAAATCAAAGCACAGTAGGAATCACACAAGACTCTATAACGATCTCGGGTCTACAGACTAACCTGTACCAGTGTCACCAGAGAACTACCATCTGACGTGAGGTATAATACCATCTGGGAGTTCTCGGCGAGTCCGTCCAGTGTACCCAGTCTCCACTGAGCACCCGTATACCTTCTCTGATGTCAAACACCAATGGATATGAGATCATCTATCGCCCATCATATGGGTCAAGAAGCGCACACGCTAGTCTACTCTGGAGTATCGATGCCCTGTCTCGGTACTCCCACGACTAGGAACATTTGAAGGATGTACTTGGCGACTACACAGTCCTCACTAGTATGATCTGCATCATAGTCCTGGTAGTCAAGTACTCATCCTAAGGGCTTTATCAACATGTAACATAGAGATAATCAGAGTACATGTTAAGATAATGAGCAACCAGATAGCGTACTATCATGTCGAGCAAGAAAGTCCTCCCTATATATGTCCAAGCATCCACTACAATATACAACGTATGCACAGTAATGGCCTCTAGGGAATACATATAACTAACAATCTTCCACTTGCACTAGGGCCATCTGTTGTGGGATCGCATACCCAACAATCAGCTGTGGTTGAAGTATCTCATACTCAACCAACCCATAAAAGTCTCTACTGTGAAATAGGCCTTTGTGAGTGGATCCGCGCTGTTGTCCTCTGTGTCTACTCTCCTAACCTCGATCTTCCTGGAGATCAACCATCTCCATGATCAGGTGATACTGCCTAAGAATTATATCTGGATTTCTGATGGGACGGGGGTTCCTTGGCATAAGCCACAACTCTTTTGTCACACAATGGTAGGAACGAAGTTCATTTCATGAACTTATATATATCCAGACTGCCTCATTTGTAGCATCCTTGGTAACGATGTATCTTGCCTTTAATCGTCTAGTAAGTCACTGTATCTAGCTTGGAACTCTTCCAACATACTGTCCCTCCACTGAGGGTAAAGACAAAGCCTGCGACTGACATTCAGTCGTCCTTATCACCCTGGAACCTTTCCAGTGATTCTCCCCAGGATCGTTTGATACCATCTCACTACAACTAGTGAGGTTCCTAACATCCAATTAGATCTATCCCATAGATCCATAACCCAGGATTTAGGAGGTATCATCTTGATCCTATATGGAGAATCATTATGATAAGAGGAGATTGACCGAGCGTAGCATATGAAACTCCTTCCCTATCAAGAGTATGTCATCTACGTACTCTACGAGGATCACCACCATACTCTCTACTACCTTTTTGTATATACAAGGTTCATCTACCATTTTGATGAAGTCAAACTCTTTGACTACCACATCAAAACAGACGTTCCAACTCCGCGATGCCTGATTTATCACATAAAACATCTTGCTCACATTTCCGCTGCTCCCACTGTCTACGAAGCCCTCTGACTGTGTACTTATAGACGCTCTCATCCAAATCATCATTTAGAAAAGCAGTCATGATACCCAACCGCCAGATATCGGAGTCATGGTATGTAGCCATGGCAAGTAGGATCTGGATGGACTTAAGCATAGCTTTGAAAGTCTTAACTTTTCCATGAACACCAAGTAATCTTCTCAAGATATACTTGCTCCTGATGGGGATTTAACCCTTCAGATAAAGCAACCAAAGTCCATACATTGTTGGTGTATAAGGATTCCATCTCAGATCGCTAAGCATCCAGCCATTCTTACAGAGTCCCACTCCTGATGGCCAGCTCAAAACTAGTTGGGTCATCATCTCATGATGCAATCCTCGCTCCCATTGTCATAGAGAAAACCGAAGTATCTCTCAGGTGGGTGAGAAACCCTACTAGATCGGCGGAGAGGCTGAGGTTCATTGGAAACTATTGAATCCTTTGGTTCTACAAAATCATCAGCTGCAGTTTGTATAGCTGGAACTCTTTCCAGTTCTACCTCATGACCAATAATTTCTTCACAAGAAATTCCCTTTCACAAAGGTGGCATGCTGAGAAACAAAACAACTTTTGTTCCTCGGTTTGGTAAAAGATATTCCCTTGTGAATACTTGGGATATCCAACAAACTTCCACAGAACTGACTTTGCCTCGAGCTTGTCCGGATTTTGCTTTTAGACATAGGCCGGACAACCCCAAATCTTAACTTACTTAAGATATGGGCTCTTCCCATTCCATATCACATATGAAGTGGTAGGCAACTGATTTGATTGGAACCCTATTCAATAGGTATGCAGCTTCACAAGTGCATAACTCCCAAAAGAAAATAGGAAACTCAGTAGTACTCATCATAGAGCGCACCATATCACATAGGGTGTGATTGCTCCGCCCGATACACCGACGTGCCGTGGTGTATACGGAGGAGTAATGCTGAGAGAGAATCTCATTTTCCTTTAGTATAGTCCAGGAATCCCGTGCTCAAGTATTCTCCTCCTTGATCTCATCAAAGGACATAATACATATACCCGTTTTTGGTTCTCTACTTCTAACTTATATTCTGTGATTATCTCAAAAGTTTCGGACTTGTGTTTCAACAGGAATATATGTCTGAATCTTAAGAGATCATCAGTGAATGTAATGAAGTACAAAGAACCGGTCCTGGCATGTATAGACAGGGGACTTTCATACATCAGCATGTATCAATCCCAAGAGTTTCACTAACTTTTTCTCTGTTTCCAATAAACGGAGCTGTGGTCATCTTATCTCTGTGACATGTCCGGCAAGTTTCAGAAGATGTAAATTCAAACTAATTTAAATATGCATCTATATGTAACTTCAGCTAGTCGGGTCGCATTGATATGACCTAGTCTACAATGCCTCAAGAAGGATTTGTTCATTTCTGAACTCTTCCACTTGTGTGTGTTCTATACGTTAAGAACTATGGTTTGATTTAGAACGTCTATGCTTTTAGATAACGTGCCTGAACCGATCAACTCTTGATATAGGAAATGTTCAAAAGATTATCCAACAATACAATATTATATCCTTCTTTACTAATAAAAAGACTGATATGATGTTGTATATCAGGTTCGGTATCTAATAACATTCGTTCATAATCAATGTATTCTAGTAATACAGGGTGATAACTACCAACTGACTTGGCTGCAACACTTGCACCGTTTCTATCTCATGAAATTTATCACTCGTTCTCGGTTCTTTACCTATCTGTAGCCCATGTAACAAATTACATATGTGGGATCCTGATCCGGTATCAAATACCCAGGACGTAAAGGATATTGAGAAACAGTTCTATGTAATGAACACACCCGAAGAAGATGCATCAACATGTACTTTCTGTTAGTGTATATGCCCTAGAGGCCATTACTGTATCATACTAGTTTGTATATTACTTAATGGAAGCTTGGGATATTCACCTTGTATATACAATCTTGCTCAAAATAGTAGTATGCTACTTGGTTTGTTTCTACTTCAATGTGTACATGTGTTTATTTTAGTATATCGCCTATACACATTAGTGGAGCCCTTACGATCTTTGCTTGATTACCAGCGATGTGATGGCAGTCACACTAGTGGGGCTGGGTAATCTATAACCACATCCTTATGCAGGTCCCAGGTCGCAGGACTATCGAGACACGGCATCGATACTCCGGAGTAGACCAGCGCATGCGCTTCTCATCCCAGTGTGGGAGACGGTCTGTCCCACAGCCGTCAGTACGTCGTACTTGAGATAGTATGCGGGTGCTCGTTAGGTTACAGGTACACTGGACAGGACTCGTCGGGAACTGACTAGTTGGTATTATGCCTATCGTCAGTTATCAGTTCCCAGGTGACATGAGTACAGCTTAGTCCGCTGACTTGACACTGTCACTTCGCCTCGAGTGTGTTCCCACTGTACTTTGATCACTACCCTACCACGGCTCAAAGGAGTCGTGCAAACAGGTAGTGGTTGGGTGCAGTCCCGAAGCACTTGGAGGCAGTGACGGTTAGACAGGATTCGTCTCTCCCGGTATTGGGGGTTGACATCGCGCTGTGTCTAGGAGAGCCATTACACGAGTAGTCCCTGGCCAGGGCAAACGAGATATACTGGTAGGTTTCCAGTGTTATCTCAGGGTGTTTTGGGCTTCGCTCCGGCACGACTTGTACCGCTATTGGGGGACTGACGTTTACCGCCCCCTAGGCCCGCCATGCGATGTATCAGACGAACAGACCGGACTGTACGGAGAATGTCACACTCAGGCTCAGTAGGAGTTCAGATGGGTTTCGCCTCGTCGGTCTTCTTGTCGGCATTACCTGGGGACCGTTACGCACAGCTAGTGCCGCTTGCGGTCTGTGGTTAAACCCACTGCCAGCATAGTGTCGAGTCTTTAGAGTCCCACACATAAAGCTTTTCGCCTTTAGGCAAAAGAGTAGAGGTCGCATGGTATTGCGACAGGTCGCATGGTTTTTGCGACAGGGTTCGGTCACATCCGTGCACTTATGCACGTACAGTGTCCGGACAGTTTGCACTAGCGGGCTTTGGTTTAAGCCAGATCCTAGTGTACCTTTTGGGATTGGATTTATCCAGTGTGCATTCGTGTTCCTCGGAACGCGGATGCGGGTGTGTATGCACAGTTGACAGGGAGGTAGAGGCAGCGGATTCTCATTAGGGTTGTTGACAGTTGACCGTTGACTATTTGACTTTTTGCTCAACCCTAATGAGAATATGATATGTGATTAACTATTATATTAATTAAGTATTATGGTGACATGGTTGTGGGGATTGACTTTGTTGACTTGTTGACTTTTGTTGACTTGTTGACTTTTTGTTGACTTGTTGACTTTTGTTGACTTGTTGACTTTGTTGACCGGTTGACTATGCTTGACTAGTTGACCATCATGATAACCATAGCCATCATTTCATGGCAAAGACTTTTACTTACTTGCTCATTTGTGTAAAATGAGTGCATGAAATGATATGGTTATGGTTGCTTCAACCATCACATAAGACTTTTTTGATATGATGAGTTATCATGACTTTGGATTATGAGAGGGTGAGAGACAAAAGACTTGCTCATTCTTTCTTGCTCATTCTCTCTCTTGTTCTTGAGCTCTCTTGTTTTGCTCTCACCCTCAACCTCTTGCTCTCTCTCTTGACTCTATGGTTCTCTTGTTTCATGAGTTGAGAATCAAGAACCATAGATAAAATCCCATACAAACTCTTCTCTACTCATTCTAGTTCACTAGGTTTAGCAAACCAAGTGAACTAGTTTCTTCAAAGAACGAAGAAGGAGCTAAAGGTTGGAGCTTTCAGGTGGATCTATCTTCGGCGTACGGAGACGACGGGAAGAAGCCAATCCGGACCACCATCGGAGTTTGAAGACGAAGGAGTTCAAGACAAGCAAGGTATAACCCCCTAACCGAGTAGCTAGAAACTCGAAGTTAGGTTGCTAGATAGATGTTTAACCAAGATCCGGGTTTTAGGTCCATGTTACCACCTCCGTAAAAATCGTTTTTTACCAAATTCCGCATTCCCGAAAGTACCGGAAGAGGTAGCATGGACTTACAGTGGTATCAGAGCCTAGTTAAACTCTATCTAACATGTTAGCAAGTAACTAGAAGATCGATCAAAGAAAAAGTCCCGAAAACAAACGCCAAAATTCGAAGTTTCTGTCGATTTTTATACTGTTCAAAAGTTGATTATTTTCACACCTAAAATCGGCTCAGGCTTTTCTGTGAACACCCACCAAAATTGGTCCAACGATCGAGTCAAAGCGCCGCGGAAACGCGGCGGGAGCTCGCTCCCGCCGCGGATCCGCGGCCGAGTTGACTCGGCCGTGGTCCATTTTTGGTGCAGTGTTCTTCTGTGGGTATTTTGGGATTTTTGGAATATATATTTTCAACCCAGATTTTCCAGAACGAAAAATTTATTTTTGGGGTCCCGAAAATCCGTATTTTTGATCGAAGTTCTAAAAGACTTTAGCTAACGGGTTTTTCTGTATTGTGATATTTGTATTGAACGTCTACTAATCGCTATATGTCGATTAGTGGGGGTTATATAAATCTGTGATCTGTAATGTTGCTGGAATGTGGATATGAATATGTTGGATTGTCGCGGGTGAATAGCCGGGGGTTGTGAGACGAGAGTTTTCTTTTCTTTCAATTCATGTAAATTTGTAAATTGATATAATAATTATTTGTATGGCCGCACAACCGGGTCGGGGTTGTAGCCGTCATTGTATAATTTCTTTTTACTGTTTTTGCTCCTAGGATAGACCCATGGAGGGGGTGCACAAACTACCGGGTATGCCGAAGTGTCGAGTGGCCTACTCATGGAGATGAGGGAGGTTACTACGCTTCGGGTACTTGGCGGGTAGTTTTCCGCACCCGTAGGGGTCTTGGGTGGGGTATTTGGCTATTCACCGCGACCGTGTAATCTGTTTGTCATTACAGGCTCGTGCGAATTACAGATTCCTAGTATATCCAATGTATTCATCTGTGATCTGAAATGTTTATCATTGCAGTATATCTATATATGATATTATTTAGGCGTTGCTTATGTTTTACAGACGCGCTAGCCCAGCCCCCGCTCTGTCGTTAGTTAAGTAACCTAACGGGTAATGACGGGGCCCCGTGGCGAATGCGAATGGCATAAGCGTACGTCATATTTTGGTTGTTTTCTGCAATGGTAGGATTAAATGATGGGACGCATTAAAAGAACTAATGCAAGAATATCACGCATTAAAAGAACTAATGCAAGATAATAAACCAAGTTAAAGTCGTTGGAACACTTTCGAAAAACCACTCGGTTCTTTTCAAAACAACTTTTAAATGCGGAGCTTGAGCCACTCCTTTTAAAAGCTATCTCGTTCCATCGACTATATCAAGTTCACTACGTTCATGGTTTAGCCAAAACCATTTGTAGCCCTCCATCATTTCACTTAAATATTCGGTAGTATTCAAGCTATGTATTTTGACCTCACGCCAAGGCATAGTGATTGGTAGCTGCCGGATACTTATCTGTTGCATAGATAGAATGCGTTGGTTTGGGACAGCCGTACTGCCATTTTGGCCTACGTCAAGGGTAGGTACGGGTGGATTCAAATTAACCTGCATAATGATGGGAAGAACTTGACATGTGACTTATGACATTTTGACCTCACGCCAAGGTCATAAGAGCATGGGGCAAAAATCCACATCGGGAGTTTCATAAGTACTGAAACTTGCTAGATTTGCATACCATTTGGAGTGTGATGATTCTGGTAGGATTCCTTCAGTTTCGTCACGCGATGATATTTGGATCCCGATCCTACTGTGAGTATATGCTACTCCTCGGGAAATTTCTCACTAATCGATCAATGCTATAAACCTAGTAGGTGCCTAGAAAGGTGTTAGCGGGGCTACGCCCCCAGGGAAAAGAGGTTCTTTAATTAAGGAACTTCGCGAAAGCGTTGGAAAACCTCCCTCGAAGTACCGACACCGGCCTGGCTGAACGGTTAAGCAAGTATTGTGCGGTGGGATTAATCCCGACTAATTCTTCCTTTATGGTTTGAGGAGGGATTCAAGAAACAGTGGGAGCCATCCTGTTTAGACAAACTAAAAACCACTCTAAACTTGCAAGAGCATCATGCTGAGTGTTTCTTCTTCTCTCTCCTAATTGCAGCGACCAATCGACATGACTGGACTTAAGTTACTCCTAGATAAAAACAAACTGACAGGGCCAAACTACAAAGATTGGCTGAGGAATGTCAAGATAGCAATCACTTACGACAAGCTGGGGTATCTTCTTACCACCAAAGCTCCCCCTGTCCCTGGTCCCACTTCCAGCGTCGCGGATAAGGAAATCCGCAAGACTTGGGAGATTGATAGCGCGAAGGCCAAGTGCCTCGTACTTGCCTCTATGGACAATGAACATCAGAGGAGGCACGAGAATATGGACTTGGAATCCATATTTCTTCATACAAAAGAACTGTATGGAGAGCAATCTCGTATCGCAAGATACGAAGCGTCTAGAAAGTTATTTTCGGCAAGAATGGCCGTCGGATCATCAGTAGCCGAGCACGTGCTAAAGATGATCGGCTACATTGAGGAGCTCGCGGACCTAGGGATCACATTGGAGAGTGAACTATATACGGATATAGTTCTCCAGTCCCTTCCTTCCACTTACGCCCAGTTTATACTGAACTTCAACTTACAAGAAAAAGAGGTTGAACTTTCAGAGCTCCTCAACATGCTGAGGAGCGCAGAGGGCACCCTACAGAAAGGTAGGGAAACATCCACTTTGTTTGTAGGAGGATCATCTTCTTCTAGGTCCAAGGCGAAAGCCAAGGGAAAGAAGAAGAAAGCCCCCGCCAAACCAAGGGGCGGTGTTAGTAAAGTGGATACGAATGGAAAAGCTAAAGCAACAAAGAAAGCGGGGAAGCTTGTGGATAAGGAAGAATGCTTCTATTGTCATAAGAAAGGACACTGGAAGAATGATTGCAGGGCTTGGAAGGCCAGAACACAGGAATTGAAGCAGGTTGCAGCTTCAGCTTCAGGTGTGTATGTTATTGAAAACTGTCTTTCAATAAACTCTACTTCCTGGGTATTGGATACCGGATCAGGATCTCATATCTGTAATTCTTTGCAGGCGTTGAGAAACCGTAGTGTTTTGAAAGCAGGTGACATGACCCTCAGAGTTGCGAACGGAGCTAGCATGGATGCTAAAGCCGTGGGGGACTATCACCTGGGAATGTCAGATGGACATGTTTTGGTTTTGCGTAATTGCTTTTTTGTACCCAACGCAACTTGTAATATCATTTCTGTATCTTTAGTTTCTAAAGAAGGTTATGAATTTGCGTTTGTAAGTAATGTTGTAAACATTCGCCTTAATCAAGTTTTGATTGGGTCAGGTACATTGAGTAATGGTATATACGTATTGAACCAACCACAGATTTTCAATGTCCAGAATACACACAAAAGAAAGTCTCCAGAAATAAATCAGACTTTCTTATGGCATTGTAGACTGGGTCACATCAATGAGAGAAGGTTGACTAAGTTACATACAGAAGGATATTTGAATGCGTTCGAATATCAATCGTATGCCACTTGTCAATCTTGTCTCAAAGGAAAGATGACAAAGACTCCGTTTACTGGACATGGAGTAAGAGCGAGCGAGCTTTTGGGACTCGTACACAGTGACGTGTGCGGTCCAATGTCTACACATGCGCGAAGCGGTTATTCTTACTTCATTACTTTTACGGATGACTTCTCAAGGTACGGTTATGTCTTCTTAATGAAACATAAGTCCGAAGCCTTTGGAAAATTCCAGGAGTATAAGAATGAAGTAGAGAAACAGACCGGCAAAAGTATTAAGATTCTAAGATCGGATCGAGGTGGAGAATACTTAAGTGCCGAGATCCTGGACTATTCAAAAGAGAACGGAATTCTCTCTCAGCTTACTCCTCCATACACCCCGCAACATAACGGTGTATCGGAGAGACGGAACCGCACCCTATTGGATATGGTGCGGTCCATGATGAGTAACGCTGAGTTACCGCGATCATTCTGGGGATATGCGCTAGAATCAGCCGCATACCTTTTGAACCGAGTTCCGACTAAAACTGTGCCTACCACACTATATGAAATGTGGAGTGGGAAGAAACCCTATCTTCAATATCTGAAGATCTGGGGATGTCCAGCTTTTGTTAAAAAGCAGCATGCGGACAAACTCGAGGCACGCTCAGTACTGTGCAAGTTTGTGGGATACCCAAAGAACACCAGGGGGTATCTTTTCTACTACGCAGAGGAACAAAAAGTCCTTGTTTCTCGTAATACCCTCTTTCTAGAACACCAGTTCTTGGAAAAGGAAATTAGTGGGAGCGCAGTAGAACTGGAAGAAATTCCAGAACCACGGACTATTACTGAAAGTTTAGTGGAACTAGAGGGTTTGAAAGAACAGGACATTCCTACGCCGCTCCGCAGGAGTAGTAGGCAGACTCATCCGCCCGAGAGAACTACGATTTTCTCATAGACGGGGATAGAGAGGATTGCATCATAGATTATGATGAGCCTACTAGCTTCCAGCAGGCCGTTCAGAGCGTTGACTCAGTGAAATGGCTGGATGCAATGCGGACCGAAATGGAGTCCATGTACACCAACAAGGTATGGACGTTGGACATTGCTCCAGACGGGGTAAAACCCGTAGGATGCAAGTGGATCTTCAAAAGGAAGATTGGTGTAGATGGACAGGTTGAGACCTATAAAGCTAGGCTGGTAGCAAAGGGTTTTCGTCAAAGACCTGGCTTGGACTATGACGAATCCTTTTCTCCAGTAGCCATGCTGAAATCCATTCGGATCCTTCTTGCCATTGCTGCCTTCCACGATTATGAGATCTGGCAAATGGACGTAAAGACAGCTTTTCTAAATGGAAATTTAGAGGAGTGTGTCTATATGGACCAGCCAGAGGGTTTCATTCAGAGTGGGAGCAGCGGAAAGGTGTGCAAGTTGCTTAAGTCCATCTATGGACTAAAGCAGGCATCGCGGAGTTGGAACATCTGCTTTGATGAGACGGTCAAAGAATTTGGCTTTATCAAAAATCTAGATGAACCATGCATCTATAGTAGATTTGTAGCGAGAACTGTAGTATTCCTCGTTTTATACGTGGATGACATTCTCTTAATAGGAAATGACATTCCTATGCTACAATCTGTCAAGGGGTTCTTGTCACACAGGTTCTCCATGAAAGACCTGGGTGATGCCTCATACATTCTGGGTATCCGGATCTACCGTGACAGATCCAAGAGGATATTAGGACTTTCTCAGTCCAGGTACATCGACACCATACTGAAAAGATTCAGTATGGAAGATTCCAAGCGCGGTAACCTACCGGCTTGTCACGGGATCACCCTCTCTAAAGAGATGTCTCCCAAGACTGATTTGGAGAGGGATCGCATGTCTATTATACCCTACGCTTTTGCGGTAGGCTCTATAATGTATGCGATGTTGTGTACCAGACCGGATGTAGCTTATGCACTGAGTGTGGTAAGCCGGTATCAGTCAAACCCTGGGGAGAAACACTGGATAGCGGTAAAGAACATTCTCAAGTACTTGAGAAGGACTAAGGAGATGTTCTTGGTGTATGGCGGAAAAGACCTCCAGATCGAGGCCTTTGCTGACTCCAGCTTCCAGAGTGACAAGGATGATTCCAAGTCCATGTCGGGTTTTGTATTTACCCTCAATGGAGGGGCGGTGTGTTGGAAGAGTTCCAAACAAGAAACCGTTGCAGACTCGACGATGGAAGCGGAATACATCGCTGCATCTGATGCCGCAAAAGAAGCTGTCTGGATGAGGAAGTTCTTGAAAGAACTTCAGGTGGTTCCGTCCATTGTTGATCCAATACCTCTGTATTGCGACAACAACGGGGCTATAGCTTTAGCGAAGGAACCCAGGTCCCATCAGAGATCCAGGCACATCTTGAGGCGGTATCACCTGATCAGGGAGATCGTGGATCGCCAGGAGATCGAGGTTCGGAGAGTCGCTTCAGAAGATAACACTGCAGATCCATTCACCAAGGCCTTGCCCCAGACTCAGTTCGAGCGGCTGATCGAGATGATAGGTCTTCGATACGCCAGTACATGGCCTTAGTGGAAGTGGGAGATTGTTAGTGTATATGCCCTAGAGGCCATTACTGTATCATACTAGTTTGTATATTACTTAATGGAAGCTTGGGATATCCACCTTGTATATACAATCTTGCTCAAAATAGTAGTATGCTACTTGGTTTGTTTCTACTTCAATGTGTACATGTGTTTATTTTAGTATATCGCCTATACACATTAGTGGAGCCCTTAGGATCTTTGCTTGATTACCAGCGATGTGATGGCAGTCACACTAGTGGGGCTGGGTAATCTATAAGCACATCCTTATGCAGGTCCCTGGTCGCAGGACTATCGAGACAGGGCATCGATACTCCGGAGTAGACCAGCGCATGCGCTTCTCATCCCAGTGTGGGAGACGGTCTGTCCCACAGCCGTCAGTACGTCGTACTTGAGATAGTATGCGGGTGCTCGTTAGGTTACGGGTACACTGGACAGGACTCGTCGGGAACTGACTAGTTGGTATTATGCCTATCGTCAGTTATCAGTTCCCAGGTGACATGAGTACAACTTAGTCCGCTGACTTGACACTGTCACTTCGCCTCGAGTGTGTTCCCACTGTACTTTGATCACTACCCTACCACGGCTCAAAGGAGTCGTGCAAACAGGTAGTGGTTGGGTGCAGTCCCGAAGCACTTGGAGGCAGTGACGGTTAGACAGGATTCGTCTCTCCCGGTATTGGGGGTTGACATCGCGCTGTGTCTAGGAGAGTCATTACACGAGTAGTCCCTGGCCAGGGCAAACGAGATATACTGGTAGGTTTCCAGTGTTATCTCAGGGTGTTTTGGGCTTCGCTCCGGCACGACTTGTACCGCTATTGGGGGACTGACGTTTACCGCCCCCTAGGCCCGCCATGCGATGTATCAGACGAACAGACCAGACTGTACGGAGAATGTCACACTCAGGCTCAGTAGGAGTTCAGATGGGTTTCGCCTCGTCGGTCTTCTTGTCGGCATTACCTGGGGACCGTTACGCACAGCTAGTGCCGCTTGCGGTCTGTGGTTAAACCCACTGCCAGCGTAGTGTCGAGTCTTTAGAGTCCCACACAGAAAGCTTTTCGCCTTTAGGCAAAAGAGTAGAGGTCGCATGGTATTGCGACAGGTCGCATGGTTTTTGCGACAGGGTTCGGTCCCATCCGTGCACTTGTGCACGTACAGTGTCCGGACAGTTTGCACTAGCAGGCTTTGGTTTAAGCCAGATCCTAGTGTACCTTTTGGGATTGGATTTATCCAGTGTGCATTCGTGTTCCTCGGAACGCGGATGCGGGTGTGTATGCACAGTTGACAGGGAGGCAGAGGCAGCGGATTCTCATTAGGGTTGTTGACAGTTGACCGTTGACTATTTGACTTTTTGCTCAACCCTAATGAGAATATGATATGTGATTAACTATTATATTAATTAAGTATTATGGTGACATGGTTGTGGGGATTGACTTTGTTGACTTGTTGACTTTTGTTGACTTTGTTGACTTGTTGACTTTTTGTTGACTTGTTGACTTTTGTTGACTTGTTGACTTTGTTGACCGGTTGACTAGGCTTGACTAGTTGACCATCATGATAACCATAGCCATCATTTCATGGCAAAGACTTTTACTTACTTGCTCATTTGTGTAAAATGAGTGCATGAAATGATATGGTTATGGTTGCTTCAACCATCACATAAGACTTTTTTGATATGATGAGTTATCATGACTTTGGATTATGAGAGGGTGAGAGACAAAAGACTTGCTCATTCTTTCTTGCTCATTCTCTCTCTTGTTCTTGAGCTCTCTTGTTTTGCTCTCACCCTCAACCTCTTGCTCCCTCTCTTGACTCTATGGTTCTCTTGTCTCATGAGTTGAGAATCAAGAACCATAGATAAAATCCCATACAAACTCTTCTCTACTCATTCTAGTTCACTAGGTTTAGCAAACCAAGTGAACTAGTTTCTTCAAAGAACGAAGAAGGAGCTAAAGGTTGGAGCTTTCAGGTGGATCTATCTTCGGCGTACGGAGACGACGGGAAGAAGCCAATCCGGACCACCATCGGAGTTTGAAGACGAAGGAGTTCAAGACAAGCAAGGTATAACCCCCTAACCTAGTAGCTAGAAACTCGAAGTTAGGTTGCTAGATAGATGTTTAACCAAGATCCGGGTTTTAGGTCCATGTTACCACCTCCGTAAAAATCGTTTTTTACCAAATTCCGCATTCCCGAAAGTACCGGGAGAGGTAGCATGGACTTACACTTTCTTCGTTTGGGCGGCACAGGAATTCTGATAATCCCCTATTTCCTGCTCTGTCTTATAACAATTATAAGTTGGAGCGGGACCAACGTTCCCTAGCGCAGTACAACAAGCGGGTTCGGTCAATACATCCGTATTATTATTTTGATTAAGGCGTAACATAGTCGCAACCAGGAGAGAGAGAGAAGAAAACACTCAGCGTATGCTCTTGCAAGATTAGATTGGTTATTATATATCTAATCAGGATGTCTCCCACTGTTTTAGTCAAATTTTCCTTCAAACCCTAAAAAGAAAGACTAGCCGGGATTAATTACACTCTACAAGTTCGCCAATCTTTCAGCCAGGCCAGCGCCGGTACTTTGAGGGAGTTTCCCCGTGCTTTCGTACGGACCTAATTAAAATAAACCTCATTTTCCCAGGGGCATAACCCCGTTAACACCTTTCTAGACACCTATTTGATCAGCTAATTGTAATGTGTAAAACTCTCCCAGGAATAACTCTTACTCTCAGTGGGTATCGGGATCCAACTATCTCATAGAAGGTATGCAATCTCATTGCAAATCTCAACACATGAAATTCCCAATAATATTTTACCCCTAGCGTCCTATGACCTTGACGGAGGTCAACAAACCATAGGCTGCTAGTCAAGTTCTACCCGTCATTTCCTAATTGAATTAAACCCACCCGCACGACCCTTGGCGGAGGTCAACAAGGCCGTACAACTACCCTAAAACAATCTGCATCATATGCATAAACAGATAAATACTAGTTAGCTAACTCACACTACGCCTTGACGGAGGTCAACAAACGTAGCAAGAATACTAAGTAGGACTTATCTGAAATGACGGAGGGCTACGACAGGTTTTTAAGAAAACCCTTTGCGTAATAAACTTGATATCGTTGTAGAATCGAGTGATTTTTTAAAAGGAATGTTTTTGAGGCCTTTTCTAGTTTTGCTAAAGAGGTCACTCCCGGTGAATAGATCATCGGCTCTTTCCTCATCAAATAAGGTGCAGGATATCTCATCAAATAAGGTGCAGGATATCTCACAAATATCACTATGCAAAGCAAAAACTATATAAGCAATCAAAAGACAAACCGTTTTTGTAGCATCTGCTAGTTTCGCTAAAGAGGTCACTCCCATTGAAGGGATCTCGGCTCTTTCCTTATCGAATAAGGTGCTGGATGTTCTATAAGGAAAACCGCTATGCAAAGCAAGAAATAGAGCTACCAGTTTTTGAGACAAGTTTCAACAACATCTTTAGGTTTCTTTTTCGTTTCATTAATCTCATTAATGAAGTCCCATTTTTTATTATGCTTCACAAGCATCACATTTGAAACGAAATCTGGAATATAACATATATCTCATATATATAATATAAAAATTCGTCTCACGCAGTAATATGATCTCATCACAGAACAATGCAGCAGAAAATAACATATGAAATATTGGATATACTAGGACGTCCGTGTTTTATATCGAGCCTGCATAAAACACGGATTCCACGGTCGCGATGAATAGCCAAACCCACATCCCTAGACCCTTACGAGAGCGACAAGCAACACTGCCAATTCTAGGGTTAGGAGACCCGGTCTCGACTCCTCAAGATGGTCTCCCATTGGACCCTAGAACCCGGTTACTTGTGGTCCCCGCCTTGGGTCTACCTAATGCGGAAAAGTAAATAATATACAATGGTGACATCATCCTCAGCCCGGAAGTGCCCCAATAAAAGAATATTACATACAAATGAATTTTACATGAATGAAAGTGAAAAACTCTCATCTCACATAAAACCCCCGGCTATTCAAAACGCGACGATCCAATATATCATATCACACCAACACATAATATCTCATATCATCAACGTAATCAAGTATGCGTATCCCGATTGTCGTTGATGTATAGCAACGAAGCCGGCGATACACCATATACTACGCTTACGGTCACAGAAAAGAAAGTGTAAAACAACAACAGTTGGAATCCGCAACCTTCTTTGACATCTCATGCCTAACCAAATGAATTCCTTAGACATCGCATGCCTAACAATTATAAACCCCGCATTTTAGTCTCAATATCGAAAACTCTTTTCAATATCCAGTCGGGCAATTCAACAAGATTCCCGACATCCTGATCGAATGCTTTTCACAAACTTTAGTAGATGGCCGCACCCCCAGATGCCGTCGACGAAGTGCACTAAGGCAGAACACCGCTGCCGCGAGCACCCTAACGGCTGCTTTTGGCGACGGGGTTCTCCTACAGTCACTTGGTCGGAGCTATTGGGCGTGGCTATCTATTAAGTTTACCCGGCGAGTATCCGCGTACGCTACATGATTGCGACAGACTTTTGATCGCATCAAAATCTCGTGGCAACCGATCATCTGAGACTAAACTGCTAGATTTATAACATTCAAATTAGTTATCTCATAACTATTTGTGGATTCCAAATATTGTATCACGTTCCAGATAAACAGACAATGTTAAACTTTTCGATCGAATAAACAAACACCCAAGATTTCCCAAATAATTCTCAACACTTGAAATTAGTTTTAAAACATCCATCAAATGCCACAGTACTAATGGTCCAGCCGTAGAAGGGTCAAACCAACGCCTCACAAGTGGTAACGACGTACTGCCACAAACCCTAAAGTTTAGAGGCGGTTCAGACGGTCACATAATCGAGTTAAGGTTTTTGTTCTTCTAGAGGGTCCACCGCATTACTTGCACGACTAAGAATGTTCTCAAACTACGGAAAAATCCAACACTTGGAAATTTTCCGGCAGGGGAAAAAGTGAGTTATTGATATCCGGTCGAACTTTTTAACACGTTCTAAATTACCCGGAAAAAACTTAAAAGAAGTTAAACTTTCTGATCGAATCAACGAGTTCCCAATACATCCCAGAAAACTCAACACTTGAGTATAATTAAAAATTCCCAGAAACATGCAGAAGTACCTACGGATATTACTGTGCAAAACGCAAACCATAATGCTACTGTTTGGCTGTGGAATCGCCGCACAACCCATGGTACGGCCGCGGTTCCACGGCGCTTTAATTGTATTGGTGGCTCGTTTTTCACAGTAATTCTTAGATTTCCCTGCTCAATTTTCTGAGTATTTTTAATATGAAAAATGTCAACTTTTGAAATTTTTTCCAGAAACTAGGGTTTTACGGGTATTCGGAGTTCGATCGGACTTTAAACTTCGCCTAGATTTCGCCTAAAGCTCTAGCTTGGCTCTGATACCACTGTAGGGTTACTAGGCACTCACACAAGGGTCTACAAGACATCAACCATACCCGATTTAAAATTTAGACGTGCCGAACAACCCTAACCAAGATCTTTAAACTAGAGATTAGGTGAAACAAAGCATGTTAAACACTTTAACATCTAAGAGTTTGGGATTACAACCTTTGTAGTCCGGTCCTTCACTTTATAAGTTCCGTGTTGAGGTCCCTTCGCTGCGATCATCATGTACTCAGACTCTAGAGAGGCTCCACGAAGAGAATGATACAAGCTTGCTTCCGATCTTCGATAACAAAGATGATCTATCTTGAAAATTCTTTAACACAAGCTCTCACTCACAAATGAAGTGAACACCCTAATCTAAATGGTTAGAATAGATTAGGATGATGAAGTAGGATTTTAGCTCTCATTTGTTTTCTATTTCTCACTCAAAATCATCACATGAGCAAAAGCTAGAAAGCTTTTCTCAAAGGAAGAAGAAGAAGAATAATCAAAACCATTTGTGATGAATAATGAATTATAGTGAGGTTAGAAATGCAACCATGGGTTAATTATGATAACTTAACCCATGTAGAGAATGAACCATGGTCAAGGGTTGAGTTGGGTTAACAAATATCATAACTAAATATCTTTACAAAATATCTTTGCAAAAACAAAAAGCAAAGCTTCTAGAAACTTCTAGAAAAGCATAACCCAAATCAAACCCTAACCATGTTTAATCTCCACTAAACATGCTGCATTAATTACCCTAACATGTTACAATATTATATATCATATATACAATATTTATTGTAACAAAATAAAATAATACAATTAATATATATCGCATATATATCAATGTATTACCCGAGTGAGAAAAAGAATCTTTTAGTGAGCTTATATTAGTTAATGTAATTTAATATATCAAATATATAATTATACATTAAATTATCGAATCAACACTTGATCCGATAATCCGGCTATTTCACAAATAACCGACTAATATAATCTGTATCAGTTCATCGAATCAACACTTGATCCGATGACCCGGCTATATCCCATATACCCGGCCGATATCTTATATCGCGAGAGTCTAATACGGTATCATATACACGTATTGTTCTCGGTCCCGCACATATCATATATGTGCTCCTACTCCGTTTTGCCTGAGCCAAGAAACCTCTGTGTAGGACTCTAAAGAATCGTCAATACGCCGACAGTAGGTGATGATCTTATCAAACACCCACAAGCTGCAAGCGGTCAGCTAAACGTAACAGCCACCCAGGTATTGAGCGATCAAAAGATCAACAAGAAAGCCTGTACATTCTCCAGCGAATCCAATCAGTAACACTCCCGTACAGTCCGGTCTCTTCGTCTGATATGTCGCATATCTCACCTAAGGGTGGAAAACGTCAGACCCCAGTAGCTTGATAAGTCGTGTCGATATGAGGTCTATAACAGTTCAAGAAACTACTGATAACACTTATCAATAAATCTCAGCTACCCTGGCCAGGGATTTCCAGTTATAGCCAATCGAACATAGCGCAACATCAACTCCCTATACCGGGAGAGACGAAACCCCTCCTATCGCTGATTGCCTCCATGTGATTCGGGACTGTACCCAAAAGCCACCTTTTTGCACGCCCTCTTGGATGTGGTATAATGGAAATCAAAGCACGGTGGGAATCACACAAGACTCTATGACGATCTCGGGTCTACAGACTAACCTGTACCAGTGTCACCAGAGAACTGCCATCTGACGTGAGGTATAATACCATCTGGGAGTTCTCGGCGAGTCCGTCCAGTGTACCCAGTCTCCACTGAGCACCCGTATATCTTCTCTGATGTCAAACAACAATGGATATAAGATCATCCATCGCCCATCATATGGGTCAAGAAGCGCACACGCTAGTCTACTCTGGAGTATCGATGCCCTGTCTCGGTACTCCCAGGACTAGGAACATTTGAACGATTTAATTGGCGACTACACTGTCCTCACTAGTATGATCTTCATCATAGTCCTGGTAGTCAAGTACTCATCCTAAGGGCTTTATCACCATGTAACATAGAGACAATCAGAGTACATGTTAAGATAAAGAGCAACCAGATAGCGTACTATCATGTCGAGCAAGAAAGTCCTCCCTATATATGTCCAAGCATCCACTACAATATACAACGTATGTACAGTAATGGCCTCTAGGGCATACATATAACTAACATGCTTATGGTTAAACCCACTGCTGGCGTATTGACGAGTCTTTAGAATCCCACACAGAGGGTTTTTATGGTTCAGGTGATATGATATAGATGACGTATGTTGGTACATATAGGTATTCGATTAAATATGTGTACAGGCTACACAGACTTTAATCGGACGGTTGATAATACCAGCGGCTTAGGATTAAACCGGATTATTAAATCAAGTTTTGATTTAATATATATATATATATATATATATATATAGTATATGTATTCTAGTATTATTGTTCACTATTCTTTTCTCTCTTGGCTATTCGTGTTTTTATACGAATACGCGTATATGTATTTCGATAAGTATACCAGGTTGTATTCCGTATTTATACGAAATATCTTCTAGAAGATGGAAACCTCATTATATGATTTTCTTTTAGAAAATCATTTGCAATTGAGGTGGTGGGTGAGGTGGCATGAGCATGGTTGGATGTATGTAGAGAGGTATGGCCTTTGATTATTTATTGTAAAAATTATATGAGATAATTTTTTGTATGGCTGCAAAATAATTTAGGAGCCATTCTTTCTACATGCCATTCACTCTTGATTCTATCATGCTTGATAGCTATCCTACACTTAGCTCATTTTCTTTCATGAGTTGCTCATGCCTTAGTTTTCATCACCTCCTCCTCCTTCTTGTTTAGTTGCTCACTTGAGCTTAAGAATTGAGAGAAAAAGATAGTTAAAAATTCCTACACGCTCACTCTCCATTGCTAGCGACCTTGGAGCATCGGTTGCTTCGCTAGACAAAGCTGGAGCTTAGGTCGTTTCCCTCAGGTAGATCATCTTCGTCAAAGGAGGACCGGCTTCCTAGCGCGATCCGGAGCACTTGAAGAAAGCTTGAGGATGTGAGTATTCTACACATAGTAGATTAGTTTAGCTCACTAGGTTTTGTATACAAGTCCTACCTCTTTAGTTCAATTCTTGGTTTGGGATCTTTAGCGAACTGGAAAATTTTTGATATCCATGTTGCCATCTTCGAAAACTAGTTTTTCCAGTGTGCCTAAGTTCCCAGCAGCGGTATCAGAGCCAGGCTAAAAGCTAAACTTGTTTGCATAAATTTAGAGTTTCGATTGACGGAATTTTCTTAATCGCATTTCCAAAATCCCTGATTGATGTTCGAATTTAAAAGTTGTTCAAAAAATTTTACTGGTTGCATTAAAATTATGTGCAGGCAAAACTAGAGCTAAGAAAAAAATTTGGGCACCTAAGTCCAAAATTCGACCGCGGAACAGAAGTCAAATTCGCCATTTGACCGCTGAACCGCGATACAATTTTGGCTATAGTTCCTTAAATTTTTTGGGGGCTCTAGTTCATGAAAATATGATTTTTGGGATATTTGGTTTTGGTCCAGATTTGTTTGTGTACTGATTTGTACTTTGGGAGACAACAAGGAAAGTTTTAATCGATTAAAATTTTAAATTTGTGTTTTTCTGAGCATTTGCTTCTACGACCGTGAATATCATAGTGCGGAATAATCCGACTTGTTGGTATATGCACAATCAGATGGGTTTACGAACATTATATCCACATTGATGTTCTGTGATTATGGTTATGTTGGATTTGTCGCGATGGATAGCCCGATGTATGTAGTATTAGATATAGTTCTCTGTGACGTAATGTATATTCATATTGCGTGACGAGCGTCCGACATGTGGACTATCGTCATCGCGGATAGTATTATTCTTTGGGGCGTGTCTAGGTTGCGGACATAATCATCGTTGTATATTCTGTGTTTCTGTAACATTTTAGAAATATAAAAATATAATTTTTGGAATTTAATATTTAAAATAATATATTTCACGAGAACTATTCGATTTGCGAATAGGGGTTTTTCGTAAAATGGTATAAGTATATACCAATATTTGGAAATTTATCGGAGATTAAAATGATTTATTTATTATAATGATATTTATCGTATTTTTGGCCAAATCCGTGTTATTACATTTTTTTGCATGGCTAGTGCACCATGTCATGTGCATGTATTACATTGTATTTGTGTTTGTGTTTGTGAGTTTTGCAAAGAAAGGATAAGAGAATGAGAAAAGAAAAGAAAAGCAAAGAAAGAAAGAGTTTAAGGGTGAAAAGAGTTATGGATAAGAAACAAAATTGATATTTTGTGAGAGAGTGAGTATAGGTGGATATTTGTGAGTGAGAGGGTGAGCTTCAGAAGGTGAGAAGGTGAGACTTGGCTGTCCCTTTCCCTCCTTCTCCATTGTTTTCTTCATGCCATTTCTTCATCTCCTTCATTCTCCCACTACCTCCATGCATCACCTCCAATCCATACTCAAAACATCATTCCCCCTTCGCATAAAACATGCACAAACCTATTCTAAACCCTCAGAACCATTCAAGTTTGGATTTTGAAGACTTTGGGCAACTCAAGAATTTTCTTTAATGGCTAATGAGGTAATCCCTTCACTTAGATTAGTGTTTATGTTAAATATCGTATTTTAGTTTAGAATTTGAGTTAATTGGGATATGTGATCTTAGAAAATTCCAAGTTGCTGTTAAGTGGTAAATAGAGATTTAGTGAGTGTTTACAAGACCTTAGAGAGTGTTCTATTGACGTGGAAATGAGTTTAGAACCTGATACACGAAGTTAGAATTTTCCCGTGTCAGTTTTGTGAAACTTTAAGGCCTACAAGGTATCTAGAGCTATGTGGGGAAGTTTTAAGAAAATCAAGCAAGTCGATTGACCTAGATAAACCACTAGAAGACCACCACCGAAGTACGAACCCAAAACTCCTCCTTTTGGCCTGCGAGATCGGATTTTTTCTTAATGTTGCCGGACTTCCTATTGGCTTTGGTGATGTTGTTTTTCCTGTAGCTCACTTACCCTATAACCTATCCCCTGTACTTTCTTATTTAGTCCCAATTTACCTGAGCCAAAATCTGGGATAGTTTTTCTTAGTTGCTGATTTCGTGTTATGCTATTTGTGAAACTTGGTTTTGGTATTTGAGATTTGATTCCATCGTTGGACATTTCTACATCAACAGACGAGGGTTGTTTGGTTGTTTTTGCATGCATATGCTATAGGTTCTAACCTATAAGCAATCCGTGTGCCGTATCGGTTTTCGGATATTGACTGTGTTTACATTTCGATTGTTTATTGATTTTAGGTACTTCGCGTGGACTTCCAAGAAGACGAAGCACATCGACTTCGGCTAAGCGAGGAGTTTAGCAGGTGAGTAGATTTATATTTATGCGGGAAGTTGGGTGGATGGCATATAGCACCCCCATAATTATAAATGGAATTTGATATACATATTATGTTTAGAGAAAACCTATGTAGAATTCACGGATATGATAGCTAAGGATGATTTAGAAAAATATATGATGATTGAGATGAGAAAGTGAATCATGATAAGTATGAATTGAAAGAGAACAATTATGAGTTGATAGTGGCTTGATATATGATCGAGATCGATACGACTTGAGAATTATAAGATATGGCGTATATGCAAGGTATCATTATGAGATTGATACAAATGTGATTTGAGATATATGTGTATGATATATCTATATTTGTGAGAATAATGAGAGGTATGTCGTACGAGACTTTAGATCCGTACCATCATTGTTGTATAGGATGATAAATTCCCTATTCTGTTCGATGTTACCGTAAGATGGGTTGCCGTACGCGATGTGTTTTTCCAGATGTTTGATCCGTGCTGGTGATTTAAGAATGTTGATAAAGGATTATTGTCATATCGAATGTTATGAGGCAGGATCGCGGATGTAAAGATAACACCTGAAACAAACCTATTTCCAAAACTGACGAATCGTATGCATCTTTTAAATGGAAACCTCAAACGACGCTACGTATTTTCAAATGATGTCTTTTTCTTAAAACACCGTAGCCCCCACTTTCAAAACTACGATTCGTATCTTTAAAAGTGATCGTATAGTTCATATGTAGATAGATATAACCATTGATTGTTCATGTTAAATAGGATATTACACCTAGTGATGTATATACTATGTTACGGTATTTAATGCTATATGATATCATCTGCTAGAACACCTGCACAATTACCGTTGATGCACATGTTACGCATACACTGATTTGCTGGCTCACACATATTATGCATCAGTAATTGCCATGCCACTTATACAGTAGAATTTTCATGCCATTTACACAGGAGAACTGCCCTATTATGATATTAATCTTAAAAGTAAAAGTGTTGGATATAGTGCCCTCAGAGTCAATTATTGGATCACAGGCACGTGATTGCAATGATTGAGGGAGGACCTATGCCGGTAGAACAGTCTTACTCAAGATGATAGTATGCTATCTGGTTTGTCTTTATCATCGTGTACTGCTTCAGGTGACCTTACAGGTCACTATTGCACATTGATAGAGCCCTTAGGATTCTTGCTTGACTGCCAGCAGTATGATGGTGATCATAAACATGGGAGCTGGGGTCTATAAGCACATCCTTAAAAGGTCCCTAGTCGTGGGAGTTTTCGAGACAGGGCATCGATACTCCAGAGTAGACTAGTGTATACAGTCGAGACCCCGACGAGGGGCGGTGGCCGGTCTCACAAGCCACTGGTGTCAGTTGGTTCACCTAAGATGTATACAGGTGCTCATTGGGTTATGAGTACACCGGACAGGACTCGCCGGGACATGCTAGTTGGTCTTATACCTGACGTCAAATAGCAGTTCCTTGGTGACATGTGTACAGGTTAGTTCATCGACCTGAGATCGTCATTTGTCTCGTGTGAGTTCCCACTGTACTTTGATTACTACCCTACCACGGGTCAAAGGAGTCGTGCAAACAGGTTTTAGTTGGGTACAGTCCTGAGCCACATGGAGGCAGTAAGCGGATCTGCAGGGGTTCGTCTCTCCCGGTATTGGGGGTAAGGTCGCGCTGTGTCTAGGAGAGCCATTCCACGAAGTCCTTAGCCAAGACAGGAGATTTACTGGTAGGTATTCCAGTAGTATCTCAGGGTGTTCTGGGATACACTCCGACACGACTTGTACCGCTTTTGGGGGTCTGACCTTTACCAACACCCTAGGCCCGCCATGCGATGCTCATAGACGAATGGACCGGACTGTACGGATATTGTCATTGACAGGCTCAGTAGGGTGTCAGGATGAGTTCGCTCATCAACGTCCCTTTTGGTCAATACCTGGTAGCCGTTTACGTATGGCTAATACCTCTGACGTGCTAGTGGTCAAATCCACAGCCAAAGTATTGACGAGTCTTTAGAGATCCCCACAGACAGTTTCTCAAGTTTCGGGTGAAACGCTGGAGAGGCCGTATAGAGATATGGCAGGGTTCGATCATATACGTGCGGTATTGCACGGATCATGATCGGACGGATAATACTAGCGAGCTTTGGTTTAAGCCGGATCCTCGTATTGTATAGTGTAGATTTTGTCTCATTGCATCTGTATTCGGTCGAGATACAAATGCGGGTATGTATATACAGTCGCGGGGTTTTCCTATAATTTATTACGGGATCGGTTTATTGAAGTTGCTAGTTTGCTTTCCGTTTCGGCCATTTTCCTTTGTTTCTTTCCTTGGCTGAAAATTGATGCTGAGGGGTTATTTGCAATTGTGCATTTTATTATGGAGAAGACTTTTTGTGGTTGCTTCATGATTGTGCACCATCATTTAACTTCTTTTTGTTTAATCATTGCTTGACTTTGGTGATGGGATAAGATTAGGTAATGGGTGTGACTTTCTTCATGATTGTCATCATTCCTCTTCTTTGCATTATTGATCCACTTCCTCTCTCTCTCTCATGAGCTAAGGCCGGCCATTCAAGATGAGGGGCTGCCAAAAATTTTGGAGGGTGATTTTTGTTCTCTTCATGCTTGCAAAAATCCCTAAAAGTTCATCAAAAAGTTTTATCTCTACATCTCCACTCCTAATGGCAACTTCACAACCCTCGAGACAAAATAATCCACACTTAGCCTACAGCATTCTTGGACACGTCGGCTGGCCAACTTCGCGCCCGAGTTGCCTCTGTCCAGAGGTAGGAGCCCGTAAAAGAACTCGGCGATGTGGTGCCCTTTCCGACGAGGAGAAGAAGACCGGAGATTCCGCGAGGAGATCAGAATGGAGGCCGAAGACCGAAGGACATGGATCGCTCGGTATAGCTTCCTACCCATTCTCTAGTTTGCTAGTATTAGGTTAATGGCCCGATCCGGGTTTTATAGTACGCGGTAGCGCCGGTTTTAAAGTTAAAGAAAAGTTTCGTTTTCGCATTTTGGCCTCGGAATGACGGCCGGGACGCTGCCGTGCACTTACACTGGTATCAGAGACAGGCCATTAAGCTAGTCTAGTTTGCTCTAACGTGTTTACAAGTTCGATCGAACGGATTTTCTGAAAAACCCATTTTCAACTCCAGTTTTCTGTCGAAATTTTTTGTGCTCGAAAAATTAATTTGAGTGTTGCAGAAATTCGTGCAGGCAATTTTAAAGCTTCTGTAAAAAATCGGTACAGTGATCCTATAGTAGGACCGCGGAACCGCGGCCAAACCCTTGTTCTTGCCGCGGTTCCGCGGCAGGAATGTGTCAACTCCGTACCAAATTTCTACAGTGGCTTTCTGAGTTGAAATTGGGATTTTTGGAATATTCGTTTTGGGCCCAGATTTATTTTGAGTGCTATAGTTGTGCTTGGGGCCCACTTCGGGATTTTTAGTCGATCGAAAATTTTAAAAATATTAGTTAAGAGTATTTACATTATATCTGCGACCGTGAATGTCACTTGATCGGTAAATCCTGTCTAACTGCTATAGCCCTTTTAGACGGATTTGCGAACGTGACATTCACGTTGATGTTCTGTGTTGTGCTGTGATGTTGCGTATTTGTCGTGGTGGATAGCCTGGATGCAATGCTAGTACAGATTGGTTATATATGTACATTTGATATTGCGGGGCGAGCGTCCGACATGTGGACTACCGTCACTGCCTATTTGTATATTATTCTTTTGGGGCACGACCGGGCTGAGGTCGATGTACCCGTTGTATGTATATTTTACTTTCTGTACTAGGATTACCCCGTGGAGGGGTGCACGGATAGCCGGGTTCTAGAGGGCAACGAGCCCACATCTCATGGCGTTGAGACAGAGGGGGCTTCACTCTAGAATTGGCGGGCTATTCGCCGCACTCGTAGGGGTACAGGTTGACCCAAGGAGGGGTGCCCAAGTTACCGGATTCGGTGAAGTGCTAGGTGGTCCATTCACGTTGCTGACGGGGGCTGGCTCGCTTCAGGTTTTGGCGGGTAACTTGCCGCGCCCGTAGGGGTCTAGGTTTTCATTGCACAGGCTATCCACACGACCAGGGGAACTTCGGGTTTCAGTAGCGGCTCTATGAAACCCGGGGATCCTAGATATCTGTATTGTTCTGTGATGCTTATTACATTTCTGTGATATTGCATTTTATCACGCCTTGAGCGAATATTATATATTGATATATATACTAGTAGATGTTGTATATGTTTTGCATCCGCGCTAGTCCAGTCCCTGCTCTGTCGTTAGTTAAGTAACCTAACGGGTGATGACGGGACCCGGTGGCGAACGCGGATGGCATATACGTACATCATTATTTTCGTTCTTTATTGGTGTGATCAGTTGATGGGACTGCATTGATTCGGATCAATGCAAGCTAAACAAACCTATTTTGATGTTGTTGGAACAAGTTTTGAAAAAAAAGCTGTTATTGCAAGGACGTTCTCTTTTGTTTTGCACAGTAGTATTCGGTTATGAATATCCAGCACCTCAGTCGACGAGGCAAGGGCCGAGATCCCTTCACCGGGAGTGACCCCTTGGACAGAAGTTTACGTCAGGGTAATAACTTCACTATAGCCGATTACCTTTTGCTTTGCATCGTGGTATTCAGTTGGAATATCATGCACCTCATTCTACAGGGAAAGAGTCGAGATCCCTTCACCGGGAGTGACCTCTTTAGCAAAAGTTTTCATGACTATATTTTTATAAAAAAAGCTATCCGGTTCCTTCAACGATATCAAGTTCATTACGTTAAAGGTTTTTCGCCAAAAACCATTCGTAGCCCTCCGTCATTTCAGACGGGTAGTACGTAGTATTCATGCTATGTTTGTTGGCCTTCGTCAAAGCATAGTGTATGGTAGCTGCTTATTACCTTTCTGCTGCATAGATAGATGCATTGGTTTGGGACAGTAGTACTGCCTTGTTGGCCAAAGTCAAGGGTAGGTATGGATGGGTTCAAATTAACCTGGACAATGACGGGTAGAACTTGACATGTGACTTATGATTTGTTGACCTTCGTCAAGGTCATAAGAGCATGGGGTAAAAATCACATCGGGAGTTTCTAAAGAAGCTGAAACTTGCCAGATATGCGCATACCTTCTGGAGTGTGATAACGTGAGTGGATTCCATCACGTTATCATGCGATGATAGTTGGATCCCGATTCCCACTGATGAGTTGGTTTACTCCGCGAGTGATCCCGACTAATTCTTCTTTCAGGTTTGGAGGAGAATTTGATGGTACAGTGGGAGGTTTCCTGATTAGATAAAGTGATAACCATTCTGATCTAGGATAGAGTGCATGCAGAGTGTTACTTATCTCTCTCTCTCTTTGGCAGCGATCATGGCCCGACCCTTGACTAAGACTCAGTGACCAAAATTAACCGAACCTTCTTTAACACTGGCTTTTGGATTGTCAGAGTTGCAAACCTCATTGCCACTCCTACCTTTACCCTTTTCCCCAGAACACCCCGTATTACTACGAACGTCCACTTCCATTGGATAAAACCATCGTATGGTTATATACGAACTCGAAGGAATTTATTCGAGGATGGTTTCCGGTTCTGGAGAAAACGAATAGGACTATTCAGTTGTCTTTTCCTTTTACCTTCTCTCAGGCTGCGAGCGCTCCTTGGATTATGGGATAATACACCCGTTACGCCTATTGGATAGTCTTCTTCCAAACCTTAGGCTGGTGCCGAACGGTAGGGAATGAAGAAAGCCGATTAGCCTAAAGCGTGGTGTACAGAAGGTATTAAGTTAAGACAAATAAAGGGATTAGAAGGAGGGTAAAGTAAACTGCGACTGCTATTCACGACCAAACCAAGTATTTCATTACCACCCCCACTTCACCTTTGTATTTCTCCAGGACACTCCGTATCACTATGAAGATCCACAGTTTATTGGATATTCCATCGTATGGTTATATACGAACTCGAAAGGAACTTGTTCCAGTTCGGGGATGGATTCTGGTTCAGGAGAAAAAGGAATAAAGTTTATTCAGTTGTCTTTTATCTTCACCTTCTCTCGCATTGCGAGTGCTCCTAGGATTAGGACAGTACACCTGTTACGCTTATTGGATAGTCTTCTTCCAAACCATAGGCTGGTGCCGAACGGTAAGGAAGGAAGAAAACCATTTAGCCTAACGATGGTGTGCAGAAGGTAATGACTAAAGACATATGAAGGGATTTGGAGAGATGGCAAAGAAATATACGGTTACAGTGTGAATCTGGATAATGGAACAGGCATTACTAAGAATACCAGGATACCCTTACGAAACATTTCAATGTTTCAGTTTCACTGTGTACTGTTAAAAGAAAACTGATTTCCCAATTAGACACTTGCTCCAGGGTATGTATTTACCAGGTATGATTCTCACATCTGTATGGTTTTACAGATGATGAGTTGGTGTAAGTTATTGGGAATTAGGTGATCATCCTCATTATATCGAAATTCGTTGTAATTGGTGATATTTTAGGAAATCGCCTCGGTTGTTTGCCAGACGGCGGATATTTGGTTTTGAATATCCGTTGTTATGCACCAATTTCAAATTGATATATCTGTACGTCTATTTTTATAGAGTGAGATATACCTCTTGAAATTATGTCTATGACATTTACCTATATCAGTGTATGGTTAGGTAAGGAGCATTAAACAGCGGTGTAATTCTTTTTAACCATAAGTACAGTTTTCAACCTACGACACACAGGGAATGAGTTATTAGACTCAAGGGACTTATACAGAGTATTGTATGTTGTCCAGTGTCCATGGGGACAGAGGGGTTGGTACTCGTACTATATTCTGTTTACTTGTGACTTCTCTGGTTCTTAGACATGTGTTTCGTAGAAACACAAGGTCCAAGTTTTGAGAAGTTATAGGTATAAGAGTAAAGTAGAAAACCAGGTATTGCAAGTATCGGGATTCTTCAAGGTGATCGAAGATGTAGATACTTGTGTATAGTATTCAGTTGATAGTAATGATTAAGAGAACTTGCTTCTCTTTCAGGTTACTCATAATTGGAAGCACTCCAGAGTTGAGTAATGCTGATTGGCCTCTCTCCATTTAGTTGACATGCACTGGAGACAGCTGCATGATTTGAATCTGGTTCCAATTAAATCAGTGCCTCTGTTTCTATATTGGATATACAACGGTTCATATCTTAACGATGTTAAGGTACGGGGAGTTGTCCGGCTTATGCTTAAAACCAAACTCTGGATAACTCAAGGCACGTTTCTGTAAAGGCTGTTTGTAGGTTGACCCGGGCTATGACGAGGGTTGACTTTCTACCATCTGGAAGATCAATAGTGATATTGTTCTAGACTCGCCACAGTTTTAAGTAAAATGGATTTTTTCAGAAAACAGTAGTGGGAGTATGGTAGAACTGGAAGTGATTCCAGAACCGCAAACGATTACTGAAAATTTGATAAAAACCTAAAGATTCAATCTGATTTGACATTCCATTAACCACTCCGCAGATATGGTGGGTAACCTCAGGCACCGAGAGGTACTCCGGTATGCTCAAAGACGGAGACAGGGAGGTTCTTGTTTACCCAGACTTGCCATTGCTGTTGTTCCAGACTGTGAGACCCGGCAGGAGGATGAATATAGCGTCGTTCTAAACAAGCTTTAGAACTGCACGTGTATATGATTCTGCCAGAGGGTTGTCGTAGTCAGTGGGAGCAGCGGAAGCATTGGTGGAAAAGTGGCTTATGTCTATTAAGAGACTAAAGCAGATGTAGCGGAAATAGATAATCTATTTCTGATGTGACAGTCATAGGTTTGACTTCATCAGAATAGGGGATGGATCTGTTAAGAAGATAGTAGGGTGTGATGTCTTGGTATTTGGATGACATACACAGAGTAGGAAGTGAAGTTCCTATACTACGATCGGTTATACTTTAGTTGTCACACAGTGGTTTCTCCACATAGGATATAGATATAATATCTGACATTTTGGTTACCAGATCTATGGTTTTAGATCTAGATTTGGGTAGCCTCCCAATCTAGGTACTTAGACAGCATTCTAAAGGTGATTTAGAATGGACGACTCCAGGCACGGTAGTGTACCTGCAGGAGATGGAGTCACCCTCTCTAAAGGTGTCTCACAGACTAAAGGGGAGAGGAATGTACATGATTGGCAGATCACTTGCTTAGGCAATTGAGGCAATCATGAGATGTCAAGTGCCACACCAGATGTTGTCTTGCACGGGATGCAATAAGTTGATATTGATCCGATCGTGGAGAAACATTCGGAAGCAGTTTTAGAACATAAGTGGATGTTCTGGGGATATGATAACAACCGCCTCTTTCTGGAATCAGATATCATTACAGGCTTCCAAGGTGACCTGGATGACAGAGTGACTGTCAGAGTTATAGTTTTCCCTCTGATGAGGGGCAGTGTTATGGACAGGTGATCCAAGTGGACACTGAGGGAGGCATTACGCAGGATACTGATTAAGTTCAGTTGACGATACAGTCTATGAAGTTTGGATTTGGAGTTCATTTATGAGCTAGGTCCCATCAGATATCCAGACATATTCTAAGACATGTATTGCTCATTTCAGGAGATAGGTTTCTCCGCGAACTTGAGATTAAGAGAGACATAGAAAGAAACATTAGGGCGGATCCACTCACTGAGGCTATTCCTCGAACGCAATAGTTTCGCAAACGGGTTTTGTGAGACTGATTAGTAGAGGAGTTGGGTGTTCGGTATCACACGGGCTGTGAGTATGTGACATCGCAATAATTAGCCTTTAGTGCAAGTGGGAGATTGTTGGATATAGTGCCCTCAGAGTCAATTATTGGATCACAGGCACGTGATTACAATGATTGAGGGAGGACCTATGCCGGTAGAACAGTCTTACTCAAGATGATAGTATGCTATCTGGTTTGTCTTTATCATCTTGTACTGCTTCAGGTGACCTTACATGTCACTATTACACATTGATAGAGCCCTTAGGATTCTTGCATGACTGCCAGCAGTATGATGGCGATCATATACGTGAGAGCTGAGGTCTATAAGCACATCCTTAAAAGGTCCCTAGTCGTGGGAGTTTTTGAGACAGGGCATCGATACTCTAGAGTAGACTAGTGTATACAGTCGAGACCCCGACGAGGGGCGGTGGCCGGTCTCACAAGCCACTGGTGTCAGTTGGTTCACCTAAGATGTATACACGTGCTCATTGGGTTATGAGTACACTGGATAGGACTCGCCGGGAACATGCTAGTTGGTCTTATACCTGACGTCAGATAGCAATTCCTTGGTGACATGTGTACAGGTTAGTTCATAGACCTGAGATCCTCATTTGTCTCGTGTGAGTTCCCACTGTACTTTGATTACTACCCTACCATGGCTCAAAGAAGTCGTGCAAACAGGTTTTAGTTGGGTACAGTCCCGAGCCATATGGAAGCAGTGAGCGGATCTGCAGGGGTTCGTCTCTCCCGGTATTGGGGGTGAGGTCGCGCTGTGTCTAGGAGAGCCATTACACGAAGTCCTTGGCCAAGGCAGGAGATTTACTGGTAGGTATTCCAGTAGTATCTCAGGGTGTTCTGGGCTACACTCCGACACGACTTGTACCGCTTTTGGGGGTCTGACTTTTACCAACCCTCTAGGCCCGCCATGCGATGCTCATAGACGAACGGACCAGACTGTATGGATATTGTCACTGACAGGCTCAGTAGGGTGTCAGGATGAGTTCTCTCATCGACGTCCCTTTTGGTCAATACCTGGTAGCCCATTACGTATGGCTAATACCTCTGACGTGCTAGTGGTTAAATCCATAGCCAATGTATTGACGAGTCTTTAGAGTCCCCCACAGACAGTTTCTCAAGTTTCGGGCGAAACGCTGTAGAGGCCGTATGGAGATATGGCAGGGTTCGATCATATACCTGTGGTATTGCACGGATCATGATCGGACGGATAATACTAGCGGGCTTTGGTTTAAGCCGGATCCTAGTATTGTATAGTGTAAATTTTGTCTCATTGCATTTTTATTCGGTCAAAATACAAATGCGGGTATGTATATACAGTCGCAGGGTTTTCCTGTAATTTATTACGGGATCGGTTTATTGAAGTTGCCAGTTTGCTTTCCGTTTCGGCCATTTTCCTTTGTTTCTTTCCTTGGCTGAAAATTGATGCGGAGGGGGTTATTTGCAATTGTGCATTTTATTATGGAGAAGACTTTTTGTGGTTGCTTCATGATTGTGCACCATCATTTGACTTCTTTTTGGTTAATCATTGCTTGACTTTGGTGATGTGATAAGATTAGGTAATGGGTGTGACTTTCTTCATGATTGTCATCATTCCTCTTCTTTGCATTATTGATCTACTTCCTCTCTCTCTCTCTCATGAGCTAAGGCCGGCCATTCAAGATGAGGGGCTGCCAAAAATTTTGGAGGGTGATTTTTTTTCTCTTCATGCTTGCAAAAATCCCCAAAAGTTCATCAAAAAGTTTTATCTCTCCATCTCCACTCCTAATGGCAACTTCACAACCCTTTGAGACAAAGTAATTCACACTTAGCCTACAGCATTCTTGGACACGTCTGCTCGCCAACTTCGTGCCCGAGTTGCCTCGGTCCAGAGGTGGGAGCTCGTAAAAGAACCCGGCGATGTGGTGCCCTTTCTGATGAGGAGATGAAGACCGGAGATTCCGCGTGGAGATCGGGATGGAAGCCGAAGACCGAAGGACACGGATCACTCGGTATAGCTTTCTACCCATTCTCTAGTTTGCTAGCATTAGGTTAATGGCCCGATCCGGGTTTTATAGTACGCTGTAGCGCCGGTTTTAAAGTTAAAGAAAAGTTTCGTTTCCGCATTTTGGCCTCGGAATGACGGCCGGGGCACTGCCGTGCACTTACAAAAAGTACATTCATTATTCAGTACTATCACTTGACATGCTTGCATGATATACTTGATATGCTCATATTACTGTTCTATGTTGCACATCGTACTTTATGGTTATATGCATTGAAATGCTATTTTCATGAGATTTCTGGATTTGAGAACCGTGGTTATATTTCAAAGGAAATTATGTATCGTTTTAAAAACCCGATTTCTCTTGATATGATATTTCGATGCGTCCATCATGAGTTTTCTTGGTTCTGAGATTGGTTTTCGAGACCCGATTCGAGGAGATAGATGATCCGTTTGCGGGTACATGGTGGACCCGGTATAGTACCCGGGACAAGAAATAATTTTTGTGGAGTAGACGATGAGCCTGGCAAAGGGAGCACTACCTACAGGTGATTGTATAGACTCGGCGGATATCCGGAGGATACCGTTTTAGAGTTATGATGTGAGATGGATATGAGGGCCGATCTAAGTATGCGGCGCCTGAGATAAGATATATATGAGGGCTGATCTAAGTATGCGGTGCCTGAGATATGAAGATTTACGTGTCGATACTGGACACCGGTTTTCATGATTTTTCGAGTGTTGGTGTAGGACACTCAGGTTCCATGATATTTGATGTGTCGTTGATGGACACACGTGGTTGATATCCTCATACATGCATACATACATATGTTTTCAAGATGTTTCGAGTGTCGGTGTTGGACACTCAGGTTCCATGATATTGAGTTGTGTCGTTGATGGGCATGTGGATAATATCCACATGAATACAGGCATATGATGTCGGATGTTTATTTATATATGGTATTGGTATTGACTCGATTGTTGACATATATGCATTTGTGGTCACCCTAGATATCTTAGTGTTACCTTCAAGATATAGTGACCTAGGAAATCGTTGTTTTATTCGATTTCTACTTATTGATGTTTTCTACTCATGATTTGGCGACTCACCCCCGTTGTGTCACAGTTCTTCCAGGTTTGACAGCTTGGGATCAGTAGCGGTATTGCTAGCACACAGCTTCTTTCGGGTGTTTTGCTTTAGTAGGTGGGACACATATTGGATCGTGTCCACTCTCATACTTATTATTCTGTTGTATCTAGATAAACTCCATCAGATCAAAAACTAGAATTGTATATTGGTAGACTAGTCAGACCTTTTTTTGCGAGACTTTTAGCGATGGGTTTGTGTTCGATTCTTGAGTTTGATGTCTTGCTTTATTTGTTCTTTCTGGGTTGTTTCTTCGCCGTTGGGTGTCGTATATTTATTGTTGCGTGGTTGTGTTTCCGCCAGTTGGCGAAGAGCTAGCTCCCGCTTAGGGATGCCTATATATTGTTTTCTATATATGTTTTTGGATCAAAATATACAAGAGAGGTGTTGCCAAAATTTTTAAAGTACATAACATGATTTATTATACCTTCATTTCCGTCACTATTTTCCGCAAAAAGGTTTAGATTTTCTGGGCTTCGGCTTACTTGAATTACGTTATGCCTTTTGACGTTGCGTGATTTATGTGCCAGTCACGTGCTGCATTACGGGTCGTGACAATGTTGGTATCAGAGCGTTAGGTTTAACCTTGGTTTTAGTCTAGGTTTGACTATGCGGAGTATAGGGCGTATATATTTCGGAACCTAGGCTTGACCTTACGGAACTTAGACTTGACGGAAGGTATTAGACCTGAACTTTCGTTTCATAGGTTGACCTTGATTGTTGGAGTAGATAGCTTGAGTAGAGTGACGTACCATACGTATGTTCCGCGGCATATTTACGATACGATACTCCACTTAAGTAACCTTAAGATGTGCATTATCTTGAGATCTGTGATTCTATTCATTCTTATGATCATATATCCATTTGGGATATGCTGATTTCTTTCGTACATGTGATTTATCTTCTTCGATACCTGCTTGAGGTTCCTGTCACCATGGATTGAGCACAGAAAGAGCTGCTGCCAGGGATGCGGTCAGGGTAAGCTCATCACGGATAAGGACTGACTATGATGTTTTCTGGTGACGTGTAGGTATAATGTTGGTGTTGTGATTTCTCGTTTGAGGCGAGTGTTCGATTTTGCACCAGATGATCGGGCCGTTGATAGAGGCTGCCGGATTGAGATGACTGTTGATGTACAGCCTACCTCAGAGATTGTAATGTTTCCTACGTGCAGACAGATGACCCAGCTGTTTCTGAGATTGATGTGATGTCGCTTCCAGAGTTATGAGCCCAAACCGCTGGAGTTTTCAGGCAGAGATGTGAAAGGAGATGCTAGTCTATCTTGAGTTGAGCGACTGATATGATTCATCTGATTTGATATGCCGATGTAGGCTCAGTTGAGTCGAATAATTCCAGTTGAGGGATCTTATTTGGATCTAGAGTAAATCGATCAAGATATGACGTTGTTCGTCGGATGCTCCGATGTGAGATTGGTAAGTTGACCAGTTTCAGATAGAATGACCTCACCCAGATGTGTTGCGAGTTGATCGAGAATGGACGAATAAAGTGTAATTCTCCGATGATTTGGACGAGTTTCCAAGGACGTGTTCGGCTAGATATCTTCTCCGGAGTGGTGAAGATACCGAGTTCGTATTTAGAGTTCGTGTGAGAGACTCCGGATTGACTGTAGCCGAGAGCGAATTGCGATATGCAGATAGCAAGAGATAACGTCGAAGTGGACGATAATAAAGACGGGTGTAACAAGAGGTTCGTGCGAGGTGTTAACGAGCGGTTGTTACTCTGCGTTGATGTCAGAGGATTTGATATGTGTGCAGAGGCGTTAGATGCAGCCATATTTCAGAGGAAAGCTATGCCGAGGACGCAGCTGTCCGGTTATGAGAAAAGAGTTAAGCAAGAGTGCCAACTTTCGTATAGTTCGGCAAATGTGGGATCGGAAGAAGCTATGAGCAGGTTCTTTCCAGAGGACCGCAGTGATAGAGAAATTGCACCCAAGATCAGTTGTAGCGTGCATATTCAGAGGGCCAGATGTCGCCGTCAGTTTTGTGCCGTTGAGAGTGGTCATGTTGATTGGCCTAACGGTGATCGGAAGAGTTCCAGGGCGGGACTGTTCCGTTAGTACACTTGACCAGGCCGACGAGAAGAAGGATTGCGAGATTGATGGTACAGAGAAAAATGGGAACCTATAGATCGAACATGCCATACAGTAAGCAGGTGGAAAGTAGATGATCTTGCTCTGCCAGTTTAGGCGCATCGGCTTATTTTTCGACATTATAGGAGGTGTACCTCAATGTCATTTATTACGATTTATGTTTTGTGATCCAAGTATCACACTTTTATCGCTTGTCTTTGTTAGTTATATGTGTGCCCTAGAGGCCATTACTGTACATACGATGTATATTGTAGTGGATGCTTGGACATATACATGGAGGACTTTCTTGCTCGACGTGATAGCATGCTATCTGGTTTCTCTTTATCTTAACATGTACACTGATTGTCTCTATGTTACATGTTGATAAAGCTCTTAGGATGAGTACTTGACTATCAGGATTATGATACAGATCATACTATTAGGGATAGAGTAGTCGTTAAGTTCATCCTTCAAATGTTCTTAGTCGTGGGTGTATCGAGACAGGGCATCGATATACCAGTATAGTCTAGCGTATAGCTTCTCGACCCATGTAGATAGGCGATGGATGATCCCATATCCATTGGTGTTTGACATCAGAGACAGTACATGGGTGCTCAGTGGATACTGGGTACACTAAACGGACTCGCCGAGAACTCCCAGATGGTATTATACCTCACGTCAGATGGCAGTTCTCTGGTGACACTGGTACATGTTAGTCTATAGACCCGAGATCATCATAGAGTCTTTTGTGGTTGCCATTGTGCTTTGATTTCCACCTTACCACTTTCAAGAGAATGTGCAAAAAGGTGGCTTTTCGGTACAATCCTGAATCACATGGAGGCAATGAGCTATAGGAGGCGTTTCGTCTCTCCAGGTATTGGGGGTTGATGTTGCGCTGTGCTCGATTGGCTATAACAGGAAGTCCCTGGCCAGGGCTGCTTTAAAGATATATTGGTAAGCGTTATCAGTAGTTTCTCGACCCGTTATGAGCCTCATATCGGCATGACTTATCGAGTTACTGGGTCTGACGTTTACCACCCCTAGACGAGATATGCGACATATCAGATGAAGAGACTGGACTGTACGGTAGTGTTACTGATTGGATTCACAGGAGTGTGAGCAGGCTTGCTTGTTGATCTTCTGATCGCTCAATACCCGGGTGGTCGTTATGTTTAGCAGACTGCTTGCGGCTTGTGGGTGTTTGATATGATCATCACCTTCTGCCGGCGTATTGACGAGTCTTTAGAGTCCTACACAGAGGTTTCCTGGCTCAAGAGAAACGAAGTAGGAGCGCATATATGATATGTGTGGGACCGAGATTAATACGATATGTGATACCGTATTCTATTCTCGCGATATGTGATATCGGTCGGTTATATATGATATAACCGGGTTATCTGATCAAGTGTTGATTCGATAAATTGATTCATTTGATATTAGTCAGTTATATATGATATAGCCGGATTATTAAATCAAGAGTTGATTTAATAATTTAATGTATAATTATATATTTGATATATTGCATTACATTAATTAATATTAAGCTCACTTATGATTTCTTTTTCTCACTTTGTGCATAAGTATATATGTGATATATATTTGTGTACATGATTATGTGTCATGCTTGATGATGCATGCAACTTGGGTGTGTGTATGACTTACACCATGCTATGAATAATGGAAGGTTTTTATTTATTTTGGTAAATCAAAATGGTGGCATTTTTTCATGGAAAGAAGCTTTGAGAAGATTGGATTTGCGCTGACTAAAGTCCACAAGTTTTGTTTTGCCTAAGATATTTATTAACCCAACCATTAAACCTAGCCATGGTTAACTCTCTACAAAGGTTAACATATGATGTTAACTCACCTAAGGTTGCCATTCTTAACTTGGTTAATTCCATGAGAGTTTTCTTCTTCTTCTTCCTCTCAAGCTTTCTAGCTTCAATGGAAAATGATGAAAACTTGTGAGAAAATTAAATCTAAAGTGAGCCCACTTCCTACTTCATCATCCTTTACTACTTTCCATTTAGTATAGGGTGTTTGCTTCACTAATTCCATAACTAGTGAAGAGATAGCTTGGGTTAGTGTCTCCTCGACGTAGATCATCTTCGGCCTCGAAGACTTCGAAGCTAGCTTGTTCTATTCTTCTTGTGGAGCCTTTCTAGAGCCCGGAGATCACTACTTGCAGCGAAGGACTACTACATGGAGCTAATGAAGTGAAGGAACGGTCTACAAAGGTTGTATTCCTTGTTCACATTAGTTGCAAAGTAGTTTGCGTTTCATTCCGTCGGATTTCTAGTATACGATTCTAGGGTTAGGGTTAAGTAGAACGGAAAACTTTTGAATTTGGCATGAATAATACCTCCCGAAACCTTGCTACCGTGCTAGGCAGCCCAGCAGTGGTATCAGAGCCATGCTAGAAATTTAGACGGATTTTGTTAAGATTACGAAACCGAAATACTCTGAAACTTGAAACGCGAAAATGTAGTTTCTGTCGATTCTAAAAAGTTGTCAAAATTTTTTTTAAACAAGTGCAGAATGTTATATGGGATATATCATGAACACCATGAAAATTTCAGGGGGTTTGCTCAGATTTTGGCTGAGATCAATGAGGTGGTGGCCGGCTAAAAATTGTTGTTTTTGCTTGAAATTTTCACTGTCTTCCAGTGACTGGGTTTTGGTGTTTCAGGTGTTGTTTGTTTTTGCTAATTTTGCATGTGATATAATCTTACACTATAAGAAATTCGGAGTGTTTCGTATTCGTAGTTTTAACATTGTTTCGGGTTATTCACATATTGTCTAGGCGAAGTTTAAAAGTTCGATCAAATGTCAAAAACCTATTTATCTAAGTTTAACGTATTCGGAAAAACATGCAAGTAATTCTATGAACCCTCTACAAGAATGAAACCCTAACTCGACCTTTTGGATCGCGGATCTGCGGTCATACCCTAGTGTTTGCCGCAGTTCCGTGTCGACATGAGTGAGGCTTGGGTTTGCCCTTCTACGGCTGGTGCATAGTTACTGTGGCATATTTTGGGTATAATTAAACTGTGCTCAAGTGTTGAGCTCTCGGGAATTGTGGGAATTTGATGATTCGATCAAAAAGTTTAACGTTGTTCGGGTATCATGTGATTGGATACAATAATTGGTATCCACAAGTAGTTATGTGATAACTAATTTGAATATTATAAATCTAGCAGTTTAGTCTCATTTAATCGGTTGCCACGGGATTTTGATGTGATCAAAAGTCCGTCGCAATCACGTAGCGTACGCGGATACTCGCCGGGTAACCTTATTAAATAGCCATGCCTCATAGCCACCTTATTAAATAGCCATGCCTCATAACCTTATTTTTGGGAATTTTTATAATAAAATATTGAATATTTTAATAGGCCGATATAATTAAATACCGATAAATTGGGAAAAATTTGGAAAATTATGGAAATTACTGAAAAGAGGGTCCTTTTTGTGAATTAAGCAAATTATGAAATTTTATGATTTATTATACACTAATTTTGTGCTAATCGCGATTAGATATCGCTAATCGGCCACTAAACGTGTTTTGTGCACATGACATGCAAAAGTCTTTGTTTTTCACTTGTTGCATTTTTCCTACATGATTCTTGTTTGTATGGTTATTTGTTTTGGGTTTCCTATTGCAAAGAGCAGAAAAGAAAAGAAAACAAAAAGAAAAGGAATAAAAAAATGAAGTATGGGCAAGTGAGAGAAAGTGAGGGGTCAAGATAGAGCCATGCCCATTTGTTCCCTTCTTCTTCCTTCATCATTTTCTCCCCTCATTTCCTCATTGCTGCTGCCCTCATCTCCCCCTCCTCAAATCGCCACAAACACACCCAAAAACAACCAAAAACCCCACTCCCATTTCACAAAAATTGTGCACAAGCTCACAAGCTACACTTTGGACCAAGAAAGTTTGTATTTTGGTGCTCTAGCTGATTCATGGGCACTTAATGAGGTAATCCCTTCACCATTTGTGTATTTTTTCATTCACTTTTGAATTTATATGTGTTTAGATGTGATTTTGTGCGATTTGGTGAACTTTGAAGATTTCTAGAAAGGGTTGTGGGATTCTTGAGTTGTGATGTTGTTTATGAGTGTAGTAGTGACTAGAAAACACCCCTACGTGTTGGAAACCCAGACCAAACACATATACCAAACCTGAAACACAAAATACGGAAAAACAGAAAACTGTAAATGTCGGTTTTGTGAGTTTTAGTGGGTGCAGGGAAATCTGGAGTGACCCGTGACCAAAACTTGAAAAGCAAACAACTTCAGAGACCTCTTTAGAGCACTACGAGACCACCCAACCAAAACGAACCAAATCCACGACACCAAAACTGAGGAGGCCGGATCCTAGGGGTATGTGGTCGGCCATGGGGTGGGAGTTAGGGCCCAGGTTGCTTGAGTAGGTCATATACATACTATAGAACACCCCAGTATTATTTGGGAGCATTGTTTTCACCTTAATCAAAATCTGTGACCGCTTTCTCAAGTTGCAATTTTGATTCGGGATATGGTTTTGCGTATTTTGAATTCTGGATTTTAGTGTTTGTGTTTTATCTCGATCACTTGACGTTTTTACGTCCATATCGAGTGATATCGGGTTGATTTGCGAGAGCTAACCATAGGTGTTGACCTATGTGAGTTTCGTGCGTCGTTTGTCTTTGATTTGGATTTTAATGCGGCATGATACGTTATAATGTGTAGGTACCCCCACGATGATTCGAGACGATGAAGAAGAGGATTGCGACATCGACATCGTCAAGCAAGATGAAGGTGAGTAGATATATATCTACGGGGGAAGTCGGGTGGATGGCGTGTAGCCCCCCCGCAGTTCGATGTATTGTATGCTATATATATACTACATATATATGATATTCTTTATGTAGGACATGGATATTCAAGATTTGGTTATGTGTTCATGGTTTAGCTTAGGGTAGTTAGAAGTAACTTAGTTTAGCTTCTTAGTCATGAACCCTAGATTAGAGATTACACCCACACGCACACACACACATGCATACATGTATCTTATTGCCTGTGTGTATATGGGGATATGTGTGTATATACATATATATATATTTATATATATATATATATATATATATATGTATACACACACACACATGGGTATGGGACTATGTATATATATATATATAAACGTATACATATACTGAATTATGAGGATAGTACTTGGTATTGGAGATGAGTCGATGAGAGTGGGCTTGAGGCTGTGAGTTCGGTGATGTGACAGGGTTCGTATTTGAGATACGACATGATGTTTTAGCGGGTCCTTTGACGTGGTGTTTTCATACACACGCATGCATATACATAGATGGTATCAGTATTGTACTAGACGTAGATTAGTACCCCGGATCATGATATTTGATAAAGGGGATACCAGAGGAATAATGTGATAGAGGTGACATTTGACCCGTACCCAGATTTGGGAGGCCGTACGACGGATTTACCGTACGAGCTATATATATTGATGATAGATCCGCACTCTTGACTCGAGGATGTCATATTATATAAGGGTATCGTGTGGGATACTATTGAGGCGGGATCACCGACTGTTATATATATATATGTGTGTGTGTGTGTGTGTGTGTATCGACTCAGATGTTAGGCGGTTTCCTTACCTTTCGATCAGCCTGTAGTTACTTGTAATTGATAAATTAAACCCGAGTCATTCCTATTTCAAAACCAACGAATCGTGAGTATTTTATGTTAGTGTATATGCCCTAGAGGCCATTACTGTATCATACTAGTATGTATATTACTTGATGGAAGTTTGGGATATTCACAGTTGTATATACAATCTTGCTCGAAATGGTAGTATGCTACTTGGTTTGTCTATACTTCAATATGTGCATGTGTTTCTTTTAGCATATCGCTTATATACATATTAGTAGAGCCCTTAGAATCTTTGCTTGATTACCAGCGTTGTGATGGCGCTCACACTCGTGGGGGCTGGGTAATCCATAAGCACATCCTTATACAGGTCCCTAGTCGTTGGACTATCGAGACAGGGCATCGATACTCCGGAGTAGACTAGCGTATGCGCTTCTCATCCCAGCGTGGGAGACGGTCTGTCCCACAGCCGTCAGTACGTCGTACTTGAGATAGTATGCGGGTGCTCGTTAGGTTACGATTACACTGGACAGGACTCATCGGGAACTGCTGGTTGGTATTATACCTATCGTCAGTTATCAGTTCCCAGGTGACATGAGTACAGCTTAGTCCGCTGACTTGACACTGTCACTTCGCCTCGAGTGTGTTCCCACTGCACTTTGATTACTACCCTACCACGGCTCAAAGGAGTCGTGCAAACAGGTAGTTTTTGGGTGCAGTCCCGAAGCACTTGGAGGCAGTGACGGTTAGACAGGATTCGTCTCTCCCGGTATTGGGGGTTGACATCGCACTGTGTCCAGGAGAGCCATTACACGAGTAGTCCCTGGCCAGGGAAAACGAGATATACTGGTAGGTTTCCAGTGTTATCTCAGGGTGTTCTGGGCTACACTCCGACACGACTTGTACCGCTATTAGGGGACTGACGTTCACCGCCCCCTAGGCCCGCCATGCAATGTATCAGACGAACAGACCGGACTGTACGGAGACTGTCACATACAGGCTCAGTAGGAGTTCAGATGGGGTCACCTCGTCAGTCTTCTTATCGGCATCTACCTGGGGACCGTTACGTACAGCTAGTGCCGCTTGCGGTCTGTGGTTAAACCCACTGCCAGCGTAGTGTCGAGTCTTTAGAGTCCCACACAGAGAGCTATTCGCCTTTAGGCAAAATGAGTAGAGGTCGCATGGTTTTGTGACAGGGTTCGTTCACATCCGCGCACTTGTGCACGTTTGCTGTCCGGACAGCTTATACTAGCAGGCTTTGGTTTAAGCCAGATCCTAGTATATGATTTGGGATTGGTTTTATCTCTTTGTATTCGTGTTCCTCGGATCACGAATGCGGGTGCGTATGCACAGTTGATTGAGACAGAGGAAGAGGACTTTGATTAGGGTTAATGACCATTGTCATTTTATTAACCCTAATGCTTATGTGTGTATTATAATTAATTGATATTAGCTATATATAATTGTGCATGGTTAGGGTTGTTGACATTTTGACCATACTTGACTTGTTGACCTTAGTTGACATGTTGACCATCATCATTCCATATAAAAGATGCTTTTTGATCCTTGCAATATTCATTTAATGTGAAATGATAATGGTCAAGTCTTGATTAACCATGACAATTATCTAGCTAATTATCTATTTTTATAATTCACACATATATGTGAGAATGGCTTATTATTTTCTCATTCTATCATGCACTTTCTCTCTCTTGCTCTTCCTCTTCCTCAAGCTCTCCCCTCTCATGTGCTGAGAAACACTTGAGCTTGAGAGAAAACCTCTTCTAGATAATCTCTACTGTCATCTAGGGTTCTAGGATTAGCACTTCTAGAACCTTAGTTACTTCTAGCTTGAAGTTGAAGCCAAAGGTTGAGGCTTTCGGGTGGATCCTTCTTCGACTCGAGAAGGCGACAAGGCGATCTCTTTCTTACACTCCAAGGAGCAAGGAGAGAAGGACATAAAGCCCTAGGTATAACCATTCTTCCTTGTAGCTAATTTCTAGTTAGCTTTTAGTTAGTTTTGTTTAGTAAAGATCCCGACTTTGTCTAGTCCATGTTGCCTAGAGTAGTAAAAATCCGATTTTTATTCCGTTTTCCGCCTCCCCGCAAGCACCGGGGTGAGCAACGTGGTCTTACAGTAGTATTAGAGCCTAACTAAACATAAACTAGCTAGGTAGTAAAGTGTATGGAAGTTTGATCGGAAAAATCGCAAAACCAAAACATAAAACCCTAACTTTCTGTTGAAATTTTTTCTGCTCTAAAAATAAAAAATCATACGTCAAAAATCATCTTAGGGTTTTGTGAAAAAAGCCACCAAAAACGATCCAATGAATCGCTCAAAGCGCGGCGGTTCCGCGGCAAAAGCATGCCTTTTGCCGCGGAACCGCGGCCGTTTTGAGTTTGTTCTGGATCGAGTTTGGTGCAGTGTTCTTCTGGCATGGTTTTGGGATTTTTAAGATGGTTTATTTGTTCCCAGGTTTTCCAGAAAAGAAATTTGTTTTTGGGGGCCTATAAATCCGTATTTTTGATCGAACTTCACTATACTTTGACTAAAGGGTTATATCTGCGATGTTTATATGTATTGAACGTCCGCTAATCGCTATACGTCGATCAGTGGGGGTTATACGTATCTGTGATATGTGTTTGTTGATGGAATGTGTATATGAATGTGTTGGATTGTCGCGGGTGAATAGCCGGGGTGGATGTGAGATGAGTGTTTCTTTTTCTTTCATTCATGTAATATGTAAATTGATGTAATATTATTTGTTAGGCCGCACAACCGGGTCGGAGTTGTGGTCGTCATTGTATAATTCTTTTTACTGTTTTTGTTCCTAGGATAGACCCATGGAGGGGGTGCACAAACTACCGGGTATCTCGAAGTGCCGAGTGGTCTACTCACGGTGTTGAGGGAGGTTGCTTCGCTTCGGGTACTTGGCGGGTAGTTTGCCGCACCCGTAGGGGACTTAGGTAGGGTATTGGCTATTCACCGCGACCGTGTAATCCGCTTTTCGTTGCAGGCTCGAACGGATTGCGGATTCCTAGTATATCCAATATATTCATCTGTGATCTGTAATGTCTATCATAGCTATATATTTATATATGATAACTATTTAGGCGTTGCTTATGTTTTACAGCCGCGCTAGCCCAGCCCCCGCTCTGTCGTTAGTTAAGTAACCTAACGGGTGATGACGGGGCCCCGTGGAGAATGCGAATGGCATAAGCGTACGTCATATTTTGGTTGTTTTCTGCAATGGTAGGATTAAATGATGGGACGCATTAAAAGAACTAATGCAAGAAAATAAACCAAGTAAAAGTCGATTGGAATACTTTGAAAACCACTCGGTTCTTTTCAAAACCAAACTTTTAAATGCGGAGCTTGAACCACTCCTTTTAAAAGGTATCTCGTTCCATCGATTATATCAAGTTCACTACGTTCACGGTTTCGCCAAAACCATCCGTAGCCCTCCGTCGTTTCATATGAATATTCAACAGTATTCAAGCTGTGTTTGTTGGCCCTAGTCAAGGCATAGTGTTTGGTAGCTGGTGGGTATTCATATGTTGCATAGATAGAATACGTTGGTTTGGGACAGTCGTATTGCTTTGTTGGCCATAGTCAAGGGTATATACGGGTGGGTTCAAATCAACCTGGACAACGACGGGTAGAACTTGACATGTGACTTATGATTTGTTGGCCTTAGCCAAGGTCATAAGAGCATGGGGCAAAAATCCACATCGGGAGTTTCATAAGTACTGAAACTTGCTAGCGCTGCATGCCATTTGGAGTGTGATGATTCTGGTAGGATTCCTTCGGTTTTATCACGCGATGATATTTGGATCCCGATCCTACTGTGAGTATATGCTACTCCTCGGGAAAACTCTCACTTAACGATCAATGCTATAAACCTAGTAGGTGTCTAGAAAGGTGTTAGCGGGGCTACGCCCACAGGGAAAAGAGGTTACTTAATTAAGGAACTTCGCGAAAGCGTAGGAAAACCTCCCTCGAAGTACCGACACTGGCCTGGCTGAACGGTTAAGCAAGTATTGTACGGTGAGATTGATCCCGACTAATTCTTTCTTTACGGTTTGAGAAGGAATTCGAGAGACAGTGGGAGCCATCCTGTTTAGATAAATTAAAAACCAATCTAACCTTGCAAGAGCATCATGCTAAGTGTTTTCTTCTCTCTCTCTTAATTGCAGCGACCCAATGACCGCACCTAGGTTACATCTAGATAATAACATGACTGAATCTGACTGTTATGATTGGCAAAGGTTTGTCCAGATGTCCATTGCCCAAGACAAGCTGGGACACCTCTTGACTGATCCCACCTCTGCCGTCTCAGGTCCAGTTTCCCCTATCACGGATATTGATATCTGTAGGACATCGGAAGAAGACTGTGCGAAAGCCAAGTGCCTCGTGTTAGCCTCAGTTGATGGTATATACCAGAGGCAGCACGAGAAGATGGACTCAGCTTCTATCTTCCTCCTTAACAAAGTTTTATATGGAGAGCAATCTCGTATCGCAAGATATGAGACCTCAAATGAATTGCTTCCAGCGAGGTTGGCTATCGGGTCATCTGTAGGGGACAACGTCCTTACAGAGACCAGCTCTTTTGAGCTCTCGGACCTGAAGACCACGTTGAAGAACGGGTCAGATGCTGACTTAGTTCAACAGTCTCTACCTACTACCCTGAAGGAAACCAGGGAAGTAGAAAGAAAGAGAAGGGCAGAAGTTTCGGGAATGGATGCAGTAAAAGAGGGATGTTCCTATTGTTACGGGAATGAACATGGACAAAAGGATTGCAGGGCTTGCAAAGCCAGTAGCCAGAATTCGAAGCATGTTGTGGTTTCGGCTTCGGGTGTGTTTGTAATAGAGAACTGTATGTCAGTTAACCCTACTTCCTGGGTATTGGATACCGGATCAGGATCTCATATCTGTAATTCGTTACAGGCTCTGAGAAACCGTAGGGTTCTCAGGAAAGGTGATATGACTCTCAGGGTTGCTAACGGAATGAGCATGTATGCTGAATCCGTAGGGGAATATCATCTAGGACTGACAACTGGGTAGATATTGATTCTGCGTGACTGTTTTTATGTACCAGGTGCGACTTGTAACATCATATCTGTATCCTTACTTTCTAAGGAAGGATATGATTTTACTTTTGTAAGCGATGTTGTAAACATCCACCTAAATCAAGTACTGATTGGATCAGGTACATTGAAATACGGTATATACGTTTTGAATCAAGCTCAGGTCTTCAGTGTCCAGAACACACTTAAAAGAAAGTCTCCGGAATTAAATCAGGCTTTCTTATGGCATTGTAGACTGGGTCACATTAATGAGACACGGTTGACAAAGTTACATAAAGAAGGATACTTGGATCTGTTCGAGTACCAGTCTTATGCCACTTGTGAATCTTGTCTCATGGGAAAGATGACAAAGACTCCGTTCACTGGACACGGAGAAATAGCGAGCGAGCTCTTGGGACTCATACACAGTGACGTGTGTGGTCCAATGTCTACACATGCGCGAAGTGGTTATTCATACTTCATTACTTTCACTGATGATTTCTCTAGGTTTGGGCATGTCTTCTTGATGAAGCACAAATCCGAAGCCTTTGAGAAATTTCGGGAATACAAGAATGAAGTTGAAAAACAAATAGGCAAAAGTATCAAGACACTGAGATCCGATCGAGGTGGTGAATACTTGAGTGCCGAGTTTCTGGGCTTCTTAAAAGAGAATGGAATTCTCTCTCAGCTTACTCCTCCATACACACCACAACACAACGGTGTATCGGAAAGGCGGAATCGAACCCTATTGGATATGGTTCGTTCCATGATGAGTAAGGTTGAGTTGCCGCGATCCTTCTAGAGTTATGCACTAGAAACAACTGCATATCTTTTAAACCAAGTTCCTACTAAGTCAGTGCCTACCACACCATATCAGATGTGGAGTGGGAAGAAACCCAGTCTTAAACACTTTAAGACATGGGGGTGTCCAGCTTTTGTAAAAAAGCAGCATGCGGACAAGCTCGAGGCACGTTTAGTACAGTGCAAGTTTGTGGGATACCCAAAGAACTCCAAGGGGTATCTTTTCTATTACGCATAGGAACAAAAGGTTTTTGTTTCTCGTCATGCCCGCTTCTTGGAAACTGAGTTTTTGGAAAATCAGATAAGTGAGAGTGCAATAGAACTGGAAGAAATTCCGGAACCACGAACTATTACTGAAAGCTTAGTAGAACCAGAGGGTTCGAAAGAACAGGACATTCCTACGCCACGCCGCAGGAGTAGTAGGCAGTCTCATCCGTCCGAGAGATACTACGGTTTTCTCATAGACGGGGATAGAGAGGATTGCACTATGGATTATGGTGAGCCTACTTGCTTCCAGCAAGCCATTCAGAGCGGCGACTCGGTAAAATGGCTGGATGCAATGCGGGCCGAAATGGAGTCCATGTACACCAACAAAGTTTGGACTTTGGACTTTGCTCCAGAAGGGGTAAAACCCGTAGGATGCAAATGGATCTTCAGAAAGAAGATTGGTGTAGATGGGCAGGTTGAGACCTATAAAGCTAGACTTGTTGCAAAGGGTTTTCGTCAAAGACCTGGTTTGGACTATGACGAGACTTTTTCTCCAGTGGCTATGCTGAAATCCATTCGGATCCTTCTTGCCATTGTTGCCTTCCACGATTACGAAATCTGGCAGATGGACGTAAAGACGGCTTTCCTAAATGGAAATTTGGAAGAGTGCGTCTATATGGATCAGCCAGAAGGATTCATTCAGAGTGGGAGCAGCGGTAAAGTGTGCAAGTTGCTAAAGTCCATTTATGGACATAAGCAGGCATCGCGGAGTTGGAACATCTGCTTTGATGATACTGTCAAAGAATTCGACTTTATCAAAAACCCAGATGAACCATGCATTTACAGTAAGATTGTAGGGAGAACTGTAGTATTCCTCATCTTGTACGTGGATGACATTCTCCTAATAGGAAATGATATTCCTATGCTACAGTCAGTCAAAGGATTCTTGTCGCAGAGGTTCTCCATGAAAGACCTGGGCGATGCCAACTACATTCTAGGGATCCAGATCTATCGTGATAGATCTAAGAGGATGTTGAGACTTTCACAGTCAAGGTACATTGACACTATACTGAAAAGATTCAGTATGGAAGATTCCAAGCGCGGTAATTTACCGGCTTGTCACGGGATCACCCTCTCCAAGATATGTCTCCCAAGACTGATTTGAAAAGGGATCGCATGTCTATTATACCCTACGCTTCTGCGGTAGGCTCTATAATGTATGCGATGTTGTGTACCAGACCAGATGTAGCATACACATTGAGCGTTGTAAGCCGGTATCAGTCGAACCCAGGGGAGAAACACTGGATAGCGGTAAAGAACATTCTCAAGTACCTGAGAAGGACTAAGGAGATGTTCTTGGTGTATGGCGGAAAAGACCTCCAGCTCGAGGCCTTTGCTGACTCCAGCTTCCAGAGTGACAAGGATGACTCCAAATCCATGTCGGGTTATGTCTTTACCCTCAATGGAGGGGCGGTTTGCTGGAAGAGTTCCAAGCAGGAGACCGTTGCGGACTCAACTATGGAAGCGGAGTACATAGCTGCTTGCGATGCCACAAAGGAAGCTGTGTGGATGAAGAAGTTCCTCACGGAGCTTCAGGTGGTTCCTACCATTGTTGATCCAATACCGCTGTATTGCGACAACAACGGTGCTATAGCTTTAGCGAAGGAACCCAGGTCCCATCAGAAGTCCAGGCACATTTTAAGGCGGTACCACCTGATCAGGGAGATCATTGATCGCCGGGAGATCGAGGTGAAGAGAGTAAATACGGAGAACAACACTGCAGATCAACTCACGAAGGCCCTACCCCAGACTCAGTTCGAGTGGCTGATCGAGATGATAGGTCTTCGATACGCCAGTACATGGCCTTAGTGCAAGTGGGAGATGTTAGTGTATATGCCCTAGAGGCCATTACTGTATCATACTAGTTTGTATATTACTTAATGGATGCTTGGGATATTCACCTTGTATATACAATCTTGCTCAAAATAGTAGTATGCTACTTGGTTTGTTTCTACTTCAATGTGTACATGTGTTTATTTTTGTATATCGCCTATACACATTAGTAGAGCCCTTAGGATCTTTGCTTGATTACCAGCGATGTGATGGCCGTCACACTAGTGGGGCTGGGTAATCTATAAGCACATCCTTATGCAGGTCCCTGGTCGCAGGACTATCGAGACAGGGCATCGATACTCCGGAGTAGACCAGCGCATGCGCTTCTCATCCCAGTGTGGGAGACGGTCTGTCCCACAGCCGTCAGTACGTCGTACTTGAGATAGTATGCGGATGCTCGTTAGGTTACGGGTACACTGGACAGGACTCGTCGGGAACTGACTAGTTGGTATTATACCTATCGTCAGTTATCAGTTCCCAGGTGACATGAGTACAGCTTAGTCCGCTGACTTGACACTGTCACTTCGCCTCGAGTGTGTTCCCACTGTACTTTGATCACTACCCTACCACGGCTCAAAGGAGTCGTGCAAACAGGTAGTGGTTGGGTGCAGTCCCGAAGCACTTGGAGGCAGTGACGGTTAGACAGGATTCGTCTCTCCCGGTATTGGTGGTTGACATCGCGCTGTGTCTAGGAGAGCCATTACACGAGTAGTCCCTGGCCAGGGCAAACGAGATATACTGGTAGGTTTCCAGTGTTATCTCAGGGTGTTTTGGGCTTCGCTCCGGCACGACTTGTACCGCTATTGGGGGACTGACGTTTACCGCCCCCTAGGCCCGCCATGCGATGTATCAGACGAACAGACCGGACTGTAAGGAGAATGTCACTCTCAGGCTCAGTAGGAGTTCAGATGGGTTTCGCCTCGTCGGTCTTCTTGTCGGCATTACGTGGGGACCGTTACGCACAGCTAGTGCCGCTTGCGGTCTGTGGTTAAACCCACTGCCAGCGTAGTGTCGAGTCTTTAGAGTCCCACACAGAAAGCTTTTCGCCTTTAGGCAAAAGAGTAGAGGTCGCATGGTATTGCGACAAGTCGCATGGTTTTGCGACAGGGTTCGGTCACATCCGTGCACTTGTACGCGTACAGTGTCCGGACAGTTTACACTAGCGGGCTTTGGTTTAAGCCAGATCCTAGTGTACCTTATGGGATTGGATTTATCCAGTTTGCATTCGTATTCCTCGGAACGCGGATGCGGGTGTGTATGCACAGTTGACAGGGAGACAGAGGCAGTGGATTCTCATTAGGGTTGTTGACAGTTGACCGTTGACTATTGACCTTTTGATCAACCCTAATGAGAATATGATATGTGATTAACTATTATACTAATTAAGTATTATGGTGACATGGTTGTTGACTTTTGTTGACTTTGTTGACTTGTTGACTTTTGTTGACTTGTTGACTTTGTTGACCGGTTGACTAGGCTTGACTAGTTGACTATCATGATAACCATAGCCATCATTTCATGGCAAAGACTTTTACTTGCTTGCTCATTTGTGTAAAATGAGTGCATGAAATGATATGGTTATGGTTGCTTCAACCATCACATAAGACTTTTGTTAGTATGATGAGTTATGATTGCTTTGGATTATGAGAGGGTGAAAGACAAAAGAGAGCCTCATTCTTTCTTGCTCATTCTCTCTCTTGTTCTTGAGCTCTCTTGCTTTTGCTCTCACCCTTAACCTCTTCTTCCCTCTCTTGATTCTATGGTTCTCTTGTCTCATGAGTTGAGAATCAAGAACCATAGATAAATCCCATACAAACTCTTCTCTACTCATTCTAGTTCACTAGGTTTAGCAAACCAAGTGAACTAGTTTCTTCAAAGAACGAAGAAGGAGCTAAAGGTTGGAGCTTTCAGGTGGATCTATCTTCGGCGTACGGAGACGACGAGAAGAAGCCAATCGGACCACCATCGGAGCTTGAAGACGAAGGAGTTCAAGACAAGCAAGGTATAACCCCCTAACCGAGTAGCTAGAAACTCATAGTTAGGTTGTTAGATAGATGTTTAACCAAGATCCGGGTTTTAGGTCCATGTTACCACCTCCGTAAAAATCGTTTTTTACCAAATTCCGCATTCCCGAATGTACCGGGAGAGGTAGCATGGAATTACAGTGGTATCAGAGCCTAGTTAAACTCTATCTAACATGTTAGCAAGTAACTAGAAGATCGATCAAAGAAAATGTCCCGAAAACGAACCCCAAAAATTCGAGTTTCTGTCGATTTTTTTACTGTTCAAAAGTTGATTATTTTAACACCTAAAATCGGCTCAGGGTTTTTAGGTGACACTGTAGAAAAATCACCAACCGATCCCTCTAAACGACCGCGGAAACGCGGGAATAGCTTGCTATTGCCGCGGTTCCGCGGCCTCCTTAGCGCCTCTCTGGTGTTTCTTTGCTACAGTGTGCATCTGGGGGTATTTTGGGAATTTTGGTACATGTATTTTCAACCCAGATTTTCCAGAACGAAAATTTTATTTTGGGGTCCCGAAAATCCGTATTTTTGATCGAACTTCTAAAAGACTTAAGCTAACGGGTTTTCTGTAATGTGATATTTGTATTGAACGTCTACTAATCGCTATATGTCGATTAGTGGGGGTTATACAAATCAGTGATCTGTAATGTTGCTGGAATGTGGATATGAATATGTTGGATTGTCGCGGGTGAATAGCCGGGGGTTGTGAGACGAGAGTTTTCTTTTCTTTCAATTCATGTAAATTTGTAAATTGATGTAATAATTATTTGTATGGCCGCACAACCGGGTCGGGGTTGTAGCCGTCATTGTATAATTTCTTTTTACTGTTTTTGCTCCTAGGATAGACCCATGGAGGGGGTGCACAAACTACCGGGTATGCCGAAGTGTCGAGTGGCCTACTCATGGAGATGAGGGAGGTTGCTACGCTTCGGGTACTTGGCGGGTAGTTTGCCGCACCCGTAGGGGTCTTGGGTGGGGTTTTGGCTATTCACCGCGACCGTGTAATCTGCTTTTCATTACAGGCTCGTACGAATTACAGATTCCTAGTATATCCAATGTATTCATCTGTGATCTGAAATGTTTATCATTGCAGTATATCTATATATGATATTATTAAGGCGTTGCTTATGTTTTACAGACGCGCTAGCCCAGCCCCCGCTCTGTCGTTAGTTAAGTAACCTAACGGGTAATGACGGGGCCCAGTGGCGAATGCGAATGGCATAAGCGTACGTCATATTTTGGTTGTTTTCTGCAATGGTAGGATTAAAAGATGGGACGCATTAAAAGAACTAATGCAAGAATATCACGCATTAAAAGAACTAATGCAAGCAATACATGCATTAAAAGAACTAATGCAAGAAAATAAACCATGTATAAGTCGTTGGAACATTTTCGAAAAACTACTCGATTCTTTTCAAAAACAAACTTTTAAAATGCGGAGTTTGAGCCACTCCATTTAAAAGCTATCTCGTTCCATCGACTAAATCAAGTTCACTACGTTCACGGTTTCGCCAAAACTATTCGTAGCCCTCCGTCGTTTCATATGAATATTCAACAGTATTCAAGCTGTGTTTGTTGGCCTTAGTCAAGGCACAGTGATTGGTAGCTGGTGGATGTTCATATGTTGCATAGATAGATGCGTTGGTTTGGGACAGTCGTATTACTTTGTTGGCCTTAGTCAAGGGTATATACGGATGGATTCAAATTGACCTGGACAACGACGGGTAGAACTTGACATGTGACTTATGATTTGTTGGCCTTAGTCAAGGTCATAAGAGCATGGGGCAAAAATCCACATCGGGAGTTTCAAAAGAACTGAAACTTGCTAGCACTGCATACCATTTGGAGTGTGATGATTCTGGTAGGATTCCTTCAGTTTTGTCACGCAATGATATTTGGATTCCGATCCTACTGTAAGTATATGCTACTCCTCGGGAAATTTCTCACTAATCGATCAATGCTATAAACCTAGTAGGTGCCTAGAAAGGTGTTAGCGGGGCTACGCCCCCAGGGAAAAGAGGTTCTCTAATTAAGGAACTTCGCGAAAGCGTTGGAAAACCTCCCTCGAAGTACTGACACCGGCCTGGCTGAACGGTTAAGAAAGTATTGTGCGGTGGGATTGATCCCGGCTAATTCTTCCTTTATGGTTTGAGGAGGGATTCGAGAAACAGTGGGAGCCATCCTGTTTAGACAAACTAAAAACCACTCTAAACTTGCAAGAGCATCATGCTGAGTGTTTCTTCTTCTCTCTCCTAATTGCAGCGACCAATCAACATGACTGGACTTAAGTTACTCCTAGATAAAAACAAACTGACAGGGCCAAACTACAAAGATTGGCTCAGGAATGTCAAGATAGCAATCACTTACGACAAGCTGGGGTATCTTCTTACCACCAAAGCTCCCCCTGCCCCTGGTCCCACTTCCAGCGTCGCGGATAAGGAAATCCGCAAGACTTGGGAGATTGATAGCGCGAAGGCCAAGTGCCTCGTACTTGCCTCGATGGACAACGAACATCAGAGGAGGCACGAGAATATGGACTTAGAATCCATATTGCTTCATACAAAAGAACTGTATGGAGAGCAATCTCGTATCGCAAGATACGAAGCGTCGAAAAAGTTATTTTCGACAAGAATGGCCGTCGGATCATCAGTAGCCGAGCACGTGCTAAAGATGATCGGCTACATTGAGGAGCTCGCGGACCTAGGGATCACATTGGAGAGTGAACTATATACGGATATAGTTCTCCAGTCCCTTCCTTCCACTTACGCCCAGTTTATACTGAACTTCAACTTACAAGAAAAAGAGGTTGAACTTTCAGAGCTCCTCAACATGCTGAGGAGCGCAGAGGGCACCCTACAGAAAGGTAGGGATACATCCACTTTGTTTGTAGGAGGATCATCTTCTTCTAGGTCCAAGGCGAAAGCCAAGGGAAAGAAGAAGAAGGCCCCCGCCAAACCAAGGGGCGGTGTTAGTAAAGTGGATACGAAGGGAAAAGCTAAAGCAACAAAGATAGCAGGGAAGCTTGTGGATAAGGAAGAATGCTTCTATTGTCATAAGAAAGGACACTGGAAGAATGATTGCAGGGCCTGGAAGGCCAGAACACAGGAATTGAAGCAGGTTGCAGCTTCAGCTTCAGGTGTGTATGTTATTGAAAACTGTCTTTCAATAAACTCTACTTCCTGGGTATTGGATACCGGATCAGGATCTCATATCTGTAATTCTTTGCAGGCGTTGAGAAACCGTAGTGTTTTGAAAGCAGGTGACATGACCCTCAGAGTTGCGAACGGAGCTAGCATGGATGCTAAAGCCGTGGGGGACTATCACCTGGGAATGTCAGATGGACATGTTTTGGTTTTGCGTAATTGCTTTTTTGTACCCAACGCAACTTGTAATATCATTTCTGTATCTTTAGTTTCTAAAGAAGGTTATGAATTTGCGTTTGTAAGTAATGTTGTAAACATTCGCCTTAATCAAGTTTTGATTGGGTCAGGTACATTGAGTAATGGTATATACGTATTGAACCAACCACAGATTTTCAATGTCCAGAATACACACAAAAGAAAGTCTCCAGAAATAAATCAGACTTTCTTGTGGCATTGTAGACTGGGTCACATCAATGAGAGAAGGTTGACTAAGTTACATACAGAAGGATATTTGAATGCGTTCGAATATCAATCGTATGCCACTTGTCAATCTTGTCTCAAAGGAAAGATGACAAAGACTCCGTTTACTGGACATGGAGTAAGAGCGAGCGAGCTCTTGGGACTCGTACACAGTGACGTGTGCGGTCCAATGTCTACACATGCGCGAAGCGGTTATTCTTACTTCATTACTTTTACGGATGACTTCTCAAGGTACGGTTATGTCTTCTTAATGAAACATAAGTCCGAAGCCTTTGGAAAATTCCAGGAGTATAAGAATGAAGTAGAGAAACAGACCGGCAAAAGTATTAAGATTCTAAGATCGGATCGAGGTGGAGAATACTTAAGTGCCGAGTTCCTGGACTATTTAAAAGAGAACGGAATTCTCTCTCAGCTTACTCCTCCATACACCCCGCAACATAACGGTGTATCGGAGAGACGGAACCGCACCCTGTTGGATATGGTGCGGTCCATGATGAGTAACGCTGAGTTACCGCGATCATTCTGGGGATATGCGCTAGAATCAGCCGCATACCTTTTGAACCGAGTTCCGACTAAGACTGTGCCTACTACACCATATGAAATGTGGAGTGGGAAGAAACCCTATCTTCAATATCTGAAGATCTGGGGATGTCCAGCTTTTGTCAAAAAGCAGCATGCGGACAAACTCGAGGGACGCTCAGTACTGTGCAAGTTTGTGGGATACCCAAAGAACACCAGGGGGTATCTTTTCTACTACGCAGAGGAACAAAAAGTCCTTGTTTCTCGTAATGCCCACTTTCTAGAACACCAGTTCTTGGAAAAGGAAATTAGTGGGAGCGCAGTAGAACTGGAAGAAATTCCAGAACCACAGACTATTACTGAAAGGTTAGTGGAACCAGAGGGTTCAACAGAACAGGACATTCCTACGCCGCTCCGCAGGAGTAGTAGGCAGTCTCATCCGCCCGAGAGATACTACGGTTTTCTCATAGACGGGGATAGAGAGGATTGCATCATAGAATATGATGAGCCTACTAGCTTCCAGCAGGCCGTTCAGAGCGTTGACTCAGTGAAATGGCTGGATGCAATGCGGACCGAAATGGAGTCCATGTACACCAACAAGGTATGGAAGTTGGACATTGCTCCAGACGGGGTAAAACCCGTAGGATGCAAGTGGATCTTCAAAAGGAAGATTGGTGTAGATGGACAGGTTGAGACCTATAAAGCTAGGCTGGTAGCAAAGGGTTTTCGTCAAAGATCTGGCTTGGACTATGACGAAACCTTTTCTCCAGTAGCCATGCTGAAATCCATTCGGATCCTTCTTGCCATTGCTGCCTTCCACGATTATGAGATCTGGCAAATGGACGTAAAGACAGTTTTTCTAAATGGAAATTTAGAGGAGTGTGTCTATATGGACCAGCCAGAGGGTTTCATTCAGAGTGGGAGCAGCGGAAAGGTGTGCAAGTTGCTTAAGTCCATCTATGGACTAAAGCAGGCATCGCGGAGTTGGAACATCTGCTTTGATGAGACGGTCAAAGAATTTGGCTTTATCAAAAATCTAGATGAACCATGCATCTATAGTAGATTTGTAGCGAGAACTGTAGTATTCCTCGTTTTATACGTGGATGACATTCTCTTAATAGGAAATGACATTCCTATGCTACAATCTGTCAAGGGGTTCTTGTCACACAGGTTCTCCATGAAAGACCTGGGTGATGCCTCATACATCCTGGGGATCCGGATCCATCGTGATAGATCCAAGAGGATATTAGGACTTTCTCAGTCCAGGTACATCGACACCGTGCTGAAAAGATTCAGTATGGAAGATTCCAAGCGCGGTAACCTGCCGGCTTGTCACGGGATCACCCTCTCTAAAGAGATGTCTCCCAAGACTGATTTGGAGAGGGATCGCATGTCTATTATACCCTACGCTTCTGCGGTAGGCTCTATAATGTATGCGATGTTGTGTACCAGACCGGATGTAGCTTATGCACTGAGTGTGGTAAGCCGGTATCAGTCAAACCCTGGGGAGAAACACTGGATAGCGGTAAAGAACATTCTCAAGTACCTGAGAAGGACTAAGGAGATGTTCTTGGTGTATGGCGGAAAAGACCTCCAGATCGAGGCCTTTGCTGACTCCAGCTTCCAGAGTGACAAGGATGATTCCAAGTCCATGTCGGGTTTTGTCTTTACCCTCAATGGAGGGGCGGTGTGTTGGAAGAGTTCCAAACAGGAAACCGTTGCAGACTCGACGATGGAAGCGGAATACATCGCTGCATCTGATGCCGCAAAAGAAGCTGTCTGGATGAGGAAGTTCTTGAAAGAACTTCAGGTGGTTCCGTCCATTGTTGATCCAATACCTCTGTATTGCGACAACAACGGGGCTATAGCTTTAGCGAAGGAACCCAGGTCCCATCAGAGATCCAGGCACATCTTGAGGCGGTATCACCTAATCAGGGAGATCGTGGATCGCCAGGAGATTGAGGTTCGGAGAGTCGCTTCAGAAGATAACATTGCAGATCCATTCACCAAGGCCCTGCCCCAGACTCAGTTCGAGCGGCTGATCGAGATGATAGGTCTTCGATACGCCAGTACATGGCCTTAGTGCAAGTGGGAGATTGTTAGTGTATATGCCCTAGAGGCCATTACTGTATCATACTAGTTTGTATATTACTTAATGGATGCTTGGGATATTCACCTCGTATATACAATCTTGCTCAAAATAGTAGTATGATACTTGGTTTGTTTCTACTTCAATGTGTACATGTGTTTATTTTTGTATATCGCCTATACACATTAGTAGAGCCCTTAGGATCTTTGCTTGATTACCAGCGATGTGATGGCCGTCACACTAGTGGGGCTGGGTAATCTATAAGCACATCCTTATGCAGGTCCCTGGTCGCAGGACTATCGAAACAGGGCATCGATACTCCGGAGTAGACCAGCGCATGCGCTTCTCATCCTAGTGTGGGAGACGGTCTGTCCCACAGCCGTCAGTACGTCGTACTTGAGATAGTATGCGGGTGCTCGTTAGGTTACGGGTACACTGGACAGGACTCGTCGGGAACTGACTAGTTGGTATTATACCTATCGTCAGTTATCAGTTCCCAGGTGACATGAGTACAGCTTAGTCCGCTGACTTGACACTGTCACTTCGCCTCGAGTGTGTTCCCACTGTACTTTGATCACTACCCTACCACGGCTCAAAGGAGTCGTGCAAGCAGGTAGTGGTTGGGTGCAGTCCCGAAGCACTTGGAGGCAGTGACGGTTAGACAGGATTCGTCTCTCTCGGTATTGGGGGTTGACATCGCGCTGTGTCTAGGAGAGCCATTACACGAGTAGTCCCTTGCCAGGGCAAACGAGATATACTGGTAGGTTTCCAGTGTTATCTCAGGGTTTTTTGGGCTTCGCTCCAGCATGACTTGTACCGCTATTAGGGGACTGACGTTTACTGGCCCCTAGGCCCGCCATGCGATGTATCAGAAGAACAGACCGGACTGTACGGAGAATGTCACACTCAGGCTCAGTAGGAGTTCAGATGGGTTTCGCCTCGTCGGTCTTCTTGTCGGCATTACCTGGGGACCGTTACGCACAGCTAGTGCCGCTTGCGGTCTGTGGTTAAACCCACTGCCAGCGTAGTGTCGAGTCTTTAGAGTCCCACACAGAAAGCTTTTCTCCTTTAGGCAAAAGAGTAGAGGTCGCATGGTATTGCGACAGGTCGCATGGTTTTGCGACAGGGTTCGGTCACATCCGTGCACTTGTGCGCGTACAGTGTCCGGACAGTTTACACTAGCGGGCTTTGGTTTAAGCCAGATCCTAGTGTACCTTATGGGATTGGATTTATCCAGTTTGCATTCGTATTCCTCGGAACGCGGATGCGGGTGTGTATGCACAGTTGACAGGGAGACAGAGGCAGTGGATTCTCATTAGGGTTGTTGACAGTTGACCGTTGACTATTGACCTTTTGATCAACCCTAATGAGAATATGATATGTGATTAACTATTATACTAATTAAGTATTATGGTGACATGGTTGTTGACTTTTGTTGACTTTGTTGACTTGTTGACTTTTGTTGACTTGTTGACCGGTTGACTAGGCTTGACTAGTTGACTATCATGATAACCATAGCCATCATTTCATGGCAAAGACTTTTACTTGCTTGCTCATTTGTGTAAAATGAGTGCATGAAATGATATGGTTATGGTTGCTTCAACCATCACATAAGACTTTTGTTAGTATGATGAGTTATGATTGCTTTGGATTATGAGAGGGTGATAGACAAAAGAGAGCCTCATTCTTTCTTGCTCATTCTCTCTCTTGTTCTTGAGCTCTCTTGCTTTTGCTCTCACCCTCAACCTCTTCTTCCCTCTCTTGATTCTATGGTTCTCTTGTCTCATGAGTTGAGAATCAAGAACCATAGATAAATCCCATACAAACTCTTCTCTACTCATTCTAGTTCACTAGGTTTAGCAAACCAAGTGAACTAGTTTCTTCAAAGAACGAAGAAGGAGCTAAAGGTTGGAGCTTTCAGGTGGATCTATCTTCGGCGTACGGAGACGACGAGAAGAAGCCAATCGGACCACCATCGGAGCTTGAAGACGAAGGAGTTCAAGACAAGCAAGGTATAACCCCCTAACCGAGTAGCTAGAAACTCATAGTTAGGTTGTTAGATAGATGTTTAACCAAGATCCGGGTTTTAGGTCCATGTTACCACCTCCGTAAAAATCGTTTTTTACCAAATTCCGCATTCCCGAAAGTACCGGGAGAGGTAGCATGGACTTACAGGAGATTGTTAGTGTATATGCCCTAGAGGCCATTACTGTATCATACTAGTATGTATATTACTTGATGGAAGCTTGGGATATTCACAGTTGTATATACAATCTTGCTCGAAATGGTAGGATGCTACTTGGTTTGTCTATACTTCAATATGTGCATGTGTTTCTTTTAGAATATCGCTTATATACATATTAGTAGAGCCCTTAGGATCTTTGCTTGATTACCAGCGTTGTGATGGCGCTCACACTCGTGGGGGCTGGGTAATCCATAAGCACATCCTTATACAGGTCCCTAGTCGTTGGACTATCGAGACAGGGCATCGATACTCCGGAGTAGACTAGCGTATGCGCTTCTCATCCCAGCGTGGGAGACAGTCTATCCCACAGCCGTCAGTACGTCGTACTTGAGATAGTATGCGGGTGCTCGTTAGGTTACGAGTACACTGGACAGGACTTGTCGGGAACTGTTGGTTGGTATTATACCTATCGTCAATTATCAGTTCCCAGGTGACATAAGTACAGCTTAGTCCGCTGACTTGACACTGTCACTTCGCCTCGAGTGTGTTCCCACTGCACTTTGATTACTACCCTACCACGGCTCAAAGGAGTCGTGCAAACAGGTAGTTTTTGGGTGCAGTCCCGAAGCACTTGGAGGCAGTGACGGTTAGACATGATTCGTCTCTCCCGGTATTGGGGGTTGACATCGCGCTGTGTCCAGGAGAGCCATTACACGAGTAGTCCCTGGCCAGGGCAAGCGAGATATAGTGGTAGGTTTCCAGTGTTATCTCAGGGTGTTCTGGGCTACACTCCGACACGACTTGTACCGCTATTAGGGGACTGACGTTCACCGCCCCCTAGGCCCGCCATGCGATGTATCAGACGAACAGACCAGACTATACGGAGACTGTCACATACAGGCTCTGTAGGAGTTCAGATGGGGTCACCTCGTCAGTCTTCTTATCGGCATCTACCTGGGGACCGTTACGTACAGCTAGTGCCGCTTGCGGTCTGTGGTTAAACCCACTGCCAGCGTAGTGTCGAGTCTTTAGAGTCCCACACAGAGAGCTATTCGCCTTTAGGCAAAATGAGTAGAGGTCGCATGGTTTTGCGACAGGGTTCGTTCACATCCGCGCACTTGTGCACGTTTGCTGTCCGGACAGCTTATACTAGCGGGCTTTGGTTTAAGCCAGATCCTAGTATATGATTTGGGATTGGTATTATCTCTTTGTATTCGTGTTCCTCGGATCACGAATGCGGGTGCGTATGCACAGTTGATTGAGACAGAAGAAGAGGACTTTGATTAGGGTTAATGACCATTGTCATTTTGTTAACCCTAATGCTTATGTGTGTATTATAATTAATTGATATTAGCTATATATAACTGTGCATGGTTAGGGTTGTTGACATTTTGACCATACTTGACTTGTTGACCTTAGTTGACATGTTGACCATCATCATTCCATATAAAAGATGCTCTTTGATCCTTGCAATTTTCATTTAATGTGAAATGATAATGGTCAAGTCTTGATTAACCATGACAATTATCTAGCTAGTTATCTATTTTTATAATTCACACATATATGTGAGAATGGCTTATTAATCTCTCATTCTATCATTCACTTTCTCTTTCTTGCTCTTGCTCTTCCTCAAGCTCTCCCCTCTCATGTGTTGAGAAACACTTGAGCTTAAGAGAAAACCTCTTCTAGATAATCTCTACTCTCATCTAGGGTTCTAGGATTAGCACTTCTAGCACCTTAGTTACTTCTAGCTTGAAGTTGAAGCCAAAGGTTGAGGCTTTCGGGTGGATCCTTCTTCGACTCGAGAAGGCGACAAGGCGATCTCTTTCGTACACTCCAAGGAGCAAGGAGAGAAGGACATAAAGCCCTAGGTATAATCATTCTTCCTTGTAGCTAATTTCTAGTTAGCTTTTAGTTAGTTTTGTTTCGTAAAGATCCCGACTTTGTCTAGTCCATGTTGCCTAGAGTAGTAAAAATCCGATTTTTATTCTGTTTTCCGCCTCCCCGCAAGAACCAGGGTGGGCAAAGTGGACTTACATTTTAAAGAAAGGCCATGGGATTCTATGGATATTTCAAAGGACGTATCTTTTCTTAAAAACTCCGTAACCCTTATTTTCAAAACACCACGATTCGTGTTATTTCAAATGGCAAAACTGTCTGACTCATATTTATATAAATGCAGATTAGTTGTCATTGTGTTTATTATTCAGCTCTCGCATATTATTGCAGTTCGCATCGCATCGCATGCTTATATTGTGTTTTTCATATGCCATTATTGAGATCATGCTGCCAGGACACCAGCACCATTACCGATAATGCGTATGTTCCACATACACTTACTTGCCAGCTCACACACATCATCATCGGTAATTTCCATGTCATGTACACTTTAGAGAATAGTACACATTGACATAGCTTGTAACTAATAGTTCGACATGGTATTAGCATACTCGTTTTTATGTACTAGTTTAGACATTGCAGTTATTACTTGCTACTTCATGCATATTATTATTCACTGTTATGCAGTATTATGAAGTTTTATGCCGATATTTACTATTTACTTGCTATTGATGATTGGATTTCAGATTTCCATGAGATTCCTGGATTTGGGGGAAAACCACAAGAATATATATAAACTTCTCTCTCTCTCTCTCGAAAATGAAAAGCGCGGTTTTCTCGTGATGTATGAGTCGTCCGCCATGATGTTTTCTCGGTTATGAGATGGATTTCGAGACCCGGTTTGAGGAGACGTATGAACCGTCTCGGGTACATGGTAGACCCATTATGGTACCCTGGGGCGAGAGTGATTTCATAGAGGATGATGAGCCTGGCAGGGGCAGACTCCTTGCCGGTGATTTTACCTGGCATGTCGGATATCCGGAGGATACCGTTCGTGGTCGTATGATTGATGATATGGGCCGATCCGGATTGACGGAGCCCTAGATATTGAGATTTAAGACACTGAGATTTTGAGATTTGAGATATTGAGGTATTGAGATTTGATGATACAGGCCAGTCCGGATAGCCGGAGCCTGAGATATTAAGATATTGGGATTTATGTTTTGTGTCGATGCTAGACACTGATTATGTTGATTTCATTGATGATACCTCGTTTTAAATATGCAGAAATCTCACTAAAGTATGAAAGCAGTTTCTTCATTTACATGCATTCATACCTCATTCATATGATATGTTCCTACCTGAGGCACTGACACGAGCACATGGGATTATACTTATGTATAGATGTTTACCCTTGCCACCTTTTCATGCTTCAGACTTATCATTTTGAGGTTATATATATACTTGATCGTATTGAACTAGGATTGTGTCATACATACGATTTCTGCTCAGTGATGTTTTCTACTCATGAGTTGGCAACTCACCTTCGTTGTGCCACAGTTTCTTATAGGTTTTGCCATACAGGTTTCGTTACGGCTTTGCTGGCACACTGCTTCCATTCCGGGTGATTTGCTTTGGTAGGTGGATTCACTTGCATCGTGACCACCATTGTACTTATTTTATTCAGTTGTATCTAGAAACTCCATCAACCAGACATGTATTTATTTCAGACTTAGAGACTAGAGTTACTTATTCTTTCAACCTTAGAGTCTCGTGTTGTATTATTATGGATTTCATGCTGTTTTGAGTTTCCTTTTCATTTTTGATCCTCGCCCTTCGGCGTTGTATATTTTATTGCTTGTGTAGTTGTGACCGTCGATTAACGAAGAGCTAGCTCCCGCTTGGGGATGCCTTTTATCATTCATGTATATATGTATCTTTTTGTATCCCGTTCGGGGCCAGTATTTACAAAGGAAACTCTGCCGAAATTTTTAGAAAAGACTTGATATTTTAAAAATGCTTATTCGGATTATTTTATCAAACGCTTTCTTTAAAAATGGTTTAGATTTCTGGGATTTTGGCTTACATGAATTAGATGGAGCCCTATAGACTTCATATGATTCAAGTGCCAGTCACGTGCCATTTCCGGATCGTGACAAAGTTGGTATCAAGTGCGGAGCCTAGGGCATTTGTATATATATATTCGGAACTTAGGCTTGACCTTACGGAACTTAGACTTAGTCGAGGGGGTATTAGACCCGAACTTTCGTCGCATAGGTTGACCTTGGTTGATGGAGTAGGTGACTGAAGAAGAGTGACGTACCGTGTATATGTTCCGCGGCATACTTACGATACGCTACTCCACTTAAGAAGTCTTAGGATGTAAATTTCTTTGCACATTATTATATTTATTCATGATCTATCCTCATCGATGTTGGTATATGGTTTTGTAAGTCGACGTTAGATACCCCACATGATGCGGGGAGGCAGAATAGGTAAAACAATCATTTTGTTTAGGTTAACATCGACTAACTTTACGGATCTTTGCTAAACCGTAACTAATAACTAACTAGAAGTGATTAACTACCATGATAGATGATTATACCTAAAGATTCAAGTCCTTCTTGTTCTTGTAGTTCACCTCCTCGTCGGCCTCCTCGATGTGATAGAAGATCCACCCGAGAGTTCCTTCTCCAAGCTTTAACCTCTCACTTGAGCTAACTAGGTGGCTATGATTGCTAATCAAGGTAACCTAGAGGATATATAGATGGATTAGGGATCTATTAGTCTTGCTTACCCTTGGATCTCAACACATGAGAGGATTAGGGTTAGGTCTTTGAAGAGAGAGAGCTTGAGGAGAGAGAATGTGAAAGTGAGAATGAAATGAATTATAACTCATTTTTATGAATATATGAAGCATGATAATTATCTAAATGAATAACATATAATAATATCAACCATGCTTCATTAATTCACTTTGGATGAATCATCTCATGAGTCATTAAGCAATAAATGCTTCATTAACTCATTTGGATGAATCACTCCATGAGTCACTAATCCATTTAATGCAAATTCTACCTAAGCTCTCCACCTAATCTTTCTTCTAGAAGCTTCTCGACTAATTATGAGAATGACCCTCCCATCCGTGAAAACACGGAAATACTGAGATTGTATAAATCCAATAATCCAATACTAGAATCTGGCTTAAACTAAAGCCGGCTAGTAAAAACTGTCCGAACATCGTACGTGCATAAATGCACGTATGTGTCCGAACCCTGTCGTAAAACCATACGACCTCTCTATTGTTTCGCCTGAAGCAGGGAAACTCTCTGTGTGGGACTCTAAACACTCGACACTACGCTGGCAGTGGGTTTAACCACAAGCCGCAAGCGGCACTAGCTGTGTGTAACGGTACCCAGGTAGATGTCGATAAGAAGGCCGATGAGAAAACCCATCCGAACCCCTACTGAGCCTAATGTGATAATCTCCGTACAGTCCGGTCTGTTCGTCTAAGACTATCGCATATCAGGCCTAGGGGGGCGGCAAGCGTCAGTCCCCTAAAAGCTGTATAAGTCGTGTCGGAGCAAAGCCCATTACACCTTGAGAAGCTACTGGAAATCCTAACAGTAAATCTCGTTTTCCCTGGCCAGGGACTTTGTGTAATGGCGCTCCAAACACAGCGCGACATCAACTCCCAATACCGGGAGAGACGAATCCTATCTAACGAATCCTATCTAACCGCCACTGCCTCCAAGTGCTTCGGGACTGCACCCAACTGCTGCCTGTTTGCATGACTCCTTTGAGCCATGGTAGGGTAGCAATTTATGAACAATGGAAACACACTCGAGACGAAGCAGCAGTGTCAAGTCTGCGGACTATGCTGTACTCATGTCACCTGGGAACTGTTAACAGACGACGGGTATAATACCAACCAACAGTTCCCTGCGAGTCATGTCCGGTGTACCCGTAACCCAACGAGCACCTGTATACTATCTCTAGTACAACATACTAATGGTTGTAGGACAGACCATTTCCCCTGCTGGGATGAGAAGCGTACACACTAGTCTACTCCGGAGTATCGATGCCCTGTCTCGATAATCCTATGACTAGGGACCTGAAAAAGGATGTGCTTGTAGACTACCCAGCCCCCACTAGTGTGACTGCCATCACAACGCTGGTAGTCAAACAAGATCCTAAGGACTCTATCAATATGTATTCGTGATATGCTAACATATACACATATTAAGATAGATACAAACCAAGTAGCATACTACTATGTTGAGCGAGACTGTTAATATAACTGTGAATATCCCAAGCTTCCATTAAGTAATATACAAACTAGTATGATACAATAATGGCTCCTAGGGCATAAACACTAACAATCTCCTACTTGCACTAGGGCCTTGTACTGGCGTATCGAAGATCTATCATCTCGAGTAGCCTCTCAAACTGTATCTGAGGTAAGGCCTTTGTGAATGGATCTGCAGTGTTCGCCTCTGTAGCAACTCTCCGGACCTCGATCTTCTGGCAATCTATGATCTCCCTGATCAGGTGATACCGCCTCAAGATGTGTCTGGAATTCTGATGGGACCTGGGTTTCTTTGCTAAAGCTATAGCCCCGTTGTTGTCATAATACAGAGGTATTGGATCAACAATGGATGGAACCACCTGAAGTTCTGTGAGAACTTCTTCATCCAGACTGCTTCTTTTGCAGCATCGCAAGCAGCTATATACTCCGCTTCCATCGTCGAGTCAGCAACGGTGTCCTGCTTGGAACTCTTCCAGCACACCGCCCCTCCATTGAGGGTAAATACATAACCTGATATGGACTTGGAGTCATCCTTGTCACTCTAGAACCCGGAGTCAGCAAAAGCCTCGATCTGGAGGTCTTTTCCGCCGTAAACCAAGAACATATCCTTAGTCCTTCTCAGGTACTTGAGATGTTCTTTACTGCTATCCAGTGTTTCTCCCCTGGGTCTGACTGATACCGGCTTACAACGCTCAGTGCATAAGCTACATCTGATCTGGTGCACAACATCGCATACATTATAGAGCCTACCGCAGAAGCGTAGGGTATAATCGACATTCGATCCCTTTCCAAATCAGTCTTGGGAGACATCTCTTTGGAGAGGTTGATTCCGTGACAAGCCGGTAAATTACCGCGCTTAGAATCTTCCATACTGAATCTTTTCAATATAGTGTTGATATACCTGGACTGTGAAAGTCCCAACATCCTCTTAGATCTATCACGATAGATCTGGATCCCCAGAATGTAAGAGGCATCACCCAGGTCTTTCATAGAGAACCTGTGTGATAAGAATCCTTTGATATATTGTAGCATAGGAATGTCATTTCCTATCAAGAGAATGTCATCCACGTACAAGACGAGGAATACGACAGTTCGTGCTACAATTTTACTATATATACACGGTTCATCTGAATTTTTGATAAAGTCATATTCTTTGACCGTTCATCAAAACAGATGTCCCAGCTCCACAACGCCTGCTTTAGTCCATAAATGGACTTAAGCAACTTGCACACATTCCCGCTGCTCCCACTCTGATTGAAACCTTCTGGCTGATCCATATAGACGCGCTTTTCTAAATTACCATTTTGAAAATCCGTCTTTACGTCCATCTGCCAGATCTCATAATCATGGAAGGCGGCAATGGCAAGAAAGATCCGAATGGATTTGAGCATAGCCATTGGAGAAAAAGTTTCGTCATAGTCTAAACCAGGTCTTTGACGAAAACCTTTTGCAACAAGTCTAGCCTTATAGGTTTCCACCTGTCCATCTATACCAATCTTTTTCTTGAAGATCCACTTGCATCCTATGGGTTTTACCCTATCTGGAGTAAAGTCCAAAGTCCATACTTTGTTGGTGTACATGGACTCCGTCTCGGTCCGCATTGCATCCATCCATCTAACTGAGTCGCCGCCCTGGATGGCGTGCTGGAAGCTAGTAGGTTCATCATTATCAATGATGCAATCCTCTTTATCCTCGTCTATGAGAAAACCGTAGTATCTCTCAGGAGGATGAGACGGTCTACTACTCCTGCGGAGGGGTGCGAGAATATCCTGTTCTTCTTGAACTTCTGGTTCTACCAAACTATCAGTAGTAGTTTGTGGTTCTGGAATTTCTTCCAGTTCTATTGCGCTCCCACTTATTTCCTTTTCTAAAAACTGCTGTTCTAGAAAATGGGCATTACGAGAAACAAAAACCTTTTGTTCCTCTGCGTAATAGAAAAAATACCCCTTGGAGTTCTTTAGATATCCCACAAACTTACACTGTACTGAGCGTGCCTCGAGTTTGTCCGCATACTACTTTTTAAACAAAGCTGGACATCCCCATATCTTCAGATACTAAAGATAGGGTTTCTTCCCACTCCATATCTGATATAGTGTGGTAGGCACAGTCTTAGTAGGAACCCTGTTCAAATGATATGCAGCTGATTCTAGCGCATAACCTCAGAAAGATCGCCGTAACTCAGCATTACTCATCATGGAACGTACCATATCCAATAGGGTTCGGTTCCATCTTTCCGATACACCATTATGTTGTGGAGTGTATGGAGGAGTAAGCTGTGAGAGAATTCCTTTCTCTTTTAGGTAACCTAGGAACTCGGCACTTAAGTATTCACCACCTCGATCAGATCTCAGTGTCTTGATACTTTTGCCGGTTTGGTTTTCTACTTCATTCTTATATTCTCAAAATTTCTCAAAGGCCTCGGATTTATGTTTCATCAAGAAAATGAATCCATACCTAGAGAAATCATCCGTAAAAGTAATGAAATATGAAAAACCACCTCTTGCATGTGTAGACATTGAACCACATACATCGCTGTGTATGAGTCCTAAGAGCTCGCTCGCTCTTACTCCATGTCTAGTGAATGGAGTCTTTGTCATCTTTCCTTTGAGACATGATTGACAAGTGGCATAAGATTGATATTCGAACGGATCCAAATATCCTTCTCTATGTAACTTAGATAAACTTGTCTCATTGATGTGACCTAGTCTACAATGCCACAAGAAAGCCTGATTTATATCTGAAGACTTTCTTTTTAGTGTGTTCTGGACATTGAAAATCTGTAATTGGTTTAACACGTATATTCCGTTATCTAGTGTACCGGACCCAGTCAAACCATGATTAAGGTGGATGTTAACAACATCGCTTACAAACGTGAAATCATAACCTTCTTTTGATAACAACGATACTGATATGATATTATACGTTAAACTAGGTACAAAAAAACAGTTGCGCAAAACCAAAATATGTCCACTCGTCAATCCAAGGTGATAATCCCCTACGGACACAGCACCCACGCTAGCTCCGTTAGCAACCTGGAGGGTCATATCACCAACCTTCAGCACTCTATGGTTTCTCAGTGCCAGCAATGAATTGCATATATGAGATCCTGATCCGGTATCCAATACCCAGGAAGTAGAGTTGATTGACAGATAATTTTCAATTACAAACACACCTGAAGCCGAAGCCACAACTTGCCTCGGGTCCTGATTCTTGGCAATCCAAGCATTGCAATCTTTCTTCCAATGGCCTTTCCTATGATAGTGGAAGCACTCGTCTTTGCCACTACTAGGACCGCAACCTTGTCCTTTCCCTTGACTCCCACCTTAGCAACACCACCTCTTGGTTTGGTAGCGGCCTTCTTCTTCCTTCCTTTGGCCTTTGCCTTGGACCTGGAAGAGGAAGCACAACGAACAAACATAGTGGATGTTTCCCTTGCTTTCTGCAAAGTGCCCTCTTCACTCCTCAACATGATAAAATTCAAGATAAACTGGGCGTAGGTGGAAGGAAGGGACTGGAGAATCAAGTCTGTATACTGCTCATTCTCTAATGTTGTCCCGAGGTCTGCGAGCTCTTCAATATAGCCAATTATCTTAAGGACATGTTCCCCTACAGATGATTCGACGGCCATCCTCGACTGAAACAAGTTCTTCGAGGTCTCGTATCTAGCTATACGAGATTGCTCTCCATACAGATCCTTGGTGTGGAGAAATATAGATTCTAGATCCATATTCTCGTGCCTCCTCTGATGTTCATTATTCATAGAGGCAAGCACGATGCACTTGGCCTTCTCGCAGTCTAACTCCCAGGTCTTGCGGATTTCCTTATCCACGACACTGGATTCAGGACCTGGGACGGCAGGGGCCTTTGTAGTAAGGACATACCCCAATTTGTCACAGGTAATAACCATCTTAACATTCCGGAACCAATCTTTATAGTTTGGCCCTGTCAAAATATTTTTATCTAATAATAACTTAAGGCCTGTCATGTTCTGGGTCGCTGCAATGAGAGAGAGAGAGGGAACACTTTAGCATAATGCACTTGCAAGTTTAGAGTGGTTTTTAATTTATCTAAACTGGATGAGTCCCACAGTTTCTCGAATCCCTCCTCAAACCAAAAAGATAAACTAGTCAGGACGATTCTCACCGTACAATACTTGCTTAACCCTTCAGCCAGGCCGGTGTCGGTACTTCGAGGGAGGTTATACGACGCTTTCGTGAAGTTCCTTAATTAAATAACCTCTTTTCTCTAGGGGCGTAGCCCCGCTGACACCTTTCTCGACACCTACTTAGTTTATAGTATTGATCGTTATGTGACGAATCTCCTGAAGAGTAGCGGATACTCACAGTAGGATCGGGATCCAAATATCATCGTGTGATAAAGCTGAAGGAATCCTACCAAAATTATCACACTCCAAATGGTATGCAATTCTTAGCAAATTTCAGTTTCTTTAGAAATTCCCGATGTGGATTTTTGCCCCATGCTCTTATGACCTTGGCGTTGGTCAAAATTTCATAAGTCACATGTCAAGTTCTACCCATCATTATCTTGTTAATTTGAACCCATCCGTACATACCCCTGACGTTGGCCAAATGATAATACGACTATCCCAAACCAACTCATCTATCTATGCAACAAATGAATAACCAGCAACTACCAAACACTATGCTTTGGCGTTGGTCAAAATACATAGCTTGAATACTACTGAATACCCAAATGAAATGACAGCGGGCTACGAATAGTTTGGCGAAACCGTGAACGTAGTGAACTTGATATGATCGAAGGAACCTGATAGCTTTTAAAAGGAGTGGTTTAAGCTCCGCAATTAAAAAAAATATCTTCTGTTTTAAAATAACCGAGTGGTTTCTTTTAAACTGTTCCAACGATTCAATTTTGGTTTATTTTCTTTGCATTAATATAATGCGTCCCATCAATTAACCTATCATTGCAAAAAACAACGAAAATACAACGTCCTCTTATGCCATCCGCATTCGCCACTGGGTCCCGTCATTCACCCGTTAGGTTACTTAACTAACGACAGAGCAGGGGCTGGGCTAGCGCGGATGTAAAACATAAGTGACGCCTACTAGATATCATATATAGATATTGTACATTCGTTAGACGCAATAATAGACATTCCATATCACAGATGAACATATTGGATTTTCTACGAATCCGCATTCCTCTTGAGCCTGCAAAGAAAGACGGATTACACAGTCGCGATGAATAGCCAAAACCCCACCCTAGACCCCTACGGGTACGACAAACTACCCGCCTAGTACCCGAAGTGAAGCGGTCTCCCTCAATGACGTGAGTAGGCCACTAAACACTTCAAAGTACCCGGTAGTTTGTGCACCCCATCTTGGGTCTATCCTAGGAGCAGAAAACAGTAAATAAAATAATACAACGGTGGCTACAACCTCAACCCGGATGTGCCCCGCAAAAGAATATTACAATAAATTACAATTTACATTCGAATGAAAGAAACACTCGTTTCACATTCCCGGCTATCCATTCACGACAATCCAACAAGTCTACATTCACAAACCAGTAAAAACCATTACAGAAATCTGCAACCCCTGCTAACCGACATACTAGCAGTTAGGGGAGGTTTACGAACACATTAAACATAACACAGATATAATCAAGTTATCCAAACATCTTAGAATTTCAATCAAGCAACACAAATGAATCTACTCCAAACAAAATCTTTGCGCACATAAAACCTGAGCAGAAACAAATCATCCCAGAAAACACAACATCAACACAGAAGAATAACTGAGCAAATTTGGGTTGACTCGGAGTCAACTCGGCCACGGATCCGCGGCGGATCGCTTGGATCGGCGGCGGTTCTGCGGTGGTATGGCCAATTCACAGTCCCAAATTTCTTCACAATTCTTAAAATTCCCTACTTGTATTTTTAAGGGCCCCAGAAAAATTTTTAGACCCAGTTTTAAAATCGGCAGAAACATGGTGAAAACGTCATATTTTTGGGTTCGTTTTGCGATCGAATTTCTAACGACTTTGCTAACATATTAGTTATGGTTTAGCTTGGCTTTGATACCACTGTAAGTCGACTTTAGACACCCCGCATGATGCGGGGAAGCGGAATAAGTAAAACAATCATTTTGTTTAAGTTAACATCGACTAACTTTACGGATTTTTTCTAAACCCTAACTAACAACTAACTAGAAGTGATTAACTACTATGATAGATGATTATACCTAAAAATTCAAGTCCTTCTTGTTCTTGTAGTTCACCTCCTCGTCGGCCACCTCGATGTGATAGAAGATCCACCCTAGAGTTCCTTCTCCAAGCTTTAACCTCTCACTTGAGGTAAATAGGTGGCTATGATTGCTAATCAAGGTAACCTAGAGGATATAGAGATGGATTAGGGATCTATTAGTCTTGCTAACCCTTAGATCTCAACACATGAGAGGACTAGGGTTAGGTCATTGAAGAGAGAGAGCTTGAGGAGAGAGAATGTGAAAGTGAGAATGAAATGAATTATAACTCATTTTTGTGAATATATGAAGCATGATAATTATCTAAATGAATAACATATAATAATATCAACCATGCTTCATTAATTCACTTTGGATGAATCATCTCATGAGTCATTAAGCAATAAATGCTTCATTAACTCATTTGGATGAAACACTCCATGAGTCACTAATCCATTTAATGCAAATTCCACTTAAGCTCTCCACCTCATCTTTCTTCTAGAAGCTTCTCGACTAATTACGAGAATTCCCCTCCCATCCATGAAAACACGGAAATACTAAGACTGTATAAATCCAATAATCCAATACTAGAATCTGGCATAAACTAAAGCCGGCTAGTAAAAATTGTCCGAACATCGTACGTGCATAAATACACGTATGTGTCTGAACCCTGTCGTAAAACCATACGACCTTTATATCGTTTCGCCTGAAGCAGGGAAACTCTCTGTGTGGGACTCTAAAGACTCAATACTACGCTGGCAGTGGGTTTAAACACAGGCCGCAAGCGGCACTAGCTGTGCGTAACGGTCCCCAGGTAGATGTCGATAAGAAGGCCGATGAGGAAACCTATCTGAACTCCTACTGAGCCTGATGTGACAATCGCCATACAGTCCGGTCTGTTCGTCTAAGACTATCGCATATCGGGCCTAGGGGGCGGCAAGCGTCAGTCCCCAAAAAGCTGTATAAATCGTGTCGGATCGAAGCCCATTACACCTTGAGAAGCTACTGGAAATCCTACCAGTAAATCTCGTTTGCCCTGGCCAGGGACTTTGCGTAATGGCTCTCCAAACACAGCGCGATATCAACTCCCAATACCGGGAGAGACGAATCCTATCTAACCGCCACTGCCTCCAAGTGCTTCGGGACTGCACCCAACTGCTTCCTGTTTGCATGACTCCTTTGAGCCGTGGTAGGGTTGCAATCTAAGAACAGTGGGAACACACTCGAGACGAAGCAGAAATGTCAAGTCTGCGGACTACGCTGTACTCATGTCACCTGGGAACTGTTAACTGACGACTGGTATAATACCAACCAACAGTTCCCTACGAGTCCTGTCCGGTGTACCCGTAACCCAACGAGCACCTGTATACTATCTCCAGTACAACGTACTAATGGCTGTGGGACAGACCATTTCCCCTGCTGGGATAAGAAGCGTACACACTAGTCTACTCCGGAGTATCGATGCCCTGTCTCAATAATTCTACGACTAGGGACCTGAAAAAGGATGTACTTATAGACTACCCAGCCCCCACTAGTGTGACTGCCATCACAACGCTGGTAGTCAAGCAAGATCCTAAGGGCTCTATCAATATGTATTCACGATATGCTAATATATACACATATTAAGATAGATACAAACCAAGTAGCATACTACTATGTTGAGCGAGACTGTTAATATAACTGTGAATATCCCAAGCTTTCATTAAGTAATATATAAACTAGTATGATACAATAATGGCTCCTAGGGCATATACACTAACAGGTTTTGCTGCCACGATTACACGGGCAGAGAGAGCTACGGCTAGAGTTGCGGTCAGCTTGAGCTCGTCACGGATGAGGACTGACCAGGGTATGATTCCAGGGATACGATTGCATATAGATGTGTCATTTTTTTGTGTTTTCGCGCCATGAGCATTTGATGGATCGCTTTTACAAGATTACTCGGACGTGCAGATCAGCACCTGAGAATTGAGCCACTGATAGAGGTCAGCCAGAATGTGATGACCATTGATGTGTCGCTTATTCATGATGATTGAAGCACTGTTTAGCGTGCAGACGAATGGGCCAGTTGTTGTTGCGAACGATGAGATATCGCCCCAGGTGTTGGAGCTATTGCAGTATGAGTTATACTCAGAGATATAATAGATGGTTGCTAGTCACACAAGGATGAATGAGTAGGCATGTGATTCGTTCGCTTAACCTGATGCGAGGTCATCAGATTGATTGATTCCAGCTTGAGAAGACTTCACACAGATACGTTGGGAGTCGAAAGAGACAATCGAATGTCAGAAAACCCATTTTTCAAAGTTTAAAGTGTTCGAAGAAAACATGCAAGTAACTCTACGGACCCTCTGGAAGAATGAAACCCTAACTCGACATAATGACCATGTGAAAGCCTTTGAACCTTCCGGTTTGCGGCAGTTCCGTTGTGCCATTAATGAGGCTTGGGTTTGCCCTTCTACGGTTGGTCCATAGGTGCAGTGGCATGTACTCGATATTATTAAACTGTACCCAAGATGTTGATCTCATGGGGGATTATGAGGTTTTGAAGAGACGATCGAATGGTTCGACATCTTTCGGATATCATGTGGGATGCATTGCTTGGGAGGCTCCGATACGAGTATAGCCGTTGGAGTGCAGTCCATGCAGCCATGAAGAGACGAGTCCGAAGCACCCGATATTAGAGAAAAATGGAGTAAGAGGTTCGTACGAGATCTTGATGAGATTACGTTCCACTCCGCCGACCTCAGAGATGTGATACGCATGCAGAGGCGCTGTATATGGATATATTTTCCAGAAGGAGTCGCGATGAGTATGCAGCCGTTCCGGAACAAGAAACGGACTTAGTAAAGGATGATGACTTCCGGGCAGTTCGGTAAAAACGAGATTTAGGAGAGACCTCGACAGGACCATTCTGGAATAATTTACGAGAAGACTTGGACCAAGGAGCGGTCATATTACGCACACCCAGCAGGCCAAAGTTCAGCATCGTCGACGAGACATGTTATGAGTGACCACGACAGTTGGCCAGAGATCTTTAGAGGATGTGCCAGAGCGGGACTGTTTCCGTCATCATTCCATATTTGAACCGTTAAGCCGAGGAGTTATGCACTTAGCAATCTGCAGTGAGACGAGAGCCTAAAGGCACCAAACGGCAGGCCACGAACAGTAGGCAAGTAGATATCTTGCTCTGCTAGCATTGGATGCACCGGCACCTTCTTGACTTTGAAGGAAGGACATATCGACGACGGTATTTATGATTTGTGATTTGGTGATTATCCGTCGCCTTGGATTTCGGTATTTTGGGCGATCTATTCGCATGATTTAGTCTTGATGACTGAGTTTCATGATATTTGTTTTCATGCACCATGGTTGCACCTACTGGGTGTTTATATTTTGTGCATAGTTATTACATTGGGATATGCTTTATACACTGTAGTGTTGATTTATGATTTGTGCACAGTTATTGCCCTTAATATCGTTTTGTGCCTTGGCTGCGCATGTTTGTGATTTCATGGATTTTATACAAATGGGTTGATTTTATGCATATGGTATGCACCCGATTTGATTTTTGCACTCGGTATAGTTTACATATGTTTGAAGTGCAGTGATACGTATTTTGTGCACTACAGTTGCACAGGACTTCGATTTGATGTTATTTGAGGTATTGATTTTGACTTCATGCCTAGGGCATGCATATGATTTGACTTATGCTTACAGCATAGTTTTCATGCACTTTTAGTGTTTTGATTAGATTTTGTGCACGCTGATGCACATGGTTGTGAGATTTGATACTACGGTATACCTGATTTGGATTTGAGATGTGTTGTATACCGTCAATTTCGATTGTGATACTCGATATTTGTTTTGTGCACCTTGTGCACCTGATTGGATTCTTGCACATATTTGACGCGCTTGATTTGGATCATGTGCTTGTTCGGCACTTGATATTTGATTTCGTGATTTCGAGCATGTTGGATGCACAGGATTTTGATTTTTATTCGTGCATGATGGATGCACCTGATTTGGATTTTCACGCATATTGGGCGCATGATATGAGATGCGATTTTGGTGCACACCATATGCACTAAATCGGGATTCTTTGTGCAAATCAGATGCACCCGATTTTGCTGTCAGGCACACCGTTGCCTCTGACAGGTGTTTCGTGCACACCCATTGCACTTAGATCTTGTTTCTGTGCACATGTATGGCACATTCATGGATTTTGATTTCTGTGCGCACCAGACGCACGCGGTATTCTTATGCACCTTTTGGGATTGATTTCTTATGGAGCCGTACGTTTTTATGATATTTACTATTGTTTCGTACTGAGAAGGACTAGTTAGAGGACTGTACCTGAGTATATTTTTGCATGCATTGATAGATATCGAAGAGATTTCTAAAAAGGGAGCTATAGTCCCAGTATTTATCTACGTGTCTGATAGGACACGAAACGTTTAAAATAAGGAAACCCTTCTAAATTGTTTTCAAAATGGCGGTACGTGCATGTAAACAAAGGATATATATAGAGAGTTATTTTCTTATTAGAGACGTCTGCCACTGTGCAGTGTTATGCGCATCGGACAGTGACTCAAAAAGGTTTGGCATGCATTTCCTTCAGGTATTTATATGTATAGTGTTGATGTATATCATATTGGTTTTCGTATTGGATTTAGACATTGATGTCTTCCCCATAACTCCGATGATTGCGGGATGCTTGGCGGAGTTTTGATTTCCAATTATCTGCTCATTATTTATGCGCACGCATTGCGCTACGATGTGTTTTATGTATTGATGGTTTCGGGACTTCGAGGGGTTAGTCTTTAACTGAAATGTTTTCGTATTGAGGGGTTTAAATTTAAATTTGAGGACCGAATTACTTTAAGGGGGAAGATTGTAACATTTTAAAAAAACAAAATATTATTTTTGGGAATTTTTATAATTAAATAATAAAATATTGAATATTTTAATAGGGTGGTATAATTAAATACCGATAAATTGGGAAAAATTTGGAAAATTATGGAAATTATTGAAAAGAGGGTGCTTTACGTGATTTAAGAAAATTATGAAATTTTATGATTTATTATACACTAATTTTATGCTAATCGCGATTAGATATCGCTAATCGGGCACTAAACGTGTTTTGTGCCCATGACATGCAAAAGTCTTTTTTTTCACTTGTTACATTTTTCCTACATGATTCTTGTGTGTATGGTTATTTGTTTTGGGTTTTCCTATTGCAAAGAGAAGAAAAAAAAAGAAAACAAAAAGAAAAGGAATAAAAAAATGAAGTATGGGCAAGTGAGAGAAAGTGAGGGGTCAAGAGAGAGCCATGTCCATTTGTTCCCTTCTTCTTCCTTCATCATTTTCTCCACTCATTTTCTCATTACTGCTGCCTTCAACTCCCCCTCCTCAAATCACCACAAACACACCCAAAAACAACCCAAAACCCCACTCCCATTTCGCAAAAATTGTGCACAAGCTCACAAGCTACACTTTGGACCGAGAAAGTTTGCATTTTGGTGCTCTAGGGGATTCATGGGTGCTAAATGAGATAATCCCTTCACCATTTGTGTAGTTTTTCATTCACTTTTGTATTTATATGTGTTTAGTTGTGATTTTGTGCGATTTGGTGAACTTTGAAGATTTCTAGAGAGGGTTGTGGGATCCTTGAGTTGTGATGTTGTTTATAAGTGTAAAAGTGACTAGAAAACACCCCTAAGTGTTGGAAACCCAGACCAAACACATATACCAAACCTAAACCCAAAATATGGAAAAACAGAAAACTGTAAATGACGGTTTTGTGAGTTTTAGTGGGTGCAGGGAAATCTGGAGTGACCCGTGACCAAAACTTGAAAAGCAAACAACTTCAGAGACCTATTTAGAGCACTACGAGACCACCCAACCAAAACGAACCAAATCCACAACACCAAAACTGAGGAGGCCGGATCCTTGAGGTATGTGGCCAGCCATGGGGTGGGGGTTAGGGCTCAGGTTGCTTCAGTAGGTCATATACACACCATATAACACCCCAGTATTGTTTGGGAGCCTTGTTTTCACCTTAATCAAAATATGGTACCGCTTTCTCAAGTTGCTGTTTTGATTCGGGATATAGTTTTGCGTATTTTGAATTCTGGATTTTAGTGTTTGTGTTTTATCTCGATCACTTGACGCTTGCACGTCTATATCGAGTGATATCGAGTTGATTTGCGAGAGCTAACCATAGGTTTTGACCTATGTGAGTTTCGTGCGTCATTTTGGCTTTAATTTGGATTTTAATGCGGCACGATACGTTATAATGTTTAGGTACCCCACGATGATTCAAGACGATGAAGAAGAGGATGGCGACATCGACATCGGCAAGCAAGATCAAGGTGAGTAGATATATATCTACGGGGAAAGTCGGGTGGATGACGTGTAGCACCCCCGCAGTTCGATGTATTATATGCTATATATATATATATATATATATATATATATATATATATATATGATATCCTTTATGTGAGACATGGATATTCAAGATTTGGTTATGTGTTCATGATTTAGCTTAAGGTAGCTAGAAGTAACTTAGTTTGGCTTCTTAGTCGCGAACCCTAGATTAGAGATTACACCCACACGCACACACACACATGCATACATGTACCTTATTAACTGTGCGTATATGGGGATATATGTATACACACACACACATGGGTATGGGACTATATATATATATATACACACACACACACACACACTGGATTATGAGGATAGTACTTAGGATTGGAGATGAGTTGATGAGATTGGGCTTGAGGCCCTGAGATCGGTGAAGTGACAGGGTTCGTATTTGAGATACGACATGATGTTTTAGTGGATCCTTTGACGTGGTGTTTTCATACACACGCATGCATATACATAGATAGTATCAGTATTGTACTAGACGTAGATCAGTATCCCGGATCATGATACTTGATAAAGAGGATACTGTTAGTTATATGTATGCCCTAGAGGCCATTACTGTACATATGATGTATATTGTAATGGATGCTTGGACATATATAGGGAGGACTTTCTTGCTCGACATGATAGTATGCTATCTGGTTGTACTTTATCTTAACATGTACTCTGATTGTCTCTATTTTACATGTTGATATAGCCCTTAGGATATGTACTCGACTACTGGGACTACGATGAGATCATAATAGTGGGGCCATGGTAGTCGACGAGTACATCCTATAACTGTTCCTAGTCGAGGGTGTATCAAGACAGGGCATCGATACACCAGAGTAGACTAGCGTATACGCATCTTGACCCATATGATGGGCGATGGATGATCCCATATCCATCGGTGTTTGACATCAAGGATGGTGTATGGGTGCTCAGTGGAGACTGGGTACACTGGACGGACTCGCCGAGAACTCCCAGATGGTATTATACCTTACGTCAGATGGCAGTTCTCCGGTGACACTGGTACAGGTTAGTCTGTAAACCAGAGATCGTCATAGAGTCTTGTGTGATTCCTACTGTGCTTTGATTTCCATCATACCACGTCCAAGAGGGCGTGCAAAAAGGTGGCTTTTGGGTACAGTCCCGAATCACATGGAGGCAATGAGCGGTAGGAGGGGATTCGTCTCTCTCGGTATAGGGGGTTGATGTTGTGCTGTGTTCGATTGGCTATAAGTAGAAATCCCTGGTCAGGGTTGCTGAGATTTACTGGTAAGTGTTATCAGTAGTTTCTCGAACTGTTATAGACCTCATATCGACACAACTTATCAAGCTACTGGGGTCTGACGTTTACCACCCCTAGGCAAGATATGCGACATATCAGACGAACAGACCGGACTGTACGGGAGTGTTACTGATTGGATTCGCAGGAGAATGTACAGGCTTGCTTGTTGATCTTCTGATCGCCCAATACCTGGGTGGCTGTTACGTTAGCTGACCGCTTGCAGCTTGTGGGTGTTTGATATGATCATCACCTACTGCCGACGTAATGACGATTCTTTAGAGTCCTATACAGAGCTTTCTTGGCTCAGGAAAAACGGAGTAGGAGCACATATATGATATGTGAAGGACCGAGAACAATACGTGTATGTGATACCGTATTAGATTCTTGCGATATGAGATATCGGCCGGGTATATGCGATATAGCCAGGTCATCGGATCAAATATTGATTCGATGAGCTGATACAGATTATATCAGTCGGTTATTTGTGAAATAGCCGGATTATCGGATCAAGTGTTGATTCGATAATTTAATGTATAATTATATATTTGATATATTAAATTACATTAACTGATATAAGCTCACTAAAAGATTCTTTTTCTCACTCGGGTAATACATTGATATATATGCGATATATGTTTATTTTATTATAATAAATATGGTATATGTGTTATATAATATTGTAACAAGTTATGATTACTAATGAAACATGATTAGTAGAGATTAAACATGGTTAGGGTTTGATTTGGGTTAATCTTTTCTAGAAGCTTCTAGAAACTTTTATTTTGTTTCTTGCAAAGATATTTTATTTAGATATTTTGCAAGATATTTCCTAACCCAACCCACACCCATTAACCCTAGTTAACTCTCTACATTGGCTTTTTCTTTGGTCAACCATGGGTGCATTTGTAGTTTTCGTAACATTTCATTATTCATCAAAAAAGGATTATTATTCATTCATTCTTCTTCTTCCTCCTTACAAAGTTTTCTAGCTTTGGGTTTTGTGATGGATTTGAGTGAGATTAAGAAAACAAATGAGAGCTAAAATCCTACTTCATCATCCTAATCTATCCTATCCATTTATATTAAGGTGTTCACTTCATTTGTGAGTGAAAGCTTGTGTTTAAGAAACTTCAAGGTAGATCATCTTAGTTATCGAAGATCGGAAGCAAGTTTGCATCATTCTCTTCGTGGAGCCTCTCTAGAGTTCGGGAACTTGATGATCGCAGCGAAGGGACCTCAACACGGAGGTTTAGAAGTGAAGGACCGGACTACAAAGGTTGTAATCCCAAACTCTTAGATGTTAAAGTGTTTAACATGCTTAGTTCGCCTAATCTCTAATTTAAAGATCTTGGTTAGGGTTGTTCGGCACGTCTAAATTTTAAATCAGGCATGGTTGATGTCTTGTAGACCCTTGTGAGAGTGCCTAGTAAACCTACTGTGGTATCAGAGCAAAGCTAGAGCTTCAGGTGAAGTCTAGGTGAAATTTAAAGTTCGATCGAACTCCGAATACCCGTAAAACCCTAGTTTCTGGAAATTTTTCAAAAATGTTGATTTTTTTCATATTAAAAATACTCAAAAAAATCAGCAGGGTATTTTAGGAATTACTGTGCAAAACGAGACATTAATCCCACTAAAGCACCGCGGAACCGCGGCCGTACCATGGCTTGCGCGGCGGTTCCGCGGCCGTATAGGAGAATTAGGGTTTACTGTTTGTACAGTAACATCCGTAGGTACTTCCGGATATTTCTGGGAATTTTTAATTTACTCAAGTGTTGAGTTTTCTGGGTTGTATTGGGGACTCGTTGATTCGATCAGATAATTTAACTTCGTTTAAGTTTTTTCTGGATAATTTTAGAACGTGTTAAAAAGTTCGAACGGATATCAATAACTCACTTTTTCCCCTGTCAGAAAATTTTTCAAAAGTTGGATTTCTTTTCTCGAGTTTGAAACTTCCGAAAAATCATGCAAGTAACGCGGTGGACCCTTTAGAAGAACACAAACCTTAACTCGATTATGTGACCGTCTTGAACTGCCTCTAAACCTCAGGATTTGGGGCAGTACGGCGTTGTCACATGTGAGGCGTTGGCTTGACCCTTCCACGGCTGGACCATTGGTACTGCGGCATGTGATGGATATTTTTTGAGCTCCGCTCAAGTGTTGAGCTATTAGGGAAATCTTGGGTGTTTGTTTATTCGATCGGAAAGTTTGACATTGTCTTTTATCTGGAATGTGTTACAATATTTGGAATCCACATGTAGTTATGAGATAACTAATTTTAATGTTATAAATCTAGCAGTTCAGTCTCAGATGATCGGTTGACACGGAATTTTGATGTGATCAAAAGTCCGTCGCAATCACGTAGCGTACGCGGATACTCGCCGGGTAAACTTAATAGATAGCCATGCCCCATAGCCAAGACCAAGTGACTGTAAGAGAACCCCGTCGCCAAAAGCATCCGTTCGGGTGCTCGCGGCAGCGGTGTTCCTCCTTAGTGCACTTCGTCGACAGCATCCGGGGGTGCGACCGTCTACTAAAGTTTGCGATGAGTATTCGATCAGAATGTCAGGAATCTTTTTGAATTGCCCTACTTGATATTGAAAAGAGTTTTCGATAATGAGACTAAAATGCGGGGTTTATAATTGTTAGGCTTGCGATGTCTAAGGAATTCATTTGGTTAGGTATACGATGTCTAAAGAGGTTGCGGATTCCAACTGTTGTAGTTTTACACTTTCTTTTCTGCGACCGTGAGTGTAATATGTTGTGTATCGCCGGTTTCATTGCAATACATCAACGACAATTGGGATACGCATATTTACTTATGTTGATGATATGTGATATTATGTGTTGCTGTGATATGTTATATTGGATCGTCGTGTTTTGAATAGCCGGGGGTTTTATGTGAGATGAGGGTTTTTATTTTCATTCATGTAAAATTCATTTGTATGTAATATTCTTTTATTGGGGCACTTCCGGGCTGAGGATGATATCACCATTGTATATTATTTACTTTTCCGCATTAGGTAGACCCAAGGCGGGGAGCACAAGTAACCGGGTTCTAGGGTCTAGTAGGATACTATTTTGAGGAGTCGAGACCGGGTCTCCTAACCCTAGAATTGGCAGTGTTGCTTGCCGCTCTCGTAGGGGTCTAGGGTTGTGGGTTTGGCTATTTATCGCGACCGTGGAATCCGTGTTTTATACAGGCTCGTATTAAAATACGGACCTCCTAATATATCCAATATTTCATATAGGTTCTTCTGCTGCAATGTTCTATGATGAGATCATATTACTACCTGAGACGAATGTTTATATTATATATATGAGATATATGTTATATTGCAGATTTCGTTTCAAATGTGATGCTTGTGAAGCATAATAAAATGGGACTTCATTAATAAGATTAATGAAACTAAAAGAAACCTAAAGATATTGTAGAAACTTGTTTAAAAACATGTTGCTCTAGTTCTTGCTTTGCATAGCGGTGTTCCTTGTAGAACATCCAGCACCTTATTCGATAAGGAAAGAGCCGAGATCCCTTCAACGGGAGTGACCTCTGTAGCGAAGCTAGCAGATGCTACAAACTCGGTTTGTCTTTTGATTGTTTCTATAGTTTTTGCTTTGCATAGTGATATTTGTGAAATATCCTACACCTAATTCGATGAGGAAAGAGCCGACGATCCCTTCACCGGGAGTAACCTCTTTAGAAAAACTAGAAAAGGCCTCAAAAACATTCTATTTAAAATCACTCGATTCTACAACGATATCAAGTTCATTACGCAAAGGGTTTTCTTAAAGACCTGTCGTAGCCCTTCGTCATTTCAGATAGGTAATAGTTAGTATTCATGCTGCGTTTGTTGATCTCTGTCAAGGCGTAGTGTGCGGTAGCTGATTAGTGCTTATCTGTATAAACATATGATGTGATTGATTTAGGGTAGTCGTGCGACCTTGTTGACCTCTGTCAAGGATCGTGCGGGTGGTTTTACTTCAATCAGGAAATGACGGGTTGAACTTGACTAGCCGCCTATGGTTTGTTGACCTCTGTCAAGGTCATAGGATGCTAGGGGCAAAATATTATTGGGAATTTCAAGTGTTGAAATTTGCAATGAGATTGCATACCTTCCATGAGATAGTTGGATTCCGATACCCGCTGCGAGTAAGAGTTACTCCTGGAAGAGTTTTACACATTACAATTAGCCGATCAAGTAGGTGTCTAGAAAGGTGTCAACGGGATTACGCCCCTGGGAAAAATAGGTTTATTTTAATTAGGTCCTTGCGAAAGCACGGGGAACTTCCCTCAAAGTACCGGCACTGGACTGGCTGAAAGATTGGCAAACTTGTATAGTGTAATTAATCCCAGCTAGTCTTTCCTTTTAGGGTTTGAAGGAAGATTTCACTAAAACAGTGGGAGACATAAGTTCATATCATAATATTGCATTATTATATTCCCCATGCCTAGTCATTTTACAAATAAATAGGTGCTTTTGACCCATGTTTGCTACTTAGTTGCAGGTTACAGGTACTTGGAATAAAAACAGTGAAAACAATGAAAAAGATGATACAAAGTGAGACTACGAATGATAAATGGTGAAATCTTGATCGCGCCTACATTTTGAGGAACAATGAAGAACAATGAACAACAGTTCACCGAGCATAAAGGCAGCGACACGAAGAAACGGTAAAAGTCCACTACAATATTCACTGGAAAGATCTGGAAGAAAACCAGAAGACATTTTGAAGAAAGAACTGAAGAAAACAGAGAAAAACTGCTAGAAGACGAAACCCAAGAAAAAAGAGCCCACAAGCCCCACACATGGCCACGGAACCACGGCCAAACGTGGGGTTTGGCCGCGGAACCGCAGCCATCAAGTGCCCGTGTCGGTGCAAATTGAGTCGATGCACTGGCGGTGCGTGGAGCGTTGAGTAGGTCTTTTTCTTAGGGGCTATTTTTGTAAAAGCAGATGTGCGAGTCAATTGTAACCTAGGGTTTCTATGAATCTATAAATAGAAGCCCTAATACCTCTTTTGAGGTATGCCTCCTTTCATTAATAAAATTCAGATTTCTTTTGGAGAGCATCGATGCCTCTTTTCATATCATCTATTTAGATCTGACAACCCTGTGTAAATGTTTGGAGAGAGCCATCTGTAAAGTAAGTAGTTTTATTTAATTGCCCTACTTTAGATTTTTAATTCCTTTCCCTAGATAGATAGATAGCATGTTCTTCAATTCCCTAATGAGCGAGTAGTCTCCTCGCTTGTTACGGTTAGCTTTGGGGAAGGCTTTTGAGAGATGAGATCTCTCATCCCTTTCTTGCTCATCCTTTTCTTGCCCATCACATATAATCAATAAGACTCCATGCATACATGCACACACCGCTCCCTACGGCACCCTATCCCTCGAGGTAGCGGTGATACCGTAGTATAAAGGCCCGGTTGCGTGTGTTTTCCATGGAGGTTAGGGTAAGGATCGATAAAGGAAGGACAAGAACCTAGAGGAAGAAACATCTTCCCGAATGGTTCTAATCCCCTTTATTAATAATTACCATAACACCTCATAGATCTTAATTTGGGTATAGAAAGCGGTGAGATTTATTTACATTTCCAAACCTACCCTAGACCTAACCCTAGCAAGATTTAGTCATAGTTTAGATTTAGATAGATTTAGTTTTTAGATTTAATCAATCCGTTCACACCGTTCGGAATTAGCTCGTTAGAGCAATTAGGAAATTCACAACATCCCTGTGGACCGACCCGTACTCACTGGCTAGCTACCAAGCGACGCCGTTCTTGATTGCGGTTTAGAAATATTCTTTGACATACGAATCAAATGGCGCCGTTGCCGGGGATGGCGTGTTATTTCCTTTTTACAATTTCAGGTTAATCTAAAATTAAAAAAATCATAAAAACTGAAAAAATCAAAAAATATAAAAATTTATCATCTTTTATTTTTGGGAAGGGTATTTTTTTGTGTGAATCTTTGCAAGATCGACGGATCTGGAAAAATCCAGAGAGAGAAACAGAAAAATAAAGATCTGAAAAATAGGGGAAAATCAAAACAGAGGAATAGAAAAAATATGGGGATCTGAACCGTTGGGTTGACCGCGGAACCGCCGCTCCAGGCTACCTCCGACCGTGCATCCTCCGCGGCTTGGGCGATTCAGCACGTGAAAAAAATCTCAGGGTCTGATCTGCAAACCCGACCGCTGAACCGCGGCACTAACGCTTTGGGACCGCGGACCCGCCGCGCGTAGGTGACCTCAACCCTTGAAATTTGCATAGTAAACTCTTTTTCTCTCTCCTCTGAATCTCCCGATAAATTTTTTGTCAAATATCCTGCAGGATTCTTTGCGCTAAAAATTCTTCCCCCTTCCAATAATAAATCTTGTGCAGGATTCTTTGCACCGCGCTTAAAATAAAAAAATTGATTGCAAGTGATTTTTTCTGTTTTGCATATCTTTAATCGGACTTTAAGGGGCTTGAGACCGATCCAGATTGGGTTGGGATTCCATCACCCTTCCCAGGACCACAGAAATTACATAAGGCATTTTGCATTGACCATATTTAATTAAAAGAATACTAGACTCAGCCCTAAGGACGTCGCACTCAATAGGAAAGAGGACTAGTTGTAGGCATCGGTCTTTGATCCTAACCTGATTTTGCGGTGTCTAGGCAAGTGGGTCTAAGGCGAGTGGCTACTTAATTAGGGCCACTACTTGTAGTGGAGAGCCTCCCACTCACCTGGCACTTACCTGGATGCAATTGGCGGTGAAGAGGCGGTTTGAGGTCCTATTTCTAGCCCTTTGGAACAGTTAGGAGCTGTCTAGCTGACCTAGGTGACCCTAGATCTGGCCTGATTATGCATTTGTGGTTGATTGCATTTGTGTCAAAGCCCTTTATCGAAAATCTTTTTTGCAAACAGTTCCAAATAAAGAGAAAAAGAAAAAAAAAAGGAAATTTTTTTATAAAAAGTTGCAAAATTTTGTCGCTAAGAAATCCTTGCACCCCACTTACACCCACCTTCTTTCTCTTCTCCTTCTGACATCATGGGTACCCCACCTCATAAATCTCTTGCCGAACTTTGGTACCCTGAACCAAACTTTGCCTCCTATGCGAATTGTTTCAGTCGATTTAAGGACGACCTCTCCATGCCCAAAATTTCTTGAAAGATCAAATAGAAGTATCTAGGAGAAACAGTTCGACTATGCAATCCACTTTGTATCAACCATTTCAACCTTCACCACCTTCGTACGTTGATACCACTTTTTCGAGTCCTGTTGTAACTCCTAAACCCATGTCTATTGCTGAGCATATTGAACAATCCCGTAGATGATCTTTCACTCCTCTCCACACATCCAGTTCTAGGGATCAACAAGTCCATTCACCTTTTTATCCAAATGTTGATCCTACTCCTGTCCAACCATCCAATTCCTACCAGTCCTACCTGACTTTCCCACCTTCACTAGACATTGCTTCTACACAGCCATTTGGGAGTTTCACGTATCCAAACAATTTTGAATCTTTTACCAAAACCCCTTCACAACCCATGTCTAGTTTGGAACAGTCGTTGGAAGCTTATATTTTAGCAACAAACAAAATGATTAGGAATGTGGATGCGTCCATAGCCGCCCTTAGACGAGCTAATGAACCGGTAGCTAGTTTCCAACTAGCTCCAAAAATTCCAATATATGATGGGGCGGATGGACAGATTCATAATTTGAGTGGAGAAAGTGAGTTCAACGCCCTTCCAAATCAAACCTACCCATACCCAATTGAATTCTACAACTCTGGTTTTCAAACAAGTGTCCCAAATGATTCATCAGTTAAGGATAAAAATGAGTTGTGCGACTTTGTAGTGCTTGATTTGCCAGATTGTGAGGAATCCCTTTCGAGTGAAACCACACCGAATCCTTTTGAACTTTACACCTCCACTCTAGAACCTGAATTGATAAATATCCATACTTTTGATGAGGTGTCTAAGAAAATTGATTTTCACTTGATTGAGGATATTGACGCCGGGAATATTTTGGATGATGAACCCGTAGATTTGACTGAAATTTTATCCCCAATTCATCATCCCGAGTCATTAAATGTTTCTCCCGAACTTCATATGCGTCTTGATTTTGATGATAATGGCATGGATAAGCTAAATTTTGATGAGAATTATGAGGATAGTATTGGGGGGAGTATTGAGGATAATATTGAGGTTGAACCATTTTTGTTTGATGTGTCGGATTTTCCAATTCATCCTCGTGAACCTTTAACTGTTATACTTCCTAAATCACCCTCCATTCTTTCCATCGTTCCGACCATGCAAAAGATCACGCTTGAAGACTATGAGCTTGAAAAATTTCTCTTTGAATCTGACACAGTTCTCACAGATGATAACGATTATGAGTGTTTCACTTTTTCGGATGATGTTGAAGACTCACCGCCCGAGTTTGAGTCCTTTGAATTTTCAGATGAACCATCAGACTCGGTTTCTTACGATCATTTCGAACCATTGATGGAATCTTTCAAGTTCGAGACAGATTACTTAGGTGAGATTAATACTATCCCTCAAGCACCCCCTTTCGTCCTTGCTATCGTTTCGACCATGCAAGACTCCGTCGCATTTCCATTTTCAATGGAGGGTTTACCAAGTTCGACGTACCAATGTTTTCTTGCGAATCTTGAGGGATTTGACCCAGTTCTCGATGGGTTGATAGATTAGCACAATCGCTTTTAACACATCGGTCATCACAAATTGCACTAATTTATTCACTCAATTTACACCCTCAAGATCGTACTACCCTTCTTTCTCTTTTCCGCCATTCTTCTCCCCCACCGAGACCATATTCTACCTTTCTTCCCACACGGTCTCGTGTGCTTCTCATTTCTTTTCTCTACACCCCATTCTTTCACCAACCCTACCATTATCACGATAGAATTTTTGAATGGTTGGTGCTAACCTTTGGCTTGTGTAAGGCCTTGTTTAGTTTGGGGAGGACCTTGTTGTATATATGTATATATATATTTTTTTCTTTTTCTATTAACAATAAAAAAAATTTTAAAAAAAAATAATTTTTTTTTATAAATAAATAAACAGGGGAGTGCCGACATTTTAACCCTCTTGGTGTAGCATGACAGTGAGGACACTGTCAAGTTTAAGTTTTGGGGTATGCTCGGTAAGCCTTCTTCCTTCGCATTCATTTGTATATTTTTTCATTTGCATACTTATTATTTTAAAACCCATAAAAATTTGAAAAATTTCAAAAATTATAAAAATTAATGTATTCAATGTTGGCCATAATTGACTTGAGTTTGACAAAAAGATAAACTAGCTAGGAACAACTAGATCCTAGACTTAGTAAATTAAAAACTCTGAAAATAATCTTTCTTAAAGTTTAACGGTAGAAAGTATATATGTCTTTGTAGTTTATTTAGAAATAGGCAAATTTTGAGTTCACTTCTTGGGCTAAGTTAAAACAAGGGAAGAGTATTGATGTTTTTATTAAAATATAAGTTTGAAAATAATTCCTAGTTTAAGTCTAGATTTTGAAAATATATACCCTACAAATTGCACAAACACGCACCTTGAAACTTGGAATAGTAGAAGAGACCTTCAAATGCTCTTGTCTAAAGTCCTCAGTACGAAGAAAAATAATATAAAAATAAAAGTGTGAATAAAGAGATAATAAAAAAAATGAACACTGGCTTTTGTGATTACTTAAGGCTGCAAAAATAGAAAAATATTTAGCGAGGGTGCTTCATCACCTAGTGCCTTAGACCAACTGGTTTGGGAGTCACTGCTAAAGCCTTAGGTGTTGCATGACTAGGAATTACTCTTTAATGTGCAAACACATCATGTAATCGGTTGTTGGTACCTCAAGAAGTATTAACGGTCGCATGAAAGATGTGTGAGGCAAATTCATCTAAAAGTTCACCAATTAAGAAGTACTTTGGACAATGGACAAGGGTATGATTGCTTGATTTGAATTTCCAAGTGTAGGGGTGATTTATATACACGTAGGGGTATGTGATTGGGGTTTAGATAAGAGATAGGAATGAAGAATAGGACTTATATCTTTAACAGAGATGATAAAAATTTCTAAGTTGAGATAGAACCCTAGAAGGAAAACTTAAGAGATGTCAAAAGCTAAGTAAATTCACAAGAATATATATAATCTTAAGTTGAATGATAAGGAAGCGTGAAGAATACAGGTGGATGATTTATCAGTCGAAGATAATAGAATTCCTTGTTAGAAAACCTAATTGGAGAATAAAAGTCAATAGGCCAATTGATAGGATTTTGTGGGTAGTATCCCCTGAAAACACTCAGGAGACAACACTCCTCCTACTAGGGACACCTAGAGGTTTGACGGCTTGTTGCACGAGCTCAGTACAATCGCGATTCCCTACGAAAGTGAGGTTAGGTTTTTGTCAAGAATAAAAACTAGGTTTGCTCGAGGATGAGCAAACGATAAGTTTGGGGGTATTTGTTCATATCATAATATTGCATTATTATATTCCCCATGCCTAGTCATTTTACAAATAAACAGGTGCTTTTGACCCATGTCTGCTACTTAGTTGCAGGTTACAGGTTCTTGGAATAAAAACAGTGAAAACAATGAAAAAGATGATACAAAGTGAGACTACGAATGATAAATGGTGAAATCTTGATCGCACCTACATTTTGAGGAACAATGAAGAACAATGAACAACAGTTCACTGAGCATAAAGGCAGCGACACGAAGAAACGGTAAAAGTCCACTACAATGTTCACTGGAAAGATCTGGAAGAAAACCAGAAGACATTTTGATGAAAGAACTGAAGAAAACAGAGAAAAACTGCAAGAAGACAAAACCCAAGAAAAAAGAGCTCACAAGACCCACACATGGCCGCAGAACCGCGGCCAAACGTAGGGTTTGGTCGCGGAACCGCGGCCATCAAGTGCCCATGTCGGTGCAAATTGAGTCGGTGCGCTGGCGGTGCGTGGAGCGTTGATTAGGTCTTTTTCTTAAGGGGTATTTTTGTAAAAGCAGATGTGCGAGTCAATTGTAACCTAGGGTTTCAATGAATCTTTAAATAGAAGCCCTAATAACTCTTTTGAGGTATGCCTCCTTTCATTAATAAAATTCAGATTTCTTTTGGAGAGCATCGATGCCTCTTTTCATATCATCTATTCAGATCTGACAACCCTGTGTAAATGTTTGGAGAGAGCCATCTGTAAAGTAAGTAGTTTTATTTAATTGCCCTAATTTAGATTTTTAATTCCTTACCCTAGATAGATAGATAGCATGTTCTTCAATTCCCTAATGAGCGAGTAGTCTCCTCGCTTGTTAGGGTTAGCTTTGGGGAAGGCTTTTGAGAGATGAGATCTCTCATCCCTTTCTTGCCCATCACATATAATCAATAGGACTCCATGCATACATGCACACACTGCTCCCTACGGCACCCTATTCCTCGAGGTAGCGGTGATACCGTAGTATAAAGGCCCGGTTGCGTGTGTTTTCCATGGAGGCTAGGGTAAGGATCGATAAAGGAAGGACAAGAACCTAGAGGAAGAAACATCTTCCCGAATGGTTCTAATCCCCTTTATTAATAATTACCATAATACCTCATAGATCTTAATTTGGGTATAGAAAGCGGTGAGATTTATTTACATTTCCAAACCTACCCTAGACCTAACCCTAGAAAGATTTAGTCATAGTTTAGATCTAGATAGATTTAGTTTTTAGATTTAATCAATCCGTTCACACCGTTCGGAATTAGCTCATTAGAGAAATTAGGAAATTCACAACATCCCTGTGGACCGACCCGTACTCACCGGCTAGCTACCAAACGATGCCGTTCTTGATTGCGGTTTAGAAATATTCTTTGACATACGAATCAACATCCTGATTAGATAAATTGATAACCAATCTAATCTTGTAAAAGCGCACGCTGAGTGTTTTCTTCTCTCTCTCTCTCCTGGTTGCGACTATGTCAAGCCTTAATCAAGATAATAATACGGATGTATTGACCGAATCCTCTTGTTATACTGCGCTAAAGGAACGTTGGTCCCGCTCCAACTTATAATTGTTATAAGACAGAGCAGGAAATAGGGGATTACCAGAATTCCCGTGCCGCCCAAACGAAGAAAGTTCATGTTGATGCATCTTCTTCGGGTGTGTTCATTACACAAAACTGTTTTCCAAATATACTTTACGTCCTGGGTATTTGATACCGGATCAGGATCCCACATATGTAATTTGTTACATGGGCTACAGATAGGTAGAGAATTGAGAACGGGTGATAAATTTCTTGAGATAGAAACGGTGCAAGTGTTGCAGCCAAGTCTGTTGGTAGTTATCACCCTGTATTATCAGAATACATTGATTCTGAATGAATGTTATTAGATACCGAACTTGATATACAACATCATATCATTCTCTTTATTAGTAAAAAGGAATATAATTTTGTATTGTTGGATAATGTTTTGAACATTTGCTATATCAAGAGTTGATCGGTTCATGCACGTTATCTAAAAGCATAGACGTTCTAAATCAAAGCACAGTTCTTAACGTACAGAACACACATAAGTGGAAGAGTTCAGAAATGAACGAATCCTTCTTGAGTCATTATAGACTAGGTCATATCAATGCGACCCGACTAGCTGAAGTTACATATAGATGCATATTTAAATTAGTTTGAAATTACATCTTATGAAACTTGCCGTTCATGTCACAGAGATAAGATGACCACAGCTCTGTTTATTGGAAACAGAGAAAGAGTTAGTGAACTCTTAGGATTGTACATGCTGATGTATGAAGGTCCCCTGTCTACACATGCCAAGACCGGTTCTTTGTACTTCATTACATTCTCTGATGATCTCTCAAGATTCAGACATATGTTCCTATTGAAACACAAGTCCGAAGCTTTTGAGATATTCATAGAATATAAGTTAGAAGTAGAGAACCAAAGAACGAGATTCCTGGACTATTCTAAAAGAGAATGAGATTCTCTCTCAGCATTACTCCTTCGTATACACCACAGTACCTCGGTGTATCGGGGCGGAGCAATCACACCCTATTAGATATGGTGCGCTCTATGATGAGTACTACTGAGTTTCCTATTTCGTTTTGGGAGTTATGCACTTGAGAAGCTGCGTACCTATTGAATAGGGTTCAAATCAAATCGGTTACCTACCATTTCATATGTGATAAGGAATGGGAAGAGCCCATATCTTAAGTTTGTTAAGATTTGGGGTTGTCCGGCCTATGTCTAAAAGCAAAATCCGGACAAGCTCGAGGTAAAGTCAGTTCTGTGGAAGTTTGTTGGATATCCCAAACATTAGCAAGGGAATATCTTCTACAAAACCGAGGAACAAAAGATGTTTTGTTTCTCAGCATGCCACCTTTGTGAAAGGGAATTTCTTGTGAAGAAATTAGTGGTCATGAGGTAGAACTGGAAAGAGTTCCAGCTATACAAACTGCAGCTGATGATTTGGGAGAACCAAAGGATTCAATAGTTTCCAACGAACCTCAGCCACTCCGCCGATCTAGTAGGGTTCCTCACCCACCTGAGAGATACTTCGGTTTTCTCTATGACAGTGGGAGCGAGGATTATATCATGATATGATGACCTAACTAGTTTCGAGCAGGCTCTCAGGAGTGGGACTCTATAAGAATGGCTGGATGCTTAGTGATCTGAGATGGAATCCTTATACACCAACAAAGTATGGACTTTGGTTTCTTTATCTGAAGGGTTAAATCCCCATCAGGAGCAAGTATATCATGAGAAGATTACTTGGTGTACATGGAAAAGTTGAGACTTTCAAAGCTATGCCTAAATCCATCCAGATCCTATTTGCCACTGCTACATACCATGACTACGATATCTGGTGGTTGGGTGCCATGACTGCTTTTCTAAATGATGATTTGGAAGAAAGCGTCTATAAGTACACAGCCAGAGGGCTTCATAGACAGTGGGAGCAGCGGAAACGTGTGCAAAATGCTTTATAGGATAAAGCAGGCATCGCGTAGTTGGAACATCTGTTTTGATGTGGTAGTCAAAGAGTTTGACTTCATCAAAATGGTAGATGAACCTTGTATATACAAAATGGTAGTAGAGAGTATGGTGGAGATCCTCATAAAGTACGTGAATGACATACTCTTGATAGGAAAGTAGTTTCCTATGCTACGCTCGGTCAATCTCCGCTTATCACAAGGATTCTCCATATAGGATCAAAGTGATACCTCCTAAATCCTGGGTTTTAATCTATGAGATAGATGTAATGGGATGTTAGGATTCTCACTAGTTGTAGTGAGATGGTATCAATCGATCTTGGGGAGAATCACTGGAAAAGTTCCAGGGTGATAAGGTCGACTGAATGTCAGTCGCGGGCATTGTCTTTACCCTCAGTGGAGGGACGGTATGTTGGAAGTGTTCCAAGCTAGATACCGTGACTTACTAGAAGATTAAAGGCAAGATACATCGTTACCAAGGATGCTACCAAAGAGGCGGTCTGGATATATATAAGTTCATGAGATGAACTTCGTTCTTGCCATTGTGTGACAATGGAGTTATGGCTTCGGCTTAGGAACCCCCGTCCCATCAGAAATCCAGATATAATTCTTAGGTAGTATCACCTGATCATGGAGATGGTTAATCTCCAGGGAGATCCAGGTTAGGAGAGTAGACACAGAGGACAACAGTGCGGATCCACTCACAAAGGCCTATTTCCTAGTAGAGACTTTTATGGGATGGTTGAGTATGATATATTTCAACCACAGCTAATTGTTGGGTATGTGATACCATAACAGATGGCCCTAGTGCAAGTGGGAGATTTTTAGTTATATGTATGCCCTAGAGGCCATTACAGTACGTATGATGTATATTGTAATGGATGCTTGGACATATATAGGGAGGACTTTCTTGCTCGACATGATAGTATGTTATCTGGTTGTACTTTATCTTAACAAGTACTCTGATTGTCTCTATGTTACATGTTGATAAAGCCCTTAGGATATGTACTCGACTACTGGACTATGATGAGATAATACTAGTGGGGCCACGGTAGTCGACGAGTACATCCTATAACTGTTCCTAGTCGAGGGTGTATCGAGACAGGGCATCGATACACCAGAGTAGACTAGCGTATTCGCATCTTGACCCATATGATGGGCGATGGATGATCCCATATCCATCGGTGTTTGACATCAAGGATGGTGTACGGGTGCTCAGTGGAGACTGGGTACACTGGACGGACTCGCCGAGAACTCCCAGATGGTATTATACCTCACGTCAGATGGCAGTTCTCCGGTGACACTGGTACAGGTTAGTCTATAGACCAGAGATCTTCATAGAGTCTTGTGTGATTCCCACTGTGCTTTGATTTCCAACATACCACGTCTAAGAGGGCGTGCAAAAAGGTGGCTTTTGGGCACAGTCCCGAATCATATGGAGGCAATGAGAGATAGGAAGGGATTCGTCTCTCCCAGTATAGGGGTTGATGTTGTGCTGTGTTCGATTGGCTATAACTGGAAATCCCTGCCTAGGATTGCTGAGATATACTGGTAAGTGTTATCAGTAGTTTCTCGAACTGTTATAGACCTCATATCGACACGACTTATCAAGCTACTGGGGTCTGACGTTGACCACCCCTAGGAGAGATATGCAACATATTAGACGAAGAGACTGGACTGTAAGTGCACGGCGGCGCCCCGGCCGTCGATCCGACGCCGGAAACGCGGAAACAAAAAACTTTGTGAAACTTGCAAACCGGCACCACCGCGCACTAAAACCCGGATCGGGCCATTAACCTAGCTGCTAGCAAACAAAAGACGAGTAGAGAGTTTTACCAAGCGATCCGTGTCCTTCGGTCTTTGTCTCCACTCCGATCTCCTCGTGGAATCTCCGGTCGTCGCTTCCTCGTCGAAACGGGAACCACATCGCCGGGTTCTTTTACGGGCTCCCACCTCTGGACCGAGGCAACTCGGGCGCGAAGTTGGCTAGCCGACGCATCTAAGGTTCGCTGTAGGTGTAGTGTAGAATATTATGTCTCTTTTGGGGTTTATGTTGCCATTGGTGATGGAGGAGAGAAGGAATGAACTTTGGAGAAGTGTTAAGGATTTTGTGAGCAAGAAAAATGAGATGTATCAATTTCCCTCACCAAATCAAATGAACCTCTCTCACTTTCCTAATGTGGCCGGTCCCTTATGATAAAATGGTGGAGGGAAAAACAAAACAAGAAGGAAGGTAAGTGTAGTAAAAGCAAAGGGGTGACCACATCCAAAAGAAATGATAACCATATCATATCAATATCTAATCCATCCTAATCACCATTTAATGCAAAGGAAGAGATGGAAAAAGAATCTCATCATGAAGCCACAAAAGCAAGAAACCCCCTCTACATAGGTAATTTGCAAAACTACAAATAACCCCCTCCATCGGAAAGTCCGGCCGCGAAGGAACAAAGGAAAACCGGCCGAAACGGAATGCAAACTGGCAACTTCAGAAAACTGATCCCGTAATAAATTATAGGAAAACCCCGCGACTGTATATACATGCCCGCATTTGTATTCCCACTGAACACAAATGCAAAGAGACAAAATCTACACTGTCTAATACTTGGATCCGGCTTAAACCAAAGCCGGCTAGTAAAATCCGTCCGATCATGATCCGTGCAATACCGCACGTATCTGATCGAACCCTGCCATATCTCCATACGGCCTCTACAGCGTTTCGCCCGAAACTTGAGAAACTGGTCTGTGGGGGACTCTAAAGACTCGTCAATACATTGGCTGCGGATTTAACCACTAGCATGTCAGAGGTATTAGCCAATACATAACGGGCTACCAGGTACTGACCAAAAGGGACGTCTGTGAGCGAACTCACCCTGACACCCTACTGAGCCTGTCAGTGACAATATCCGTACAGTCCGGTCCGTTCGTCTATGAGAATCGCATGGCGGGTCTAGCGGGTTGGTAAAAGTCAGACCCCCAAAAGCGGTACAAGTCGTGTCAGAGATCAGCCCAGAACACCCTGAGATACTACTGGAATACCTACCAGTAAATCTCCTGCCTTGGCCAAGGACTTTTCATGTACTGGCTCTCCTAGACACAGCGCGACCTCACCCCCAATACCGGGAGAGACGAACCCCTGCAGATCCGCTCACTGCCTCCATGTGGCTCGGGACTGTACCCAACTAAAACCTGTTTGCACGTCTCCTTTGAGCGTGGTAGGGTAGTAATCAAAGCACAGTGGGAACTCACACGAGACAAATGACGATCTCAGGTCGATGAACTAACATGTACACATGTCACCAGGGAACTGCTATCTGACGTCAGGTATAATACCAACTAGCAGGTTCCCAGCGAGTCCTGTCCGGTGTACTTATAACCCAATGAGCACCTGTATACATCTTAGGTGAACCAACTGACACCAGTGGCTTGTGAGACCGGCCACCGCCCCTCGTCGGCGTCTCGACTATATACACTAGTCTACTCTGGAGTATCGATGCCCTGTCTCGAAACTCCCACGACTAGGGACATTTTAAGGATGTGCTTATAGACCCCAGCTCCCACGTATATGATCGCTTTCATACTGCTGGTAGTCAAGCAAGAATCCTAAGGGCTCTATCAACGTGCAATAGTGACCTGTAAGGTCACCTAAAGCAGTACACGATGATAAAGATAAACCAGATAGCATATTATCATCTTGAGTAATACTGTCCTACCGGGATAGGTCCTCCCTCAATCATTGCAATCACGTGCCTGTGATCCAATAATTGACTCTGAGGGCACTATCTCCAACAATCTCCCACTTGCACTCAAGGCTAATTATTGCGATGTCGCATACTCACAGCTCGTGTGATACTGAACACCCAACTCCTCTACTAGTCGTCTCACAAAGCTCATTTGCGAAACTATTGCACTCGAGGAATAGCCTCAGTGAGTGGATCCACTCTGGTGTTTCTTTCTATGTCTCTCTTTATCTCAAGTTCGCGGAGAAAGCCATCTCCCGAAATGAGCAATACCTGTCTTAAAATATGTTTGGATGTCTGATGGGACCTAGCTCATAAATGAACTCCAAATCCAAACTTCTTAGACTGTAACGTCAACTGAACTTAATCAGTATCTTGCGCCATCCTTCCCTCAGTATCCACCTGGACCACCTGTCCAAACTACTGCCCTCGTCAGAGGGAAAACTATAACTCTGACAACCACCCTGTCGTCTAGGTCACCTTGGAAGCCTGGAATGATAACTATCTCCTGAATGAGGCTGTCGTTATCATATCCCTAGAACATCCACTTATGTTCTAAAACTGCTTCCGATCGTTTCTCCAGGATTGGATCAATATCAACTTACTGCATCTCGTGCAAAAACAACATCTGGTGTGGTACTTGACATCTCATGATTGACTCAATTGCCAAAGCAAGTGATCTGCCAATTATACACATCCCTCTCTATTTTAGTCTGTAGGACACCTTTAGGGAGGGTGACTCCATCACCTGCAGGTACACTACCGTGCCAGGAGTCTTCCAGTCTAAATACTCATAGAATGCTGTCTAAGTACCCAGATTGGGAAACTATCCAAATCTAGATCTAATACCATAGATCCAGTAACCAGAATGTCTGATATAATATCCAAGTCCTATGTGGAGAAACCATTGTGTGACGACCAAAGAATAACCGATCGTGGTATAGGAATATCACTTCCTACTCTGTGTATGTCATCCAAATATCAGGACATCACACCCTACTACCTTCTTAACAGATCCATCCCCTATTCTGATGAAGTCAAACCTATGACTGTCGCATCAGAAATAGATGATATATCTCCGCTATATCTGTTTTAGTCTATAAATAGACATAAGCCTCCTGTCCACCAATGCTTCCGCTGCTCCTACTGACTACGACAACCCTCTGGCAGAGTCATATAGACGTACACATCTAAAGCTAGTTTAGAACGACGCTATACTCATCCTCCTGCCGGGTCTCACAGTCTGGAACAACAGCAACGGAAAGTCTGGGTAAACAAGAACCTCCCTGTCACCGTCCTTGAGGCTACCGGAGTACCTCTCGGGTGCTTGAGGTTACCCACCATATCTGCGGAGTGGCCAATGGAATGTCAAACCAGATTGAATCTTTAGGTTCTTTATCAAATCTTCAGTAATCGTTTGCGGTTCTGGAATCACTTCCAGTTCTACCATACTCCCACAACTGTTTTTCTGAAAAAATCCATTTTTATTAAAACTGTGGCGAGTCAAGAACAATATCACTATTGATCTTCCAGATGGTAGAAAGTCAACCCTCGTCATAGCCTGGGTCAACCCACAAACAACCATTACAGAAACGTGCCTTGAGTCATCCAGAGTCTGGTTTTAAGCATAAGCTGGACGACTCCCCGTATCTTAACAATGTCAAGATATGAACTGTTCTATATCCAAAACAGAAACAGCGGCACTGATTTAATTGAACCAGATTCAAATCATGCAGCTGTCTCCAGTGCATGTCAAGTAAATGGAGAGAGGCCGATCAGCGTTACTCAACTTAGGAATGCTTCCAATTATGAGTAACCTGTAAGAGAAGCAAGTTCTCTTAATCATTACTATCAACTGAATACCATACACAAATATCTACATCTTTGATCACCTTGAAGAATCCCAATATTTGCAATACCTGGTTCTCTACTTTATTCATATACCTATAACTTCTCAAAATTTAGACCCTGTGTTTCTACGAAACACCTGTCTAAGAACTAGAGAAGTCATAAGTAAACAGAATATAGTACGAGGACCAACCCCTCTGTCCTAATGGACACTGGACAATATACAATACTCTGTATAACTCCCATGAGTTTTACAACTCAAACCCTGTGTGTCGTAGGTTGAAAACTGTACTTATGGTTAAGAAGAATTACACCGCTGTTCAATTCTCCTTACCTAACCATCTACTGATATAGGTAAATGTCATAGACATAATTTCAAAAAGGTATATCTCACTCTAAAAAAATAGACGTACAGATATATCAATTTGAAATTGGTGCATAATAACGGATATTTAAAACCAAATATTTGCCGACCGGCAAACAACCCAGGTGACTTTCTCAAATATCACCAATTACAACGAATTCCGATATAATGAGGATGATCACCCAATTCCCAATAACTTACTCCCACTCATCATCTGTAAAACCATACAGATGTGAGAATCAAACCTGGTAAATACATACCCTGGAGTAAGTGTCTAATTGGGAAATCAGTTTTCTTGTAACAGTACACAGTGAAACTGAAACATTGAAATGTTTCAATGGGGTATCCGGGTATTCCTAGTAATGCCTCTTCCATTATCCTGATTCACAACTATAACCGTATATTTCTTTGCCATCTCTCCAAATCCCTTTTTATGTATTTAGTCGTTACCTTCTGTACACCCCTATAGGCCAAATGGTTTTCTTCCTTCTCTACCGTTCGGCACCAGCCTATGGTTTGGAAGAAGACTATCCAATAAGCATAATGGGTGTACTGTCCTAATCCTAGGAGCACTCACAATGCGAGAGAAGGTGAAGATAAAAGACAACCGAATAAACCTTATTCCTATTTCTCCTGAACCAGAATCCATCCCCGAACTGGAACAAGTTCCTTTCGAGTTCGTATATAACCATATGATGGAGTATCCAATAAACTGTGGATCTTCGTAGTGATATGGAGTGTCCTGGAGAAATACAAAGGTGAAGTGGGAGTGGTAACGAAATACTTGGTTTGGTCGTGAATATCAGTCGCAATTTACTTTGCCCTCCTTCTAATCCCTTTCTTTGTCTTAACTTAATACCTTCTGTACACCGTTTAGGCTAATTGGTTTTCTTCATTCCCTACCGGTCGGCACCTGCCTATGGTTTGGAAGAAGACTATCCAATTTGCATAATAGGTGTACTGTCCTAATCCAAGGAACACTCGTAACCTGAGAGAAGGTAAAAGGAAAAGACAACTGAATAGTCCTATTCGTTTTCTCCAGAACCAGAAACCATCCTCGAATAAATTCCTTCGAGTTCGTATATAACCATACGATGGTTTTGTCCAATGGAAGTGGACGTTCGTAGTAATACGGGGTGTCCTGGAGAAAAGGGTAAAAGTAGGAGTGGCAATGAAGTCTGCAACTTTGACAATCCAAAGCCAGTGTTTAAGAAGGTTCGGTTAATTTTGGTCACTGAGTCATAGTCAAGGGTCGGGTCATGGTAGCTGCCAAAGAGAGAGAGAAAAGAAACATTCAACGTGCACTCTAACCTAGATCAGAATGGTTATCACTTTATCTAATCAGGAAACCTCCCACTGTTCCGTCAAATTCTCCTCCAAACCTGAAAGAAGAATTAGTAGGGATCACCCGAGGAGTAAACCAACTCATCAGTAGGAATCGGGATCCAACTATCATCACATGATAACGTGACGGAATCCGCTCACGTTATCACACTCCAGAAGGTATGCGCATATCTGGCGAGTTTCAGTTTCTTTAGAAACTCCCGATGTGATTTTTACCCCATGCTCTTATGACCTTGGCATGAGGTCAAAATGTCATAAGTCACATGTCAAGTTCTACCCATCATTATCCAGGTTAGTTTGAACCTACCCGTACATACCTTTGACGTAGGCCAAAATAGTAGTACGACTGTCCCAAACCAACGCATTCTATTTATGCAACAAATAAATATCCGGCAGCTACCAATCACTATGCCTTGGCGTGAGGTCAAAATACATAGTTTGAATACTACCGAATATTTAACTGAAATAATGGAGGGCTACAAATGGTTTCTGGCGAAAACCTTTAACGTAATGAACTTGATATCGTTGAAGGAACCGGATAGCTTTTTAAAAATATAGTGACGAAAACCTTTGCTAAAGAGGTCACTCCCGGTGAAGGGATCTCGGCTCTTTCCCCGTAGAATGAGGTGCAGGATATTCCAACTGAATACCACGATGCAAAGCAAAAGTAATCGGCTATAGTGAAGTTATTGCCCTGACTCAAACTTCTGTCCAAGGGGTCACTCCCGGTGAAGGGATCTTGGCCCTTGCCTCGTCGACTAAGGAGCAGGATATTCCAACTGAATACCACTGTGCAAAACAAAAGTGAACGTCCTTGCAATAACAGCTTTTTTGAAAAATTGTTCCAACAACATCAGAATAGGTTTGTTTAGCTTGCATTGATCCGAATCAACGCAGTCCCATCAATTGATCACACCACAAAAGAACGAAAATAATGATGTACGTATATGCCATCCGCATTCGCTACTGGGTCCCGTCATCACCCGTTAGGTTACTTAACTAACGACAGAGCGGGGACTGGACTAGCGCGGATGCAAAACATATACAACATATACTAGTATATATATCAATATATAATATTCGCTCAAGGCGTGATAAAAATGCAACATCACAGAAATGTAATAAGCATCACAGAACAATACAGATATCTGGGATCCCCGGGTTTCATAGAGCCGCTACTGAAACCCGACGTTTCCCTGGTCGTGTGGATAGCCTGTGCAATGAAATCCTAGACCCCTACGGGCGCGGCAAGTTACCCACCGAGACCTGAAGCGAGCCAGCCCCCTTCAGCAACGTGAATGGACCACCCAACACTTCACGGAATCTGGTAACTCGGGCACCCCTCCTGGGTCAACCTATACCCCCTACGAGTGCGGCGAATAGCCCACCAATTCTAGAGTAAAGCCCTCTCCGTCTCAATGCCATAAGATGCGGGCTTGTTATCCTATAAAACCCGGCTATACGTGCACCCCACCGCGGGGAATCCTAGTACAGAAAGTAAAATATACATACAATGGGTACATCGGCCTCGACCCGGTCGTGCCCCAAAAGAATAATACAAACAGGCAGTGACGGCAGTCCATATGTCGGACGCTCGCCCCGCAATATCAAATGTATGTATAAAACAAAACTGTACTAACATTGCAACCAGGCTATCCCCCACGACCAATCCACAATATCACAGCACAACACAGAACATCAACGTGAATGTCACGTTCGTAAATCCGTCTAAAAGGGCTATAGCAGTTAGACAGGATTTACCGATCAAATGACATTTATGGTCGTAGATATAATGTAAATACTGTGAACTAACATGTTTAAAATTTTCGATCGACTGAATTTTCCGAAGTGGGCCCCAAGCACAACTGTAGCACTCAAAAACATCCGGGCCCGAAAAGAATATACCAAAAACCCTATTTCCATGTCAGTAAACCACTGTAGAAATTTGGTACGGTTTGGCCACAAAACGGCGGCGGTTCACCGGCCAAAACGAAGTTTTGGCCGCAAAACCGCCGCGCTACAGTAACATCAGCGTACCAAATTTTCACAGAATTCATAAAAAACCCTGCACGTAATTTTCCAATATACCAAATAATTTTTAGAGCAAGGAAAAATTCGACAGAAAGTGCGACATGGAAATGTGGTTTTTAGAAAATCCGATCGATCGAACTTGTAAACACGTTAGAGCAAGCTAGACTAGGTTAATGGCGTGGCTCTGATACCAATGTAAGTGCACGACGGCGCCCCGGCTGTCGATCCGACGCCGGAAACGCGGAAACAAAAAACTTTGCGAAACTTGCAAACCGGCACCACCGCGCACTAAAACCCGGATCGGGCCATTAACCTAGCTGCTAGCAAACAAAAGAAGGGTAGAGAGTTATACCAAGCGATCCGTGTCCTTCGGTCTTTGTCTCCACTCCGATCTCCTCGCGGAATCTCCAGTCGTCGCCTCCTCGTCGAAACGAGCACCACATCGCCGGGTTCTTTTACGGGCTCCTACCTCTGGACCGAGGCAACTCGGGCGCGAAGTTGGCTAGCCGACGAGTCCAAGGTTTGCTATAGGTGTAGTGTAGAATACTATGTCTCTTTTGGGGTTTATGTTGTCATTGGTGATGGAGGAGAGAAGGAATGAACTTTGGAGAAGTGTTAAGGATTTTGTGAGCAAGCAAAATGAGATGTATCAATTTCCCTCACCAAATCAAATGAACCTCTCTCACTTTCCTAATGTGGCCGGCCCCTTATGATAAAATGGTGGAGGGAAAAACAAAACAAGAAGAAAGGTAAGTGTAGTAAAAGCAAAGGGGTGACCACATCCAAAAGAAATGATAACCATATCATATCAATATCTAATCCATCCTAATCACCATTTAATGCAAAGGAAGAGATGGAAAAAGAATCTCATCATGAAGCCACAAAAGCAAGAAACCCCCTCCACATAGGTAATTTGCAAAACTGCAAATAACTCCCTCCATCGGAAAGTCCGGCCGTGAAGGAACAAAGGAAAACCGGCCGGAACGGAATGCAAACTGGCAACTTCAGAAAACTGATCCCGTAATAAATTATAGGAAAACCCCGCGACTGCATATACATGCCCGCATTTGTATTCCCACTGAACACAAATGCAAAGAGACAAAATCTACACTGTCTAATACTAGGATCCGGCTTAAACCAAAGCCGGCTAGTAAAATCCGTCCGATCACGATCCGTGCAATGCCGCACGTATCAAATCGAACCCTGTCATATCTCCATACGGCCTCTATAGCGTTTCGCCCGAAACTTGAGAAACTGGTCTGTGGGGGACTCTAAAGACTCGTCAATACATTGGCTGCGGATTTAACCACTAGCACGTCAGAGGTATTAGCCAATACATAACGGGCTACCAGGTACTGACCAAAAGGGACGTCTGTGAGCGAACTCACCCTGACACCCTACTGAGCCGGTCAGTGACAATATCTGTACAGTCCGGTCCATTCGTCTATGAGCATCGCATGGCGGGCCTAGAGGGTTGGTAAAAGTCAGACCCCCAAAAGCGGTACAAGTCATGTCGGAGATCAGCCCAGAACACCCTGAGATACTACTGGAATACCTACCAGTAAATCTTCTGCCTTGGCCAAGGACTTTTCATGTACTGGCTTTCTTAGACACAGCGCGACCTCACCCCCAATACCGGGAGAGACGAGCCCCTGCAGATCCGCTCATTGCCTCCATGTAGCTCGGGACTGTACCCAACTAAAACCTATTTGCACGTCTCCTTTGAGCGTGGTAGGGTAGTAATCAAAGCACAGTGGGAACTCACACGAGACAAATAACGATATCAGGTCAATGAACTAACCTGTACACATGTCACCAGGGAACTGCTATCTGACGTCAGGTATAATACCAACTAGCAGGTTCCCGGCGAATCCTGTCCGGTGTACTCATAACCCAATGAGCACCTGTATACATCTTAGGTGAACCAACTGCCACCAGTGGCTTGTGAGACCGGCCACCGCCCCTCGTCGGGGTCTCGACTGTATACACTAGTCTACTTTGGAGTATCGATGCCCTGTCTCGAAACTCCCACGACTAGGAACCTTTTAAGGATGTGCTTATAGACCCGAGCTCCCACGTATATGATCGCCCTCATACTGCTCGTAGTCAAGCAAGAATCCTATGGGCGCTATCAACGTGCAATAGTGACCTGTAAGGTCACCTAAAGCAGTACACGATGATAAAGATAAACCAGATAGCATACTATTATCTTGAGTAAGACTGTCCTACTGGGATATGTCCTCCCTCAATCATTACAATCACATGCATGTGATCCAATAATTGACTCTGAGGGCACTATCTCCAACACGGACTGTACGGGAGTGTTACTGATTGGATTCACAGGAGAATGTACAGGCTTGCTTGTTGATCTTCTGATCGCTCAATACCTAGGTGGCTGTTACGTTTAGCTGGTCGCTTGCAGCTTGTGGGTGTTTGATATGATTATCACCTACTGCCGGCGTATTGACGATTCTTTAGAGTTCTACACAGAGGTTTCTTGGCTCAGGAAAAATGGAGTAGAAGCACATATATGATATGTGCGGGACCGAGAACAATACGTGTATGTGATACCGTATTATATTCTCGCGATATGAGATATCGGCCGGGTATATGTGATATAGCCGGGTCATCGGATCAAGTGTTGATTCGATGAACTGATACAGATTATATTAGTCGGTTATTTGTGAAATAGCCGGATTATCGGATCAAGTGTTGATTCGATAATTTAATGTATAATTATATATTTGATATATTAAATTACATTAACTGATATAAGCTCACTAAAAGATTCTTTTTCTCACTCGGGTAATACATTAATATATATGCGATATATGTTAATTGCATTATTTTATTTTATTACAATAAATATTGTATATGTGATATATAATATTGTAACAAGTTATGATTACTAATGAAACATGATTAGTAGAGATTAAACATGGTTTGGGTTTGATTTGGGTTAATCTTTTCTAGAAGCTTCTATAAGCTTTTATTTTGTTTCTTGCAAAGATATTTTGTTTAGATATTTTGCAAGATATTTCCTAACCCAACCCATACCTTTTAACCCTAGTTAACTCTCTACATTGGTTAGCTTTTTCTTTGGTCAACCATGGTTGCATTTGTAGTTATCATAACATTTCATTATTCATCACAAAAGGATTATTATTCATTTTTCTTCTTCTTCCTCCTTGCAAAGCTTTCTAGCTTTCGGTTTTGTGATGGATTTGAGTGAGATTAAGAAAACAAATGAGAGCTAAAATCCTACTTCATCATCCTAATCTATCCTAGCCATTTAGATTAGGGTGTTCACTTCATTTGTGAGTGAGAGCTTGTGTTTAAGAAACTTCAAGGTAGATCATCTTAGTTATCGAAAATCGGAAGCAAGTTTGCATCATTCTCTTCGTGGAGCCTCTCTAGAGTTCGGGAACTTGATGATCGCAGCGAAGGGCCTCAACACGGAGCTTTAGAAGTGAAGGACTGGACTACAAAGGTTGTAATCCGAAACTCTTAGATGTTAAAGTGTTTAACATGCTTAATTTCGCCTAATCTCTACTTTAAAGATTTTGGTTAAGGTTGTTCGGCACGTCTAAATTTTGAATTGGGCATGGTTGATACCTTGTAGACCCTTGTGAGAGTGCCTAGTAAACCTACAGATACCAGATGAATAATGTGTTAGAGGTGACATTTGACCCTTACCCAGATTTGGGAGGCCGTACGACGGATTTACCGTATGAGATATATATATTGATGATGGATCCACACTCTTGACTCGAGGATGTCATATTATATTAGGGTATCAGGGATACTATTGAGGCGGGATCACCGACTGTTATATTTGTATATATATAAATATGATGTTAGGCGGTTTCCTTACCTTTCAATCAGCCTGTAGTTACTTGTAAATGATAAATTAGACTCGAGTCATACCTATTTCAAAACTAACGAATCGTGAGTATTTTAAAGACAGGCCAAGGGATTCTACGGATATTTCAAAGGACATACCTTTTCTTGAAAACACCGTAGCCCTTATTTTCAAAATACCATGATTCGCGTTATTTCAAATGGCAAAACTGTATGACTCATATTTATATAAATGCAGATTAGTTTCCATTGTGTTTATTATTCAACTCCCACTTATTATTGCAGTTCGCATCGCATCGCATGCTTATATTATGTTTTTCATATGCCATTATTGAGATCATGCTGCCAGGACACCAGCACAATTACTGATGATGCGTATGTTCCACATACACTTACTTCCGGCTCACACACATCATCATCGGTAATTGCCATGTCACGTACACTTTAGAGAATATTACTCATTGACATAGCTTGTAATTGATAGTTCGACATGGTATTAGCGTACTCGTCTTTATATGCTAGTTTAGACATTGCAGTTATTACTTGCTATTTCATGCATATTATTATTCACTGTTATGCAGTATTATGGAGTTTTATGCTGATATTCACTGTTTACTTGCTATTGATGATTGGATTTCGGATTTCCATGAGATTCCTGGATTTGTGGGAAAACCGCAAGAATATATATAAACTTCTCTCTCTCTCTCTCTCTTTTTAAAATGAAAAGTGCGGTTTTCTCATGATGTATGAGTCGTCCACCATGATGTTTTCTCGGTTATGAGATGGATTTCGAGACCCGATTCGAGGAGACGTATGAACCGTCTCGGGTACATGGTGGACCCGGTATGGTATCCTGGGGCGAGAGTGATTTCATGGAGGATGATGAGCCTGGCAGGGGCAGACTGCCTACCTGTGATTTACCTGGCGCATCGGATATCTGGAGGATACCGTTCGTGGTCGTGTGATTGATGATATGGGCCAATCCTGACTGACGGAGCCCTAGATATTAAGATTTGAGACACTGAGATTTTGAGATTTGAGATATTGAGATATTGAGATTTGATGATACAGGCCATTACGGATAGCCGATGCCTGAGAAATTGAGATATTGGGATTTATGTTTTGTGTCGATGCTAGACACTGATTATGTTGATTTCATTGATGATACCTCGTTTTAAATATACAGAAATCTCACTAAATTATGAAAGCAGTTTCTTCATTTACATGTATTCTGTTTTCATGCATTCATACCTCATTCATATGATATGTTGCTACCTGAGACACTGACACGAGCACATGGGATTACACTTATGTATAGATGTTTACCCATGCCACCTTTTCATGCTTCAGACTTATCATTTTGAGGTTATATATATACTTGATCGTATTGACCTAGTATTGTGTCATACATACGATTTTTGCTCGGTGATGTTTTCTACTCACGAGTTGGCAACTCACCCCCGTTGTGCCACAGTTTCTTACAGGTTTTGCCGTACAGGTTTCGTTACGGCTTTGCTGGCACACTGCATCCATTCCGGATGATTTACTTTGGTAGGTGGATTCACTTGCATCGTGACCACCATTGTACTTATTTTATTCAGTTGTATCTAGAAACTCCATCAACCAGACATGTATTTATTTCAGAATTAGAGACTAGAGTTGTTTATTCTTTCGACCTTAGAATCACGCGTTGTATTATTATGGATTTCATGCTGTTTTGTCCTTTTCAGTTTTGATCCTCGCCCTTCGGCGTTGTATATTATATTGCTTGCTTGGTTGTGACCGTCGATTGACAAAGAGCTAGCTCCCGCTTGGGGATGCCTTTTATCATTCATGTATATATGTATCTTGTTGTACCCCGTTCGAGGCCAGTATTTACAAAGGAAACTCTGCCGAAATTTTTAGAAAAGACTTGATGTTTTAAAAACGCATATTCGGCTTATTTTATCAAACACTTTCTTTTAAAATGGTTTAGATTTCTGGGATTTTGGCTTACTTGAATTAGATGGAGCCCTATAGACTTCATATGAGCCATTTCCGGCTCGTGACACTAAAGGTCGCGCGGGTGGTTTTAATTCAATCTGGAAATGACGGGTTAAACTTGACTTGCGGTCTATGATTTATTGACCTTGTCAAGATTATAGATCGCTCGGGGTAAAATATTATCGGGAATTTCAAACGTTGAAATTTGCAATGAGATTGCATACCTTCTATGAGATAGTTGGATCCCGATACCCACTGCGTGTAAGAGTTACTCCAGGGAGAGTTTTACACATCATAATTAGCCGATCAAGTAGGTGTCTAGAAAGGTGTTAACGGGGTTATGCCACTAGGAAAACAAGGTTTGTTTTAATTAGGTCCTTGTGAAAGCACGGGGAACCTCCCTCAAAGTACCGACACTGGCCTGGCCTAAAGATTAGCGAACTTGTAGGGTGTAATTAATCCCGACTAGTCTTACCTTTTAGGGTTTGAATAGATTTGACTAAAACAGTGGGAGCCATCATGATTAGATAAAATAATAACCAATCTAATTTTGTAAGAGCATACGCTGAGTATTTTCATCTCTATCTCTCCAGGTAGCGACCATATCACGCCTTAATCAAAATAATAATACAGATGTATTGAACGAACCCGCTTGTTATACTGAGCTAGGGAACGTTGTTCCTGCTCCAACTTATAATTGTTATAAGACCGAGCAGAAAATAGGGGATTACCAGGATTCCCGTACCTCCCAAACGAAGAAAGTTCATGATGATGCATCTTCTTTGGGTGTGTTCATTACAGAGAACTGTTTCTCAGTATCCTTTACGTCCTGGGTATGAGATACCGGATCAGGATCCCACATATGTAATTTATTACATGGGCTAAAGATAGGTAGAGAACTGAGAACGGGTGATAAGTTTCAAGAGTTAGAAACGGTACAAGTGTTGCAGCCAAGTTGTTGGCAGTTATTACCCTGTATTACCAAATACATTGATTCTGAACGAATATTATTAGATACCGAACCTGATATACAATATCATATCAGTCTCTTTATTTAGTAAAGAAGAATATAATTTTGTATTGTTGGATAATGTTTTGAACATTTCCTATATCAAGAGCTAATCGGTTCAGGCATGTTATCTAAATGCATATACGTTCTAAATCAAACCACAGTTCTTAACGTACAGAACACACAAAAGATGAAGAGTTCAGAAATGAACGAATCCTATTTGAGGTATTGTAGCCTAGGTCATATCAATGCGACCCGACTAGCTAAGTTACATTAAGATGCATATTTAAATCAGTTTGAATCTACATCTTGTGAAACTTGCCAGTCATGTCACAAAGATAAGATGACCATAGCTCCGTTTATTGGAATCAGGGAAAGAGTTAATGAAATATTAGGATTGATACATGATGATGTATGTAGGTCCCCTGTCTACACATGCCAGGATAGGTTCTTTGTACTTCATTACATTCACTGATGATCTCTCTAGATTCGCACATGTTTTCCTGTTGAAACACAAGTCTGAAGCTTTTGAGAAATTCAAAGAATATAAGTTAGAAGTATATAACCAAAAAGGGTAAAAGTATTATGTCCTTTCATGTGATCAGGGAGGAGAATACTTGAGCACGGAATTCCTAGACTATTCTAAAGGAGAATGAGATTCTCTCTCAGCATTAATCCTCCATATACACCACAGCACGTCCGTGTATTAGGGCGGAGCAATCACACCCTATGTGATATGGTGTGCTCTATGATGAGTATTACTGAGTTGCCTATTTCTTTTTGGGGGTTATGCACTTGTCAAGCTGCATACCTATTGAATAGGGTTCGAACCAAATGAGGTGCCTACCACTCCATATGCGATATGGTATGGGAAGAGCCTATCTCTTAAGTAAGTTAAGATTTGGGGTTGTCCGGCCTTTGTCAAAAGCAAAATCCGGACAAGCTCGAGGCAAGGTCAGTTCTATGGAAGTTTGTTGGATATCCCAACCATTCGCAAGGGAATATCTTCTACATGCACTGAGGAACAAAAGGTGTTTAATTTCTCAGCATGCCACCTTTTTAGAAAATGAATTTTGTTTTGGAAACAAATTTAAAGTCATGAGGTATAACTGGAAGGAGTTCCAGCTATACAAACTGCAGCTGATGATTTGGAAGAACCGTAGGATTCAATTGTTCCCAACGAAGCTCAGTCTCTCCGCCGATCTGGTAGGGTCCTCACCTACGTGAGAGATACTTCGGTTTTCTTTATGACAGTGGGAAAGAGGGTTGCATCATGAGATGATGACCCAACTAGTTTCGACCAGGCCATCAGGAGTGGGGACTCTGTAAGAATGGCAGGATGCTAAGCGATCTGAGATGGAATCTATATACACCAACAAAGTATGGACTTTGGCTGCTTTATCTAAAGGGTTAATTCCCCATCAGGAGCAAGTATATCTTGAGAAGATTGCTTGGTGTATATGGAAAAATTGAGACTTTCAAAGCTAAGACTTGTTGCAAAAGGTACTCGTCATTGACCAGGTGAGGATTATGATGAAACCTTTTCAACAGTGGCTATACTTAAGTCCATCCAGATCCTACTTGCCATTGCTTCATACCATGACTACGATATCTGGCGGTTGGGTGTCATGACTGCTTTTCTAAATAGTGATTTAGAAGATAGCGTCTATAAGTACACGGCCAGAGGGATTCGTAGACAGTGGGAGCAGCGGAAACGTGTGCAAGTTGCTTTATGAATTAAAGCAGGCATCGCGGAGTTGGAACGTCTGTTTTGATGTGTTAGTCATAAAGTTTGACTTTATCAAAAGGGTAGATGAACTTGTATTATACAAAAAGGCAGTAGGGAGTATGGTGGTGATCCTCGTATTGTACGTGGATGACCTACTCTTGATAGGGAAGGTATTTCCTATGCTACGCTCGGTCAATCTCCTCTTATCACAAGGATTCTCCATAAAGGATCAAGGTGATACCTCCTAAATCCTGTGTTTTGGATCTATGAGATAGATCTAAGTGGATGTTAGGATTCTCACTAGGTGTAGTAAGATGGTATCAATCGATCATGGGGAGAATCACTGAAAAGCTTCCAGGGTGGTAAGGTCGACTGAATGTTAGTCACAGGCATTGTCTTCACCCTCAGTGGAGGGACGGTATGTTGGAAGAGTTCCAAGCTAGATACCATGGCAAACTAGACGATAAAGGCTGGATATATCTCTACCAAGGATGCTACTAAAGAGGCAGTCTGAATGTATTAGTTCATGAGATGAACTTCCTTCCTACCATTGTGTGTTATGGCTTAGGCCTAGGAACCCCCATCCCATCAGAGATCTAGACATATTCTAAGGCAGTATCACCTGATCATGGAGATGGTTGATCTCCAGGGAGATCAAGGATACGAGAGTATACTACAGAGGACAACACGGCGGATCCACTCACAAAGGCGTTTTCCCAATAGAGACTTTTATGGGATGGTTGAGTATGGGATACTTCAACCACTGCTGATTGTTGGGTATGGGATACTACAACAGATGGCCGTAGTGCAAGTGGGAGATTGTTAGTTATATGTGTGCCCTAGAGACCATTACTGTACATACGATGTATATTGTATTTGATGCTTGGACATATACATGGAGGACTTTCTTGCTCGACATGATAGTATGCTATCTGGTTGCTCTGTATCTTAACATGTACACTGATTGTCTCTATGTTACATGTTGATAAAGCCTTTAGGATGAGTACTTGACTACCAGGACTATGATGCAGATCATACTAGTGGGGACAGAGTGTCGTTAAGTACATCCTTCAAATGTTCCTAGTCATGGGTGTATCGAGACAGGGCATCGATATACCAGTGTAGACTACCGTATAGCTTCTCTACCCATTTAGATGTGCGATGGATGATCCCATATCCATTGGTGTTTGACATCAGAGACAGTATACGGGTGCTCAGTGGAGACTGGGTACACTGAATGGACTCGCCGAGAACTCCCAGATGGTATTATACCTTACGTCAGATGGTAGTTCTCTGGTGACACTGATACAGGTTAGTTTGTAGACCCGAGACCGTCACAGAGTCTTGTGTGATTCCCACTGTACTTTGATTTCCACCTTACCATGTTCAAGAGAACTTGCAAAATGGTGGCTTTTGGGTACAGTCCCGAATCACATGGAGGCAATGAGCGATAGGAGGGGTTTCGTCTCTCCCGGTATTGGGGTTGATGTTGCGCTGTGCTCGATTGGCTATAACAGGAAGTCCCTGGCCAGGGCTGCTTCAGAGATACACTGGTAAGTGTTATCAGTAGTTTCTCGAACCGTTATGAGCCTCATATCAGCACGACTTATCGAGTTACTAGGGTCTGACGTTTACCACCCCTAGACGAGATATGTGACATATCAGACGAAGAGACCGAACTGTACGGTAGTGTTACTGATTGGATTCGTAAGAGTGCGAGCAGGCTTACTTGTTGATCTTCTGATCGCTCAATACCCGGGTGGCCATTACGTTTAGCAGATCGCTTGCGGCTTGTGGGTGTTTGATATGATCATCACCTACTGCCGACGTATTGACGAGTCTTTAGAGTCCCACACAAAGGTTTCCTGGCTCAAGCGAAACGGAGTAGGAGTGCATATGTGATATGTGCGGGACTGAGATTAATACGATATGTGATACAGTATTCCATTCTCGAGATAAGTAATATCGGTCGGTTATATATGATAAAGCCGGGTTATCGGATCAAGCGTTAATTCGATAAATTGATTCATTTGATATTAGTCGGTTATATGTGATATAGCCGGATTATTAAATCAAGAGTTGATTTAATAATTTAATGTATAATTTTATATTTGATATATTACATTACATTAACTAATATTAAGTTCACTTATGATTTCTTTTTCTCACTTTGTGCATAAGTATATATGTGGTATATATTTGTGTATATGATTATGTGTCATGCTTGATGATACATGCAACTTGGGTGTGTGTATGACTTACACCATGCTATGAATAATGGAGGCTTTTTATTTATTTTGGTAAATCAAAATGGTGGCATTTTGTCATGGCAAGAAGCTTTGAGAAGCTTGGATTTGCATTGACTAAAGTCCAAAAGTTTTGTTTTGCCTAAGATATTTATTAACCCAACCATTAAACCTAGCCATGGTTAACTCTCTACAAAGGTTAACATATGATGTTAACTCGCCTAAGGTTGCCATTCTTCACTTGGTTAATTCCATGAGAGTTTTCTTCTTCTTCTTCCTCTCAAGCTTTCCAGGCTTCAATGGAAAATGATGAAAACTTGTGAGAAAATTAAATCTAAAGTGAGCCTACTTCCTACTTCATCATCCTTTACTACTTTCCATTTAGTATAGGGTGTTTGCTTCACTAATTCTATAACTATTGAAGAGATAGCTTGGGTTAGTGTCTCCTCGACGTAGATCATCTTCGGCCTCGAAGACTTCGAAGCAAGCATGTTCTATTCTTCTTGTGGAACCTCTCTAGAGCCCGGAGTTCACTACTTGCAGCGAAGGACTACTACACAGAGCTAATGAAGTGAAGGACCGGTCTACAAAGGTTGTATTCCTTGTTCACTTTAGTTGCAAAGTAGTTTGCATTTAATTCCGTCGTATTTCTAGTATACGATTCCAGGGTTAGGGTTAGCTAGAACGGAAATTTTTTGAATATTGCATGGACAATGCCTCCCGAAATCTTGCTGCCGTGCTAGGCAACCCTGTAGGATTGAGTTTCGATGATTGGGTTTCTTGATTTATATTTTGTGCGCCATGGTTGCACCTACTGGAAATTTTATTTTCTGCATTGTTATTGCACTTGATATGTGTTTTATACACCGCTACATTTGTTTATGATTTGTGCATATCTATTGCACTTGATTTCGATTTTGTGCCTTGGTTGCACGTGCTTATGATTTTGTATATTTCGATGCTGTCGATTTGATTTTTGTGCGTGTGGTACGCACTCGATTTGATTTTTATACTCAGTATAGCTCATATGTGCTTGCAGTGCATTGATACATGTTTTGTGCACGTAGTTGCACACGTTTATGATTTTAAACACCTTGGCATGCTCGGTGTTGTTTTTGGTGATCATTGAGATATTGATGAGTTTTCGTGCCTTGTTGCACCAGATTTGTTTTCGTGCATTATTACACCAGATTTGTATTTCGTGCATTTGTTGCACCAGCTTGATGTTTTTGTGCGCGTCTGCACTTGACGTTCGTTATCATGCATACTACTGCACTAGATGTTTTATACTGACCAAACGCACTTGATTTGGATATTCGCGCATGTTGGGCGCAGGATATGAGATTTTTTGTATACTGGGTACACTTGATTGGGATTTTCATTCATGCATGTTAGTTGCATTGGGTTAAGATTTTCATGACCTATAGATGCATTTGATATTGTTGTCGTGCACATCTGATGCACTGGACAGATGCTTTCGTACATACCCGTTGCACTTAGTTTTGCTTTTGTGCACATTCGTGGCAATTGTATTGGATTTGATTTTAGTGCGCACCAGACGCATGTGATGTTGGATACGCCTTTTGAGGCTGATTTTATTTATGAGTTTCGCATTTTGATGGTGGATACTATATTATTTAGTAGCCGAGCAGCGCTGGTCTGAGGACAGTGCCTGAGTACTTTTGCATGCATAAAAGTTTACTAAGAGGTTTTCAAAAGGAGTTATAGTCTCGTTATTTCTTACGTATCCGCGAGTGACACGAAATTTTACAAAGAGAACCTTCTGGAATTTTTCATAAAGGCAGGACGTATAAATTGAGCAAACATATATAAGTATATATTTACTACTTTACAAATGATCGTCCGTCACTTGTGCCGTGAGCGATGCATCGCACGGCAATTCGGGAAAGTTTTTTGCATGTGTTTTATCCAATTTTTAGAGAAAATTTAAAAGGATGCGTGCTATATACGTATTATGATTTGACTATAGTGCATTGGACTTCCAGTAGTAGAATTCGTGATTCGTATTTCCATTTTAACTACGATGATTGCGTGATACTTGACGGAGTTTGATTTTTGAGTTTCGTACTCGTTTTCAGGCGCACAGGATACAATGTGGTATTTCTATGTCTTTCGTGATTTCGAAACCCCGTTGATTTGAGTTGATTATTGAAATGTTTTAGTATTTGGGGGTTTAAATTTAAATTCGGGGACCGAATTTATTTAAGGAGGAAGACTGTAACATTTTAGAAATATAAAAATATTATTTTTGGAATTTAATATTTAAAATAATATATTTCGCGAGAACTATTTGATTTGGGAATAGGGGTTTTTCGCAAAATGGTATAAGTATATACCAATATTTAGAAATTTATCGGAGATTAAAATGATTTATTTATTATAATGATATTTATCGGATTTTTGGCCAAATCCGTGTTTTTACATTTTTTCATGGCTAGTGGACCATGTCATGTGCATATATTACATTGTATTTGTGTTTGTGTTTGTAAGTTTTGCAAAGAAAGGATAAAAGAATCAGAAAAGAAAAGAAAAGCAAAGAAAGAAAGAGTTTGAGTGTGAAAAGAGTTATGGATAAGAAACAAAATTGATATTTTGTGAGAGAGTGAGTGTAGGGGGATATTTATGAGTGATAGGTTGAGCTTAAGAGAGTGAGAAGGTGAGACTTGGCTGCTCCTTTCCCTCCTTCTCCATTGTTTTCTTCATGCCATTTCTTCATCTCTTTCATTCTCCCACGACCTCCATGCATCACCTCCAATCCATACTCAAAACATCATGCCCCATTCACATAAAACATGCACAAACCTATTCTAAACCCTTAGAACCATTCATGTTTGGATTTTAAAGACTTTGGACAACTCAAGAATTTTCATTAGTGGCCAATGAGGTAATCCCTTCGCTTAGATTAATGTTTATGTTAAATATCATATTTTAGTTTAGAATTTGAGTTAATTTGGATATGTGATCTTAGAAAATTCCAAGTTGCTGTTAAGTGGTAAATAGAGTTTTAATGAGTGTTTACAAGACCTTAAAGAGTGTTCTATTGACTTGGAAATGAGTTTAGAACCCGATACACGAAATTAGAATTTTCCCGTATTGGTTTGTAAAACCTTAAGGCCTACAGGGTATCTGGAGCTATCTGAGGAATTTTTAAGAAAGTTAAGCAAGTCCATTGACCTAGATAAACCACTAGAAGACAACCACCAAAGTATGAACCCAAAACTCCTCCTTTGGGCTGACGAGATCAGATTTTTTCTTAATGTCGTTGTAGGGTTCCTAGGCACACTAATGAGGTCTCACAAGGCATCAACCGTGCCAAATTCAAAAAATTCCGGTGCCGAGAAACCCTAGACTAGATCGTTAACTAGAGATTAGGCGAAACATGCAACTAGTTAACAACTTAATTAAGAGTGCACGAAAATACAACCTTTTTAGATCCGGTCCTCCACCTCCATAGCTCCGTGATGATGTCCCCTCGCTGCGATCATCGGATCCCGGGCTCTAGCGTCGGCTTCATCGGAGAAATGGGCGGGCTAGATCATCGACTTCGATGCCGAAGATGATCTACGTCGAGGCAACTCAAGATCAAGCTCCAACTTCACCAAGTCATGAAACTTGTGAAGAAAACATCCTATACTACATGGCAAGTGGTAGTGGATGAAGAAATAGGAAGTGGGTTCACTTTAGAATTGGATTTCTCACTCTTTTTCTCTAGTCACCATTGAAGCTAGCAAGCTTCTTTCTTGAAGAAGAAGAAGAAGAAGAAGAAGATGATAATATGATAAGAATTATGAATAAAATGGAAATAAAGTCATTCTTATCATATTAGCAACCATGGTTAAGTGTAGAGATTAAACCAAGGTTAGGTGAATGGTTAGGTTTAGGATAAAACAAAAATGGCAAAGACTTTCGAAGCTTCATGAAGCTTCATGAATAAAACAAGAAAGCCACCATTTTATTTTTACCAAAATGAATAAATAAATTATATATAAACCTTAACCATTAACCTAAACCATGGTTTAAAGCATACACACCCAAGTTTTCAAGTATCATCAAATATGATACAATCAAGTGCACAAAAATATATCACATATACAATGTGCACATTCAAGTGAGATAATAAATCTTAAGTGAACAAATACTAGTTAATGCAAAGTAATATATCAAATATATAATTATACATTAAATCATTAAATCAACACTTGATTTAACGATCCGGTCATATCGCATATGAGCGACTAATATCCAATGTATCGACTTATCGAATCAATCCTTGATTCGATAACTAGGTTATATCGCATACAACCAATCGATACTGTTGCGCCACGGCAGCGTCCCGGCCGTCTACTCGAGGCCAAAATGCGGAATCAAAATTTTTTCTTAACTTTTAAACTGGCGCTACCGCGGACAATATACCCGGATCGTAACCATTAACCTAATCCTAGCAATCTAGAGAAGGGTAGAGAAGTATACCGAGCGATCCGTGTCCTTCGGTCTTCTCGTCGTCGTCCCGATCTCCCGCGGAATCTCCGTCCATCACCTCCTCGTCGAAAAGGGCACCACGTAGCCGAATTCTTTTACGGGCTCCCACCTCTGGACCGAGGCAACTCGGGCGCGAAGTTGGCTAGCCGACGCGTCCAAGGGTACTGTAGGTTGTAGTGTAGTGGCTTGTCTCTTTGGGGTTTATGTTGCCATTGGGTGATGGAAGAATCAAAGAACTTTGGAGAGGGGTTTTTGATTTTGGAGCATACAAATGAGATGATCTAATTTCCCTCATCAAAAAAATGAAATCCTCTCTCTCTCCCTCCTCAAGTGGCCGGCCCCCTCTCATATCAAATGATGGAAGGAAAAAAAAACAAATGAAACCATGAAGGGAGGTAAGTGTAGGAAACTCCAAGAGGTGACCACATCAAAAGGTTATGATAACTATACCAAATCAACTCAAATCAACTCTAATCACAATAAAGCAAGCCATCATGAAAAAGCAAAGATGCTTAACCTTTCATAATGCCACAAATGCAAGAAACCCCCTCCACAAATGTTATTTGCAAACTTTCAAATAACCCCCTCCATCGGAAAAGTCCGGCCGGGAAAGAACAAAGAAAAACCGGTCGGAACGGAATGCAAACTGGCAACTACAGAAAACTGATCCCGTAATAAATTACAGAAAAACCCCGCTACTGCATATACATGCCCGCATTTGTATTCCCATTGAACACAAATGCAAAGAGACAAAATCTACACTGTCTAATACTAGGATCCGGCTTAAACCAAAGTCGGCTAGTAAAATCCGTCCGATCACGATCCATGCAATACCGCACATATCTGATCGAACTCTGCCATATCTCCATACGGCCTCTACAGCGTTTCGCCCGAACCTTGAGTAACTGAGTGTGTGGTGGACTCTAAAGACTCGTCAATACTATGGCTGTGGATTTAACCACCAGCACGTCAGAGGTATTAGCCATACGTGACGGGCTACCAGCTATTGACCAAAAGGGACGTCGATGAGCGAACTTATCCTGACACCCTACTGAGCCTGTCAGTGACAATATCCGTAAAGTCCGGTCCGTTCGTCTATGAGTATCGCATGGCGGGCCTAGGGGGTTGGTAAAAGTCAGACCCCCAAAAGCGGTACAAGTCGTGTCGGAGTGTAGCCCAGAACACCCTGAGATACTACTGGAATACCTACCAGTAAATCTCCTGCCTCGGCCGAGGGCTTTGTGTAATGGCTCTCCTAGACACAGCGCGACCTCACCCCCAATACCGGGAGAGACGAACCCCTGCAGATCCGCTCACTGCCTCCATGTGGCTCGGGACTGTACCCAACTAAAACCTGTTTGCACGACTCCTTTGAGCCATGGTAGGGTATTAATCAAAGCACAGTGGGAACTCACACGAGACAAATGACGATCTCAGGTCGATGAACTAACCTGTACATATGTCACCAGGGAACTGCTATCCGACGTCTGGTATAATCCCAACTAGCAGGTTCCCGGCGTGTCCTGTCCGGTGTACTCATAACCCAATGAGCACCTGTATACATCTTAGGTGAACCAACTGACACCAGTGGCTTGTGAGACCGGCCACCACCCCTCGTCGGGGTCTCGACTGTACACACTAGTCTACTAATAGAGTATCGATGCCCAGTCTCGAAACTCCCACGACTAGGGACCTTTTAAGGATGTGCTTATAGACTCCAGCTCTCACGTATATGATCGTCCTCATACTGCTGGTAGTCAAGCAAGAATCCTAGGGGCTCTATCAATGTGTAATAGCGACTCGTAAGGTCACCTAAAGCAGTACACGATGATAAAGATAAACCAGATAGCATACTATCTTCTTGAGTAAGACTGTCCTACTGGGATAGGTCCTCCCTAATCATTGCAATCACGTGCCTGTGATCCAATAATTGACTCTGAGGGCACTATCTCCAACAATCTCCCACTTGCACTCAAGGCTAATTATTGGGATGTCGCATACTCACAGCCCGTGTGATACCGAACACCCAACTCCTCTACTAGTCCGTCTTACAAAGCTCGTTCGCGAAACTATTGCGTTCGAGGAATAGCCTCAGTGAGTGGATCCGCTGTGATGTTTCTTTCTATATCTCTCTATATCTCAAGTTCGCGGAGAAAGCCATCTCCCGAAATGAGCAATACCTGTTTTAGAATGTGTCTCGATGTCTGATGGGACCTAGCTCATAAATGAACTCCAAATCCAAACTTCTTAGACTGTATCGTCAACTGAACTTAATCAGTATCCTGCGCCATGCCTTCCCTCAGTATCTGCTTGGACCAGCTGTCCAAACTGCTGCCCCTTGTCAGAGGGAAAACTATAACTCTGACAGCCACTCTACCATCCAGGTCACCTTGGAAGCCTGGAATGATAACCGTCTCCTAAAGGAGGCTGCCGTTATCAAATCCCTAGAACATTCACTTATGTTCTAAAGCTGCTTCCGATTGTTTCTCCAGGATTGGATTAATATTAACTTATTGCATCTACTGCAAGAATAACATCTGGTGTGGTACTTGACATCTCATGATTGACTCAATTGCCTAAGCAAGTGATCTGCCAATCATGCACATCCCTCTCCCCTTTAGTCTGTAAGAAACCTTTAGAGAGGGTGACTCCATCACCTGCAGGTACACTACCGTGCCAGGAGTCGTCCATTCTAAATACTTATAGAATGCTGTCTAAGTACCCAGGTTGGGAAACCACCCAAATCTAGATCTAAAACCATAAATCCAGTAACCAGAATGTATAATATCCAAGTCCTATGTGGAGAAACCACTGTGTGACAACCAAAGAATATCCGATCGTAGTATAGGAATATCACTTCCTACTCTGTGTATGTCATCCTAATACCAGGACATCACACCCTACTACCTTCTTAACAGATCCATCCCCTATTCTGGTGAAGTCAAACCTATGACTGTCACATCAGAAATAGATGATCTATCTCCGCTATATGTGCTTAAGTATATAAGCCTCTTGCCCACTGTGCTTCCGTTGATCCCACTGACCACGACAACCCTCTGGCAGAGTCATATAGACGTACACTTCTAAAGCTAGTTCAGAACGACGCTATACTCATCCTCCTGCCGGGTCTCACAATCTGGAACAACAGCAATGGCAAGTCTGGGTAAACAAGAACCTCCCTGCCACCGTTCTTAAGCATACCGAAGTACCTCTCAGGTGCCTGAGGTTACCCACTTTATCTGTGGAGTGGCCAATGGAATGTCAAATCAGATTGAATCTTTAGGTTCTTATCAAATCTTCAGTAATCGTTTGCGGTTCTGGAATCACTTCTAGTTCTACCATACTCCCACTACAGTTTTCTGAAAAAATCCATTTCTTTTAAAAATGTGGCGAGTCAAGAACAATATCACTATTGATCTTCCAGATGGTAGAAAGTCAACCCTCGTCATAGCCCGGGTCAACCCACAAACAGCCATTACAGAAACGTGCCTTGAGTTATCCAGAGTCTGGTTTTAAGCATAAGCCGGACAACTCCCCGTACCTTAACAATGTCAAGATATGAACTGTTCTATATCCAATATAGAAACAGAGGCACTGATTTAATTGAACCAGATTCAAATCATGCAGCTGTCTCCAGTACATGTCAACTAAATGGAAAAAGGCCGATCAGCGTTACTCAACTTAGGAGTACTTCCAATTATGAGTAACCTGAAAGAGAAGCTAGTTCTCTTAATCATTACTATCAACTGAATACCATTCACAAGTATCTACATCTTCGATCACCTTGAAGAATCCCGATACTTGCAATACCTGGTTCTCTCTTATACCTATAACTTCTCAAAATTCGGACCTTGTGTTTCTACGAAACACGTGTCTAAAAACTAGAGAAGTCATAAGTAAGCCGAATATAGTACGAGGACCAACCCCTCTGTCCTAATGGACACTGGACAATATACAATACTTTGTACAAGTCCCTTGAGTCTAATAACTCATTCACTGTGTGTCTTAGGTTGAAAACTGTACTTATGGTTAAGAAGAATTACACCGCTGTTCAATGCTCTTTACCTAACCATCCACTGATATAGGTAAATGTCATAGACATAATTTCAAAAAGGTATATCTCACTCTATAAAAACAGACGTACAGATATATCAATTTGAAATTGGTGCATAACAACGGATATTCAAAACCAAATATTTGCCGTCCGGCAAACAACCCAGGTGACTTCCTCAAATATCACCAATTACAACGAATCCCGATATAATGAGGATGATCACCTAATTCCCAATAACTCACTCCCACTCATCATTTGTAAAGCCATACAGATGTGAGAATCATACCTGGTAAATACATACCCTGGAGCAAGTGTCTAATTGGGAAATCAGTTTTCTTTTAACAGTACACAGTGAAACTGAAACATTGAAATGTTTCGATGGGGTATCTTGGTATTCTTAGTAATGGCTCTTCCAGATTCACAACTGTAACCGTATATCTCTTTTCCATCTGTCCAAATCCCTTTATATGTCTTTAGTCATTACCTTCTGTGCACCCCTTTAGGCCAAATGGTTTTCTTCCTTCCCTACCGTTCGGCACCAGCCTATGGTTTGGAAGAAGACTATCCAATAAGCATAATGGGTGTACTGCCCTTATCCTAGGAGCACTCGCAATGCGAGAGAAGGTGAAGATAAAAGACAACCGAATAAAACTTATTCCTATTTCTCCTGAACCAGGATCCATCCTCGAACTGGAACAAGTTCCATTCGAGTTCGTATATGACCATACGATGGATTATCCAATAAACTTGGGATCTTCGTAGTGATACGGAGTGTCCTGGATAAATACAAAGGTGTTTTAGGATTGGCGAAGAAATACTTGGTTTGGTCGTGAATAGCAGTCGCAGTTTACTTTGCCCTCTTACTAATCCCTTGCTTTGTCTTAACTTAACACCTTCTGTACACCATTTAGGCTAATTGGTTTTCTTCATTCCCTACCGGTCGGCACCTGCCTATGGTTTGGAAGAAGACTATCCAATTTGTGTAATAGGTGTACTATCTCCTAAACCAAGGAGTACTCACAATGAGAGAAGGTGAAAGGAAAAGACAACTGAATAGTCCTATTCGTTTTCTCCAGAACCGGAAACCATCCTCGAATTCCTTCGAGTTCGTATATAACCATACGATGGTTTTGTCCAATGGAAGTGGACGTTCGTAGTAATACGGGGTGTCCTGGAGAAAAGGGTAAAAGTAGGAGTGGCAAAGAGGTCTGCAACTCTGACAATCCAAAAGCCAGTGTTAAGAAGGTTCGGTCAACTTGGTCACTGAGTCATAGTCTAGGGTCGGGTCAATGGTCGCTGCCAAAGAGAGAGAGAAAAGAAACACTCAGCGTGCACTCTAACCTAGATCAGAATGGTTATCACTTTATCTAATCTGGAAACCTCCCACTGTAACGTCGAATTCTTCCCCAAACCTGAAAGAAGAATTAGCCAGGATCACCCGAGGAGTATACCAACTCATCAGTGGGAATCGGGATCCAACTATCATCGCATGATAACGTGACGGAATCCACTCACGTCACCACACTCCAGAAGGTATGCGCATGCCTGGCAAGTTTTAGTTTCTTTAGAAACTCCCGATGTATGTTTTTACCCCTAGGACCCAAGTGACCTTGACTGAGCCAACATATCAAAGGATCCTAGTCAAGTTCAACCCATCATTATCTTGATTGAATTAGACCCACCCGCACGAGTCCTTGACTGAGCCAAAATAACCGTACGACTGTCCTAACCAATCACATATCCATAAGACAGAAAAGCATTACAGTGCTACCGCACACTACGCCTCGGCTGCGCACGACATACGTAGCAGGAATACTAAGCAATACCAATCTGAAATGACGGAGGGCTACGGCTGGTTTTTGGCGAAAAACCTTTAACGTAATGAACTTGATATCGCTGAAGGAACCGGATAACTTTTTATAAAAATATAGTGACAAAAACCTTTGCTAAAGAGGTCACTCCCGGTGAAGGGATCTCGGCTCTTTCCCCGTAGAATGAGGTGCAGGATATTCCAACTGAATACCACGATGCAAAGCAAAAGGCAATCGGCTATAGTGAAGTTATTGCCCTAACGCAAACTTCTGTCCAAGGGGTCACTCCCGGTGAAGGGATCTCGGCCCTTGCCTCGTCGACTGAGGAGCAGGATATTCCAACTGAATACCACTGTGCAAAACAAAAGAGAACGCCCTTGCAACAACATCTTTTTGAAAAATGTTCCAACAACATCAGAATAGGTTTGTTTATCTTGCATTGATCCGAATCAACGCAGTCCCATCAATTGATCACACCACAAAAGAACGAAAATAATGATGTACGTATATGCCATCCGCATTCGCCACTGGGTCCCGTCATCACCCGTTAGGTTACTTAACTAACGACAGAGCGGGGACTGGACTAGCACGGATGCAAAACATATACAACATCTACTAGTATATATATAATATATAATTTTCGCTCAAGGCGTGATAAAATGCAACATCACAGAAATGTAACCAGCATCACAGAACAATACAGATATCTGGGATTCCCGGGTTTCATAGAGCCGCTACTGAAACCCGACGTTCCCCTGGTCGTGTGGATAGCCTGTGCAATGAAATCCTAGACCCCTACGGGCGCGGCAAGTTACCCGCCAAAACCTGAAGCGAGGCAGCCCCCTTCAGCAACGTGAATGGACCACCCAGCACTTCACGGAATCCGGTAACTTGGGCACCCCTCCTGGGTCAATCCTATACCCCCTACAAGTGCGGCGAATAGCCCGCCAATTCTAGAGTGAAGCCCCCTCCTTCTCAACACCATGAGATGCGGGCTTGTTGCCCTCTAGAATCCGGCTATCCGTGCACCCCTCCGCGGGGTAATCCTAGTACAGAAAGTAAAATATACATACAACGGGTACATCGACCGCAACCAGGTCGTGCCCCAAAAGAATAATACAAACAGGCAGTGACGGCAGTCCACATGTCGGACGCTCGCCCCGCAACATAAAATGTACATATAAAACAAAACTGTACTAATACTGCAACCAGGCTATCCCCACCGACCGATCCGCAACAACACAGCACAATCACAGAACATCAACGTGAATGTCACGTTCGCAAATCCGTCTAACCGGGCTATAGCAGTTAGACAGGATTTACCGATCAAGTGACATTCACGGTCGCAGATATAATGTAAATACTGTGAACTAATGTGTTTAAACTTTTTCGATCGATCAAATTTATCGAAGTGGGTCCCAAGCATTACTGTAGCACTTAAAGAGAGTCTAGGCCCAAAAAGAATATTCCAAAAACCCCATTTTCAACCCAGGAGCTCACTGCAAAAATTTGGTCCAATGAATAGTAAAAACGGCCGCGGAACAGCCGTAAATACGTGGGTTTGGCCGCGGTTCCGCGGTGGAATAGTGAGATCACGGTACCAAATTTTCACAGAATGCTTAGAATTCCCTGCACATGTCACTGCAATGTACTGAAAAAATTTTGGAGCCAAAAAAATTTCGACAGAAAACTGTGCAAATGAAAATGGGTTTTCGGAAAATCCGTTCGATCGAACTTGTAAACACGTTAGAGCAAGCTAGACTAGGTTAATGGCGTGACTCTGATACCAGGTTGCGCCACGGCAGCGCCCCGGCCGTCTACTCGAGGTCAAAATGCGGAATCAAAATTTTTTCTTAACTTTTAAACTGGCGCTACCGCGGACAATATACCCGGATCGTAACCATTAACCTAATCCTAGCAATCTAGAGAAGGGTAGTGAAGTATACCGAGCGATCCGTGTCCTTCGGTCTTCTCGTCGTCGTCCCGATCTCCCGCGGAATCTCCGTCCATCACCTCCTCGTCGAAAAGGGCACCACGTAGCCGAATTCTTTTACGGGCTCCCACCTCTGGACCGAGGCAACTCGGGCGCGAAGTTGGCAAGCCGACGCGTCCAAGGGTACTGTAGGTTGTACTGTAGTGGCTTGTCTCTTTGGGGTTTATGTTTCCATTGGGTGATGGAAGAATCAAAGAACTTTGGAGAGGGGTTTTTGATTTTGGAGCAAACAAATGAGATGATCTAATTTCCCTCATCAAAAAAATGAAATCCTCTCTCTCTCCCTCCTCAAGTGGCCGGCCCCTTCTCAAATCAAATGGTGGAAGAAAAAAACAAATGAAACCATGAAGGGAGGTAAGTGTAGGAAACTCCAAGAGGTGACCACATCAAAAGGTTATGATAACTATACCAAATCAACTCAAATCAACTCTAATCACAATAAAGCAAGCCATCATGAAAAAGCAAATATGCTTAACCTTTCATAATGCCACAAATGCAAGAAACCCCCTCCACAAATGTTATTTGCAAACTTTCAAATAACCCCCTCCATCGGAAAAGTCCGGCCGGGAAAGAACAAAGGAAAACCGGCCGGAACGGAATGCAAACTGGCAACTACAAAAAACTGATCCCGTAATAAATTACAGAAAAACCCCGCTACTGCATATACATGCACGCATTTGTATTCCCACTGAACACAAATGCAAAGAGACAAAATCTACACTGTCTAATACTAGGATCCGGCTTAAACCAAAGCCGGCTAGTAAAATCCGTCCGATCACGATCCGTGCAATACCGCACGTATCTGATCGAACCCTGCCATATCTCCATACGGCCTCTACAGCGTTTCGCCCGAACCTTGAGTAACTGAGTGTGTGGTGGACTCTAAAGACTCGTCAATACTATGGCTGTGGATTTAACCACCAGCACGTCAGAGGTATTAGCCATACGTGACGGGCTACCAGCTATTGACCAAAAGGGACGTCGATGAGCGAACTCATCCTGACACCCTACTGAGCCTGTCAGTGACAATATCCGTACAGTCCGGTCCATTCGTCTATGAGTATCGCATGGCGGGCCTAGGGGGTTGGTAAAAGTCAGACCCCCAAAAGCGGTACAAGTCGTGTCAGAGTGTAGCCCAGAACACCCTGAGATACTACTGGAATACCTACCAGTAAATCTCCTGCCTTGGCCGAGGGCTTTGTGTAATGGCTCTCCTAGACACAGCGCGACCTCACCCCCAATACCGGGAGAGACGAACCCCTGCAGATCCGCTCACTGCCTCCATGTGGCTCGGGACTGTACCCAACTAAAACCTGTTTGCACGACTCCTTTGAGCCGTGGTAGGGTAGTAATCAAAGCACAGTGGAAACTCACACGAGACAAATGACGATCTCAGGTCGATGAACTAACCTGTACACATATCACCAGGGAACTGCTATCTGACGTCTGGTATAATCCCAATTAGCAGGTTCCCGGCGAGTCCTGTCCGGTGTACTCATAACCCAATGAGCACCTGTATACATCTTAGGTGAACTAACTGACACCAGTGGCTTGTGAGACCGGCCACCGCCCCTCGTCGGGGTCTCGACTGTATACACTAGTCTACTAATGGAGTATCGATGCCCAGTCTCGAAACTCCCACGACTATGGACCTTTTAAGGATGTGCTTATAGACTCCAGCTCTCACGTATATGTTGGCCCTCATACTGCTGGTAGTCAAGCAAGAATCCTAGGGGCTCTATCAACGTGTAATAGCGACTCGTAAGGTCACCTAAAGCAGTACACGATGATAAAGATAAACCAGATAGCATACTATCATCTTGAGTAAGACTGTCCTACTGGGATAGGTCCTCCCCAATCATTGCAATCATGTGTCTGTGATCCAATAATTGACTCTGAGGGCACTATCTGCAACAGATACATTCATCGCGAGAATAGAATACGATATCACATACACGCATTATTCTCGGTCCCGCACATATCTCATATGCGCTCCTATTTCGTTTCGCTTGAGCCAGGAACCTCTGTGTAGGACTCTAAAGACTCGTCAATACGCTGGCAGCAGGTGATGATCATATCAAACACCCACAAGCCGCAAGCGGTCTGCTAAACGTAACGGCCACCCGGGTATTGAGCGATCAGAAGATCGACGAGCAAGCCCGCTCACACTCTTGTGAATCCAACCAGTAACACTTACCGTACGGTCCGGTCTGTTCGTCTGATATGTCACATATCTCGCCTAGGGGTGGTAAACGTCAGACCCCAGTAGCTCGATAAGTCGTGTCGATATGAAGTCTATAACAGTTCGAGAAACTACTGTTAACACTTACCAGTAAATCTCAGCAACCCTGGCCAGGGATTTCCGGTTATAGCCAATCGAACACAGTACAACATCAACTCCCTATACCGGGAGAGACGAATCCCTTCCTATCGCTCATTGCCTCCATGTGATTCGGGACTGTACCCAAAAAATACCTTTTTGCACGCCCTCTTGGACGTGGTAAGGTGGAAATCAAAGCACAGTAGGAATCACACAAGACTTTATGACGATCTCGGGTCTACAGACTAACCTGTACCAGTGTCACCAGAGAACTGCTATCTGACGTGAGGTATAATACCACCTGGGAGTTCTCGGCGAGTCCGTCCAGTGTACCCAGTCTCCACTGAGCACCCGTATATCATCTCTGATGTCAAACACCAATGGATATGGGATCATCCATCGCCCATCTGTATGGGTCGAGAAGGTGCATGCTAGTCTACTCTGGTATATCGATGCCCCATCTCGATATACCCACGACTAGGGACTTTGAAGGATGTACTTATGGACTACCATGTCCCCACTAGTATGATCCGCATCATAGTCCAGGTAGTCAAGTACACATCCTAAGGGCTTTACCAACATGTAACAGAGAGACAATCAGTGTACACGTTAAGGTAAAGAGCAACCAGATAGCATACTATCATGTTGAGCAAGAAAGTCCTCCCTATATATGTCGAAGCATCCACGACAATATACATCCTATGTATAGCAATGGCCTCTAGGGCATACATATAACTAACAATCTCCCACTTGCACTAGGGCCATCTGATAGCAGTGGTTGTAGTATCTCATACTCAACCATCCCATAAAAGTCTCTCTCTGAGAAAAGGCCTTTGTGAGTGGATCCGCCGTGTTGTCCTCTGAGTCTACTCTCCTTACCTCGATCACCCTGGAGATCAACCACCTCCATGATCAGGTGACACTGCCTTAGAATATGTCTGGATCACTGATGGGACGGACGTTCCTTGGCATAAGCCACAACTCCATTGTCACACAATGGGAGGAACTAAGTTCATCTCATGAACAAATGTACATCCAGACTGCCTCTTTGGTAGCATCTTAAGTAGCGATGTATCCTGCCTTTATCGTCTAGTATGCCACGGTATCTAGCTTGGAACTCTTCCAACATACCGTCCCTTTACTAAGGGTAAAGACGATGCCTGTGACTGACATTCAGTCGTTCTCATCACCCTTGAACACTTCCAGTGATTCTCCCCAGGATCATTTGATACCATCTCACTTCAACCAGTGAGAATCCTAACATCCATTTAGATCTATCTCATAGATCCAAAACCCAGGATTTAGTAAGTATCACTTTGATCCTATATAGAGAATCCTTGTGATAAGCGGAGATTGACCGAGCGTAGCATAGGAAACTCCTTCCCTATCAAGAGTATGTCATCCACGTACTCTACGAGGATCGCCAAAATACTCCTTACTACCTTTTTGTATATACAAGGTTCATCTACCATTTTGATGAAGTCAAACTCTTTGACTACCACATCAAAACAGATGTTCCAACTCCGCGATGCCTGCTTTATCCTATAAAGCATCTTGTACACGTTTTCGCTGCTCCCACTGTTTACGAAGCCCTCGGACTGTGTACTTATAGACTCTCTCTTCTAAATTATCATTTAGAAAAGCAGTCATGACACCCAACCGCCAGATATCGTAGTCATGGTATGTAGCCGTGGCAAGTAGGATCCGGATGCACTTAAACATAGCTACTGGAAAAGGTTTCATCATTTTCCATGCCTGGTCGATGACGAAAACCTTTAACAAGTCTAGCTTCGAAAGTCTCAACTTTTCCATCTACACTAAGTGATCTTCTCAAGATATACTTGCTCCTGATGGAGATTTAACCCTTCAGATATAGCAACCAAAGTCCATACTTTGTTGGTGTACATGGATTCCATCTCAGATCGCTAAGCATCCAGCCATTCTTACAGAGTCCCACTCCTGATGGCCAGCTCGAAACTAGTTGGGTCATCATCTCATGATGCAATCCTCGCTCCCACTGTCATAGAGCAACCGAAGTATCTCTCAGGCGGGTAAGGAACCTTACTAGATCAGCGGAGAGGCTGAGGTTCGTTGGTATCTACTGAATCCTTTGGTTCTACCAAATCATCTGCTGTAGTTTGTGTTAGTTATATGTATGCCCTAGAGGCCATTGCTATACATAGGATGTATATTGTAGTGGATGCTGGGACATATATAGGGAGGACTTTCTTGCTCGACATGATAGTATGCTATCTGGTTGCTCTTTACCTTAACGTGTATACTGATTGTCTCTCTGTTACATGTTGGTAAAGCCCTTAGGATGTGTACTTAACTACCTGGACTATGATGCGGATCATACTAGTGGGGACAGGTAGTCCATAAGTACATCGTTCAATGTCCCTAGTCGTGGGTGTATCGAGACGGGGCATCGATATACCAGAGTAGACTAGCGTATACCTTCTCGACCCATACAGATGGGCGATGGATGATCCCATATCCATTGGTGTTTGACATCATAGATGATATACGGGTGCTCAGTAGAGACTGGGTACACTGGACGGACTCGCCGAGAACTCCCAGATGGTATTATACCTCACGTCAGATGGCAGTTCTCTGGTGACACTGGTACAGAGTAGTCTGTTGACCCGAGATCGTCATAGAGTCTTGTGTGGTTCCCACTGTGCTTTGATTTCCATCTTACCACGTCCAAGCGGGCGTGCAAAACGGTGGTTTTTGGGTACAGTCCCGAGTCACATGGAGGCAATGAGCGATAGGAGGGGATTCGTCTCTCCCGGTATAGGGAGTTGATGTTGCACTGTGTTCGATTGGCTATAACAGGAAGTCCCTGGCCAGGGCTGCTCAGAGAATTGCTGGTAAGTGTTACCAGTAGTTTCTCGATCCGTTATGAGCCTCATATCGACACGACTTATCGAACTATTGGGGTCTGACGTTTACCACCCCTAGGCGAGATATGCGACATATCAGACGATCAGACCGGACTGTACGGTAGTGTTACTGGTCGGATTCACTGGAGTGTGAGCGGGCTTGCTCGTCGATCTTCAGATCGCTCAATACCCGGGTGGCCGTTACGTTTAGCAGACCGCTTGCGGTTTGTGGGTGTTTGATATGATCATCACCTGCTGCCGGCGTATTGACGAGTCTTTAGAGTCCTACACAGAGGTTTCCTGGCTCAAGCGAAATGAAATAGGAGAACATATGAGATATGTGCGGGACCGAGAATAATGCGTGTATGTGATACCGTATTCAATTCTCGCGATGAATGTATCGATTAGGTTATATGTGATATACCCTAGTTATCGAATCAAAGGTTGATTCGATAAGCCGATACATAGGATACTAGTCGGTTATATGCGATATGACCGGATCGTTAAATCAAGTGTTGATTTAATGATTTAATGTATAATTATATATTTGATATATTACTTTGCATTAACTAGTATTGGTTCACTTTAAATGGATTTTCTCATTTGAAGTTCACATGTTGTATATGTGATATACTTTTGTGCACTTGATTGTATCATGTTTGATGATACATGTTTACTTGAGTTTGTGTAAAGATTAAACCATGGTTATTTAAATGGTTAGGGTTTTGTTTTTCATATCTATTTATTCATTTATTTATTTATTTTCTTTTTGGAAAAAGAAATGAGAAGAATGGTGGCTTTCTTTGTTTGTATTTGAAGATTCATGAAGCTTTGACTTTGTCCACCATTCTTATCTCATGCTTAACCCTAACCATTTGATTTAACCCTAGTTTAATCTCTACACTTGACCTTGGTTTGCTTATGATAAGGATTGATTTTCTTTTCTATTTTATATTATTCTTATCATAACATTTCTTCTTCTTCCTTGAACTCAAGAAGAAAAAGCTTTCTTCATCAATGGTGAATTGAGCAAACAAGTGAGAAATCCAATTCTAAAGTCTACCCACTTCCTATTTCTTCATCCTCTACCTCTTGCCAAGTAGTAGAGTGTGTTTCCTTCACAAGTTTTAGGGCTTGGTGAAGGTGGAGATTGATTTAGCGATGCCTCGACGTAGATCATCTTCGGCATGGACATCGACGACCTAGCTTGCCCATTCTCCGACGAAGCCGAAGCTTGAGCCCGGATTTGATTTGGACAGCGGAGAGGACCTCGTTGCGGAGCTATGGAGGTGGAGCACCGGATCTACAAAGGTTGTATTTCCGTATCTTGTAGTTAAGTGTTAACTAGTTAGCTTTTTCGCCTAGTTTTCTAGCAAACGATCCGTAGTCGGGTCTCTCGGCACCCATAAATTTTTAATTTGGCATGATCGATGCCTTGTAAGAACTCATTAGGGTGCCTAGGAACCCTACAGTGGTATCAGAGCCTAGCTAGAGCCTTAGGCGAAGTCTAGACGGAATTTGAAGTCCGATCGAACCAAAACCCGAACCCGGATCATGCTCTCTGTCCAATTTTTAAAAACAGGGATTTTTCAGTATTAAAAATATCCAGAAAATCAAGCAGGGTTTATTATGAAATACTGTGCAAAACGGAGCCGTAACTCCGTTATGACGGTGCGGAACCGCGGCCTAAGCCCACGTGGCGCGGCGGTTCCGCGGCGATACTGTAGACACTTTGATTTCACTTTGCACAGTAATTCCTATTTTCTGGAGTTGGATTTTCTGGGAATTTTTAATATTTATTCAAGAGTTGATTTTTTCTGAGTTGTTTTGGGGATTCGGTGTTTCGATCGGAGTATCAAATTTTGTCTATGTGGCGTTCCGGATAAATTTTAGAATATGTTAAAAAGTTCGACCGGATATAAATACCCAATTTTTCCCCTGTCGGGAAATTTCCAAGTGTTGGATTTTTTCCGAAGTTTAACGACGTTCTAAGTAGTGCAAGTAACGCGATGGTCCCTCTAGAAGACAACAAACCTTAACTCGATTATGTGACCGTCTTGAACTGCCCTTTGAACCTTCGGGTTTGGGGCAGTACGGCGTGCCACATGTGAGGCGTTGGCTTGACCCTTCTACGGCTGGACCGTTGGTACTGAGGCACGAACTGAATGTTGTTAGACTTATTTCATGAGTTGAGGTATATCGGGAAAACTTGGGTGTTCGATTGTTCGATCGGAAAGTTTAACATTTTCTGTTTATCTGGAATGAGATACAATAATTGGAATTCACAAAAGTTATGTGATAACTGAATGAATATTATAAACGTAGCAGTTTAGTCTCACTTGATCGGTTGCCACGGAATTTTGATGTGATCAAAAGTCCGTCGCAATCACGTAGCGTACGCGGATACTCGCCGGGTAAACTTAATAGACAGCCTCACTCCATAGCCCCGACCAAGTGACGGTAGGAGAACCCCGTCGCCGAAAGCATCCGTTCGGGTGCTCGCGGTAGCGGTGTTCCGCCTTGGTGCACTTCGTCGACGGTATCGGGGGTGCAGCCGTCTACTGAAGTTTGCGACGGGCATTCGATCAGGATGTCGGGAATCTTGTTGAATTACCCGACTTGATATTGAAAAGTGTTTTCGATAATGAGACTAAAATGCGGGGTTTATAATTGTTAGGCATGCGATGTCTAAGGTATTCATTTGGTCAGGCATGCGATGTCTGAGGAGATTGCGGATTCCAACTGTTGTAGTTTTACACTTTCTTTTCTGTGACCGTAAGTGTAATATGTGATATCGCCGGTTTCGTTGCTATATGTCAACGACAATTGGGATGTGCATATTTACTTACGTTGATAACATGTGATGTTATGTGTTGCTGGATATGTTTTATTGGATCGTCGTGTTTGAATAGCCGGGGGTTTTTATGTGAGATGAGTGTTTTTCATTTTCATTCATGTACAAACTTGTATGTAATATTCTTTTATTGGGGCACTTCCAGGTTGCGGGAGTTGTCACCTGTTGTATATTATTTACTTTTCCGCACTAGGATAGACCCAAGGAGGGGAGCACAAGTAACTGGGTTCTGGAGTCCAGTGGGAGACCAACTCGAGGAGTCAAGTCCGGGTCTCCTAACTCTAGAATTGGTAGGGTTGCTTGCCGCTCTCGTAGGGGTCTAGGGGTGTGGGTTTGGCTATTCATCACGACCGTGGAATCCGTGTTTTATACTGGCTCGTATTGAAAACACGGACGTCCTAGTATATCCAATATTTCATATGATTCTTCTGCTGCGATATCTGTGATGTGATCATGTGATGTTCTGTGATAGATACTGTATATAGTATATATGATATATTATATAGACGTTACTTATGTTTTACACCCGTACTAGCCCTGCCCCGCTCTGTCGTTAGTTACCTAACCTAACGGTGCACGAGGGGACATCGAGGCGAATGCGGATGGCATAAGTGTACGTCGTATTTATCTGTGATGTTTAGGTACTTAAATGATGGGACTTCATTAATGTGATTAATGAAAGAAAAGAAACCTAAGATGTTGTAGAATCGAATTTCAAAATAAAAAGGGTAGCTACAGTTCTTGCTTTGCACAGCGGTATATGTGATATATCCTGCACCTTATTCGATGAGGAAAGGACCGAGATCCCTTCACCGGGAGTGACTCCTTTAGCAATAACTGGCAGATGCTACACACTCGGTTTGTCTTTTGATTGCTTTTAAGAGTTTTTGCTTTGCACAGTGATATATATGATATATCCCGCACCTCATTCGACGAGGAAAGGACCGACGATCCCTTCACCGGGAGTGACTCCTTTAGCAAAACTAGAAAAGCCTCAAAAACACTCCATTTTAAAAATCATTTGATTCTACAACGATATCAAGTTCATTACGCAATAGGTTTTCAGAAAAACCAGTCGTAGCCCTTCGTTATTTCAGATAAGTACTAGTTAGTATTCGTGCTGCGGTTGTTTGGCATGCGTCAAGGCGTAGTGTACGGTAGCTAACTAGTGCTTATCTGCTAGCATACGATGCGATTGGATTAGGGTATTCGTACGGCGTTGTTTGGCATGCGTCAAGGGTCGTGCTGGTGGGTTTAATTCAATCAAGAAATGTACGGGTTGAACTTGACTAGCAGACTATGGGTTTTTTGGCATGCGTCAAGGTCATAGCGAGCTAGGGGCAAAATATTATCGGGAATTTCAAGTGTTGAAATTTGCAATGAGATTGCATACCTTCTATGAGATAGTTGGATCCCGATACCCACTGCGAGTAAGTGTTACTCCTGGGAGAGTTTTATACATTACAATTAGCCGATCAAGTAGGTGTCTAGAAAGGTGTTAACGAGGTTACGCCTCTGGGAAAATGAGGTTTACATTAATTAGGTGCGAAAGCACGGGGGACCTCCCTCAAAGTACCGACACTGGCCTGGCTGAAAGATTGGCGAACTTGTAGTGTGTAATTAATCCCGGCTAGTCTTTCCTTTTAGGGTTTGAAGGAAGATTTGATAAAAAGCAGTGGGAGCCATCCTGATTAGATAAAATAATAACCAATCTATTCTTGATAGAGCGCACGCTGAGTGTTTTCTTCTCTCTCTCTCCAGGTAGCGACCATATCACGCCTTAATCAACATAATAATACGGATTATTGACCGAACCCGCTTGTTTTACTCAGCTGGGGAACGTTGGTCCCGCTCCAACTTATAATTGTTATAAGACAGAGCAGGAAATTGGGGAATACCAGATTTCCCGTGCCGCCCAAACGAAGAGAGTGCATGCTGATGCATCATCTTCGGGTTTGTTCATTATACATAACTGTTTCTCAGTATACTTTACGTCCTGGGTATGTGATACCAGTTCAGGATCCCAGATATGTAATCTGTTACATAGGGCTACAGAAAGGTAGAGAACTGAGAACGGGTGATAAGTTTCATGAGGCAGAAAACGGGGCAAGAGTTGCAGCCAAGTCTGTTGGTCACTGTCACCCTGTATTACCAATACATTGATTCTGAACGAATGTTATTAGATACCGAACCTGATATACAAAATCATATCAGTCTCTTTATCAGTAAAGAAATGATAAAATTTTGTATTGTTGGATTATGTTTTGAACATTTCCTATATCAAAAGTTGATCGATTCAGGCACGTTATCTAAAACCATTGATGTTCTAAATCAAACTACAGTTCTTAGTATATGGAACACACACAAGAGGAAGAGTTCAGAAATGAACGAATCCTTCTTGAGGTATTGTAGACTAGGTCATATCAATGCGACCCGACTGGCTGAGTTACATTTAGATGCATATTTAAATCAGTTTGAATTTACATCTTGTGAAGCTCGCCAGTCATGTTACAAAGATAAGATGACCACAGCTCCGTTTACTGGAAACAGAGAAAGAGTTAGTGAACTCTTGGGATGATACATGTTGATGTATGTAGGTCCCCTGTCTACACATGCCAAGACCGGTTCTTAGTACTTCATTACATTCTCTGATAATCTCTCAAGATTCAGACATATGTTCCTGTTGAAACACAAGTCCGAACCTTTTGAGATATTCACAGAATATAAGCGAGAAGTAGAGAACCAGAATAAGGGTATAAGTATTATGTCCTTTGATGAGATCAAGGAGGAGAATACTTGAGCACGAAAATCCTGGACTATTCTTAAAGGAGAATGAGATTCTCTCTCAGCATTACTCCTCTGAATACACCATAGCACGATGGTATATCGGGGCGGAGCAATAACACCCTATATGATAAGGTTTGCTCTATGATGAGTACTACTGAGTTACCTATTTCCTTTTTGGGAATTATGCGCTTGAGAAGCTGCATACCTATTGAATAGGGTTCGAATCAAATCAGTTGCCTACCACCTCATATATGATATGGTATGGGAAGAGCCCATGTCTTAAGCTAGTTAAGATTTGGGGTTGTCCGGCCTATGTCTAAAAGCAAAATCCAGACAAACTCGAGGCAAGATCTGTTATGTACAACTGGAAAGGTTCCAGCTATACAAACTACAGCAGATGATTTGGTAAAACCAAATGATTCAATAGTTACCAACGAACCTCAGCCTCTCCGCCGATCTAGTAGGGTTCCTCACCCACCTGAGAGATACTTCGGTTTCTCTATGACAGTGGGAGCGAGGATTGCATCATGAGATGATGACCTAACTAGTTTCGAGCTGGCCATCAGGAGTGTGACTCTGTAAGAATGGCTGGATGCTTAGCGATCTGAGATGGAATCCTTATACACCAACAAAGTATGGACTTTGGTTGCTATATCTGAAGGGTTAAATCCCCATCAGGAGCAAGTATATCTTGAGAAGATTACTTGGTGTAGATCGAAAAGTTGAGACTTTCAAAGCTAGACTTGTTAAAAGTTTGCATCATTGACCAGCTGTGGATAATGATGAAACCTTTTCAAGTACCTATGCTTAAGTCCATCCAGATCCTACTTGCCACGGCTACATACCATGACTACGATATCTGGCGGTTGGGTGTCATGACAGCATTTCTAAATGATGTTTTAGAAGAGAGCGTCTGTAAGTACACAGCCAGAGGACTTCGTAAACAGTGGGAGCAGCGGAAACGTGTATAAGATGCTTTATAGGATAAAGCAGGCATCGCGGAATGGTGAATGAATGAGTGAGAATAGCAATCATGGGTAAGATAATATCTCATATAACTGTTGTAGAGACTTAACCACGGGTAAAGATAATGGTTAGGTTAATAAATATCTCAAGTAAAACAAAATTAGTGGACTAAGTCAAAGGTTACTACAAGTTTCTACAAGCTTCATAGCCATGATCAATTTCCACCTAATTATGAATTACTTTAAAATACAATAACCCTCAATTATCCATGTCATGGTGTGAGTCTCATACACCCATGTAGCATGTAGCAACAAGCATGACACAATAATATATATCACATATATATTAAATGTGTACAAGTGAGAAAAAGAAATGCTTAAGTGAGCTAATATTAGTTATTGTATGTTAATATATCAAATATATAATTATTCATTAAATTATTAAATCAATACTTGATTTAATAATCGGGCTATATCACATATAACCGACTAATATCAATTGTATCAACTTATCGAATCAACACTTGATTCGATAACCCGACTATATCACATATAACTGACCGATATCACATATCGCGAGAATGGAATACGGTATAATATACACGTATTAATCTCGGTCCTGCACATATCACATATGTGCTCCTACTTTATTTCGCCTGAGCCAGGAAACCTCTGTGTAGGACTCTAAAGACTCGTCAATACGCTAGTAGTAGACAGTGATCATATCACATACCCAAAAACCGTCAGTGGCACTAGCTGTACGTAACGGCTCATAGGTATTGAGCGATCAGAAGATCAACAAGCAAGCTTGCTCATACTGTAAGTCCACGGTAGCGCCCCGGCCGTCTAACAGACGCCAAATGCGGAACAAAAACTTTTCACAACTGGCGCTATCGCGTACTATAACCCGGATATGCCATTAAAGCTAAACTAACAAGCTACAAAGTAGGTAGAAGAGTTATACCGAACGATCCGAGTCCTCCGGTCTTCAACCATCATCCCACGCTTTATTGCGGCTGCTCCGATCTCCTGAATCTCCAATCTTCTTGTCCAGGTGGCACCACGTCGACGGATCTTTAAACGGGCTCCCGCCTCTAAACCGAGGCAACTCGGTCGTCAAGTTTGCTAAAAGAGACGACCAAGATGATGTAGAGAATGAGTAGAACACTTTGTCCCGTTACGTCCAAGGCTATGGACGAACGGTTAATGAAGTTGCCTTTTGGATCGAATGGAAATGAGAAATGGATCACATCTAATTTCTATGCACCAAAACTTATATCTTTTTTCAATTAACAACCATCACCATTCACCAGGGGTGGCCGGCCATATATAGGAGAGAGGGGGTGTGAGTGTAGGAGGGGGAAGGTGACTACAAGATAAAGATCTTACAAAAAATATCCTAAGCATTACAAAACTCCATTAATGAACTAATGAATCATCACCCTTAGTCACCAAAACATTAAATGATCATTTAAAGCACTAATGACTCACAATCCTTATCATCACTTCTAGAATCTTCTAGAAGCATGACTCACCCCCATGGCACACCCAAGAAGAAAAGATAAATCCGTTTTTAACCGAATGTTAAAGACGGGCGATAGAAAACTGGAAACTGGCAACTTCCAAAAGCGATCCTGAAACGAATTTCAGGATAACCCCGTAACAGTATAAGCATACCCGCATTTGTATTACGACCGAATACAAATGCAACTGAGACAAAGAGATTATATCTACACAGTATAATACTCGGATCCGGCTTAAACCAAAGCCGACCAGTATTATCTGCCCGAAAAATGACGCGTGCGAAAACGCACGTGCATTTTCCGAACCCTGCCGTAAAACCATACGGCCTCTACAACGTTTCGCCCGAACATGGGAAAGTGTCTGTGGGGGACTCTAATGACTCATCAACACACTGGCACTGGGTATAACCACCAGCACGTCTGAGGTACAAGCTGTACGTAACGGTTGCCTATGTATTGATCGGAAGGGAAGCTGACGAGCGAACTCATCCATAAACCCTACTGAGCCTGACAGTGTCAATGTATATACAGTCCGGTCCGTTCGTCTAAAGAGTATCGCATATCGAGTCTAGGGGGTGGATAAAGTCAGACCCCTAATAACGCGATAATTCGTGTCGGTATGAAGCCCATCACCACCTGAGAAACTGCTGATCCAAATCAGTAATTCTCCACTACCTCGGCCGAGGATTTCTAGTGATGGCCACCCGTGCACTGGGCGACATCAACCCCCATACCGGGAGAGACGAATCCCCAACGATCCGCTCACTGCCTCCATGTGGCTCAGGACTGTACCCAAAAAGTACCTGTTTGCACGTCTCCTTTGAGCGTGGTAGGGTAGAAATCAAAGCACAGTGGGAACTCACACGAGACAAATGACGATCTCAGATAGACATACTAACCTGTACACATGTCACCAGGGAACTGCTATCTGACGATATGTATAATACGAACTAGCATGTTCCCGGCGAGTCCTGTCCGGTGTACTCATAACCTAATGAGCACCTATATACATCTTAGGTGAACCAACTGACACCAATGGCTTATGAGACCGGCCACCGCCCCTCGTCGGGGTCTCGACTGTATACACTAGTCTACTCTGGAGTATCGATGCCCTGTCTCTAAACTCCCACGACTAGGGACACTTTAAGGATGTGCTTACAGACCCCCGCTCCCACGTATATGATCGCCATCATACTGCTGGCAGTCAAGCAAGAATACTATGGGCTCTATCATCATGCAATAGTGAACTAAAGCATGTATACGATGATAAAGACAAACCAGATAGCATACTATCATCTCGAGCAAGACTGTGATATCGGTATAGGTCCTCCCTCAATCATTGCAATCACGTATCTGCGATCCAATAATTGACTTTGAGGGCACTATATCCAACAATCTCCCACTTGCACTTAAGGCTAATTATTGCGATGTCGCATACTCACAGCCCGTGTGATACCGAACATCCAACTCCTCTACTAATCAGTTTCACAAATCTAGTTTCTAAAACTCTTGTGTTTGAGAAATAGCCTTAGCGAGTGGATCCGCCCTGATGTTTCTTTCTATGTCTCTCTTAATCTCAAGTTCGCGGAGAAAGCCATCTCCCGAATCGAGTAATACTTGTCTTAGAATATGTCTGAATATCTGATGGGACCTAGTTCATAAATGAACTCCAAATCCAAACTTCTTAGACTGTATCGATAACTGAAACTAATCAGTGTCCAGCACCATGCCTCCCACAGTATCCTCTTGGACCACCCGTCCATAATACTATCCCTCGTCAAAGGGAAAACTATAACTCTGACAATCACTCTGTCATCCATGTCACCTTGGAAGCCTGGAATGATAACCGTCTCCTGAAGGAGGCTGCCGTCATCAAGTCCGTAGAACATGCACTTATGTTCTAAAACTGCTTCCATATGTTTCTTCAGGATTGGATTAATATAAACTTATCGCATCTAGTGCAAAAACAACATCTGGTGTGGTACTTGATATCTCATGATTGACTCAATTGCCTAAGCAAGTGATCTGCCAATCATGCACATCCCTCTCTCCTTTAGTCTCTAAGACACCTTTAGAGAGGGTGACTCCATCACCTGCAGGTTCACCACCATGCCAGGAGTCATCTATTCTAAAAACCATTAGAATACTGTCAAAGTACACATATTGGGAAACTACCCAAATCTAGATCTAATACCATAGATCTAGTAACCAGAATGTCTGATATTATATCCATATCCTTTGTGGAGAAACAACTGTATGACGACCACAGTACAACCGATCGTAGTTTAGAAATTTTACTTCCTTCTCTGTGTATGTCATCCAAATACCAGGACATCACACCCTACTAACTTCTCAACAGATCCATCCCCTATTCTGATTAAGTCAAAGCCATGACTGTCACATCAAAAATAGATGATCTTATCTCCGCTATTTATGCTCAAGCCTATAAATAGACATAAGCTACTTGCCCACTATGCATCCGCTGCTCCCACTGACCACAACAACCCTCTGACAGAATAATATATATGTCCACTTCTAAAGCTAGTTTAGAACGACGCTATACTTATCCTCCTGCCGGGTCCCATAGTTTGGAACAACAGTAGTGTCAAGTTTGGGTAAACAAGAACCTCCCTTTCACCGTCCTTGAGGCTACCGGAGTACCTCTCGGGTGTCTGAGGTTACCCACCATGTCTGCGAAGTGGCTATTGGAATGTCAAACCTGATTGAATATATAAGTCCTATTAAATTTTCCGTAATCGTTTGCAGTTCTGGAATCACTTCCAGTTCTACCATACTCCCACTACTGTTTTCTGAAAAAATCCATTTTTACTAAAACTGTAGCGAGTCAAGAACAATATCACTATTGATCTTCCAGATGGTAGAAAATCAACCCTCGTCAAAACCAGGGTCAACCCACAAACTTCCATTACAGAAACGTGCCTTGAGTTATCCAGTGTCTGGTTTTAAGCATAAGCTGGATATCTCCCCGTACCTTAACATCGTTAAGATATGAACCATTCTATATACAATATAGAAATAGAGGCACTAATTTAATTGGAACCAGATTCAAATCATGCAGCTGTCTCAGTGCATATCAACTTAATGGAGAGAGGATAATCAGCATTACTCAACTTAGAAATCCATCCAATTATGAGTAACCTGAAAGAGAAACAAGTTTCTCAAAACCATTACTATCAACTGAATACCAATCACAAGAATCTACATCTTCGATCTCTTTGAAAAATCCCGATACTTGCGATACCTGGTTCTCTACTTTATTCTTATACCCACAACTTCTCAAAACTTGGACATTGTATTTCTACAAAACACTTGTCTAAAAACTAGAGAAGTCACAAGTAAACAGAATATATTACGAGGACCTACCCCTTTGTCCTGACGGACACTGGACAACATACAATACTCTGTATAAGTCCGCTGAGTTGAATAACTCAAAACCTTGTGCGTCGTAGGTTGAAAACCGTACCCAGGCGATTTCCTCAAATATCACCAATTACAACAAATTCCGATATAATGAGGATGATCACTTAATTCCCAATAACTTACACCCACTCATCATCTGTAAAACCATACAGATATGAGAATCATACCTGGTAAATGCATACCCTGGAGTAAGTATCTAATCGGGAAATCTGTTTTTGATTAACAATGCACTGAAACATGAAAATGTTTCGTAGGGGTAACTCGGTATTCCTAGTAATGCCTCTTCCATAATCCAATTCATGACTTTAACCGTATATTTCCTTGACATCTCTCCGAATCCCTTTATTTGTCTTTATTCATTACCTTCTGTACACCATCGTTAGGCTAAATGGTTTTCTTCCTTCCCTATCGTTCGGTACCAGCCTATGGTTTGGAAGAAGACTATCCAGTAAGCATAATAGGTGTACCCTCCTAAACCAAGGAGTACTCGCAACTTGAGAGAAGGTGATGATAAAAGATAACTGAATAATACCTTATTCTATTTCTCCCGAACTGGGAAAAAATCAAAGGTGAAATAGGAGTGGTGATGAAGTACGCGGTTTGGTCGTGAATGATAACAGTCGCAATTTACTTTGCCCTCTTTCCAATCCCTTTATTTTGTCTTTACATATTACCTTCTGTACACCCTACTTAGGCTAATTGGTTTTCTTCATTCCCTACCTTCCTGCCTATGGTTTGGAAGAAGACTATCCAATAAGCGTAATAGGTGTACTCTCCTAAACTAAGGAGCCCTCGCAACCTGAGAGAAGGTGATAATAAAAGCCAACTGAATAATCAATTCTATTTCTCCTGAACCTGGATCCATCCTCGAAGAAGTTCCTTCGAGTTCGTATATAACCATACGATGGATCTATCTAATGGAAGTGGATGTCCATAGTAATACGGGGTGTTCTGAGAAATACAAAGGGTAAAAGAAGGAGCGGCAATAACTTTATGCAACTTTAGACAATCCAAACGCCGGTATTTTAAGAAGGTTCGGTCAATTTGGTCACTGAGTCATAGTCTAGGGTCGGTCATAGGTTGCTGTCAAAGAGAGAGAGAAAAGAAACACTCTGCGTGCACTCCAACCTAGATCAGAATGGTTATCACTTTATCTAATCAGGAAACCTCCCACTGTAATCTTAAATTCTCCTCCAAACCTGAAAGAAGAATTAGTCGGGATCACCCGAAGAGTAAACCAACTCATCAGTGAGAATCGAGATCCAACTATCATCGCATGATAACTTGATGGAAGCCACTCAAGTTATCACACTCCAGAAAGTATGCGCATGCCTGGCAAGTTTCTTTATGTTTAAAACTCCCGATGTTATTTTTGCCTCATGCTCTTATGATCTTAACTTTGGCCAACAAATCATAAGTCACATGTCAAGATCTACTCGTCATTATCCAGGTTAATTTGAACGCACCCGCACATGCCCTTGACTTTGGCCAACAAGGCAGAACGACTGTCCCAAACCAACGCATCTATCTATGCAACAGATGAATATTCAGCAACTACCAAACACTATGCCTTGATTTTGGCCAACAAACATTGCTTGAATACTACTGACTATCCATAAGAAATGACGGAGGGCTACGGCTGGTTTTTGGCGAAAAAACCTTTAACGTAATGAACTTGATCTCGTTGAAAGAACCTGATAGCTTTTTATAAAAATATAGTGACGAAAACCTTTTGCTAAAGAGGTCACTCCCGGTGAAGGGATCTCGGCTCTTTCCTCATGGAATGAGATGCAGGATACTCTAACTGAATACCGTGATGCAAAGCAACTTGTAATCGACTATAGTAAAGTTATTACCCTGACGCAAACTTCTGCCCAAGGGGTCACTCTCGGTGAAGGGATCTCGGCCCTTGCCTCGTCGAATAAGGTGCAGGATATTTCAACTGAATATCACTATGCAAAACAAAAGGAAATATCTTTGTAATAACATTTTTAAAATTGGTTCCAACAACATCAAATATTGGTTTGTTTTATCCTTGCATTGATAAGAATCAATGCAGTCCCATCAATCAATCACACCAGAAAAGAACGAAAATATAATGTACGTATATGCCATCCGCATTTGCCACTGGGTCCCGTCATCACCCGTTAGGTTACTTAACTAACGACAGAGGGGGGCTGGACTAGCGCGGGTGTAAAACATATACAACATCTAATAGTATATACCAATATACAATAATATGCAACATTACAGAAAAGTAATAAGCATCATAGAACAATACAGATAATCTGGGATCCCCTGGTTTCACAGAGCCGCTACTGAAACCCGACGTTCCCCTGGTCATGTGGACAACCTGTGTAATGAAACCTAGACCCCTACGGGTGCGGCAAGTTACCCGCCAAAACCTGAAGCGAGGTAGTCTCCCACAGCATAGTGAATGGAACACCCGACACTTCACGGAATCCGGTAAATTGAGCACCCCCCTTAGGTCAACCTGTACCCCCTACGAGTGCGACGAATAGTCTGCCAATTCTAGAGTGAGGTGCTTATGCCTCTCAAAGCCATGAGATACGGACCCGTTGCCCTCCAGAACCCGGCTATCCATGCACTCCGTCGCGGGGTAAACCTAGTACAGAAATAAAAATATGTAGAATGGGTACATCGACCTCAACCCGGTCGTGCCCCAAAAGAATATTATACAAACAGGCAGTGACGACAGTCCACATGTTGGACTCTCGCCCCACAATATCAAATGTACAAATAAATCCAAACTGCACTATCATTGCACTCTGCTATCCACCACGACAAATCCGCAACATCACAGCACAACACAGAACATCAACGCGAATGTCACGTTCGCAAACCCGTCTAAAAGAACTATAGCAATTAGACGCGGTTTACCGATCAAATGACATTCCCGGTCGGAGATATAAAGTAAGTACTGCATACTAACAAGTTTAAAATTTCGATCGACAAAACTTCCCGAAGTGGGCCCCACGTACATCTGCTGTACAGTAATAAAATCTGGGCCCAAAATAACTATACAAAAAACCACAATTTCCAAAATGAAGCTTTCTGGAAAACGTTGGTGCACTGTTCGCACAACCTCGCTATGGTTACGCGGTTAAACCTAAGGTTTGACCTCGGATCCGCGGTGGTCTTGTGGGATCACGTGCCCAAATTTTTCCACAATGCTTAGAAAACCCTGCACGCTTTTCTGTGATATGCAAAATTATTTTTAGGCCCTTTAAAAAATCGACAGAAACTTGTGTGCTGAAAATTATGATTTCGGAAAATCGGTTCGATCGATGTTTTAAACGTGTTAGCACAAGTTATTATAGCTTAATGGTGAGGCTCTGATACCACTGTAAGTCCACGGTAGAGCCCCGGCCGTCTAACAAACGCCAAATGCGGAACAAAAACTTTTTACAACTGGCACTATCGCGTACTATAACCAGGATCTGCCATTAAAGCTAAACTAACAAACTACAAAGTAGGTAGAAGAGTTATACCGAACGATCCGAGTCCTTCGGTCTTCAACCATCATCCCACGCTTTGTTGCGGCTGCTCTGATATCCTGAATCTCCAATCTTCTCGTCCAGGAGGCACCACGTCGACGGATCTTTAAACGGGCTCCCGCCTCTGAACCGAGGCAACTCGGTCGTCAAATTTGCTAAAAGAGATGACCAAGATGATGTAGAGAATGAGTAGAACACTTTGTCTCGTTATGTCCAAGGCTATGGACGAACGGTTAATGAAGTTGCCTTTTGGATCGAATGGAAATGAGAAATGGATCACATCTAATTTCTATGCACCAAAACTTATATCATTTTTCAATTAACAACCATAACCATTCACCAAAGGGTGGCCGGCCATATATAGGAGAGTGGGGGTGAGTGTAGGAGGGCGAAGGTGACCATAAGATAAAGATCTTAAAGAAAATATCCTAAGCATTACAAAACTCCATTAATGAACTAATGAATCATCACTGTTAGTCACCAAAACATTAAATGCTCATTTAAAGCACTAATGACTCACAATCCTTATCATCACTTCTAGAATCTTCTAGAAGCATGACTCACCCCCATGACTCATCCAAGAAGAGAAGATAAATCCGTCTTTAACCGAATGTTAAAGACGGGCGATAGAAAACTGGAAACTGACAACTTCCAAAAGCGATCCTGAAACGAATTTCAGGCCCCGTAGCAGTATAAACATACCCGCATTTGTATTACGACCGAATACAAATGCAACTGAGACAAAGATATTATATCTACACAGTATAATACTCGGATCCGGCTTAAACCAAAGCCGACCAGTATTATCTGCCCGAAAAATGATACGTGCGAAAACGCACGTGCATTTTCCGAACCCTGCCATAAAACCATACGGCCTCTACAACGTTTCGCCCGAACTTGGGAAAGTGTCTGTGGGGGACTCTAATGACTCATCAACACACTGGCACTGGGTATAACCACTAGCACGTCAGAGGTACAAGCTGTTTTACATAATGGTTGCCTATGTATTGATTGGAAGGGAAACTGATGAGCGAACTCATCCATAAACCCTACAGAGCCTGACAGTGACAATGTATATACAGTCCGGTCCGTTCTTCTAAAGAGTATCGCATATCGAGTCTAGGAGGGTGGATAAAGTCAGACCCCTAATAACGCGATAATTCGTATCGGTATGAAGCCCATCACCACCTGAGAAACTACTGATCCAAATAAGTAATTCTCCACTACCTCGGCCGAGGATTTCTAGTGATGGCCACCGGTGCACTGTGCTACATCAACCCCCAATACCGGGAGAGACGAATCCCCGACGATCCGCTCACTGCCTCCATGTGGCTCGGGACTGTACCCAAAAAATACCTGTTTGCATGTCTCCTTTGAGCGTGGTAGGGTAGAAATCAAAGCACAGTGGGAACTCACACGAGACAAATGACAATCTCAGGTCGACAAACTAACCTGTACACATGTCACCAGGGAACTGCTATCTGACGATATGTATAATACCAACTAGCATGTTCCCGGTGATTCATGTCCGGTGTACTCATAACCTAATGAGCACCTGTATACATCTTAGGTGAACCAACTGACACCAATGGCTTATGAGACCGTCCACCGCCCCTCGTCTGGGTCTCGAATGTGTACACTAGTCTACTCTGGAGTATCGATGCCCTGTCTCGAAACTCCCACGACTAGGGACACTTTAAGGATGTGCTTACAGACCCCAGCTCCCACGTATATGATCGCCATCATACTGCTGGCAGTCAAGCAAGAATCCTATGGGCTCTATCATCATGCAATAGTAAACTAAAGCATGTATACGATGATAAAGACAAACCAGATGGCATACTATTATCTCGAGCAAGACTGTGATATCGGTATAGGTCCTCCCTCAATCATTGCAATCACGTACCTGCGATCCAATAATTGACTTTGAGGGCACTATATCTAACATATACTCCCTTGAATCTAATAAGTAACACTACCGTATAGTCCAATCTCTTCGTCTGATATGTCGCATATCCAGCCTGGGGGTAGTAAACGTCAGACCCCGATAGCTTGATAAGTCATGCCGATGTGAGGCCCATAATGTTCGAGAAATTACTGGTAACACTTACCAGTAAATCTTAGCAATCCTGGTCAGGGATTTCCTGTTATGGCCAATCGAGCACAGCGCAACATCAACCCCCAATACCGGGAGAGACGAAATCCCCTCCTATCGCTCATTGCCTCCATGTGTCTCAGGATTACCCAAAAACCACCTATTTGCAAGACTCAGTAGAGTCGTGGTAGGGTGGAAACCAAAGCACAGCGGGAGACACACAAAACTCTATGACGATCCCGGGTCGACAGACTAACCTATACCAGTGTCACCAGAGAACTGCTATCTTACGTGAGGTATAATACCATGTAACAGTTCTCGGCGAGTCCTGTTCAGTGTACCCAGTCTCCACTGAGCACCCGTATACAATCCTTGATATCAAACGCCAATGGATGTGTGTCCATCGCACATCATATGGTTCAAGAAACTTATACGCTAGTCTACTTTTGAATATCGATGCCCCGTCTCGATACTCCTACGACTAGGAACAATTAAAGGATGTACTTACTGACTACCCAGGCCCTACTAGTATGATCTCCATCATATTCCTAGAAGTCAAGTACACATCCTAAAGGTTTTATCAACATGTAACAGAGAGACAGTGAGTGTACATGTTAAGATAAAGAGTAACCAGATAGCATACTATCATGTCGAGCAAGAAAGTCCTCCCTATATATGTCCAAGCATCCATTATAATATACAATAATGGGTTCTAGGGCATACATACAACTAACATAGAGGGCATTAGGCCTCCATCCCATGGCGTTGAGACCGGGGTGCTTTACTCTAGAATTGGCGGGCTATTTGCCGCACTCATAGGGGATATAGGATTGACCTGTGGAGGGGTGCCCAAGTCACCGGATTTCGGAAATGCTGGATTGCCCACTCACTTTATTGATTGGGGTTGCCACGCTTCTGGGATTGGCTAGTGGCTTGTCACACTCGTAGGGGTCTAAGGTATGATTCTACGGGCTATCCACATGACCAGGTTAATTGCATTTCATATTTGGCTCCATTGAAATGTACTTTTTCTTATTTATCCGCATTTCCATATTGTGTTTGCTTCCGCTGTGATTCTGCTGTGATGCTTCTTGATGTTACCTGATATCATGGGTGAGACGAATGTTCGTGTGTGTGTGTGTGTGTGTGTGTATATATAGAGAGAGAGAGTAGACGCTATATATGTCTTTCATCCGCACTAATCCTGTCCCCGCCCTGCCGTAAGTTAAGTAACCTTACGGTAAAGACCCGGGACCCTGTTGCGAATGCAGATGGCATATATGTGCGTGTCTATTTTCATTTCTTTTCTGGCATGATATGATTAATTGATGGGACTGCATTAATTCTGATTAATGCAAGGAAAACAAACATAAATAATATTGTTGGAACCAATTTTTGAAAACTGACATTACAGACATTTTCTTTTGCTTTGCACAGCGGTATTCGGTTATGAATATCCAACATCTCATTCAATAAGGCCAGAGCCGAGATTGTAAGTTAATGTCGCACACCCCACGCACTTGTGGGGAGGCAGAATTTACAAAAAACGATTTTTATACTTGCATCACCGACCTATCATACAGGGTCTTTTCGGAAACCTTAACTAGATAAACACTTGGAGGTCTTAACTACTATGGAAGAGTTTTATACCTCCGTAATTCAAGTCCTTTAGGCCTTCTTCTTCTTAGCTTGAGCTTCTCGGAGTTGCGGATCTAGCTCGGTCATCGGCCTCTTCGTGTCGAAGACGATCTACCCGAGAGTCTATAGTTCAAGCTCCAACCTCTAAACTGAGGTAACAAAAGTACCTAGTTCGCTAATCTAGGTAGATTAGGAGATGTAGAGTGTTAATTGGAGTATTCTATCTCATATGACCCTAGGGTTCACAACACATGTGGGGGTTTAAGGTCTTAAAGAAGAAGAATGAGCTAGTGTTGTGGTAGTAAAGAATGGCACATTCTCTTTCAATAATCAAGCATGCAATATTTTGCATAAAACAATATCAACCTTGCTTGAATAGTGAAGGCAAACCAATAAACTAAAGGAATAAGCCATGCTTCACCCATGCCACAAATATCTCCATTTTCCACCTCATTAATTTATTTTCCAAAATAGATAAATCCAATAATGAGGTGTCCCATTATAGAAGCATCTTTTGTAAAATTACAAAAATGCCCTCACCGTATATACAAACATGTATTCGTACTGTAAAAATACGAATACGATAAGATAATAATAATCAAATAATATAACACTAGAATCCGGCTTAATCCAAAGCCCACCAGTATTATCCGTCCCAACAACATCCGTGTAGCCAGTACACATAAATGATCGGAAACCTGCACGTAAAACCATACGGCCTCTACATCGTTTCGCCTGAAGCAGGGAAACCATCTATGTGGGACTCGAAAGACTCGACAATACGCCGGCAGTGTGTTTAACCATAAGTCCGTCAGCGGCACCAACTGTATATAACGGCTACCCAGGTATCTGTCGATAAAAGGCCGATGAGCGAACTCATCCGAACCCTACTGAGTCTATCCATGATAATCTTCGTACAGTCTGGTCTATTCGTCTAAGAATATCGCATATCGGGCTTATAGCTGGTAAACTTCAGACCCCTTGAGGTGTAATGTCCAAAGTCCAAACTTTGTTGGTGTACATGGATTCCATTTCGGTTCGCATTGCATCCAGCCATTTCACTTAGTCTCTACTCATAATGGCCTGCTGGAAACTAGTTGGCTTATCATCATTGATGATGCAATCATCTCTATTTCTATCTATGAGAAAACTGTAGTTTCTCTCGGGCATATGAGACTGCCTACTAGATCTGCGGAGTGGCGCAGGGACGTCCGGTTCTTTTGAAACTTCTGGTTCCACCATGCTTTCAGTAATAGTTTGTTGTTCTGGAATTTCTTCCAGTTCTATTGCACTCCCACTTATTTCTTTTGCAAGAAATTGAGTCTCCAAAAAGTGGGAATGCCAAGAAACAAAAACCTTTTGTTCCTATGCGTAATAGAAAAGACATCCCCTGGAGTTCCTTGGGTATCCTACAAACTTATACAGTACTGATTGTGCCTCAAGCTTGTCCGCATGCTACTTTTTGACAAAAGCTAGACATCCCCATATCTATAGATACTTAAGATAGCGTTTGTTCCCACTCCACATTTCATGTGGTGTGGTAGGCACAGACTTCGGAGGAACCTTGTTCAAAAGATATGCAGCAGATTCCAGTGCATAACCCCGGAAAGATCGTGGTAACTCAGCGTTACTCATCATAGAATGTACCATATCCAATAAGGTACGGTTCCGCCTTTTTGATTCACCGTTGTGTTGAGGTGTGTATGGAGGAGTAAGCTGAGAGAGAATTCCATTCTCTTTTAAGTAATCAAGGAACTCGGCGCTTAAGTATTCACCACCTCGATCAGATCGAAGTGTCTTGATACTTTTTCCTACTTATTTTTCCACTTCATTCTTGTATTCTTGGAATTTCTCAAATGCCTCAAATTTATGTTTCATCAAGAATACATGTCCATACCTTGAGAAGTCATCCGTAAAACAAATAAAATAGGAATAACCACTTCTTGCATATGTATTCATTGGACCACATATGTCGCTTTATATGAGTCCCCAGAGCTCGGTAGCTCTTACTCCGTATCTAGTGGACGGCGTCTTTGTCTTCTTTCATTTGAGACATGATTGACAAGTTGCATAGATATTCAAACGGATCCAAATATCTCTCTTTATGCAACTTCGTCATCCATGTTTCATTGATGTGACCCAGTCTACAATTCTATAAGAAAACTTGATTTAATTCTGGAGAATTTCTATTAATTGTGTTATGAACATTGAAAACTTGGTGTTGATTTAATACACATATATCGTTGTCTGGTGTACCGGACCCAATCAAACCATGATTAAGTTGGATGTTTACAACATCGCTTACAAATGTAAAATCATAACCTTCTTTAGATAATAAAAATACAGAGACGATATTACATGTCAAACTGGATACACAAAAACAGTTACGCAAAACAAAAAAGTGTCCACTTATTAATCTTAGGTAATATTCCCCTACGGACACAGCATCCACGCTCGCTCCGTTAGCAGCCCTGAGGGTCATATCACCTGCCTTTATAATTCTACGGCTTCTTAGTGCCTGCAATGAATTACAGATATGAGATCCTGATCCGGTATCCAATAGCCAGGAAGTAGAGTTGATTGACAGACAGTTTTCAATCATAAATACACCCGAAGCCGAAGCAACAACTTGCTTTGAATCCTGGTTCTGGTCTTTTCAGGCCCTGCAGTCCTTCTTCCAATGGCCTTTCCTGTAACAATAGAAGCATTCTTCGTTTCTTACTGTCGGACCCCCAACTTTTTCCTTGCCCTTCCCCTGTACCTTATTGACACCTCCTTTCGGCTTGTTGGGGGCCTTCTTCTTCTTCCCCTTGGCTTTTGTCTCGGATCTAGAGGAGGAAGATTTTCCAATTAGTAGAGCGGGTGTCTTCCTGTTTTCCTTAGGGTGCTCTCTACACTCCTCAACATGTTGAGATGTTCTGGAAGTATAACTTCCTTATCTTGAATATTGAAATTCAAGATAAATTGGACATAGGTAGAAGGGAGGGACTGGAGAATGAAGTCTGTATATAACTCGTTCTCCAATGTGGTCCCAAGATCCACGAGCTCTTCAATATAGCTAATCATCTTAAGGACGTGGTTCTCTACAGATGACCTGTAATAGCCAACCTCGCCTGAAATAATTTTTTCAAGGCCTCATATCTTGTGATACGAGATTGCTCTCCATATAAATCTTTAGTATGGAGGAAGATCGAAGCGAAGTCCATTTTCTCATGCTACCTATGGTGTTCATTATCAATTGAGGCCGGCACGAGGCACTTGGCTTTCACACAGTCTATTTCACATGTCTTACGGATCTCAATATCCGCAACGGTGGAATCTAAACCTTGGGGGGATTTTGAAGTAAGGAGGTAGGCCAGCATGTCATAGGTTAAGGCTACCAGGACATTTCTTAACCAATCTTTATAATTTGAGCCCGTTAATATATTTTTATTTAGCAGTAACTTAAGCCCAGTCATTTTGGTCGCTGCAATTAAGAGAGAAAGAAGAAACATTCAGCAAGATGCTCTTGCAAATTTAGATTGGTTATTAGTTTATCTAAACAGGATGTCTCCCACTGTTTCCTCAAATTCTCCTTCAAACCATAAAAGAAGAATTGGTCGGGATTAATTGCACCCTACAATTCTTGCTTAACCTTTCGGCCAGGCTAGTGTCGGTACTTCGAGGGAGATTTTCCAACGCTTTCGCGAAATTCCTTAATTACATAACCTCTTTTTCCTGGAGGCGTAGCCCCGCTAACACCGTTCTAGGCACCTACTTGGTTTATAACATTGATTGTGAAGTGAAACTCTCCCGAGGAGTAACAAAAATCATGGTGGGATCGGGATCCAACTGTCATTGCGTGACAGCTTTGAAGGAATCCTACCAAAATCATCACACTCAAGATGGTATGCAAAACTAGCAAGTTACCTTTTCTTTTGAAACTCCCGATATGAATTTTTTCCCCAGGCGCTTATGACCTTAACGAAGGCCAACATATTATAAGATGAAATTCAAGTTCTACCCGTCATTGTCCAGATTAATTTGAACCCATTCATAAAAATCCTTGACAAAGGCCAAAATAGCTGTATGCATGTCCTAAATTAACGCATCTACTATACTACAGATGAATACCAAGCAGCTACCAATCAATATGCATTAGCGAAGGCCAAAATTCATAGCTTGAATACTAATGAATACCCATCTAAAATGAAGAAGGGCTACGACTGGTTTTGGCAAAAACCGTGAACGTAATGAACTTGGTATAGTCGAAGGAACCATGATAGCTTTAAAGGAAGTGGTTTAGGCTCCGCTTTCAAAAGTTATTTTTAATGAAAACCAAGTGGTTTTGAAATTGTTCCAACGATTTAACTTTGTTTTTTTTCTTTGCATTAAATAATATTAATGTGGTCCCATCATTTAATACTATCATTGCCGAAAGAAACAAAAATAGAATGTACGTTTATGCCATCAGCATTCGCCACGGGGCCCCGTCATACACCGTCAGGTTACTTAATTAATAGCAGAGCAGGGGCTGGATTAGCGCGGGTGCAAAACATAAGCAATGTTTATTATATATATAGCCATTCATCTCATGCAATAATAGTCATTCCAGATCACAGATCACAGCAACACAGATGAATATACTGGATATACTAGGATTACTGTGTTCCGTTTTAGGTTAGAACGAAAAACGGATTCCACAGTCGTGATGAATATCCAAACCCCATCCTAGGCCCCTACAGGTGCGGAAAACTACCCGCTAAATTCCTGAAGTGAAGCAACCCCTCTCAATGAAATGAGTAGGCCACTCAGCACTTCAAGAACCCGGTAGTTTGTGCACCCCCTCTTTAGGTCTATCCTAGGTGAAAGAAAAAGTATATGAAATAATACAATAGTGGCTACAACCTCAACCTGGATGTGTCCCGCAAAAGAATATTATACCAATTTACAAATATTCATGAATGAAAGAAAAGAACACTCTTCTCACATCCCCCGGCTATTCATTCACGACGATCGAATACACCATATACACAAACCATAAACAAAACACTAGATATGTGCAACCCCCACTATTTGACATATAGCAATTAGTAGACGTTTAGCAGCACACATACAAACACAAAAACATTGTTAAGCAAAAATTTAGAATTTCGATTGAATATAACTATCCGTATTTACCCCATGTACAAACCAGTATACAAAAAAATCTGGGCGAAAACTAAATGTACCAAAAGTCACAATTCCATGAACTTGAACCATATAAAATAATTGGAGCAATATAGCGACAACTCGGCCGCTGATCCACGACCAAACGACCTATTTGGCCGCAGATTAGCGATCGAGCTACGATTATATGCTCGAATTTTTTCCGTGGTCTAATAAATGTCTGCATGAAATTTTAAGGTCACTGAAATAATTTTTTTAACAACATTGAAAATCTGACAGCAAGCATGATATAGAAATGTAATTTCGGGTAATTTCCGTTGATCGAACTTCTAACTACTTGCTAACATGCTAGTTAAGATTTAGGTAGGCTCTCATACTACTGTAAGTCGATGTTGCACACCCCATGCACTTGTGGGGAGGCGGAATTTATAAAAAACGATTTTTATACTTGCAACACCGACCTATCTTACATGATCTTTTCGGAAACCTTAACTAGCTAAACACATGGAGGTCTTAACTACTATGAAAGCGTTTTATACCTCCTTGATTCAAGTCTTTCCGGTCTTCTTCTCCTTAGCTTGAGCTCCTCAGAGTTGCGGATCTAGCTCGGTCGTCAGCCTCCTCGCGTCGAAGACGATCCACCCAAGAGTCTATGGTTCAAGCTACAACCTCTAAACTAAGGTAACTAAAATTCTTAGTTCGCTAATCTAGGTAGCTTAGAAAATGTAGAGTGTTAATTAGAGTATTCTATCTCATATGACCCTAGGGTTCACAACACATATGGGGGTTTAGGGTCTTGAGGTAGAAGGAGAGGAAAAATGGAGAGAGAAAGGAAAAATGCAAAAGAGTTAGTGTTGTGCTAGGGAAGAATGGCTAATTCTCTTTCAATAATCAGGCATGAAATATTTTGCATAAACAAATATCAACCATACTTGAATAGTGAAGGCAAACCAATAAACTAGAGGAATAAGCCATGCTTCACTGATGCCATAAATATCTCCATTTTCCATCTCATTAATCTGTTTTCCAAAATAAATAAATCCAATAATGAGGTGTCCCCTTCTAGAAGCATCTGTTGTAAAATTACACGAATGCCCTCATTGTATATACATACCTGTATTCGTACTATAAAAATACAAATACGATGAGATAATAATAATCTAATAATATAATACCAGAATCCGGCTTAATCCAAAGCCCACTAGTATTATCCGTCCGAACAACATCCGTGTAGCCAGTATACATATATGATCGGAACCCTGCACGTAAAACCAAACGGCCTCTCCATCGTTTCGCATGAACCAGAGAAACCCTCTGTGTGGGACTCTAAATACTCGATAGTACACTAGCAGTAGGTTTAATCACAAGTCCGTCAGCGACACTAGCTGTACGTAACGGCTACCAAGGTACCTGTCGAAAAAAAGGCCGACGAGCAAACTCATCTGAACCCCTACTGAGTCTATCCATGACAATCTCCATACAATCTGGTCTGTTTGTCTAAGAGTATCGCATATCGAGCTTGGGGTGGTAAACGTCTGACCCCTAATAGAGCAATAAGTTGTGTCGGTGTACAAGCCAATACACCCGTAGAACTACTGATGTACCTACCAATAAAGCTCACTTGCCCTGGCAAGAGACTTTGTGTATTTGCTATCCGAACACAGCGTGATATCAACTCCTAATACCTGGAGAGACGAATCCTTTCTATCCACTACTGCCACCAAGTGATTCGGGACTGCATCCAACCACTACCTGTTTGCACGACTCATCTAAGCCGTGGTTGGGTAGTAATCTAAGTACAGTGGGAACACGCTCGAGATGAATAGTGATGTGAAGTCAACGGACTAACCTGTACTCATGCCACACGGGAACTGCTAACCAACGATAGGTATAATACCAACCAGCAGTTCCCCTCGAGTCCATCCCATGTAACTCATAACCCAATGAGCACCTGCATACTATCTCTGGTACCGCATACCAATGGCTGCGGGATAGGCCATCTCCCTTGACTAGGGATAAGAAGCGTATACACTAGTCTACTCTGGAGTATCGATGTCCTGTCTCGATAATATTATGACTAGTAACAAGCTTAAGGATGTGCTTATAGACTACCCAGCCCCCACTAGTGAGACTGCCATCACAACACTACTAGTCAAGCAAAAATCCTAAGGGCTCTATCAATATGTATTAGCGATATGCTAAAAGAAACATATACACATATTAAGATAGAATCAAACCAGATAGCATGCTATCATATTGAGCAAGACAGTTATTATATCTGTGTATATCCCAAACTTCCAAAATGTAATATACAATCCAGTACTATTTAATAATGGACTTTGGAGCATATACCACTAATAGAAATTCCTTTATCGGTAGTGACCTCTTAGGAAAAAAATTGCGTCATTGTAATAACTTCACTATAGTCGATTTTTTGCTTTGCATCGTGATATTAAGTTAAAAATATTTTGCACCTCATTCAATGAGGAAAAAGCCTAGATCCCTTCACAGAGAGTGACCTCTTTGGCAAAAGTTTACGCCACTGTATATTTGTAAAACCACTCGAGTTCATTACGTTACAGGTTTTTTGTCAAAAACCAGCCGTAGCTTTCCGTCATTTCGTACAAGTAACACTTAGTATTCATGTTATGTATGTCGGCCTACGTCAAGGCATAGTGAATGGTAGCTGGGTAATGCATGTTTGCAGTATAGAGATGCGATTATTTAGGACAGTATTACAGTTATTTTGGCCTATGTCAAGGACTTGAATGGGTGGATCTAAACTAATCCAGGACAATGACAGGTTGAACTTGACTAACGACTTATGATATGTTGGCCTACGTCAAGGTCATGAAGTCATTAGGGGTAAAAACCATATCAGGAGTTTCAAATATAAGGGAAACTTTCTAGGCATGCGCATACCTTCTGGAGTATGGTGATTTGAGTGGCTTATATCAAGTTATCATGCGATGATAGTTCGGTCCCGATTCCCACTGATGTGTAGGTGCTACTCCTCGGGTGATTTTCAGATGTTCCTGACTAATTCTCCTTTTAGGGTTTGAAGGAGAATTCGAGGAAATAGTAGGAGCCATCCCGATTAGATAAAACGATTAACCAATCTAATCTTGATAGAGTGCACGTTGAGTGTTTCTTTTCTCTCTTTCTTTGGCAGCAACCATGACCTGACCTTAAACTAAAACTCATGAACCAAGTTAACCGAACCTTCTTACACATTTTGGTTTTAGATTGTTATTATTCACGACAAAGTCGCATATATCCTTGCCACCCCTACTTCCCCTTTGAATTTCTACAGAACACTCCGTATCACTACGAAGACCCATATTGCTTGGGTATTCCATCGTATAGTTACATACAAAATCGAAGAAACTTGTTTCTGTTCGAGGATGGATTTCGGTTTTGGAGAAATTGAATAGGATTATTCGATTTTCTGTTCTCTTTATCTTCTCTCTGGTTAAGAGAGCTCCTAGTATTATGAGAGTACACCTATTATGCTTATTGGATAGTATTCTTCCAAACCTTAGACAAGTGCCGAAAGGTAGGAAAAGTAGAAAACCAATTAGCCTAAGTGTGGTGTACAGAAGGTAATAAGTAAAGTCATATAAAGGGATTAGAGTGATGGGAAAGGAAATAGCGACTACTGTCACGATTCATGCAAAGCCGCATATATTCTTGCTACTCCTACTTTCCCTTTGCATTTCTCCAAAACACTCCGTATCACTATGAAGATCCATATTGCTTGGGCATTCTATCGTATAGTTACATACGAACTCGAAGAAACTTGTTTCTATTCAAGGATGGATTTCGGTTCTTGAGAAATTGAAGAGGATTATTTGGTTGTCTTTTCTTTTTCCCTTCTCTCAGGTTGCGAGAGTTCCTAGTATTATGAGAGTGCACCTATTACACTTATTGGATATTCTTCTTCCAAACCTTAGACAGGTGCCGAAAGGTAAGGAAAGTAGAAAACCAATTAGCCTAAGTGTGGTGTACAGAAGGTAAGAAGTAAAGACGTTTATAGGTATTGGAGTGAGGGCAAGGAAAATTGTAACTACTTTCATCAATCTGGATAGTGGAAGAGACATTACTAGAAATACCCGGCCACCCCTTCGAAAAATTTTCATATTTCAGTTTTACTGTACGGTGTTAATTACAAATTGTTTTCCCAATTAGATTCTGACTCCAGGGTATATATTTACCAGACTAGATTCTCCATCTGTATGGTGTTACAGATGATGAGTGGGAGTAGAATATTAGGAATTGGGTGATTAGATCCTCAATATCAGAATTCTTTATAATTGGTGATATTTGAAGAAATCACCTGTGTTTTTCCTAACGGCAAATATTTGGTTTTGAATATCCATTGTTATGCACCAGTTTTAAACTGATATATCTGTACCTTTATTTTATAAAGTGAGATATAACTTTTATGTTTATGATATTACCTATATCAGTTGATGGTTAAGTAAGGTGCATTCAACAACGGTGTAATTCTTCTTAACCATAACACAGTTTTCACCCTACGACGCATAAGGTTTGAGTTATTAAACTCAGAGGACTTATACAAAGTATTGTATGTTGTTCAATACCCATTAGGATAAGGTGGTTGGTACTCGTACTATATTCTTCTTACTTATGACTTCTTTAGTTTTAGACAAGTATTTCGTTGAAATATAAAGTCCAAATTTGAGAAGTTATAGGTATACGAATAAAGTAGAGAACCATACGTTGGAAGTATCAGGATTCTTCAAAGTGATCGAAGATATGGATATTTATGCTAGCTATTCTGTCATAAGTAATATATTTGAGAACTTGTTTCTCTTTCAGGTTAATCATCTGCGGGTACGCTCATTGATGAGTAATGCTCAATGGCCTTCTTCCATTTAGTCGATATGCATTAGAAACAACTGCATGTATTTTGAATCTGGTTCAAATTAAATTAGTGCCCTTATTTTTATATTATATATAGAATGGATTCATATCTTAACGATGTTAAGGTATATGGAGTAGTCCAGCTTATGCTTAAAACCAGAATCTGGATAAACTTAAGGCACGTTTCGGCAATGGCAGTTTATGGGTTATCCCGGGGTTTGACAAGGGTTAACATTCTACCATTTGGAGGATCAATAGTTATATTGTTCTTGACTCGCCACCTCTTTAGTAAAATGAATTCTTTTCAGAAAACATTAGTAGAAGTATAGTAGAACTGGAAGTCATTCCAGAACCACAGAAGGTTTTAGTAGAACCTAGAGATTCAATTGGATTCGAAATTCCATTAGCCACTCCATAGATTTGGTGAGTAACCTCAGCCACCTGAGAGGTACTTTGGTCTATTAAAAGACGGTGATAGGGAGGTTTTGATGACCCAATCATGCCACTACTGCTATCCTAGACTATGAGATATGGCAGGTGGATGAGTATAATATCGTTCTAAATTAGTTTTAGAAGTGCACGTGTATATGACTCTGCCAGAGGCTTGCTGTAGTCAGTAGGAGCAGCGAAAGCATGGTGAGAAAGTAGCTTATGTCTATTTATAGAATAAAGCAAGTACAGCAGAGATAGATCATCTATTTTTTATATGACAGTCATAGAGTTTTGTTAGGTCCACGTTACCTCTCCCGGTACTTTCGGGGTTGCGGAAACGGTAAATCAAAATTTTTCTAAACTTTGTAACATGGACCGTAAAAGCCGGATCTTTGCTAAACTAAACTAGCATACTTGCAAAGAAGAATTAACTACTCGGCAAAGTGGTTATACCTCAACTTGAACTCCTTCACTTCTTGTTGTTGTTCTTCTTTGATGTTCTTCTCTTCTTGTTCTTCTTCTCATCGCTTGCTCAATAGTTGATCCGGACTTCAGTCACCTCCGCGGCCTCCTTGAGTCGAAGACGATCCACCCGAGAGATGTACACCGAGCTCCACCTCAAGCCGAGGTAACTAGGGCAAGGAGATTGCCAATCTAGAAGCCCTAGGTTGTGTAGAGAGGATGTATAGATGCGTTTGTCAAGTAGAATCCTTTTTCTCTCAACACATGAGATCAAAGGAGAAATCAAGAGGAGGAAGAAGAAGGAGGTTTTCTATCAACCATGGAGCTTCTCATTTTTAGAGAGAGAATGAGAATGAGCAAATGAAAAGCTTAACCAAGAGAAAAGCTAACCATGGTTGCAATAATGCACAAAACATTATCATTACAAATCCAATCAAGATAAAGGTGATGGCTACAAATGACATGACCATTATCATAACTTAATAAAAAGAAAACCAAAGAATACTTTAGATCTTCTAAGAAGGTCCAAGTCAACTTTGGTCAAAAAGTCAACAAAGTCAAGATGGTCAAATGGTCAATGTAATTAGCCATAACAAAATTATCAATGAAAGGATTAGTAAATAATGTCCCCTGCTCATTTATGGTTTTGACCAAACGAACTGTCGAAACCCTAATGAGTCCGCCTCAAAATGGTTTTGACCGAATCAACTGTCAAAACCCTAATGAGCCTGCCACATAGTGGTTTTGGCCGAACCAACTGCCAAAACCCTAATGAGGCACCTCCTCCTTCATCGCTCCAGAAAACTGTGCATACACACCTGCATCCGTATTCCGTAGAATGCGGATGCGCAGAAGACAAAACAGATCCATCCGTGCAATACTAGGATCTGGCTTAAACCAAAGCCCACTAGTACTGCCTGCCCGAACATCATACGCACACAAGTGTACGTAAGTGATCGCAGCCCTGCCGTAAAACCATACGGCCTCTACACGTTTCGCTCAGTGCAGGGAAACTCTCTGTGTGGGACTCTAAAGACTCGACTCTACGCTGGCAGTGGGTTTAACCACAGACCGCAAGCGGCACTAGCTGTACGTAACGGTCCCCAGGTAGATGTCGATAAGAAGGCCGATGAGGTAAACCCATCCGAACTCCTACTGAGTCTGTTTGTGACAATCTCCGTACAGTCCAGTCTGTTCGTCTGATACATCGCATGTCGGGCCTAAGGGGGCGGAAAGTGTCAGACCCCTAATAGCGGTACAAGTCGTGTCGGAGTGAAGCCCAGAACACCCTGAGATAACACTGGAACCTACCAGTATATCTCGCTTGCCCTGGCCAGGGACTACTTGTGTAATGGCTCTCCTAGACACAGCGCGATGTCAACCCCCAATACCGGGAGAGACGAATCCTGTCTAACCGTCACTGCCTCCAAGTGCTTCGGGACTGCTCCCAACTACTACCTGTTTGCACGACTCAGTAGAGCCGTGGTAGGGTAGTAATCAAAGAACAGTGGGAACACACTCGAGGCGAAGTGACAGTGTCAAGTCAGCGGACTAAGCTGTACTCATGTCACCTGGGAACTGATAACTGACGATAGGTATAATACCAACCATCAGTCCCCGACGAGTCCTGTCCAGTGTACTCGTAACCCAACGAGCACCCGCATACTATCTCAAGTACGACGTACCGACGGCTGTGGGACAGACCGTCTCCCATGCTGGGATGAGAAGCGCATACGCTAGTCTACTCCGGAGTATCGATGCCCTATCTCGGTACTCCCACGACTAGGGACGTGTATAAGGATGTGCTTGTAGATTACCCAGCCCCCACGAGTGTGATCGCCATCACAACGCCGGTAATCAAGCAAAGATCCTAAGGGCTCTACTAATGCGTATAGGTGATATAATAAATAAACACACATGTACACATTAAAGCAGAGGCAAACCAAGTAGCATACTACTATATTGAGCAAGATTGTCTGTACAACTGTGAATATCCCAAGCTCCATCAAGTAATATACATACTAGTATGATACAGTAATGGCCTCTAGGGCATATACACCAACAATCTCCCACTTGCACTAAGGCCATGTACTGGCGTATCGAAGACCTATCATCTCGATCAGCCGCTCGAACTGAGTCTGGGGTAAAGCCTTTGTGAATGGGTCCGCAGTGTTGTCCTTTGTGTCCACTCTCCGCACCTCGATCTCCTGTCGATCAATGATCTCCCTGATCAGGTGATACCGCCTTAAGATGTGCCTGGACTTCTGATGGGACCTTGGTTCCTTCGCTAAAGCTATAGCCCCATTGTTATCGCAATACAGAGGTATTGGGTCAACAATGGACGGAACCACCTGAAGTTCATTAATGAACTTCTTTATCCAGACCGCCTCTTTTGCGGCATCGCTTGCAGCAATGTATTCAGCCTCCATCGTCGAGTCTGCGACGGTATCCTGCTTGGAACTCCTCCAACATACCGCCCCTCCGTTGAGGGTAAACACAAAACCCGAGACAGACTTGCTGTCATCTTTGTCACTCTGGAAGCTTGAATCGGTAAAGGACTCGACCCTGAGGTCTCCATTACCGTAAACCAGGAACATCTCCTTAGTCCTTCTCAGGTACTTGAGAATGTTCTTCACTGCTGTCCAGTGGTCCTCCCCTGGGTCTGACTGATACCGGCTTACCGCGCTCAACGCGTAAGCTACATCTGGTCTTGTACATAGCATCGCATACATTATAGATCCTACCGCCGAAGCGTAGGGTATAGTGCTCATGCGAACCCTCTCCTCGTCAGTCTTAGGAGACATCTTCTTGGAGAGGGTAATTCCGTGCAATGCGGGTATGTTACCGCGCTTGGAACCCTCCATACTAAATCTCTTTAGTACGGTCTCTATGTACCTGGACTGCGAAAGTCCCAATAGTCTCTTGGATCTATCTCTATAGATCTTGATCCCCAGAATGTATGAGGCATCTCCCAGGTCCTTCATGGAGAACCTTTGTGACAAAAATAGCTTGACCGATTGTAGCATAGGAATATCATTTCCTATCAAAAGAATGTCGTCCACGTACAAGACTAGGAATACGACAGTTCGTCCTACAATCTTCTTATATACACAGGGTTCATCTTCGTTCTTGATGAAATCAAATTCCTTGATTGCCTCATCAAAACAGATGTTCCAGCTCCGCGATGCCTGCTTTAATCCATAAATGGATTTAAGCAACTTGCACACCTTTCCGCTGCTCCCACTGTCTACGAAACCTTCTGGTTGATCCATGTAAACGCACTCTTCCAAACAACCGTTTAGGAAAGCCGTCTTAACATCCATCTGCCAGATTTCATAGTCATGGAAGGCAGCAATGGCAAGTAGGATCCGAATGGATTTGAGCATAGCCACCGGAGAAAAAGTCTCGTCATAGTCCAAACCAGGTCTTTGACGAAAACCTTTTGCAACGAGTCTAGCTTTATAGGTTTCCACCTGCCCATCTACACCAAGTTTTCTTTTGTAGATCCATTTGCATCCAACGGGTTTTACCCCAGGTGGAGCAATATCCAAGGTCCACACTTTATTGGCGTACATGGACTCCATTTCGGATTCCATTGCTTCCTGCCATTTATCAGAGTCCCTACTGATAATGGCCTGCCTGAAACTGGTAGGGTCATCTTCTTCCAAGATGCAATCCTCTCAATCCCCGTCTATGAGAAAACCGTAGTATCTCTCGGGCGGATGAGAAATCCTACCAGATCTGCGGAGTGGCTGAGGTTCGTTTGGGGTCACTGAACTTTCTGGTTCTGCTAAATCCTCAGTTTGATTTTGTGGATCAGATATTTCATCCAGTTCTACCGTGCTCCCACTTATTTCTTTTGCAAGAAATTGCCACTCTAAAAAGGTGGCACGGCGAGCAACGAACACCTTCTGTTCCTCAGTGTGGTAGAACAGATATCCCAGAGATTTTCTAGGATATCCCACAAACTTACATAAAACTGACCGTGCCTCAAGCTTGTCTGGTTTTTGTACTTTTACATAGGCCGGACAGCCCCATATCTTAATTCGTTCTAGATATGGTTTCTTACCACTCCATATTTCATATGGAGTCTTAGGCACGGATTTAGACGGAACCTGATTCAGCAAGTATGCCGCTGTCTCTAGCGCAAGTCCCCAGAATGAAAGAGGTAACTCAGCATCACTCATCATGGATCGAACCATATCCAATAGGGTACGATTCCTTCTCTCCGACACACCGTTGTGCTGTGGTGTATAAGGAGGAGTGAGCTGAGAGAGAATACCATTCTCTTTTAAGTAATCTCGGAATTCCGTGCTTAAGTACTCCCCTCCTCTATCAGACCGGAGGATCTTGATACTTTTGCCTGTCTGGTTCTCTACTTCGTTTCTGAATTCCTTGAATTTCTCAAAAGTTTCAGATTTGTGTTTCATCAGATACACATATCCGAACCTAGAGAGATCGTCAGTGAATGTGATGAAGTACGAGAACCCACCCCTTGCATGTATAGACATCGGACCACACACATCACTGTGTATGAGTCCCAAGAGCTCTCTTGCTCTTTCTCCATGTCCGGTGAACGGAGATTTGGTCATCTTCCCTTTGAGACAAGACTGACAAGTTTCATAAGATGAAAACTCGAACGCATTCAAGAGTCCATCTTTATGCAACTTACTCAGTCTTTTCTCTCCAATATGACCAAGTCTACAATGCCACAAGTAGGATTCATTCGTATCTGAATTCTTCCTCTTGCGTGTGTTATGTATATTGAGAACTGTATTCTGATTTAGAACGTAGATACCATTAAACAGTGTACCCTCTGCAACCAGTACCTTATCAAGGTAAATGTTCATGATATTCTTTTCAAGAACAAACTTATATCTATCTTTATCGAGTAAAGAAACTGATATGATGTTGCAAACCATGGAGGGTACATAGTAGCAATCGTTCAAAATCATAGTCTTGCCATTTGGCAATACTAGGTGATATTCACCGACGGCTGCCGCATTAACTTGTGCTCCGTTCGCTACTCTGAGCGACATATCACCCGGTGCAACTTTCCTACTTTTTCTCAGTCCTTGCAATAAATTACAGATATGAGATCCTGATCCGGTATCAAGTACCCAGGAGGTAGGGCTGACCATAAAACAGTTCTCAATTACAAGAACACCTGAAGTAGATGCAAAACCATGCTTCTTCTTCAACTAGGTATCCTGGAAATCCAAACTTTCCTCTTTCCCATTCTCAAACTTATGACTGTTGTCACAAGTTAGAGCTGAACCAACTTTCCCCAGTCCCGAATAAGAATTCGGTTCGGTCAAGCGATACATTTTATTATCTTGATTAGGGCGTGAAAAGGTTGCTGCCTGGAGAGAGAGAAAAGAAACACTCAGCGTATGCTCTTGCAAGATTAGATTGGTTTATTAATTTATCTAACCAGGATGTCTCCCACTGTTTCCTCAAATTCTTCTTAAAACCTTTTTAAAAGAAGAACTAGCCGGGTTTTAATTCACGTTGCAATACTTGCTTAACCTTTCAGCCAGGCTAGTGTCGGTACTTCGAGAGAGGTTTTCCAACGCTTTCGCGAAGTTCCTTAATTAAATAACCTCTTTTCCCTGGGGGCGTAACCCCGCTAACACCTTTCTAGACACCTACTAGGTTTATAGCATTGATCGTTAAGTGAAATAATCTCCCGAGAGTAAACCAACTCATCAGTGGGATCGGGATCCAACTGTCATTGTGTGATAACCTAGATGGAATCCACTCTAGTCACCACACTCCAGAAGGTATGCCAAATCTGCAAGTTTCAGTTCTTTTGAAACTCCCGATATGGTTTTTGCCCCTAACGATTCATGACCTTGACAATGCCAACATATCATGAACTGTTAGTCAAGTTCGGCCCGTCATTATCTTGATTAACTTAGACCCACCCGCATAACTCTTGACAATGCCAACATAGCTATGCGACTGTCCTAAATAATCCGAAAAAATAAGGCTGCAAACAAGCAATACTTAGCTACCGATCACTACGCCTTGACAATGCCAAAATACGTAGCTCGAATACTGAGTAGTACTTGTAGGAAATGACGGAGGGCTACGGCTGGGTTTTTGGCGAAAAACCCGTTAACGTAATGAACTTGATATCGTTGAAGGAACATGATTGCACCCTTTTTGAAAATATAGTGGCGAAAACTTTTTGCTAAAGAGGTCACTCCCTGTGAAGGGATCTCGGCTCTTTCCTCGTCGATTGAGGTGCAGGATATTCCAAATTGAATACCTCGATGCAAAGCAAGAATAATCGACTATAGTGAAGTTATTACCCTGACGCAAACTTTTGTCCAAGGGGTCACTCCCGGTGAAGGGATCTCGGCCCTTGCCTCGTCGACTGAGGTGCTGGGCATTCATAACCGAATACCGCGATGCAAAACAAAAATGAACGTCCTTGCAATAACAGCTTTTTGAAAAACTTGTTCCAACAACGTCTTTTAGGTTTATTTTCTTGCATTAGTTCTTTTAATGTGTGATATTCTTGCATTAGTTCTTTTAATGCGTCCCATCATTTAATCCTACCATTGCAGAAAACAACCAAAATATGATGTACGCTTATGCTATTCGCATTCGCCACGGGGTCCCGTCATCACTCGTTAGGTTACTTAACTAACGACAGAGCGGAGGCTGGGCTAGCGCGGCTGTAAAACATAAGCAACGCCTAAATAGTAAAGCAATGATAGACATTACAGATCACAGATGAACACTTTGGATATACTAGGAACCCGCGATTCGTTCGAGCCTGCAACGAAAAACGGATTACACGGTCGCGATGAATAGCCAAAACCCCACCCAAGACCCCTACGGGTGCGGCAAACTACCCGCCAAGTACCCGAAGCGAAGCAACCTCCCTCAATGCCATGAGTAGGCCACTCGGCACTTCGAGCTACCCGGTAGTTTGTGCACCCCCTCCATGGGTCTATCCTAGGAGCAAAAACAGTAAAAAGAATTATACAATGACGGCTACAACCCCGACCCGGTTGTGCGGCCAAACAAATAATATTACATCAATTTACAAATTTGTTACATGAATGAAAGAAAAAGAAACTCTCATCTCACATCCACCCCGGCTATTCATCCGCGACAATCCAATGAGTTCATATCCACAAACCATCAAGAACAATCACAGATCACAGATATGTATAACCCCAACTAATCGACATATAGCGATTAGCCGACGTTCAATACATAAGAACATCACAGATATAACCTTTATAGTCAAAGTATATTGAAGTTCGGAAAAATACGGAATTATAGGCCCCCAAAAACAAATTTCTATTCTGGAAAATCTGGGCACATATAATATATCTGAAAAATCCTAAAACCATGTCAGAAACACACTGCACCAAAATCGATGCAGTAACTCACCAAGTTGGCCGCGGTTCCGCGGCAAGAGCTTGCTCTTGCCGCGGAAGCGCGGCGCTTTGGTTGAGTCGCTGCATCGTTTTTGGTGGTTTTCTTATAAAAACCCTGAGATGATTTTTGGGATATAACAAATTTTGTTTTGACCAGAAAAAGTTTTAACAGAAAATCAGATTTTTACAACTTGGTTTTTTTTCGATTTTTCCGTTTCGAACTTCGATACACTTTACTACCAAGCTAGTTTATGTTTAGTTAGGCTCTGATACCACTGTTAGGTCCACGTTACCTCTCCCGGTACTTTCGGGGTTGCGGAAACGGTAAATCAAAATTTTTCTAAACTTTGTAACATGGACCGTAAAAGCCGGATCTTTGCTAAACTAAACTAGCATACTTGCAAAGAAGAATTAACTACTCGGCAAAGTGGTTATACCTCAACTTGAACTCCTTCACTTCTTGTTGTTGTTCTTCTTTGATGTTCTTCTCTTCTTGTTCTTCTTCTCATCGCTTGCTCAATGGTTGATCCGGACTTCGGTCACCTCCGCGGCCTCCTTGAGTCGAAGACGATCCACCCGAGAGATGTACACCGAGCTCCACCTCAAGCCGAGGTAACTAGGGCAAGGAGATTGCCAATCTAGAAGCCCTAGGTTGTGTAGAGAGGATGTATGGATGTGTTTGTCAAGTAGAATCCTTTTTCTCTCAACACATGAGATCAAAAGAGAAATCAAGAGGAGGAAGAAGAAGGAGGTTTTCTATCAACCATGGAGCTTCTCATTTTTAGAGAGAGAATGAGAATGAGCAAATGAAAAGCTTAACCAAGAGAAAAGCTAACCATGGTTGCAATAATGCACAAAACATTATCATTACAAATCCAATCAAGATAAAGGTGATGGCTACAAATGACATGACCATTATCATAACTTAATAAAAAGAAAACCAAAGAATACTTTAGATCTTCTAAGAAGGTCCAAGTCAACTTTGGTCAAAAAGTCAACAAAGTCAAGATGGTCAAATGGTCAATGTAATTAGCCATAACAAAATTATCAATGAAAGCATTAGTAAATAATGTCCCCGGCTCATTTATGGTTTTGACCAAACGAACTGTCGAAACCCTAATGAGTCCGCCTCAAAATGGTTTTGACCGAATCAACTGTCAAAACCCTAATGAGCCTGCCACATAGTGGTTTTGGCCGAACCAACTGCCAAAACCCTAATGAGGCACCTCCTCCTTCATCGCTCCAGAAAACTGTGCATACACACCTGCATCCGTATTCCGTAGAATGCGGATGCGCAGAAGACAAAACAGATCCATCCGTGCAATACTAGGATCTGGCTTAAACCAAAGCCCACTAGTACTGCCTGCCCGAATATCATACGCACACAAGTGTACGTAAGTGATCGCAGCCCTACCGTAAAACCATACGGCCTCTACACGTTTCGCTCAGTGCAGGGAAACTCTCTGTGTGGGACTCTAAATACTCGACTCTACGCTGGCAGTGGGTTTAACCACAGACCGCAAGCGGCACTAGCTGTACGTAACGGTCCCCAGGTAGATGTCGATAAGAAGGCCGATGAGGTAAACCCATCCGAACTCCTACTGAGTCTGTATGTGACAATCTCCGTACAGTCCAGTCTGTTCGTCTGATACATCGCATGTCGGGCCTAGGGGGGGCGGCAAGTGTCAGACCCCTAATAGCGGTACAAGTCGTGTCGGAGTGAAGCCCAGAACACCCTGAGATAACACTGGAACCTACCAGTATATCTCGCTTGCCCTGGCCAGGGACTACTTGTGTAATGGCTCTCCTAGACACAGCGCGATGTCAACCCCCAATACCGGGAGAGACGAATCCTGTCTAACCGTCACTGCCTCCAAGTGCTTCGGGACTGCTCCCAACTACTACCTGTTTGCACGACTCAGTAGAGCCGTGGTAGGGTAGTAATCAAAGAACAGTGGGAACACACTCGAGGCGAAGTGACAGTGTCAAGTCAGCGGACTAAGCTGTACTCATGTCACCTGGGAACTAATAACTGACGATAGGTATAATACCAACCATCAGTCCCCGACGAGTCCTGTCCAGTGTACTCGTAACCCAACGAGCACCCGCATACTATCTCAAGTACGACGTACCGACGGCTGTGGGACAGACCGTCTCCCATGCTGGGATGAGAAGCGCATACGCTAGTCTACTCCGGAGTATCGATGCCCTATCTCGGTACTCCCATGACTAGGGACATGTATAAGGATGTGCTTGTAGATTACCCAGCCCCCACGACTGTGATCGCCATCACAACGCCGGTAATCAAGCAAAGATCCTAAGGGCTCTACTAATGCGTATATGTGATATAATAAATAAACACACATGTACACATTAAAGCAGAGGCAAACCAAGTAGCATACTACTATATTGAGCAAGATTGTCTGTACAACTGTGAATATCCCAAGCTTCTATCAAGTAATATACATACTAGTATGATACAGTAATGGCCTCTAGGGCATATACACCAACAAGTTTGACTTCATCAGAATAACAGATGGACCTGGAAAGAAGGCAGTAGAGAGTGATGTCCTGGTATTTGGATGGCATGCTCTTGATAGGAAGTGATCTTTATATACTACAATTGGTTATACTGTGGTTAACACAATGTGTTTCTCCACATAGGATCTGGATAAAATATCAGGAATTCTGGTGACTAGATCTATGGTTTTAGATCTAGATTTGGATAGTGTCTCGATTCGGGTACTATAACACTATTCTAAAATGTTGTAGAATGGATGGCTCCTGGCATGGTGGTGTACCCGCAGGTGATGAAGTCACCCTCTCTAAAGAGATGTCTTCTAAACTGATGAGGAGAGAGATTTGCACGATTAACATATCACTTTCTTAGACAATTGAGTTAATCATTAAATGTTGAGTACCACACCAGATATTTCTTTTGCACTAGTTGCAATAAGTATATATTAATCCAATCCTGGAGAAATATTGGGAATTAGTTATGAACATAAGAGGATATTCTTGGTATATGGTAATGGTAGCTTCCTTCCGGAGACGGTTATCATTTAAGGCTTCCAAAGTGACCTGGATGACAGAGTGACTGTCAGAGTTAAAGTTTACCCTCTTCTGAAGGGCAGTATGTTGGACAGGGGGTCCAAGCGGATACTGAGGAAGACATGGCATAGGATACTGATTGAATTCAGTGGAAGATACGGTCTAAGAAGTTTGTTGGATTTGGAGTTCATATATGAACTTGGTCCAATCAAATATCCAGACAAATTCTAATACAGGTATCGCTCATTTTGGGAGATAGTCTTTCTCTGTGAAATTAAGATATAGAGAGATAAAGATAGAAACATTGGAGCGGATCCACTCACCGAGGCTATTTCTCGAACTTGAAAGTTACGCAAACAAGTTTTGTGAGACTGATCAATAGAGAAGTTGGGTGTTCGGTATCACACGGGCTGTGAGTATGCGAAACCACAATAATTAGTCTTAAGTGCAAGCGGGAGATTGTTGGCTATAGTACCCTCAAGGCAATTATTGTAATCGCAGGCAGGCGATTATGATGATTGAGGGAGGACCTATATGGGTAGAACAGTCTTACTCGAGATAATAGTATGCTATTTGTTTTTTCTCTATCATTATCTACATGCATTATGTGGTATTACAGATCACTATTACATATTGATAGAGCCCATAGGATTCTTGCTTGACTACCAGCATTATGATGGTGATCATATATATGGGAGCTGGGTGGTCCATAAGCACATCCTTAAATGTCCCTAGTAGAGAGAGTATCGAGAATGGGCATCGATACTCTGGAGTAGACTAGTGTATACTTTTCGAGACCCCTACGAGGGGCGGTGGCCGGTCTCACAAGCCATTGATGTCAGTTAGTCACCTAAGATAGTATACAGGTGCTCATTTCATTATAAGTTACACTAGACGGACTCGCCGGGAACATGCTAGATGGTATTATACCTATTATCAAATAGAAGTTCTTATGTGTCATGAGTACAGGTTAGTCTGTCGACTTGAGATTGTCATTTTTCTCGTGTGAGCTCCTACTATGCTTTGATTACTACCCTACCATGGCTCAAAGGAGTCGTACAAACAGGTTTTAGCTGGATACAATCCCGAGCCATATGGAGGCAGTGAGCGGATCGTCGGGGATTTGTCTTTTTCGGTATTGGGGGTTGATGTCGCGCTGTGCAGGGTGGCCATCACCAGAAATCCTTGGTCCAGATGGACGAGAATTACTGATTTGGATCAGTAATTTCTCAGTGGGTGATGGGCTTCATACCAAAATGAAATATCATGTTATTAGGTGTCAGACTTTATCCACTCCCTAGACCCGATATGAAATGCTCTTAGAAGAATGGACCAGACTTTATGGATATTGTCACAGACAGGCTCAGTAAGGGTACGGATGAGTATGCTCGTCGGCCTTCCTTTCTCTCAATACCTGGGTAGCCGTTACGTACAGCTAATGCCACTGACATGGTTGTGGTTAAACCCACTGCCAGCGTATTGACGAGTCTTTAGAGTCCCACACAGAGTGTTTTTCCGTTCAGGCGATATGATGTAGATGTGGTATGTTGGTACATACATTTATCCGATTAAATATATGTATAGGCTACATAGATTTTAATCGGACGGTTAATAATACTAGCAGCTTAAGATTAAGCCAGATTATTAAATCAAGTTTTGATTTAATAATTTATATATATATATATATTTAGTATATCTATTTTATTATTATTGTTCACTATTCATTTTCTCACATAGCTATTCGTATTTTTATACGAATACGCGTATATGTATTTCGATACGTATACCGGGTTGTATTCCGTATTTATACGGAATATTTTCTAGAATATGGACACCTTATTATATGATTTTCTTTTAAGATAATCATTTGCAAATGAGGTGGAGGTGATGTGGCATGAGCATGGTTGGAGGTTTGTACAGAGGTATAGCCTTTGATTGTTTATTGTAAAAGTGATATGAAATATTTTTTTTATTGTTGCAAAATGATTTAAGAGCCATTCTTTCTACATGAAATTCATTCTTGATTCTATCATGGTTGATAGCTCTTCTACACTTAGCTCATTTTCTTTCACGAGTTGATCATGCCTTGGTTTTCCTCACCTCCTCCTCCTTCTTCTTTAGTTGCTCACCTGAGCTTAAGAAATGAGAGAAAAAGATAGTGAAAAATTCCTACATCCCCACTCTTCATTGTTAGCGACCTTGGAGCGTCGGTTGCTTTGCTAGGAGAAATTGGAGCTTGGATCGTTTCCCTCAGGTTGATCATCTTCGGCAAAAGAGGATCGGCTTCCAAGCGTGATCCGGAGCACTTGAAGAAAGATTGAAGATGTGTGTATTCTACACATAGTAAATTAGTTTAGCTCACTAGATTTTGTATACAAGTCCTAGCTCTTTAGTTCAATTCTTGGTTTGGGAACTTTAGCGAACTAGAAAATTTTTGATATCCATGTTTCCATCTTCGAAAACTAGTTTGCCAGTGTGCCTAAGTTCCCAGCACACATCACGTATTTGCTCACTTGCTATCAATAATGTTGGTTGCACGTGCATATCATGTAGTTGTGCACTTGCTATAAGTCATTGGGATTGCGTACGCGCACATGTTATCAGAAGCATTATTTTATCTTCGTGCTTATGTGCGCATTCTATATGGCCAAACATCTTTTTAAATGCAACCTAAGGTCAAATATGCACCATTCGTCAGAAAGCTATGGTGCGATTCTGTATGGAAAGTTGTTGACTTTCGAGAAAGCAAAGGCTTTCTATGAAGCAAAAGTTTCAAACTCATGTCTTTCGTTCTTTTTTGATACACACGCATCCCACGTGCGCATTTGGAGAGCACCATTGGCATTTATGCCCTTGCACAATTGCATAGGGTGCATCCATTGATGAAAGCTTAAGCTTATTTAGTGAAGAATAGGCTTCAAAGGGAAGATGAAGGAGGGATTGTTAGTCATTGGGACCCAGCACCTCTTCGAAGACGCCGAGGAATCATAGCGCCGTACATCAAAGGTGTGGAGGGATGTACCCTTAAACCAGCCTTGTTTATCAAGGTAGAGAACATGTTGGAGCAGTATCTTCTGAGATGCCGGAAAGGCTTCTTTATATTTGGCATTCGTGCGTCGCACGTGTTGCACTTGATGCCGGCACACGTGCGTCGCACGTGTTGCGCATGGTATCAGCGCACGTGCACTTCTCATGGTATGCATGGCAACGGTGCATGTGTGTTGTATGTGTGCGTATGCCACCAGTGCATGTGTGCAGCACATGGTGCGTATGGTACCGATGTACGTACGCTGCACGTGATGCGCATGACACCTGCACTTGCGTATATACGCACTAGGGAGGCACGTATTCCTAAGGAAAGTAAGGGCTTATGTGAGGAAGAATCCTCTACTATTGAGAGAGGCCCTCCTACTTATTTATATAGGAGTGATAGAGAAGAGATCTCTATTTTTCCCGATGTGGGACTAAAGATGTATCCCCCATATGGTAAAGTATTAGTTAGACCTAACGTGCATAACACGTTTGCTCATAACTTTTGATTTTGGAAGAGTTATGAGGCCCGTAATATATCAAATCGATGTTTTTTTGGATTAGCTTTCGATACCGAAAGAATTTTTCTTATTCTCATTCAGGAGTTTGGAAAAATACGGTCCAGGAAATACTTGTTTGCATTTTCTTAAGTGTCTTGCTTCCATTTGATACTTTAGGCTCTTTTGCACATAAATTTTAGGCGGGAATAAATGCCCCCACTACTTTTCCCATAGAAGTATATAGATGGGTGAAGTAGTATGGAGTAATGCAGAGTATACGACTGATTTTGGGCTGGCGTATCGTACATAACTTTTAGAATCTTAATCTAAGAAGATAACGAGAGGGCACTGGCGCCGTCATCTACCATTGACTCAAACCATAATTTTTAATAAATATAGTTCTAAGTCCTGAGGCCTGTGAGTTGCACATTTCTCTTTTTGATGGCGGTGTCATCTACCAATTTTGTAATGGGTAGTCCATGGATAGTATACTGTAGTCACTCTTGAGACCGACCACATGGCAGCGATAGCTTAGGAAACAGGTTTATATCCCCGTTACGTAAGGCTTTTTAATTTTATGAAGCGTGAAGGTCTCATAAAAGTATTTCTCCCTACGAGTCGAGAGGATCTCGTAGATGTATTTTCTCCTTAGAATTCGTGAGGACTCCTAAGTGTCTTTTCTCTTATGAGTCGTAAGAATCTCACTAAAGTGTTTTCCTTTTATAACTCGAGAGAACCCATAAGTGGATCCTTCTCCTCATTGGTATGCAATTTTTTCGAATGTAGCCCATAGATAGTATACAAAAGTCATTATTGACCTACTGGTAGGGCAGCTATGGCTTAGAAAACGGGTTTATATCCCTTTTGCCTAAGGCTTCTCAACTTTATGAGCCGTGAGGGTCCCATAAAGGTGTTTCTCACTACGAGACGAGAGAATCTCGCAGGTGTTTCCTAATGTGAAATATAGATAACTCCTTTTGATTTAGGAGTCCGTTTGGTTTGCGGTGTTGGGTTAAATCCATCGTTTCGTCGCGTTGGTTGATATTTTCTCGACATACGGTCTTTTAAGTTGCGGCTCAAGTAGCCACACATCTGTCGTGTCTCTAATCTCTTCTGATGCTGGACATAATATCTTCAAGTAATCTTCATAGGTTGGAATATACACATTACCATTGGAAGATCCAGCGTTGGGTATTGCCATGGTGCTTTACTTGAGGTTAAGCTCTATTTGGAGCCCCGATGGGTCGTGATCGTACCCTTCTAGGGTGGGATGACATCTAATGGCCTTTAGGGTTTGTATGTATTGCCGTTGAGACCCAAAGTTAGGATTATGTCATCCCTTCACTTTTACATTGGTGTTGTCATGCTGATTATTCGCTGAAGTAGGGTAGACATCCATATGACCACTAGGTCACATATATCGCCATTGAGATCCGGAGCTAGGAATATGCCATCACTGCGCTTTGATTTCATCCTTTGGTCTATATTGACGTCGCATCTGCACCCTGCTGGAATGAGAAGGAATGCCAAGATGATCTCTAGGCTATAGATGCTGACATCAAGATCTGGAGTTAGGAATATACCATTGCTCCACTTTGATCTGACCCTTTGGTCCATGTTGACGTTGCATCTGCATCCTGCTGGCATGAGGAGGAACGTCGAGATAACTCTAGGCTGTTGATGTTGCCATTGAGATTTGAAACTAGGATTTTGCCGTCACTCCACTTTTTCTTTGGCGCCTTAGAGCTTTGTTGACACCACGTTTATACTCTGCTAGAGTAAGAGAGACATCAAATTGGTCTTTAAGCAGCATATATTGCTACGAGACTTGGTGTTAGGAATATACCTTTACTCCATCTTTAATTTTACCGTTTTGGCCTTTGTTGACGTTGCATTTATACCTTGCTGGAATGAGAAGGAACATCAAGCTGGAGCTAGGATTTTGCCATTACTCCTCTTTTAATTTGCTTGAGAAGCTGCTACTAAATACTTTGTGGGACAAAGTAGCTCTCGGTAGTCTTTGAGCTATTATGGCACTGCTGAGACTCAAATCTTTGTTGGACCATATATCGTCATGGGAGAAATCAATCCTTTCTTAATGAATAAGGTGCGAAAGTATGAAGATGCAAAATACTTTCAGCTGGATTTTGAAATTACTGAAAGTTGCCACAAACCAGAAAATAAGCAAAAATCAGTGGCCACAATCCCAGTCTTCGGAAGCGATACCGAGGAAGACGAGCAGATAGTTTACTCAAGACAGCCTCAGAAGGAGAACAATAAATTCAGACTATCGTTTCCTATCCTTGTCTTTGGTAGCAACTACGAGGACGAGACTAATGCGGGGGCGGATGCTATTTGGAATAAAACGTCTTGCTTGAATACAGAGGCAGATGCTATTTGGAATTTATCCATCCACCTCTCCGAAAATACCAAGTTGATTTATGGCACCGTATTCGGATAGATGCGACCGTTGTAGCGTGACTTATCAGATTTCCTCTCATATGTGAGGGGTTTTTGATTATGGGGATGCTCTTCTCTACAGGCGCAAGCCTCTGCAGTTAGTTATGCTATCGTATTGCGATAACAACTTTCACCTTCTCCAGTTAGATCACTTCGTGTCGTGTTATGTTTGTTAATATAGGGTTGCCCTTAGATTGTATACGGAGACTAGTTTTATCATCACCCATAGGCGTGGATTAGTCCAAATCCAGATATATTAGATCCGGGATTGAACTTTAGGACGCGTAGCTCATATGAAGTCCATCTGTTCAGAATATGTCATCTGAGGGTCGTTAGTCGTCTTTGAGACTGAGATCAACTCAGGAATATAGTTAAAGATCGTTAATCCAATTTTGGATTAAGATCAACTCAACAAATATGGACTAAGGACCATTAGTCATCTTTGAGACTAAGATCGACTTAGATTTAATGATATTTTTATCTTATATAAGAAGCAAAAGCTTCAATACTTGGTTAAATTTAATTAAGTAGCCAAACAAAGGTTGCCATCCAAGCGTGCAAGTGCATATGATATGCATATGCAAGTCTGTTCTATCTACAAAGGGTGCGCACGTGCATTGTACGTGGTTACATACTTGTTTCAAGTCGAGGTGCAGCGCATATGCATATCATGTGGCTCGCACTTGTTATCAGTTCAAAATCATATGTGCGCATGCCTATACATGCGCATGTATATATTTTTTATTTGCATACACTTGCATGTTATGTGCCGCTCATACTTCCGCGGTTAATATATATCAAGTGCGCACACATACATATCAAGTGACGCACATGCCTTCATAAGCAGCCTCCATCAAGTGCGCACACGTGCGTATCACGTGATGTTCATGTCTCCAAGGACTTAATTTTCCCATAGAAGATTTTTTATTAAGTGCGCGCTTGGTTGGATTAGAAAGCAAAAGCTTTCACCAAGAAGCAATGGCTTCTGTACTTTGTTTTCTTCTTCTTTTATTTTTCAAGAAGCAAAAACTTCGGTTTTTGTGATGCAAAGGCATTCATGATGGGTTTTTTCCCAAAGATCTTTTGATCGTTTGTTTGAGAATCAATAGATTCAAGGAAGAAGCAATGGCTTATATTTAAAGCAAAATCTTGATGGGAGAGGATAGATCTTCTTCTCTTTTTATTTTTACATGTTTTGAGGTTGACGAAGAATATATATATTTTTTTGGCTTGAGATTATAGGGGCCGGCGCTGTTTTATTTCTTCTTATGGGGTCCTATTTATAAGAAAGCAAAAACTAGGGTTTGCTGCTAACAAATTAGGCTAGTTTTGATTTAATTTCGATTTAATTTGATTTTTTTGATTTAATTTAGATTAAATAGATTTAGATCAATTATAGGGCAAGTGTGCACCGTTGGATCGATCCCCAGTGCATGCACACCGTTGGATCTCAAGATCTCTTATCAATTTGTTTTGATTGGTTTCAACAAAGAAGATTTTACTTCTTTATTTGGACAGTTGCGCATTTTACGGTGGTGCACTCATTCATTGCATGTGCCGCTCTATCTTGTGTTGATATGCGCATCTGTCGGAGATGGACTTTAGCCATCTACGCACCTATTGATTTTTTAATAGGTGTGCACTTGTGCCTTCGCATGTTTTCACGGCGGCGACCAAATATCAAGCTACAATCCGTTGGATTTGTCTCGAGATTTGTAAGAAGGAAATCCGTCTTTTTAGACCCTATAAATAGGTGTCATCTTCTTCGTTTCCTTTTAGAGTTGTGCCCTTTATGAAACCTTTGCTTTCTGTTAGAATCCCTTATTTCTTTATTAATTTGGTAAGTGTGCATACGCAACTCTGCCTTTACGCACTTGATTAAGATTACGCACCCATTGGGTTGCGCACTTGACTTAACATTAGCTCGTCCACCCTTTAGGTTTCACACTTAATTTAACATAAGATAAATTCTTTAACTCTAAGCATGCCACTTAAGTTTGGCTTAATCAATTAATTTTATGTTTTAACTTCGAAGTCAAATATTCATATTCCACCCTTTTAGCGGACTGACACCTTTCCAGTTTCTTTTCTTTTAGGTATCATGGCTAGCTGTCTGTATTTGATTAGGAAGATTGTTTCCCATGGTGACATCTGCTTTTACGAGCCATCTTTTACCGACGCTCAATGTGAAGACATGTTTCATCGTTATGAGGCTCATGGTGGGCGAAAGCTTTACGATGCTCCACTCTGCTCCAGCTTATATTTCAAGCCATCCATAATGCCGTACTTGGGGTTATGGATGTAATGACCCTCTGTGCTCTTGACCAAGACATATATAATATGCATTCAGTTTTCCTGACGAGGTTTATCTCCAAAGGGTTGAGAAATCATGCAACCGCCTGCATGTAATCTTCCAACAGTGGGCGATCTTGTCCATCTTTGTTAGAGGCAAACAGGAACGCACAGCGATAGAGGATAAGGCCTTCGAGTCTTTGTCTTAGTCCGTTTATGACTTCACGCATCCTTATAACTCAGTCAATCTATTTTCGCTCTAAACGTTTAAGCGATGTGACAGCCTTCGCTTTTATTTGTCTTTTACTTTTCAGTCTATAATTCATCTTTTTGACGTATCAATGAAAAGTCCCTCTTCTTTTACATTCACACTTCTTTTTCGTTTTGTGTTGGAATGACATAGCTTAGTTTATTTACTCGTTTTGGAGTTTTTAGTTTATCATGTGCGCATCTTAAAGATTTAACATGTGCGCACGCTTTTTGCACATGCGCATGGCACTCAGTGATTTTTGTCAAATGAGCATGGAAAAAGATGCACACACGTGCGGTGCACATGTCGCTGCTAATGTCATTCATTAGCCTTCATATGAGCATGTGTACAAGTGCGCATGTCATCAGATCATTTTCTAACAAGTGCGCACTTGATATTCGATGCACACTTAAATAGGTGCGAACAAATGGCCCCCATCGATTGCGTGCATGTGACCTGTATGTTGGTGCAATCGGTATCAAACTGCAAACCACCGAATTTTCCTTGAGATTTTCCTTGAGATTTTCCTCGTCTCCTTTTCTGGTACTATGACCAGCCATTTGTATGACGTCTGGGAGATTTTTTCTCACAATGATATTTACTTGTATGGACTAGCTATTCTGATACTCAACGCGAGGCCGTACTCCGTCTCTTGGAGGATCAAAATGGACGGTTGCTCTCAGGTCGTTCTTCTCTTCTGTAGCTACTCTTTTCCGCGATCTAAAGGGCTATGCTCGGGATTTTTAAAGCAATGCAGCAACATGCATTGGACCAGGCCGAAGATAAAGTACATTCGGTTTATCTGATAGGCTTAATCTCTAAGAATCGGAGGGATCGTTCAGTAGATATCTTGCATCAAATCTACCAGCAAAAGGCAATCATATCTTCACACACGAGGGCTGAAGAAATTGGCGACAACCCTGGTGCTCGCGTTTGTGAACGAAGGCGCAAACAGAGAGAGAGAGAGAGAATGCTCTTGGGAGGCTTTGGAAAATCTTTTTTTTGAATTCCATAACCAGTGTGCTAGTGGTGATCTCTTACCGCTGCTGAATTTTTTTTTGAATTCTTGTATCTGACTAGTAGTTTGCAGTCCGTCCTCGGATGTGTTAATGAAATGTGATCTTTTTCCTATGCACACTCTTTTTCCTGCGCTGAAATGACCTGGCTTAGTTTATGTACTTTTCCCAGAGCGTTCAGTTTACCTTTCCCTTAGGCTTATAGGTAAACTCATCCTAACGTTAAATATACATAACCACTTCTATCATAGGAGCCCGTTAGGTTTATGGTACTGGGTTAAGTTCATCGTACCGTCGCATGAAATGATATTTCCTGAAGTGCAATCCCTTAGATTGCGGCTCGAGTAGCCACACGATCGTCGTGTCTCTGATCTCTTCTGAGGATGGATACGACGTCTTCAAGTGGTCTTCCTAGGTTGGAATATCTACATTACCATTGGAAGATCTCGCGTTAGATATTTCCATGGTGCTTTACTTGAAGTTAGGCTATATTTGAAGCCCTGATGAGTCATGATCGCACCCTTCTAAGGTGGGATGACCACCATTGATCTTTAGGCTTCGTATGTATTGCAATAAAGACCAGAAGCTAGGAATATGTCGTCACTTCATTTCGACCCTTAGGTCTTTCATGATGCCGCAATAACATTATTCCGGAGTTAGTCGGGCATCCATGTAGTCTTTGTGCTTTGCCATCGAGACTTAGTTATCCATTTGAAGGAGTGTGGGGAGACACATTGCACCTTTTATTTATTGAACTGTCTATAGGAGTCGGGATTCGAACCACCTGCAGGGTAAATTTTTTTATCATTTTTCTTTTTATTTTCCGCGATGCTCTATCCTGTCAGCTTTTCATATCGCGAAAGTCGCGATTGCCCAATCATTTCGGCTATTTTATTTTATTTTTACTCACTGTTTTTATTACAAGTTATCTCGTCATTTCGGCTATTTTTTTCTCTTTCATACTCATCAATTTTGTTGTGAATTGGAAACTTGGGATCTGATACCTTATTCGGCGTCAGTATTACGAGGACTGGAATATTTTCAGGAGAAACTCATCATATTCCATTGCCTATTTCGGCCAATGGTGGCTTAGATAACAGGTTTGGATCCCTGCTAACTAAGACTTTTTGACTTTACGAGTCGTAAGGGTCCTATAAAGGTATTTCTCCATATGAGACATGAGGATATCATAGGTATATTTTCTCTTTAGGCGTCGTGAGGACTCCTAAGTGGGACTTTCTTCTGTAAGTCGTAAGGAACTTACAAGAATATTTTCTTCCTATAAGTCGAGAGGTCTTACAAGTGTCGTTCATCATGTCGGGGAGTATCTATCACCTTTGGTGGGACTTTGTTGGAAATATATTTATTTATGCACGTTGATTCTATACAAGAGTCGATATCGGACCACTTGTAGGACATTAATTTATAGGGTTATGATGGCTTAAGAACATGTTTAGATCCCCGTAACTTAAGGCTTTTGAATTCCATAAGCCATGAGGGTCTTATAGAGAGTATGTTCTCCTTATGTGTCGTGAGGATCTTGTAAGTATGTTTTCTCCTTAAGAATCGTATGGATTCCTAAGTGTGCCGCTCCTTTGTGAGTTGTAAGGATCTCACGCAGGTATTTTCTCCTTACAAAATCGATAGAACTTTGCAAGTGCGTCTTTTCGTTTCCTCAACGAGTTTGCGTCCTTCCGGGTTTTCACAAACTCGCCGGTAGCCCTGTTGTTTTTACTCACGGCGTCATTTCAGGTTTTCATCCATGTCCATTTTGCATGTGGGTGTACCGGTTTTTTTGCCTCGCTGTAGGTGATCCAACATTGCTTTCTGGTGGGAATTGAAGAAACAGGCAGCCTGTAAGGTAAAGCACTATCGACCGTAGGTCATAATGTTTTTTCGGAATACTACATCATCAGTCGAGCTTCCTAGCCTGTGGTTCCTGGGCGAGATATGGATTATTCATGCCTATAGATTATATACGGTTGGTTATATGATCTAAGTCGCAAGGCAACATATTAGTTTAGGGATATTGCGGTCCAACATTCCCATGTTCGGGACGACATACTTGTTTAGGGATATTTCGGTCCAACATTCCCATGTTCGGGATGACATACTAGTTTAGTGGTATTTTGGTCCAACATTAGTTTAGGGACATTTCGGTCCACCATTCCTGTGTTCGGGATGATATACTAGTTTAGGGACATTTCGGTCCAATGGAGAGTTGGAGAACATAGATCGTTTATGCCTGTGGATTGTGTACAGCGGGTTATATGACCCATACCATAGGGCAACATGCTAGTTTAAGGACATCATGGTTCATCATCCCTAACGGGAACATATCATTCGGTATTATTTTCAAAATTTTGACTCAGGAAGATAGCGAGTGGACATAAGTGTCGTCATCTATCATTGACCTAAGTCGCGACACTTCAAGCATAGTATTTTAGGATGAATCGGCCATTTATTGGCCAAAATGGCCTTTATCCATGCATATCCATGAGCAGGTAGGCCCTACGTTGGTAGTGTTAGGAATATTATGCCCTATAGGCCATTATTGTATGGTATAGTGGATGCTCGGATATATATAGAGAGGACTTTCTTGCTCGAAATGGTAGTATGCTATCTGGCTGCTCTTTTTCTTAACATGCATACTAGTATTATTATACTATCTCTCTGATACATGTTGATAAATCCCTTAGGATGTAGCTTGACTACTGGGACTATGATGGAGATCATACTGCTGGGACTTGCGTAGTCTACAAGCACATCCTTTAATTGTTCCTAGTCGAGAGAATATCGAGACATGGCATTGATATTCCAGAGGAGAGTAGACTAGTGTGTACGTTTCATGACCTTGTATAGGGTGATGGTTGGTCCCATAGCCATTGGTGTTTGATATCGAAGATTGTACACAGATGCTCATTAGAGAATGGGTACACTGAACAAGACTCGCCGAGAACTCCTAGTTGGTAGTATACCTAATGTAAGATAGCAGTTCTCTGGTGACACTGGTACATGTTAGTCTGTAGACCCGAGATCGTCATAGAGTCTTGTGTAGCTCCCACTGTTCTTTGATTTTTTCCCTACCATGGCTCAAAGGAGTCTTGCAAACAGATGGATTTTGGGTACAGTCCCGAGTCACATGGTGGCAATGAGCGATAGGAGGGGTTTCGTCTCTCTCGGTATTGGGAGTTGATATTGCGCTATACTTGATTTGATATAACTGGAAGTCCCTGGCCAGGGATACTGCTGAGATTTACTGATAAAAGTTATCAGTAGTTTTTGGAACCGTTATAGGCCAGACATCGGCATGACTTATCACGTTACTGGGATCTGACGATTCCACCCCTAGACATGATATGCGACATATCAGACAAAGTGACCGGACTGTACGGTAAGTGTTACTTATAGGCTTCATGGAGTGTATGGACAAACTTGCTTGTTGATCTTCTAATCGCTCAATATCAGGGTAGCCGTTACGTCCATCTAGTACTGCTGACGGCTTGTAGGTGACTGATGTGATCATCACCTATTGCTGGCATATTGACGATCCTTTAGAGTCCCACAAAGAAGTTTCCTGGTTCAAGCGAAACGAAGTAGGGAACATATGTGATATGTGCGGGGGCCTGATTAAATATGTGTATGTGATACCGTATTGTAATCCGGCAGTTATCTGTTATCAGTCAGGTTATATATGATATAACCGGATTATCGAATCAAGTGTTGATTTGATAATGTGATATACAGATAAATGATATTAGTCGGTTATATGTGATATAACCGGATTATTAAATGAAGGGTTGATTTAATAATATGATATATATTATATTTGATATAGTTATATCTTAACTAATATTATTAGCTCACTAAATATTTACTTATATATATATATATAAATATATATGAAGCGTGGCATGAATTTCTATTTTGGAAAATTAGAAAAAGAGGTGGAAAATGAAGAGGAATGGTGAGGCATGGTATTCTTATTTATTTATTTGTTTTAACTCACTATTCAAGCATGGTTGCAATTTTATATTGCAATTTACTCCATGGTTGAACGAGTGAGGGTCAAGAGAGTAGCCATTCACACTCATTCGCTTTCTTGATTTGAGTTTTACTTAGCCATTTTTCTTGAGCTCTCCTCTTCTTCTTCCTCTTCATGCCTCAAAGCTCCAACCCCTCACTTGTGATATGAACAATGGAGCTTTGAATAAAATCTAGTGAGCAAACCAAAACCCCTACCTCACCATTCTACACTTGATTAGCAATCAAGTGTAGTGTGTTTTCTTCACTAAAAAGTTTAGTGAAGAGGTAGCTTGGATTGGCGGACTTCGGGTGGGTCATCTTCGGCACGAAGGTCATCGGAGGAAGTTTATTCAATCTTCAAGTGGAGCCTAGTGGAGTCGCGTGGACTACAACCCGGAGTATTTTAAGAGAAGGACTTGGTCTACGAAGGTCGTATACTCCTTTCCTCTTCTTTAGTTTTATGATATCATCATGTTAAAACCCTAATATTCTAGTTTGATCCTTAGTTAGTTTAGCTTAGCACCTAGAAACTTTTAAAATTGCATGCTTGATGCCCGTTTAAAGCTCATGGTGGTGCTAGGGTAGACTTTCATGGTATTAGAGCCAAGCTAGAACATTTGGGTAGGTTTTTACGACGTTAAAGCGTTCGATCGATTTTCGGAACAGAAAAATTGTGAAGTTTCTGTCGAATTTCTAAAGAGTTGAAATTTTCGTGATTAAAAATATGCAGAAAAATGTGCAGGGTTTTTAATGGAGCCTCAAGAAATTTGAGCACCCATCTTTTCAAACGACCACGGAACCGCGGCCTAAGCCCATGTTTGGTCACGGTTCAGCCGCACTTTTGTGGAGATGTGGTCTCATTTTTCTTGTGCTGCTCCACCTTGTAATTTGGCACTTTTTGGATATTTTTAATCAAGTTGTTGAGGTCTCTGTAATTTGTGGGTGTTTGTTAAGTCAATCGAAATGTTTAATGTCGTTTAGACTTTGATGATATGTGATACAATTGTTAGAATCTGGAATAATTAGTTTTGTGAAAACTAGTTAATATATTGTAAATTTAATGTTTTAGACTTGGTTTATTAGTTGCCACGGAGTTTTGATTCGGATCAAAACTCCGTCGCAATAGCGTATTGTACGTGAACACTCGTCGGGTAACTCTAGTAGACAGCTACACTCTATAGCCCGACCAAATGACTGTAGGAGAAACCTGTTGCCAAAAGCACCCACTCAGCTGCTCGCGGCCATGGTGTTATGTATTAGTGCACTTCGTCGACAGTATCGAGGGTGCGACTATCTGCTAAAGTTTTCGACGAGTATTCGATAATGGAGTTGGGAATCCTGTTGAATTACCCGATTAAAGTAATTGAAAAGTGTTTTCAATTTAATACTAAAATACAAGGTTTATAGATTAGGCATGATATTCGGAATATGAGATATTCCCGGTTTATGATGTCTAAGGATATACGGATTCTAATTGTTACAGTTTTTCATTTCTTTTCTACGACTGTAAGTGTAATATGTAGGGTATCCTGATCTCGTTGCTATATGTCAACGAAATTCATGATACGCATATTTACCTGTTAGTTATATGTATGCCCTAGAGGCCATTACTATACATAGGATGTATATTGTAGTGGATGATTGGACATATATAGGGAGGACTTTCTTGCTCGACATGATAGTATGCTATCTGGTTGCTCTTTACCTTAACGTGTACACTGATTGTCTCTCTGTTACATGTTGGTAAAGCCCTTAGGATGTGTACTTGACTACCTGGACTATGATGCGGATCATACTAGTGGGGACATGGTAGTCCACAAGTACATCCTTCAAGGTCCCTAGTTGTGGGTGTATCGAGACAGGGCATCGATATACCAGAGTAGACTAGCGTATACCTTCTCGACCCATACAGATGGGCGATGGATGATCCCATATCCATTGGTGTTTGACATCAGAGATGATATACGGGTGCTCATTGGAGACTGGGTACACTGGACGGACTCGCCGAGACTCCCAGATGGTATTATACCTTACGTCAGATGGCAGTTCTCTGGTGACACTAGTACAGAGTAGTCTGTTGACCCGAGATCGTCATAGAGTCTTGTGTGGTTCCCACTGTGCTTTGATTTCCACCTTACAACGTCCAAGAGGGCGTGCAAAACGGTGGTTTTTGGGTACAGTCCCGAATCACATGGAGGCAATGAGCGATAGGAGGGGATTCGTCTCTCCCGGTATAGGGAGTTGATGTTGCGCTGTGTTCGATTGGCTATAACCGGAAATCCCTGGCCAGGGTTGCTGAGATTTACTGGTAAGTGTTACCTGTAGTTTCTCAAACTATTATAGACCTCATATCGACATGACTTATCGAGCTATTGGGGTCTGACGTTTACCACCCCTAGGCGAGATATGCGACATATCAGACGAACTGACCGGAATGTACGGTAAGTGTTACTGGTTGGATTCACAGGAGTATGAGCGGGCTTGCTCGTCGATCTTCTGATCGCTCAATACCCGGGTGGCCGTTACGTTTAGCAGACCTCTTGCGGCTTGTGGGTGTTTGATATGATCATCATCTGCTGCCGGCGTATTGACGAGTCTTTAGAGTCCTACACAGAGGTTTCCTGGATCAAGCGAAACGAAATAGGAGCGCATATGAGATATGTGCGGGACCGAGAATAATGCGTGTATGTGATACCGTATTCTATTCTCGCGATGAATGTATCGAATGGTTATATGTGATATAACCTAGTTATCGAATCAAGGATTGATTCGATAAGCCGATACATTGGATATTAGTCGGTTATATGCGATATGACCGGATCGTTAAATCAAGTGTTGATTTAATGATTTAATGTATAATTATATATTTGATATATTACTTTGCATTAACTAATATTTGTTCACTTTAAATGGATTTTCTCACTTGATGTGCACAAGTAGTATATGTGATATATTTTTGTGCACTTGTTTGTATCATGTTTGATGATACATGCTAACTTGGGTTTGTGTAAAGAATTAAACCACGGTTATGTTAATGGTTAGGGTTTTGATTTACTTACTTATTCATTTATTTATTTATTCATTAATTCATTTTGGGCAAAAATGAAATGGTGGCTTAGTTTGTTTTGTTGTTGAAGCTTCATGAAGCTTTGACTAAGTGACCAATTTGTCATCATGTCCTAACCCTAACCATTCAACTAAACCCTAGTTAATTCTCTACACTAAACCATGGTTGAGATTATGATAAGTATCATTTTTGTTTTCTATTTTAAAATAATTCTCATCATATTCTTTCTTCTTCTTCTTCTTCTTCAACAAAGAAGAAATCTTTCCTCCATCAATAACAACATGAGAAAAAGAGTGAGAAATCCAATTCTAAAGTGAACCCACTTCCTATTTCTTCATCTTCTACCACTTGCCAAGTAGTATAAGGTATTTTCTTCACAAGTTTCATGGCTTGGTGAAGTTGGAGCTTGATCTTGTGTTGCCTCGACGTAGATCATCTTCGGCATCGAAGTCGACGACCTAGCCCGCCCATTTCTCTGATGAAGCCGACGCTAGAGCCCGGGACCCGATGATCGCAGCGGGGGGACTTCATCACGGAGCTATGGAGGTGGAGGAACGGTTCTACAAAGGTTGTATTTTCCGTTTACTCGTAGTTAAAGCCGTTAACTTGCTTGCATCGCCTCGTTATCTAGTCAACGATCCGTATTAGGGTTTCTCGGCACTTGTAAAAATTTGAAATTGGCATGGTTGATGCCTTGTGAGACTTCATTAGCGTGCCTAGGAACCCTACAGTGGTATCAGAGCCTAGCTAGAGCTTTAGGCGATGTGTAGACGAAGCTAGAAGTCCGATCGAACCCGATATTCCCCGATTTCAACCCTCTATGTACAATTTTTCAAAAAGTGGATTTTTGTGAATTAAAAATTCTCAAAATATTAAGCAGGAAAAACTAAGAATTACTGTGAAGTACGGTCCCCTAAGTCAACAATTTGACCGTGGAACCGCGGCGAAATCATGGGTTTTGCGGCGGTTCCGCGGCCAAAATTTGGACTTAGTCCCTGAAATTTCATATATTTATTCTTAGGTCCTTTCTTGGCAATTTTTTATGGGAATATTTTAATTCCACTCAAGTGTTGAGTATTCTAGGGTTTTATTGGGGACTCGTTGATTTGATCGGATAATTTAACTTCGTTTAAGTTTTTCCGGATATTTTATAAACTGTTAAAAAGTTCGACCGGATATAAATACCCACCTTTTCCCCTGCCGGGAAATTTCGGAGTGTTGGATCTTTTCGTAGTTTAAGAACGTTCTAAGTAGTCCAAGTAACGCGATGAACTCTCTAGAAGACAACAAACCTTAACTCGATTATGTGACCGTCTTGAACTGCCCTTTGAACCTTAGGGTTTGGGGCAGTACGGCGTGCCATATGTAAGGCGTTGGCTTGACCTTTCTACGGATGGACCGTTGGTACTGAGGCATGAACTGGATGTTTTTAAACTTATTTCATGTGTTGAGCTGTTTCGGGAAAACTTGGGTGTTTGAATGTTCGATCGAAAAGTTTAACATTTTCTATTTTATCTGGAATGTGATACAATATTTAGAATTCACAAGTAGTTATGAGATAACTGATTTGAATGTTATAAACATAGCATTTTAGTCTCACTTGATCGGTTGCCACGGAATTTTTATGTGATCAAAAGTCGGTCGCAATCTCGTAGCGTACGCGGATACTCGCTGGTAAACTTAATAGACAGCCTCACCCCATAGCCCCGACCAAGCGACTGTAGGAGAACCCCATCGCCGAAAGCATCCGTTTGGGTGCTGGCGGCAGCGGTGTTCCGCCTTAGTGCACTTCATCGACGGTATCGGGGTTGCGGCCGCCTACTAAAGTTTGCGACGAGCATTCGATCAGGATGTCGGGAATCTTGTTGAATTGCTCGACTTGATATTGAAAAGAGTTTTCGATAATGAGACTAAAATGCAGGGTTTATAATTGTTAGGCATGCGATGTCTAAGGAATTCATATGATTAGGCATGCGATGTCTAAAGAGATTGCGGATTCCAACTGTTGTAGTTTTACACTTTCTTTTCTGTGACCGTAAGTGTAATATGTGATATCGCCGATTTCGTTGCTATATGTCAACGACAATTGGGATGGGCATATTTACTTACGTTGATGACATGTGATGTTATGTGTTGCTGGATATGTTATATTGGATCGTCGTGTTTGAATAGCCGGGAGGGTTTTATGTGAGATGAGTGCTGTTCATTTTCATTCATGTAAAAAACTTGTATGTAATATTCTTTTATTGGGGCACTTCCAGGTTGCGGAAGATATCACCTTTTGTATATTATTTACTTTTCCGCACTAGGATAGACCCAAGGAGGAGGGCACAAGTAACCGGGTTCTGGAGTCCAGTGGGAGACCAACTCGAGGAGTCGAGTCCGGGTCTCCTAACTCTAGAATTGGTAGGGTTACTTGCCGCTCTCGTAGGGGTCTAGGGGTGTGGGTTTGGCTATTCATCGCGACAGTGGAATCCGTGTTTTATACTGGCTCGTATTGAAAACACGGACGTCCTAGTATATCCAATGTTTCATATGATTCTTCTGCTGTTATATCTGTGATGTGATCATTTGATATGTTCTGTGATAGATACAGTATATAGTATATATGATATATTATATAGGCGTTACTTATGTTTTACACCCGCGCTAGCCCTGCCCCGCTCTGTCGTTAGTTACCTAACCTAACGGTGCACGAGGGGACATCGAGGCGAATGCGGATGGCATAAGTGTGCGTCGTATTTATCTGTGATGTTTAGGTACTTAAATGATGGGACCTCATTAATATGATTAATGAAAGTAAAAGAAACCTAAAGATGTTGTAGAATCGAATTTCAAAAATAAAACAGGTAGCTACAGTTCTTGCTTTGCACAGTGATGTATATGATATATCCCGCACCTCATTCGACGAGGAAAGGACCGAGATCCCTTTCACCGGGAGTGACTCCTTTAGCAATAACTAGCAGATGCTACACCCCTCGGTTTGTTTTTTGATAGCTTCTATAGATTCTGCTTTGCAAAGTGATATATATGATATATCCCGCACCTCATTCGACGAGGAAAGGGCCGACGATCCCTTCACCGGGAGTGACCCCTTTAGCAAAACTAGAAAAGCATAAAAAAACACTCCATTTCAAAATCATTTGATTCTACAACGATATCAAGTTCATTACGCAATAGGTTTTCAGAAAAACCTGTCGTAGCCCTCCGTCATTTCTGATAAGTAGTAGTTAGTATTCGTGCTGCGTTTGTTGGCCTTTGTCAAGGCGTTGTGTGCGGTAGCTGACTGGTGCTTATCTGCTTATGTATATGATGCAGATTGGATTAGGGTAGTCGTGCAACCTTGTTGGCCTTTGTCAAGGGCCGTGCGGGTGGGTTTATTTCAATCAAGAAATGACGGGTTGAACTTGACTAGCATCCTATGGTTTGTTGGCCTTTTTCAAGGTCATAGGAGGTTAGGGGAAAAATTAACGGGAATTTCAAGTGTTGAAATTTGCAATGAGATTGCATACCTTCTATGAGATAGTTGGATCCCGATACCCGCTGCGAATAAGAGTTACTCCTGGGAGAGTTTTACACATTACAATTAGCCGATCAAGTAGGTGTCTAGAAAGGTGTTAACGAGGTTACGTCTCTGGGAAAACGAGGTTTACATTAATTAGGTTCGTGTGAAAGCACGGGGGACCTCCCTCAAAGTACCGACACTGGCCTGGCTGAAAGATTGGCGAACTTGTAGTGTGTAATTAATCCCGGCTAGTCTTTCCTTTTTGGGTTTGAAGGAAGATTTGATAAAAAACAGTGGGAGCCATCCTGATTAGATAAAATAATAAGCAATCTATTCTTGCAAAAGCGCACGCTGAGTGTTTTCTTCTCTCTTTCTCCAGGTAGCGACCATGTCACACCTTAATCAAGATAATAATACGGAATATTGACCGAACCCGCTTGTTATACTAAGCTGGGGAACGTTCGTCCCGCTCCAACTTATAATTGTTATAAGACAGAGCAGGAAATTAGGGGAATACCAAGATTCCCATGCCGCCCAAACGAAGAAAGTGCATATGATGCATCTTCTTCTGGTGTGTTCGTTATACAGAACTGTTTCTCAGTATTCTTTACGTCCTGGATATGAGATACCGGATCAGGATCCCGCATATGTAATTTGTTACATGGGCTACAGATAGGTAAAGAACTGAGAACGGGTGACAAGTTTCATGAGACAGAAAACGGGGCAAGTGTTGCAGCCAAGTCTGTTGGTCACTGTCACCCTGTATTACCAATACATTGATTCTGAACGAATATTATTAGATACCGAACCTGATATACAAAATCATATCAGTCTCTTTATTAGTAAAGAAAGGATATAATTTTGTATTGTTGGATAATGTTTTGAATATTTCCTATATCAAAAGTTGATCGGTTCAGGCACGTTATCTAAAAGCATTGATGTTCTAAATCAAATTACAGTTTTTAAGTATACAGAACACACACAAGAGGAAGAGTTCAGAAATGAACGAATCCTTCTTGAGGTTTTGTAGACTAGGTCATATCAATACGACCCGACTAGCTAAGTTGCACATAGATGCATATTTAAATCTGTTTAAATTTACATCTTATGAAACTTGCCAGTCATGTCACAAAGATAAGATGACCATAGCTCTGTCTACTGAAAACAGAGAAAGAGTTAGTGAACTCTTGGGATGATACATGTTGATGTATGTAAGGTCCCCTATCTACACATGCCAAGACCGGTTCTTTGTACTTCATTAAATTCTCTGATGATCTTTCGAGATTCAGACCTATGTTCCTGTTGAAACACAAGTCCGAACCTTTTGAGATATTCACAGAATATAAGTTAGAAGTAGAGAACCAAAATACGGGTATAAGTATTATGTCCTTTGATGTGATCAAGGAGGAGAATACTTAAGCACGGAATTCCTGGATGATTCTAAAGGAGAATGAGATTCTCTCTCAGCATTACTCCTCCGTATATACCATAACACGATGGTATATCAGGGCAGAGCAATCACACCCTATATGATAAGGTGCACTCTATGATGAGTACTACCGAGTTTCCTATTTTCCTTTTTGGGAGTTATGCACTTAAGAAGCTGCATACCTATTGAATAGGGTTCAAATCAAATCAGTTGCCTACCGCTTCATTTGTGATATGGAAAGGGAAGAGCCCATATCTTATGTTGGTTAAGATTTGGGGTTGTCCGGGCTATGTCTAAAAGCAAAATCCGGACAAGCTCGAGGCAAGGTCTGTTATGTAGAACTGGAAATGTTCCAGCTATACAAACTGCAGCTGATGATTTGAAAGAACCAAATGATTCAATAGTTACCAACGAACCTCAGCCTCTCCGCCGATCTAGTAGGGTTCCTCACCCACCTGAGAGATACTTCGGTTTCTCGATGACAATGGGAGCGAGGATTGCATCATGAGATGATGGCCTAACTAGTTTCGAGCAGGCCATCAAGAGTAGGGAATCTGTAAGAATGGCTGGATGCTTAGCGATCTGAGATGGAATCCTTATACACCAACAAAGTATGGACTTTGGTTGCTATATCTGAAGGGTTAAATCCCCATCAGGAGCAAGTATATCTTGAGAAGATTACTTGGTGTAGATGGAAAAGTTGAGACTTTCAAAGCTAGACTTGTTAAAGGTTTTCATCATCGACCAGGCGTGGATAATGATGAAACTTTTTCCAGTGGCTATGCTTAAGTCCATCCGGATCCTACTTTCCACGGCTACATACCATGAATGCGATATCTGGCGGTTGGGTGTCATGACTGCTTTTCTAAATGATGTTTTAGAAGAAAGCGTCTATAAGTACACAGTCAGAGGGCTTCGTAAACAGTGGGAGCAGCGGAAACGTGTACAAGATGCTTTATTGGATAAAGCAGGCATCACGGAGTTGGAACATCTGTTTTGATGCAGTAGTCAAATAGTTTGACTTCATCAAAATGGTTGATGAACCTTGTATATACAAAAAGGTAGTAGGGAGTATGGTGACAATCTTCGTAGAGTACGTGGATGACATACTCTTGATAGGGAAGGAGTTTCCTATGCTACGCTCGATCAATCTCCGCTTATCACAATGATTCTCCATATAGGATCATAGTGATACCTACTAAATCCTGGGTTTTGGATATATGAGATAGATCTAATTGGATGTTAGGATACTCACTAGTTGTAGTGAGATGGTATAAATTAATCCTGGGGAGAATCACTGGAAAGGTTCCAGGGTGATAAGGACGACTGAATGTCAGTCATAGGCATTGTCTTTACCCTCAGAAAAGGGACGGTATGTTGGAAGAGTTCCAAGCTAGATACCGTGACATACTAGACGATAAAGGCGGGATACATCACTACTTAAGATGTTACCAAAGAGGCAGTCTGGATGTATATTTGTTCATGAGATGAACTTAGTTCCTCCCATTGTGTGACAATGGAGTTGTGGCTTATGCCAAGGAATGTCCATCCCATCAGTGATCCAGATATATTCTAAGGCAGTTTCACCTGATCATGGAGATGGTTGATCTCCAAGAAGATCAAGGTTAGGAGAGTAGACTCAGAGGACAACACGGAGGATCCACTCAAAAAGGCCTTTTCCCAGAGAGAGACTTTTATGGGATGGTTGAGTATGAGATACTACAACCACTGCTATCAAATGGTCCTAGTGCAAGTGGGAGATTGTTAGTTATATGTATGCCCTATAGGCCATTACTATACATAGGATGTATATTGTAGTGGATGCTTGTGTTAGTTATATGTATGCCCTAGAGGCCATTACTGTACATTGGATGTATATTGTAGTGGATGCTGGGACATATATAGGGAGGACTTTCTTGCTCGACATGATAGTATGCTATCTGGTTACTCTTTACCTTAACGTGTACACTGATTGTCTCTCTGTTACATGTTGGTAAAGCCCTTAGGATGTGTACTTGACTACATGGACTATGATGCGGATCATACTAGTGGGGACATGGTAGTCCATAAGTACATCCTTCAAAGTCCCTAGTCGTGGGTGTATCGAGACGGGGCATCGATATACCAGAGTAGACTAGCGTATACCTTCTCGACCCAGACAGATGGGCGATGGATGATCCCATATCCATTGGTGTTTGACATCGTAGATGATGTACGGGTGCTCAGTAGAGACTGGGTACACTGGACGGACTCGTCGAGAACTCCCAGATGGTATTATACCTTACGTCAGATGGCAGTTCTCTGGTGACACTGGTACAGAGTAGTCTGTTGACCTGAGATCGTCATAGAGTCTTGTGTGGTTCCCACTGTGCTTTGATTTCCACCTTACCACGTCCAAGAGGGCGTGCAAAACGGTGGCTTTTGGGTACAGTCCCGAATCACATGGAGGCAATGAGCGATAGGAGGGGATTTGTCTCTCCCGGTATAAGGAGTTGATGTTGCGCTGTGTTCGATTGGCTATAACCGGAAATCCCTGGCCAGGGTTGCTGAGATTTACTGGTAAGTGTTACCAGTAGTTTCTCGAATTGTTATAGACCTCATATCGACACGACTTATCGAGCTATTGGGGTCTGACGTTTACCACCCCTAGGCGAGATATGCGACATATCAGACGATCAGACCGGACTGTACGGTAAGTGTTACTGGTTGGATTCACAGGAGTGTGAGCGGGCTTGCTCGTCGATCTTCTGATCGCTCAATACCCGGGTGGCCGTTACGTTTAGCAGACCGCTTGCGGCTTGTGGGTGTTTGATATGATCATCACCTGCTGCCGGCGTATTGACGAGTCTTTAGAGTCCTACACAGAGGTTTCCTGGCTCAAGCGAAACGAAATAGGAGCACATATGCGGGACCGAGAATAATGCGTGTATGTGATACCGTATTTCATTCTCGCGATGAATGTTTCGATTGGTTGTATGCGATATAACCTAGTTATCGAATCAATGATTGATTCGATAAGTCGATACATTGTATACTAGTCGGTTATGTGTGACATGACCGGATCATTGAATCCAGTGTTGATTTAATGATTTAATGTATAATTATATATTTGATATATCACTTTGCATTAACTAGTATTGGTTCACTTTAAATGGATTTTCTCACTTATTGTGCACATTGTATATGTGATATATTTTTTATGCACTTGATTGTATCATGTTTGGTGATACATGTTTGCTAGGGTTTTTGTGTAAAGAATTAAACCATGGTTATTTAAATGGTTAGGGTTTTGGTTATCTTAACTAATTATTTAGGTTATTTCCTTTTTAGGCATGTAAAGGGAAAATGGTTTCTTTTCATTCATGAAGCTTAATGAAGCTTCATGAAGACTTTGACCAAGTGACCATTTTGTCTCATGCTTAACCCTAACCATTCCATTCAACCATGATTAACTCTCTACACATTACCATGGTTAATATTATGATAAGAATGATTTTATTATTCATTTTCATAATAACTTATCATAACATTTCTTTCTTCTTCTTCTTCATCTTCAACATTGAAGAAAGCTTTCTACCAACAATGGTGGAATGTGAAAATGAGTGAGAAATCCAATTCTAAAGTGAACCCACTTCCTATTTCTTCATCCTCTACCTCTTGCCAAGTAGTAGAGTGTGTTTTCTTCACAAGTTTCATGACTTGGTGAAGTTGGAGCTTGATCTAGCGATGCCTCGACGTGGATCATCTTCGGCATCGTCGTCGATGACCTAGCCCGCTTTTTCTCCGATGAAGCCGACGCTAAAGCCCAAGATCCGATTTGTACAGCGAGGAGACATCATCGCGGAGCCATGGAGGTGGAGAACCGGATCTACAAAGGTTGTATTTCTGTTTACCATTTAGTTAAGTTGTTAACTAGTTTCTTTTTCGCCTAAACTTCTAGCCAACGATCCGTATTAGGGTTTCTCGGCACCCGTAAAATTTGAAATTGGCATGGTTGATGCCTTGTGAGACATCTTGAGAGTGCCTAGGAACCCTACAGTGGTATCAGAGCCTATCTAGAGCTTTAGGCGATGCGTAGACGGAGTTTGAAACCCGATCGACCCGAAACCCTAACCCGAGATTGCTCTCTGGACTTTTTCTAAAAACTGGGTTTTTTCTAGATTAAAAATGCTTAAAAAATTCAGCAGGGAAATCTAAGAATCACGGTGCAAAATTTTACTCATGAACAGTCCAAACTGCGGCGGAACCGCGGCAGAAGCCTAGCTTCTGCGGTGGTTCCGCGGCCAATTGATGACGTCAGCTTCCCGTTTTTGCACAGTAATTCCTCTTTTCTGGTGCTGGATTTTCTGGGAATTTTTAATATTTATTGAAGAGTTGAATTTTCTGGGGTTGTTTTGGGGATTCGATGATTCGATCGGAGTATCAGATTTTGTCTATGTGGATTCCGGATATTTTTTTGAATATGTTAAAAAGTTCGACCGGATATAAATACCCAATTTTTCCCCTGTCGGGAAATTTCCAAATGTTGGATTTTTCCGTGGTTTAAAGACGTTTTAAGTAGTGCAAGTAACGTGATGGTCCCTCTAGAAGACAACAAACCTTAACTCGATTATGTGACCGTCTTGAACTGCCCTTTGAACCTTCGGGTTTGGGGCAGTACGGCGTGCCACATGTGAGGCGTTGGCTTGACCCTTCTACGGCTGGACCGTTGGTACTGAGGCACGAACTGAATGTTTTTAGACTTGTTTCATGTGTTGATCTGTACCGGGAAAACTTGGGTGTTTGAATGTTCGATCGAAAAGTTTAACATTTTCTATTTTATCTGGAATTTGATACAACAATTGGAATTCACAAATAGTTATGAGATAACTGAATGAATGTTATAAATCTAGCGGTTTAGTCTCACTTGATCGGTTGCCACGGAATTTTGATGTGATCAAAAGTCCGTCGCAATCACGTAGTATACGCGGATACTCGCCGGGTAAACTTAATAGACAGCTTCACTCCATAGCCTCGACCAAGTGACTGTAGGAGAACCCCGTCGCCGAAAGCATCCATCTGGGTGCTCGCAGCAGCGGTGTTCTGCCTTGGTGCACTTCGTCGACGGCGTCAGGGGTGCGGCCGTCTACTGAAGTTTGCGACGAGCATTCGATCAGGATGTCGGGAATCTTGTTGAATTGCCCGACTTGATATTGAAAAGTGTTTTCGATTTTGAGACTAAAATGCGGGGTTTATAATTGTTAGGCATGCGATGTCTAAGGAATTCATTTGATTAGGCATGCGATGTCTATGGAGGTTGCGGATTCCAACTGTTGTAGTTTTACACTTTCTTTTCTGTGACCGTAAGTGTAATATGTGATATCGCCGGTTTCGTCAACGACAATTGGGATGCGTATATTTACTTACGTTGATGACATGTGATGTTATGTGTTGCTGGATATGTTATATTGGATCGTCGTGTTTGAATAGCCTGGGGTTTTTATGTGAGATGAGTATTTTTCATTTTCATTCATGTAAAAACTTTTATGTAATATTCTTTTATTGGGGCACTTCCAGGTTGCGGAAGTTGTCACCCTCTGTATATTATTTACTTTTCTGCACTAGGATAGACCCAAGGAGGGGAGCACAAGTAACCGGGTTCTGGAGTCCAGTGGGAGACCAACTCGAGGAGTCGAGTCCGGGTCTCCTAACTCTAGAATTGGCAGGGTTGCTTGTCGCTCTCGTAGGGGTCTAGGGGTGTGGGTTTGGCTATTCATCGCGACCGTGGAATCCGTGTTTTATACTGGCTCGTATTGAAAACACGGACGTCCTAGTATATCCAATATTTCATATGATTCTTCTGCTGCGATATCTGTGATGTGATCATGTGATGTTCTGTGATAGATACTGTATATAGTATATATGATATATTATATAGACGTTACTTATGTTTTACACCCGCGCTAGCCCTGCCCCGCTCTGCCGTTAGTCACCTAACCTAATGGTGCACGAGGGGACATCGAGGCGAATGCGGATGGCATAAGTGTACGTCGTATTTATCTATGATGTTTAGGTACTTAAATGATGGGACTTCATTATTGTGATTAATGAAAGTAAAAAGAAACCTAAAGATGTTGTAGAATCGAATTTCAAAATAAAACAGGTAGCTACAGTTCTTGCTTTGCACAGCGGTATATATGATATATCCTGCACCTTATTCGATAAGGAAAGGACCGAGATCCCTTCACCGGGAGTGACTCCTTTAGCAATAACTGGCAGATGCTACACACTCGGTTTGTCTTTTGATTGCTTTTAAGTGTTTTTGCTTTGCACAGTGATATATATGATATATCCCGCACCTCATTCGACGAGGAAAGGACCGACGATCCCTTCACCGGGAGTGACTCCTTTAGCAAAACTAGAAAATCCTCAAAAGCACTCCATTTCAGAAACGTTTGATTCTACAACGATATCAAGTTCATTACGCAATAGGTTTTCAGAAAAACCTGTCGTAGCCCTCCGTCATTTCAGATACGTACTAGTTAGTATTCGTGCTGCGGTTGTTTGGCCTCCGTCAAGGCGTAGTGTACGGTAGCTAACTAGTGCTTATCTGGTAGCATATGAAGCGATTGGATTAGGGTATTCGTACGGCGTTGTTTGGCCTCCGTCAAGGGTCGTGCGGGTGGGTTTAATTCAATCAGGAAATGACGGGTTGAACTGTAAGTCCATGCTACCTCTCCCGGTACTTTCGGGAATGCGGAATTTGGTAAAAAACGATTTTCTTAAAGATGGTAACATGGACCTATAACCCGGATCTTGGTTAAACATCTATCTAACATCCTAACTATGAGTTTTAGCTACTCGGTTAGGGGGTTATACCTTGCTTGTCTTGAACTCCTTCGTCTTCAAAGCTCCGATGGTGGTCCGATGGCTTCTTCTCGTCGTCTCCGTACGCCGAAGATAGATCCACCTGAAAGCTCCAACCTTTAGCTCCTTCTTCGTTCTTTGAAGAAACTAGTTCACTTGGTTTGCTAAACCTAGTGAACTAGAATGAGTAGAGTAGAATTAGAATGGGATTTTATCTATGGTTCTTGATTCTCAACTCATGAGACAAGAGAACCATAGATCAAGAGAGGGAGCAAGAGGTTGAGGGTGAGAGCAAGAGGAGAGCTCAAGAACAAGAGAGAGAATGAGCAAGAAAGAATGAGCAAGTATTTTGTCTCTCACCCTCTCATAATCCAAAGCAATGATAACTCATCATATTAACAAAAGTCTTATGTGATGGTTTGAAGCAACCACAACCATATCATTTCATGCACTCATTTTACACAAATGAGCAAGTAAACAAAAGTCTTTGCCATGAAATGATGGCTATGGTTATCATGATGGTCAACTAGTCAAGCCTAGTCAACCGGTCAACAAGTCAACAAAAGTCAACAAGTCAACAAAGTCAACAAGTCAACAACCATATCACCATAATACTTAATTAATATAATAGTTAATCACATATCATATTCTCATTAGGGTTGAGCATAAAGTCAAATAGTCAACGGTCAACTGTCAACAACCCTAATGAGAATCCGCTGCCTCTGCCTCCCTGTCAACTGTGCATACACACCCGCATCCGCGTTCCGAGGAACACGAATGCAAACTGGATAAATCCAATCCCATAAGGTACACTAGGATCTGGCTTAAACCAAAGCCCGCTAGTGTAAACTGTCCGGACACTGTACGTGCACAAGTGCACGGATGTGACCGAACCCTGTCGCAAAACCATGCGACCTGTCGCAATACCATGCGACCTCTACTCTTTTGCCTAAAGGCGAAAAGCTTTCTGTGTGGGACTCTAAAAACTCGACACTACGCTGGCAGTGGGTTTAACCACAGACCGCAAGCGGCACTAGCTGTGCGTAACGGTCCCCAGGTAATGCCGACAAGAAGACCGACGAGGCGAAACCCATCTGAACTCCTAGTGAGCCTGAGTGTGACATTCTCCGTACAGTCCGGTCTGTTCGTCTGATACATCGCATGGCGGGCCTAGGGGGTGGTAAACGTCAGTCCCCCAATAGCGGTACAAGTCGTGCCGGAGCGAAGCCCAAAACACCCTGAGATAACACTGGAAACCTACCAGCATATCTCGTTTGCCCTGGCCAGGGACTACTCGTGTAATGGCTCTCCTAGACACAGCGCGATGTCAACCCCCAATACCGGGAGAGACGAATCCTGTCTAACCGTCACTGCCTCCAAGTGCTTCGGGACTGCACCCAACCACTACCTGTTTGCACGACTCCTTTGAGCCGTGGTAGGGTAGTGATCAAAGTACAGTGGGAACACACTCGAGACGAAGTGACAGTGTCAAGTCAGCGGACTAAGCTGTACTCATGTCACCTGGGAACTGTTAACTGATGATAGGTATAATACCAACTAGTCAGTTCCCGACGAGTCCTGTCCAGTGTACCCGTAACCTAACGAGCACCCGCACACTATCTCAAGTACGACATACTGACGGCTGTGGGACCGACCGTCTCCCACACTGGGATGAGAAGCGCATGCGCTGGTCTACTCCGGAGTATCGATGCCCTGTCTCGATAGTCCTGCGACCAGGGACCTGCATAAGGATGTGCTTATGGATTACCCAGCCCCACTAGTGTGACGACCATCACATCACTGGTAATCAAGCAAAGATCCTAAGGGCTCTACTAATGTGTATAGGCGATATACAAAAATAAACACATGTACACATTGAAGTAGAAACAAACCAAGCAGCATACTACTATTTTGAGCAAGATTGTATATACAAGGTGAATATCCCAAGCATCCATTAAGTAATATACAAACTAGTATGATACAGTAATGGCCTCTAGGGCATATACACTAACAATCTCCCACTTGCACTAAGGCCATGTACTGGCGTATCGAAGACCTATCATCTCGATCAGCCGCTCGAACTGAGTCTAGGGCAGGGCCTTGGTGAATGGATCTGCAGTGTTATCTTCTGAAGCGACTCTCCGAACCTCGATCTCCTGGCGATCTACGATCTCCCTGATCAGGTGATACCGCCTTAAGATGTGCCTGGATTTCTGATGGGACCTGGGTTCCTTCGCTAAAGCTATAGCCCCGTTGTCGTCGCAATACAGAGGTATTGGATCAACAATGGACGGAACCACCTGAAGTTCTTTCAAGAACTTCCTCATCCAGACAGCTTCTTTTGCGGCATCAGATGCAGCGATGTATTCCGCTTCCATCGTCGAGTCTGCAACGGTTTCTTGTTTGGAACTCTTCCAACACACCGCCACTCCATTGAGGGTAAAGACAAAACCCGACATGGACTTGGAATCATCCTTGTCACTCTGGAAGCTGGAGTCAGCAAAGGCCTCGATCTGGAGGTCTTTTCTGCCATACACCAAGAACATCTCCTTAGTCCTTCTTAGGTACTTGAGAATGTTCTTTACCGCTATCCAGTGTTTCTCCCCAGGGTTTGACTGATACCGGCTTACCACACTCAGTGCATAAGCTACATCCGGTCTGGTACACAACATCGCATACATTATAGAGCCTACCGCAGAAGCGTAGGGTATAATAGACATGCGATCCCTCTCCAAATCAGTCTTGGGAGACATCTCTTTAGAGAGGGTGATCCCGTGACAAGCCGGTAGGTTACCGCGCTAGGAATCTTCCATACTGAATCTCTTCAGTATGGTGTCGATGTACCTGGACTGTGAAAGTCCTAATATCCTCTTGGATCTGTCACGGTAGATCCGGATACCCAGAATGTACGAGGCATCACCCAGGTCTTTCATGGAGAACCTGTGTGACAAGAACCCCTTGACAGATTGTAGCATAGGAATGTCATTTCCTATTAAGAGAATGTCATCCACGTATAAAACGAGGAATACTACAGTCCTCGCTACAAATCTACTATAGATGCATGGTTCATCTGGATTTTTGATAAAGCCAAATTCTTTGACCGTCTCATCAAAGCAGATATTCCAACTCCGCGATGCCTGCTTTAGTCCATAGATGGACTTAAGCAACTTGCACACCTTTCCGCTGCTCCCACTCTGAATGAAACCCTCTGGCTGGTCCATATAGACACACTCCTCTAAATTTCCATTTAGAAAAGCGGTCTTTACGTCCATTTGCCAGATCTCATAATCGTGGAAGGCAGCAATGGCAAGAAGGATCCGAATGGATTTCAGCATGGCTACTGGAGAAAAAGTTTCGTCATAGTCCAAGACAGGTCTTTGACGAAAACCCTTTGCTACCAGCCTAGCTTTATAGGTCTCAACCTGTCCATCTACACCAATCTTCCTTTTGAAGATCCACTTGCATCCTACGGGTTTTACCCCGTCTGGAGCAATGTCCAACGTCCATACCTTGTTGGTGTACATGGACTCCATTTCGGTCCGCATTGCATCCATCCATTTCACTGAGTCAACGCTCTGAACGGCCTGCTGGAAGCTAGTAGGCTCATCATATTCTATGATGCAATCCTCTCTATCCCCGTCTATGAGAAAACCGTAGTATCTCTCGGGCGGATGAGACTGCCTACTACTCCTGCGGAGCGGCGTAGGAATGTCCTGTTCTGTTGAACCCTCTGGTTCCACTAAGCTTTCAGTAACAGTCTGTGGTTCTGGAACTTCTTCCAGTTCTATTGTGTTCCCACTTATCTGGGTTTCCAAAAACTCAGTTTCCAAGAAGCGGGCATGCTGAGAAACAAAAACCTTTTGTTCCTCAGCTGAATAGAAAAGATACCCCCTGGAGTTCCTTGGGTATCCCACAAACTTACACTGTACTGAACGCGCCTCAAGCTTGTCCGCATGCTGCTTTTTTACAAAAGCTGGACATCCTCATACCTTAAGATACTTAAGACAGGGTTTCTTCCCAGTCCACATCTCATATGGCGTGGTAGGCACAGTCTTGGTGGGAGCCTTGTTCAAGAGATACGCAGCTGCTTCTAGTGCATATCCCCAGAATGATCGCGGTAACTCAGCGTTACTCATCATGGACCGAACCATATCCAATAGGGTTCGGTTCCGTCTCTCCGATACACCATTATGTTGCGGAGTGTATGGAGAAGTAAGCTGAGAGAGAATACCATTCTCTTTTAAGTAATTCAGGAATTCGGCACTTAAGTATTCTCCACCTCGATCCGATCTTAGAATCTTAATACTTTTGCCGGTCTGTTTCTCTACTTCATTCTTATACTCCTGGAATTTTCCAAAGGCCTCGGACTTATGTTTCATTAAGAAGACATAGCCGTACCTTGAGAAGTCATCCGTAAAAGTAATGAAGTAAGAATGTCCGCTTCAGGCATGTGTAGACATTGGACCGCACACGTCACTGTGTACGAGTCCCAAGAGCTCGCTCGCTCTTACTCCTTGTCCAGTAAACGGAGTCTTTGTCATCTTTCCTTTGAGACAAGATTGACAAGTGGCATACGATTGATATTCGAACGCATTCAAATATCCTTCTGTATGTAACTTAGTCAACATTCTCTCATTGATATGACCCAATCTACAATGCCATAAGAAAGTCTGATTCATTTCCGGAGACTTTCTTTTGTGTGTATTCTGGACGTTGAAAATCTGTGGTTGGTTTAACACGTATATACCATTACTCAATGTACCTGACCCAATCAGAACTTGATTAAGGTGAATGTTTACAACATTACTTACAAACGCAAATTCATAACCTTCTTTAGAAACTAAAGATACAGAAATGATATTACAAGTTGCGTTGGGTACAAAAAAGCAATTACGCAAAACCAAAACATGTCCATCTGACATTCCCAGGTGATAGTCCCCCACGGCTTTAGCATCCATGCTAGCTCCGTTCGCAACTCTGAGGGTCATGTCACCTGCCTTCAAAACCCTACGGTTTCTCAACGCCTGCAAAGAATTACAGATATGAGATCCTGATCCGGTATCCAATACCCAGGAAGTAGAGTTTATTGAAAGACAGTTTTCAATAACATACACACCTGAAGCTGAAGCTGCAACCTGCTTCAATTCCTGTGTTCTGGCCTTCCAAGCCCTGCAATCATTCTTCCAGTGTCCTTTCTTATGACAATAGAAGCATTCTTCCTTATCCACAAGCTTCCCCGCTATCTTTGTTGCTTTTGCTTTTCCCTTCGTATCCACTTTACTAACACCGCCCCTTGGTTTGGCGGGGGCCTTCTTCTTCTTTCCCTTGGCTTTCGCCTTGGACCTAGAAGAAGATGATCCTCCTACAAACAAAGTGGATGTTTCCCTACCTTTCTGTAGAGTGCCCTCTGCGCTCCTCAGCATGTTGAGGAGCTCTGAAAGTTCAACCTCTTTTTCTTGTAAGTTGAAGTTCAGTATAAACTGGGCGTAAGTGGAAGGAAGGGACTGGAGAACTATATCCGTATATAGCTCACTCTCCAATGTGATCCCTAGGTCAGCGAGCTCCTCAATGTAGCCGATCATCTTCAGCACGTGCTCGGCTACTGATGATCCGACGGCCATTCTAGTCGAAAATAACTTCTTCAACGCTTCGTATCTTGCGATACGAGATTGCTCTCCATACAGTTCTTTTGTATGAAGCAATATGGATTCCATGTCCATATTCTCATGCCTCCTCTGATGTTCGTTGTCCATCGAGGCAAGCAGGAGGCACTTGGCCTTCGCGCTATCAATCTCCCAAGTCTTGCGGATTTCCTTATCCGCGACACTGGAAGTTGGACCAGGGACAGGGGGAGATTTGGTGGTAAGAAGATACCCCAGCTTGTCATAAGTGATTGCTATCTTGACATTCCTGAGCCAATCTTTGTAGTTTGGCCCTGTCAGTTTGTTTTTATCTAGGAGTAACTTAAGTCCAGTCATGTTGATTTGGTCGCTGCAATTAGGAGAGAGAAGAAGAAACACTCAGCATGATGCTCTTGCAAGTTTAGAGTGGTTTTTAGTTTGTCTAAACAGGATGGCTCCCACTGTTTCTCGAATTCCTCCTCAAACCATAAAGGAAGAATTAGCCGGGATCAATCCCACCGTACAATACTTGCTTAACCGTTCAGCCAGGCCGGTGTCGGTACTTCGAGGGAGGTTTTCCAACGCTTTCGCGAAGTTCCTTAATTAGAGAACCTCTTTTCCCTGGAGGCGTAGCCCCGCTAACACCTTTCTAGGCACCTACTAGGTTTATAGCATTGATCGTTTAGTGAGAAATTTCCCGAGGAGTAGCATATACTCACAGTAGGATCGGGATCCAAATATCATTGTGTGATGAAACTGAAGGAATCCTACCAGAATCATCACACTCCAAATGGTATGCAAATCTAGCAAGTTTCAGTACTTATGAAACTCCCGATGTGGATTTTTGCCCCATGCTCTTATGACCTTGACGAAGGTCAACAAATCATAAGTCACATGTCAAGTTCTGCCCGTCATTATCCAGGTTAATTTGAATCCACCCGTATATACCCTTGACGAAGGTCAACAAGGTAATGCGAATGTCCCAAACCAACGCATCTATCTATGCTACATATGAATACCCAATAGCTACCAATCACTATGCCTTGACGAAGGTCAACAAACACAGCTTGAATACTATTGAATATTCATACGAAACGACGGAGGGCTACGAATGGTTTTGGCAAAACCGTGAACGTAGTGAACTTGATTTGGTCGATGGAACGAGATAGCTTTTAAAAGGAGTGGCTCAAGCTCCGCATTTAAAAGTTGGTTTTGAAAAGAACCGAGTGGTTTTTCGAAAGTGTTCCAACGACTTTAACTTGGTTTATTATCTTGCATTAGTTCTTTTAATGCGTGATATTCTTGCATTAGTTCTTTTAATGCGTCCCATCATTTAATCCTACCATTGCAGAAAACAACCAAAATATGACGTACGCTTATGCCATTCGCATTCGCCACGGGGCCCCGTCATTACCCGTTAGGTTACTTAACTAACGACAGAGCGGGGGCTGGGCTAGCGCGTCTGTAAAACATAAGCAACGCCTAAATAATATCATATATAGATATACTGCAATGATAAAACATTTCAGATCACAGATGAATACATTGGATATACTAGGAATCTGTAATTCGCACGAGCCTGTAACGAAAAACAAATTACAAGGTCGCGGTGAATAGCCAAAACCCCACCCAAGACCCCTACGGGTGCGGCAAACTACCCGCCAAGTACCCGAAGCGTAGCAACCTCCCTCATCTCCATGAGTAGGCCACTCGACACTTCGGCATACCCGGTAGTTTGTGCACCCCTCCATGGGTCTATCCTAGGAGCAAAAACAGTAAAAAGAAATTATACAATGACGGCTACAACCCCGACCCGGTTGTGCGGCCATACAAATAATTATTACATCAATTTACAAATTTACATGAATTGAAAGATAAGAAAACTCTCGTCTCACAACCCCCGGCTATTCACCCGCGACAATCCAACATATTCATATACACATTCCAGCACATTACAGATCACAGATTTGTATAACCCCCACTAATCGACATATAGCGATTAGTAGACGTTCAATACAAATATCACATTACAGAAAAACCCGTTAGCTCAAGTCTTTTGGAAGTTCGATCAAAAATACGGATTTTCGGGACCCCAAAATAAAATTTTCGTTCTGGAAAATCTGGGTTGAAAATATATATGCTAAAAATCCCAAAATACCCCCATGAAAACACTGCACCAAAAATTTTCCTCGGCCGAGTCGACTCGGCCGCGGATCCGCGGCGGGAGCGTGCTCCCGCCGCGCTTCCGCGGCCCTTTGACTCGAACGTTGGAGAATTTTTGGTGGTTATTCATAAAAAAGCCTGAGCCGATTTTAGGTGTTAAAATAATCAACTTTTGAACAGTGGAAAAATCGACAGAAACTGTAAATTTTTGGGGTTTGTTTCGGGACTTTTTCGTTGATCGATCTTCTAGTTACTTGCTAACATGCTAGATAGAGTTTAACTAGGCTCTGATACCACTGTAAGTCCATGCTACCTCTCCCGGTACTTTCGGGAATGCGGAATTTGGTAAAAAACGATTTTCTTAAAGATGGTAACATGGACCTATAACCCGGATCTTGGTTAAACATCTATCTAACATCCTAACTATGAGTTTTAGCTACTCGGTTAGGGGGTTATACCTTGCTTGTCTTGAACTCCTTCGTCTTCAAAGCTCCGATGGTGGTCCGATGGCTTCTTCTCGTCGTCTCCGTACGCCGAAGATAGATCCACCTGAAAGCTCCAACCTTTAGCTCATTCTTCGTTCTTTGAAGAAACTAGTTCACTTGGTTTGCTAAACCTAGTGAACTAGAATGAGTAGAGTAGAATTAGAATGGGATTTTATCTATGGTTCTTGATTCTCAACTCATGAGACAAGAGAACCATAGATCAAGAGAGGGAGCAAGAGGTTGAGGGTGAGAGCAAGAGGAGAGCTCAAGAACAAGAGAGAGAATGAGCAAGAAAGAATGAGCAAGTATTTTGTCTCTCACCCTCTCATAATCCAAAGCAATGATAACTCATCATATTAACAAAAGTCTTATGTGATGGTTTGAAGCAACCACAACCATATCAATTCATGCACTCATTTTACACAAATGAGCAAGTAAACAAAAGTCTTTGCCATGAAATGATGGCTATGGTTATCATGATGGTCAACTAGTCAAGCCTAGTCATCCGGTCAACAAAAGTCAACAAGTCAACAAAAGTCAACAAGTCAACAACCATATCACCATAATACTTAATTAATATAATAGTTAATCACATATCATATTCTCATTAGGGTTGAGCATAAAGTCAAATAGTCAACGGTCAACTGTCAACAACCCTAATGAGAATCCGCTGCCTCTGCCTCCCTGTCAACTGTGCATACACACCCGCATCCGCGTTCCGAGGAACACGAATGCAAACTGGATAAATCCAATCCCATAAGGTACACTAGGATCTGGCTTAAACCAAAGCCCGCTAGTGTAAACTGTCCGGACACTGTACGTGCACAAGTGCACGGATGTGACCGAACCCTGTCGCAAAACCATGCGACCTGTCGCAATACCATGCGACCTCTACTCTTTTGCCTAAAGGCGAAAAGCTTTCTGTGTGGGACTCTAAAGACTTGACACTACGCTGGCAGTGGGTTTAACCACAGACCGCAAGCGGCACTAGCTGTGCGTAACGGTCCCCAGGTAATGCCGACAAGAAGACCGACGAGGCGAAACCCATCTGAACTCCTACTGAGCCTGAGTGTGACATTCTCCGTACAGTCCGGTCTGTTCGTCTGATACATCGCATGGCGGGCCTAGGGGGTGGTAAACGTCAGTCCCCCAATAGCGGTACAAGTCCTGCCGGAGCGAAGCCCAAAACACCCTGAGATAACACTGAAAACCTACCAGCATATCTCGTTTGCCCTGGCCAGGGACTACTCGTGTAATGGCTCTCCTAGACACAGCGCGATGTCAACCCCCAATACCGGGAGAGACGAATCCTGTCTAACCGTCACTGCCTCCAAGTGCTTCGGGACTGCACCCAACCACTACCTGTTTGCACGACTCCTTTGAGCCGTGGTAGGGTAGTGATCAAAGTACAGTGGGAACACACTCGAGGCGAAGTGACAGTGTCAAGTCAGCGGACTAAGCTGTACTCATGTCACCTGGGAACTGATAACTGACGATAGGTATAATACCAACTAGTCAGTTCCCGACGAGTCCTGTCCAGTGTACCCGTAACCTAACGAGCACCCGCACACTATCTCAAGTACGACATACTGACGGCTGTGGGACAGACCGTCTCCCACACTGGGATGAGAAGCGCATGCGCTGGTCTACTCTGGAGTATCGATGCCCTGTCTCGATAGTCCTGCGACCAGGGATCTGCATAAGGATGTGCTTATGGATTACCCAGCCCCACTAGTGTGACGGCCATCACATCGCTGGTAATCAAGCAAAGATCCTAAGGGCTCTACTAATGTGTATAGGCGATATACAAAAATAAACACATGTACACATTGAAGTAGAAACAAACCAAGTAGCATACTACTATTTTGAGCAAGATTGTATATACAAGGTGAATATCCTAAGCATCCATTAAGTAATATACAAACTAGTATGATACAGTAATGGCCTCTAGGGCATATACACTAACATGAACTTGACTAGCGGACTATGGGTTGTTTGGCCTCCGTCAAGGTCATAGGACGCTAGGGGCAAAATATTATCGGGAATTTCAAGTGTTGAAATTTGCAATGAGATTGCATACCTTCTATGAGATAGTTGGATCCCGATACCCGCTGCGAGTAAGAGTTACTCCTGGGAGAATTTTACGCATTACAATTAGCCGATCAAGTAGGTGTCTAGAAAGGTGTCAACGGGGTTACGCCTCTGGGAAAACGAGGTTTACATTAATTAGGTTCGTGCGAAAGCACGGGGGACCTCCCTCAAAGTACCGACACTGGCCTGGCTGAAAGATTGGAGAACTTGTAGTGTGTAATTAATCCCGGCTAGTCTTTCCTTTTAGGGTTTGAAGGAAGATTTGATAAAAAGCAGTGGGAGCCATCCTGATTAGATAAAATAATAACCAATCTATTCTTGCAAGAGCGCACGCTGAGTGTTTTCTTCTCTTTCTCTCCAGGTAGCGACCATATCATGCCTTAATCAAGATAATAATACGGAATATTGACCGAACCCGCTTGTTATACTGAGCTGGGGAACGTTGGTCCCGCTCCAACTTATAATTGTTATAAGACAGAGCAGGAAATTGGGGATTACCAGAATTGCCGTGCCGCCCAAAAGTGGAGAGTGCATACTGATGCATCATCTTCGGGTGTGTTCATTACAGAGAACTGTTTCTCAGTATCCTTTACGTCCTGGGTATGTGATACCAGATCAGGATCCCAGATATGTAATCTGTTACATAGGGCTACAGAAAGGTAGAGGACTGAGAACGGGTGATAAGTTTCATGAGGCAGAAAACGGGGCAAGTATTGCAGCCAAGTCTGTTGGTCACTGTCACCCTGTATTACCAATACATTGATTCTGAATGAATGTTATTAGATACCGAACCTGATATACAAAATCATATCAGTCTCTTTATTAGTAAAGAAATGATAAAATTTTGTATTGTTGGATAATGTTTTGAACATTTCCTATATCAAAAGTTGATCGGTTCAAGCACGTTATCTAAAAGCGTTGATGTTCTAAATCAAACTACAATTCTTTAGTATACGGAACACACAAGAGGAAGAGTTCAGAAATGAACGAATTCTTCTTAAGGTATTGTAGACTAGGTCATATCAATGCGACCCGACTAGCTGAAGTTACATTTAGATGCATATTTAAATCAGTTTGAATTTACATCTTGTGAAACTTGCCAGTCATGTCACAGAGATAAAATGACCATAGCTCCATTTATTGGAAACAGAGAAAGAGTTAAGTAAACTCTTGGGATGATACATGTTGATGTATGTAGGTCTCCTGTCTACACATGCCAGGAATGGTTCTTTATACTTCATTACATTCTCTGATGATCTCTCAAGATTCGGACATATGTTCCTGTTGAAACACAAGTCCGAACCTTTTGAGATATTCACGGAATATAAGTTAGAAGTAGAGAACCAAAATACGGGTATAAGTATTATGTCCTATGATAAGATCAGGGAGGTGAATACTTGAGCACGAAAATCCTGGACTTTTCTAAAGGAGAATGAGATTCTCTCTCAGCATTACTCCTCCGAATACACCATAGCACGATGGTATATCGGGGCGGAGCAATCACACCCTATATGATAAGGTGTGCTCTATGATGAGTACTACTGAGTTACCTATTTCCTTTTTGGGAGTTATGCACTTGAGAAGCTGAATACCTATTGAATTAGGTTCAAATCAAATCAGTTGCCTACCACTTCATATATGATATGGAAAGGGAAGAGCCCATGTCTTAAGCTAGTTAAGATTTGGGATTGTCCGGCCTATGTCTAAAAGCAAAATCCGGACAAACTCGAGGCAAGGTCTGTAATGTAGAACTGGAAAGGTTCCAGCTATGCAAACTACAGCAGATGATTTGGTAGAACCAAAAGATTCAGTAGATGCCAACGAACCTCAGCCTCTCCGCCGATCTAGTAGGGTTCCTCACCCACCTGAGAGATACTTCTGTTTCTCTATGACAGTGGGAGCGAGGATTGCATCATGAGATGATGACCCAACTAGTTTCGAACAGGCCATCAGGAGTGGGACTCTGTAAGAATGGCTGGATGCTTAGCGATCTGAGATGGAATCCTTATACACCAACAAAGTATGGACTTTGGTTGCTATATCCGAAGGGTTAAATCCCCATCAGGAGCAAGTATATCTTGAGAAGATTACTTGGTGTAGATGGAAAAGTTGTGACTTTCAAAGCTAGACTTGTTAAAGGTTTTCATCATCGACCAGGCGTGGATAATGATGAAACCTTTTCAGGTGGCTATGCTTAAGTCCATCAAGATCCTACTTACCACGGCTACATACCATGACTACGATATCTGGTGGTTGGGTGTCATGACAGCTTTTCTAAATGATGTTTTAGAAAAGGCAGTCTATAAGTACGCAGCCAGAGGGCTCCGTAGACAGTGGGAGCAGCGGAAACGTGTGCAAGATGCTTTATAGGATAAAGCAGGCATCGTGGAGTTGGAACATCTGTTTTGATGTGTTAGTCAAAGAGTTTGACATCATCAAAATGGTAGATGAACCTTGTATAAACAAAAAGGTAGTAGGGAGTATGGTGGCGATCCTCGTAGAGTACGTGGATGACATACTCTTGATAGGGAAAGAGTTTCCTATGCTACGCTCGATCAATCTCCGCCTATCACAATGATTCTCCACATAGGATCAAAGTGATACCTACTAAATCCTGGGTTTTGGACCTATGAGATAGATCTAATTGGATGTTAGAATACTCACTAGCTGTAGTGAGATGGTATCAATTGATCCTGGGGAAAATCACTGGAAGTGTTCCAGGGTGATAAAGATGACTGAGTGTCAGTCACGGGCATTGTCTTTACCCTCAGTAAAGGGACGGTATGTTGGAAGAGTTCCAAGCTAGATACCGTGACAAACTAGACGATAAAGGCATGATACATCGCTACTTAAGATGCTACCAAAGAGGCTGTTTGGATGTATAATGGTTCATGAGATGAACTACGTTCCTACCATTGTGAGACAATGGAGTTGTGGCTTATGCCAAGGAACGCCGGTCCCATCAGTGATCCAGACTTATTCTAAGGCAGTGTCACCTGATCATGGAGATAGTTGATCTCCAGGGTGATCGAGGTTAAGAGAGTAGACTCAGAGGACAACACAGCGGATCCATTCACGAAGGCCTATTCCCAGAGAGAGACTTTTATAGGATGGTTGAGTATGAGATACTGCAACCACTGCTATAGATGGCCCTAGTGCAAGTGGGAGATTGTTAGTTATATGTATGCCCTAGAGGCCATTACTGTACATTGGATGTATATTGTAGTGGATGCTGGGACATATATAGGGAGGACTTTCTTGCTCGACATGATAGTATGCTATCTGGTTACTGTTTACCTTAACATATACACTGATTGTCTCTCTGTTACATGTTGGTAAAGCCCTTAGGATGTGTACTTGACTACCTGGACTATGATGCGGATCATACTAGTGGGGACATGGTAGTCCATAAGTACATCCTTCAAAGTCCCTAGTCGTGGGTGTATCGAGACGGGGCATCGATATACCAGAGTAGACTAGCGTATACCTTCTCGACCCATACAGATGGGCGATGGATGATCCCATATCCATTGGTGTTTGACATCGGAGATGATGTACGGGTGCTCAGTAGAGACTGGGTACACTGGACGGACTCGTCGAGAACTCCCAGATGGTATTATACCTTACGTCAGATGGCAGTTCTCTGGTGACACTGGTACAGAGTAGTCTGTTGACCCGAGATCGTCATAGAGTCTTGTGTGGTTCCTACTGTGCTTTGATTTCCACCTTACCATGTCCAAGAGGGCGTGCAAAACGGTGGCTTTTGGGTACAGTCCCGAATCACATGGAGGCAATGAGCGATAGGAGGGGATTTGTCTCTCCCGGTATAGGGAGTTGATGTTGCGCTCTGTTCGATTGGCTATAACCGGAAATCCCTGGCCAGGGTTGCTGAGATTTACTGGTAAGTGTTACCAATAGTTTCTCGAATTGTTATAGACCTCATATCGACACGACTTATCGAGCTATTGGGGTCTGACGTTTACCATCCCTAGGCGAGATATGTGACATATCAGACGATTAGACCGGACTGTACGGTAAGTGTTATTGGTTGGATTCACAGGAGTGTGAGCGGGCTTGCTCGTCGATCTTATGATTGCTCAATACCCGGGTGGCCGTTACGTTTAGCAGACCGCTTGCGGCTTGTGGGTGTTTGATATGATCATCACCTGCTGCCGGCGTATTGACGAGTCTTTAGAGTCCTACACAGAGGTTTCCTGGCTCAAGCGAAACGAAATAGGAGCACATATGAGATATGTGCGGGACCGAGAATAATGCGTGTATGTGATACCGTATTTCATTCTCGCAATGAATGTTTCGATTGGTTGTATGCGATATAACCTAGTTATCGAATCAAAGATTGATTCGATAAGTCGATACATTGTATACTAGTCGGTTATGTGTGACATGACCGGATCATTGAATCAAGTGTTGATTTAATGATTTAATGTATAATTATATATTTGATATATCACTTTGCATTAACTAGTATTGGTTCACTTTAAATGGATTTTCTCACTTATTGTGCACATTGTATATATGATATATTTTTTGTGTACTTGATTGTATCATGTTTGATGATACATGTTTGCTAGGGTTTTTGTGTAAAGAATTAAACCATGGTTATTTAAATGGTTAGGGTTTTGATTATCTTAACTAATTATTTAGGTTATTTCCTTTTTAGGCATGTAAAGAGAAATTGGTTTCTTTTCATTCATGAAGCTTGATGAAGCTTCATGAAGACTTTGACCAAGTGACCATTTTGTCTCATGCTTAACCCTAACCATTCCATTCAACCATGATTAAATCTCTACACATTACCATGGTTAATATTATGATAAGTATGATTTTATTATTCATTTTCATAATAACTTATCATAACATTTCTTTCTTCTTCTTCTTCATCTTCAACATTGAAGAAAGCTTTCTACCAACAATGGTGGAATGTGAAAATGAGTGAGAAATCCAATTCTAAAGTGAACCCACTTCCTATTTCTTCATCCTCTACCTCTTGCCAAGTAGTAGAGTGTGTTTTCTTCACAAGTTTCATGACTTGGTGAAGTTGGAGCTTGATCTAGCGATGCCTCGACGTAGATCATCTTCGGCATCGTCGTCGATGACCTAGCCCGCTTTTTCTCCGATGAAGCCGACGCTAGAGCCCAAGATCCGATTTGTACAGCGAGGAGACATCATCGCGGAGCCATGGAGGTGGAGAACCGGATCTACAAAGGTTGTATTTCCGTTTACCATTTAGTTAAGTTGTTAACTAGTTTCTTTTTCGCCTAAACTTCTAGCCAACGATCCGTATTAGGGTTTCTCGGCACCCGTAAAATTTGAAATTGGCATGGTTGATGCCTTGTGAGACATCTTGAGAGTGCCTAGGAACCCTACAGCTTGGACATATATAGGGAGGACTTTCTTGCTCGACATGATAGTATGCTATCTGGTTGCTCTTTACCTTAACGTGTACCCTGATTGTCTCTCTGTTACATGTTGGTAAAGCCCTTAGGATGTGTACTTGACTACCTGGACTATGATGCGGATCATACTAGTGGGGACATGGTAGTCCATAAGTACATCCTTCAAGGTCCCCAGTCGTGGGTGTATCGAGACAGGGCATCGATATACAAGAGTAGACTAGCGTATACCTTCTCGACCCATACAGATGGGCGATGGATGATCCCATATCCATTGGTGTTTGACATCAGAGATGATATACGGGTGTTCAGTGGAGACTGGGTACACTGGACGGACTCACCGAGAACTCCCAGATGGTATTATACCTTACGTCAGATGGCAGTTCTCTGGTGACACTAGTATAGAGTAGTCTGTTGACCCGAGATCGTCATAGAGTCTTGTGTGGTTCCCACTGTGCTTTGATTTCCACCTTACCACGTCTAAGAGGGAGTGCAAAATGGTGGTTTTTGTGTACAGTCCCGAATCACATGGAGGCAATGAGCGATAGGAGGGGATTCGTCTCTCCCGGTATAGGGAGTTGATGTTGCGCTGTGTTCGATTGGCTATAACCGGAAATCCCTGGCCAGGGTTGCTGAGATTTACTGGTAAGTGTTACCTGTAGTTTCTCAAACTGTTATAGACCTCATATCGACACGACTTATCGAGCTATTAGGGTCTGATGTTTACCACCCCTAGGCGAGATATGCGACATATCAGACGAACTGACCGGACTGTATGGTAAATGTTACTGGTTGGATTCACAGGAGTATGAGCGGGCTTGCTCGTCGATCTTCTGATCGCTCAATACCCGGGTGGCCGTTACGTTTAGCAGACCGCTTGCGGCTTGTGGGTATTTGATATGATCATCATCTGCTGCCGGCGTATTGACGAGTCTTTAGAGTCCTACACAGAGGTTTCCTGGCTCAAGCGAAACGAAATAGGAGAGCATATGAGATATGTGCGGGACCGAGAATAATGCGTGTATGTGATACCGTATTCTATTCTCACGATGAATGTATCAAATGGTTGTATGTGATATAACCTAGTTATCGAATCAAGGATTGATTCGATAAGCCGATACATTGGATATTAGTCGGTTATATGCGATATGACCGGATCGTTAAATCAAGTGTTGATTTAATGATTTAATGTATAATTATATATTTGATATATTACTTTGCATTAACTAATATTTGTTCACTTTAAATGGATTTTCTCACTTGATGTGCACAAGTAGTATATGTGATATATTTTTGTGCACTTGTTTGTATCATGTTTGATGATACATGCTAACTTGGATTTGTGTAAAGAATTAAACCATGGTTATGTTAATGGTTAGGATTTTGATTTACTTACTTATTCATTTATTTATTTATTCATTAATTCATTTTGGGCAAAAATGAAATGGTGGCTTAGTTTGTTTTGTTGTTGAAGCTTCATGAAGCTTTGACTAAGTGACCATTTTGTCATCATGTCCTAACCCTAACCATTCAACTAAACCCTAGTTAATTCTCTACACTAAACCATGGTTGAGATTATGATAAGTATCATTTTTGTTTTCTATTTTAAAATAATTCTCATCATATTCTTTCTTCTTCTTCTTCTTCTTCAACAAAGAAGAAACCTTGCCTCCATCAAAGGCAACATGAGAAAAAGAGTGAGAAATCCAATTCTAAAGTGAACCCACTTCCTATTTCTTCATCTTCTACCACTTGCCAAGTAGTATAGGGTGTTTTCTTCACAAGTTTCATGGCTTGGTGAAGTTGGAGCTTGATCTTGTGTTGCCTCGACGTAGATCATCTTCGGCATCGAAGTCGACGACCTAGCCCGCCCATTTCTCTGATGAAGTCGACGCTAGAGACCGGGACCCGATGATCACAGTGAGGGGACTTCATCATGGAGCTATGGAGGTGGAGGACCGGATCTACAAAGGTTGTATTTTCCGTTTAATCTTAGTTAAAGCCGTTAACTTGCTTGCATCGCCTTATTATCTAGTCAACGATCCGTATTAGGGTTTCTCGGCACTTGTAAAAATTTGAAATTGGCATGGTTGATTCCTTGTGAGACTTCATTAGCGTGCCTAGGAACCCTACATTACTTACGTTGAAGACATGTGATGTTATGTGTTGCTGTGATATGTTTATTGGATCATTGTGATTGAAGAGCCAGGGGGTTTTATGTTTGATGAGAGTTTTTATTTTTATTCATGTAAAATCTGTATATAATATTCTTTTATTGAGGCACTTCCGGGTTGAGGATGATGTCACCATTAATATATATTATTTACTTTTCCGCATTACGATAGACCCAAGGCGGGAGCACAAGTAACCGGGTGCTAGAGTCCAGTGGGAGACCACCTCAAGGAGTTGAGACCGGGTCTCCTAATTCTAGAATTGGTAGGGTTACTTACCACTCTCGTAGGGTTCTAGGGATGTGGGTTTGGCTATTCATCACAACCGTAGAATCCGTTTTTTACATTACTGGCTAAATTTAAAACACGGATATCCTAGTATTTCCAATATTTCATATGTTGCTTCTGCTGCTTGGTTCTGTGATGTGATCATATAACTGCATGAGATGAATGTTATATTATATATGTGATATATAATAAACGTTGCTTATGTTTTGCACCCACGCTAGTCCATCCCCCACTCTGCCGGTAGTTAAGTAGCCTAATGGTGCATGACTGGGCCCCGTCGCGAATTCGGATGGCATAAGCGAACGTTCTATTTTCGTTTCATTTTTATGTGATGTTTATGAAACATTAAATGATGGGACTTCATTAATAAGATTAATCAAAGAAAAGAAACCTAAAAATGTTATAGAATCAAATTTTTAAAAACAGGTAGCTTTAGTTCTTGCTTTGCATAGTGGTATTTCTTGATGAATATCCAGCACCTCATTCGATAAGGAAAGAGTCGAGATCCCATTACCGAGAGTGACCTCTTTAGTGAAACTAGCAAATGCTACAACTCACTCGCTTAGTTTTGATAGCCGCACTAGTTCTTGTTTACATAGTGGTATTCCTTGTAGAATATCCAGCACCTCATTCGATGAGGAAAGAGTCGAGATCCCTTCACCGGGAGTGTCCTCTTTAGCAAAACTAGCAAACACTACAAAACTATTCGATTTTTTTTAATGGATCTTAAAACACTCCAAATCACTAGATTCTACAACGATATTAAGTTCATTATGCTAAGGGTTTTCTTAAAAACCAACGTAGCCCTCTTTCATTTCAGATACGTATTATTTAGTACTCGTGCTGCGTTTTTTGACCTTGTCAAGGCGTAGTGTGCGGTAGCTGATTATTGCTTATCTTCCAGTATGTGATGCGATTGGATTAGGGTAGTTGTACGGCCTTGTTGACCTTGTCAAGCGTCGTGCAGGTGGGTTTAATTCAATCACGAAATGAACGGGTTGAACCTGACTTGCGGTTTATGGTTTGTTGACCTTGTCAAGGTCATAAATCGCATGGGGTAAAACAGATATTAGGAATTTCAACTGTTGAAATTTGCAATGAGATTGCATACCTTCTATGAGATTGTTGGATCCCGAAACCCGCTGCGAGGAAGAGTTACTCCTGAGAGAGTTTTCCACTTTATAATTTGCTGATCAAATAGGTGTCTAAGAAATATGTTAAGGGGGTTACGCCCTGTAGAAACGAGGTTATTTAATTAGTTTCATGTGAAAACATGGGGAGACTCTTTCGGAGTACCAACACCTGCCTAGCCGAACGATTAGAGAACTTGTAGGGTGTAATTAATCCCGACTAAACTTACCTTTTAGGGTTTGAAGGAAGATTTGACAAAAACAGTGGGAGCCATCCTGATTAGATAAGATAATAACCAATCTAATATTGCAAGAGCGCTCGCTAAAGTATTTTCTTCTCTCTCTCTCCAGGCAGCAACTAATGACACGTCTTACTCAAGATAATAATATTAATGTATTGACCGGACCCGCCTTTTTTATGAGGCTGGGGAATGTTGGTCCCGCTCTATCTTATGACTGTCATAAGTCTGAGCAAGGAATAGGGGAATACCCGGATTCCCATGCCACCCGTACGAAGAAGGAGCATGTTGATGCATCTTTTTCGGATGTGTTCGTTACCGAGAACTGTTTCTTAGTTACTTCTACGTCCTGGGTATTGGATACCGGATCAAGATCCCACGTGTGCAATTTGTTACATGGGCTTAAGAGAGGTAGAGAACTGGGAAAGGGTGATAAGTCTCTATAAGTAGAGAACGGAGCAATTGTTGAAGCCAAAGCAGTTGGCGAATATCACCTTGTATTACCAACTGGTAATACATTAGTTCTAAACGACCGATACTACGTGCCAAACATGATGTGCAAAATTATATCGGTTTCTTTGCTAACTAAAGAAGGATATAATCTCACATTAGAGGATAATGTTATTAACATTTTCCATAATCAAGTATTGATTGGGTATGGTACACTATGTAACGGTGTATACGTTCTGAATCAAAGTACAGTTCTAAACATTTAGAACAGAAACAAGAGGAAGAGTTCAAAAATGAACGAAGCCTTCTTGTGGGACTGTAGACTAGGTCATATCAATGCGACATGACTGGCTATGTTTCATAAAGATGGATATTTGAATCCATTCGAATGTACATCTTATGAAACATGCCAGTCATGTCTCAAAGGAAAAATGACCAAAACTCCGTTTACTGGATACGGAGAAAGAGCTACCGAACTCTTGGGACTGATACATAGTAATGTATGCGGTCCCATGTCTACACATGCTAGGAATGGTTTCTCGTACTTTATTACATTCACCGATGATCTTTCTAGATTCGGACATGTGTTCTTATTGAAACACAAGTCTGAAGCTTTAAAGAAATTTAAGGAATATAAGTACGAAGTAGAGAACCAGACGAGTAAAACTATTAAATTCTTATGATCAGATCGGGGAGGAGAATACCTGAGCGGGGAATTCCGAGATTATTTAAAAGAGAATGGGATTCTCTCTCAGCTTACTCCTCCGTATACACCATAGCACAACGGTGCATCAGAGCGGAGGAATCGCACCCTCTTAGATATGGTGCGCTCTATGAAGAGTACTGCTGAGTTGCCTATTTCTTTTTGGGGATATGCACTTGAGACAGCCGCATACCTATTGAATCAAGTTCCATAAAAATCTATGCCTAAAACACCATATGAGATATGGAGTGTAAAGAGACCATATCTTAAACAAATTAAGATATGGGGTTGTCCGGCCTATGTCAAAAGGAAAATCCTGGACAAGCTCGAGGCAAAGTCAGTTCTATGTAAGTTTGTATGATATACAAAGTATTCTCATGGATATCTCTTCTACCATAGTGAGGAGCAAAAGGTGTTTGTTGCTCAGCATAACACCTTTTTAGAAAAGGAATTTCTTGTAAAAGAAATTAGTGGCAATGAGGTAGAACAGAAAGAAGTTCCAGACACACAAACTATCACTGACGATTTGGTGGAACCAGAGGATCCAATAGTACCCGACGAACCTCGGCCACTCCGCAGATCTAGTAGGGTTCATCATGAGAGATACTAAAGTTTTCTCGTAAACGGTGGGAGCGAGGATTGCATCATGGAAGATGATGATCCAACTAGTTTCGAGCAGGCCATCAAAAGTGGGGACTCTGTGAAATGGCTGGATGCTATGCGATCTGAGATGGAATCAATATACACTAATAAAGTATGGACTTTGAAGGTTGCTCCTGAAGGGGTGAAACCCATTGGGGGAAAGTGGATCTTCAAAAAGAAGATTGGTGTAGATGGAAACGTTGAGACTTTCAAAGCTAGACTTGAAACAAAAGTCTTTCGTCAACGACCAGGTATCGACTATGATGAAAGCTTTTCTTCTGTCGCTATGCTTAAGTCTATCAGGATCTTACTTGCCATTGCTGCATACCATGATTATGAAATCTGGCAGATGGACGTCAAGACTGCTTTTCTAAATGGTGATTTAGAAGAGTGTGTGTACATGATACAGCCAGAGGGCTTCGTAGACAGTGGGAGTAGCGGAAAGGTGTGCAAGCTACTTAAACCCATCTACGGATTAAAGCAGGTATCGCGGAGCTGGAACATCTGTTTTGACGAAGCTATCAAAGAGTTCGATTTCGTCAAAAATGTAGACGAGCCTTGTATATACAAGAAGGTTGTAGAGAATAAGGTTTTCTTTCTCATATTGTACATGGATGACATACACTTGATAGGAAACGATGTTCCTATGATGCACTCGGTCAAGCACTTCTTATCATACAAGTTCTCCATGAAGTATCTTGGTGATTCCTCTTACATCGTAGGGATTAAGATTAAGATCTATAGAGATATATCTAAACGGATGTTGAGATTGTCCCAATCTAGGTACATTGACACCATACTAAAGAGGTTTAGTATGGAAGATTACAAGCGATGTAATTTACCCACTTGCTTAGCAATCACTCTCTCCAAAGAGATGTCTCCCAAGACTGATTTGAAAGGGGCTCGCATGCAAGGGATACTCTATGCTTCTGCAGTCGGGTCAATCATATATGCGATGTTATATACCAAACCGGATGTAGCTTACTCACATGGTGTAGTGAGCAGGTATCAATCAGATCATGGAGAAAAGCACTGGAAAACTGTGAAGAAATTTCTTAAGTACTTAAGAAGGACTAAAGAAATGTTCTTGGTTTATGGTAACGGTGAACACCAGGTGGAGTCCTTTACCGATTTGAGCTTCCAGAGTGATAAGAACGACAGTAAGTCGGTTTTGAGTTTTATCTTCACCCTTAACGGAGGGGCGGTGTGTTGGAAGAGTTCCAAGCATAACACCGTAGCAGACTCTACAATGGAGGCTGAATACATCGCTACCAAATTGGCTCTCTGGATAAAAAAGTTCATAGCTGAACTTGGTGTGGTTCCATCCATTGAGCATCCAATAACTTTGTACTGTGATAATAATGGAGCAATGACTTTGGATAAGGAACCCCGGTCCCATCAGCGATCCATACATATTTTTAGGCGGTATCACCTAATCCGGGAGATAGTTGATCGATGGAAGATCGAGGTCAAGAGAGTTGACATGAAGGATTACACAGCGAATCCACTCATGAAGGCCCTCCCCCAGACGCAATTTGAAAGACTATTTAGGATGTTGGGTATGAGATACTATAACAACTGGCCTTAGTGCAAGTGGGAGATTGTTAGGAATATGTATGCCCTAGAGGTCATTATTGTATGATATAGTGGAAGCTTGGACATATATATAGAGTACTTTCTTGCTCGAAATGATAGCCTGCTATCTGGTTGCCCTTTTTATTAACGTGTATACTAGTATTATTATACTGTCTCTCTGATACATGTTGATAAAGCCGTTATAGGCCAGACATCGGCATGACTTATCACGTTACTGGGGTCTGACGATTTCACTCCTAGACTTGATATGCGACATATCAGACGAAGAGACATGACTGCCTGGTAAGTGTTACTTATAGGCCTCATGGAGAGTATGGACAAACATACTTGTTGATCTTCTAATTATTGGATATATGTATGCCCTTGAGGCCATTATATGATAGTGTATGTACTGATGTGTGTATATATATTCAGAGGACAGTCTTGCTCGACATGATAGTATGCTATCTGGTTGCTCGTTATCATATATTCACTTGATCATGCTTTTACTCATTCGATAAATGTTGATAAAGCCCTTAGGATATTGGCTTGACCACTGGGATTATGATGTGGATCATACTAGTAAGACACCTGTAGTTTATAAGCATATCCTTGAAATGTTCCTAGTCGTAGGTATATCGAGACAGGGCATTGATATTCCAGAGTAGACTAGCGTATACCATTCTTGTTCCATATGATAGGCGATGGATGATTCCATATCCATCTGGTGTGGTGACACCAAAGATTGCATACGGGTGCTTAGTGAGACAGGGTACACTGAACGGACTCGCCGAGAACTCCTATGTGGTATTATATCATACGTCGGATAGCAGCTCTCAGGTAACACTGGTACAGGTTAGTCTGTAGACCCAAGATAATCATAGATTCTTGTGTGTCCTCCCACTGTACTTTGATCTCCACCCTACTACGGTTCTACTAAGTCGTATAAATAGGTGGATTTTGGGTACAGTCCCGAGGCACATGGAGGCGATGAGCGATAGGAGGGGTTTTGTCTCTCCCGGTATTGGGGGTTGATGTTGCGCTATGCACGATTGGCTATAACAGGAAGTCCCTGGCCAGGGATGCTGAGATATTACTGATAAGTGCTATCAATAGTTTCTCGATCTGTTGTAGACTATATACCGGCATGACTTATTGTGTTATTGGGGTCGACGTTACCATCCCTAGACTCGATATGCAACATATCTGACGAAGAGACCGGACTGTACGGTATGTGTTGCCAGTTGGATTGACGGGAGTTTTGACAGGTTCGCTTGTTCTTCTTCTGATCGCTCAATACCCGGGTGCCCGTTACGTTTAGCTGACCGCTTGCAGCTTGTAGGTGTTTGATGTGATCATCACTTACTGCCGGCGTATTGACGAGTCTTAGAGTCCCACACAGGAGTTTCCTGGCTCAGGCGAAACGATGTGGTGTACATATGAGATATATGCGGGAGCTCGATTAAATACGTGTATTTGATACCGTGTTTTAATTGGGCGTTTACTATTGGTCGGGTCGTATAAGATATGACCGGTTTATTAAATCTAGTGTTGATTTAATATTGACTTTTATCTCATTTAAATAAACCTTTTCTTTATGATGTATGCATGGATGTATATATACATGTTGATGTGCACACACACATACATACATGCATTTGTATCATGGTTGATGATACAACAAAGATGGCAATATAAGAATTACATGGAAAGTAAATATATTTATATATTAGAATGAGAAAAAGAAAATTGATATTAAATCATGGTTGAATATTCTTTACTTAACCAAGCTTAAACCATGGTTTCATTTTCATTAGTTATTTTTCTCTCATTCTAAAATATCTAGATATTTATTGACCATGGTTTGAGATGATATATTTATCTATCATATTTATCTTTCTCTCATTATCATTATCCTTATCCTTATCTTTTATCCAAAAGAAAAATGAGCTCAAGGTTGCCATCTTCTTCTTCCTCTCTCTAGCTCTCTTTTGAGTTTCCAAAGTGAGTGGGGGTAAAAGAAAGAAAGGGTTTTTATATAAGAACACAACTATATCATCACACTACACTTGTTTAGCCCATTGGTGTAGTTTGTTTGCTTCATCATCATTGTGATCTAGTGGAGCAAGGAGCTTTGAGCAAAGGTACTCCGGGTGGATCATCGTGGACGTGGAGGAAGTTCAAGCTAGCTCGTTCAAACCCTAGGAGATCCAAGGAGTTGCTAGGAGGTCTATAAAGGTTGTATCTCTCCCCACTTAGTGTTAGACAATAGTTAGTATATGATACTAGAACTTGTTACTCTAAATATTCTAGTTCGATTTCTATGTGTGTTTGTTTAACACCTCATAAAATTTTAATATGGCATGTAAGATGCTTGCAAAACCCTAGATGAGGTGCTAAAGAAACCCAACAGTGGTATCAGAGCCAAGCTAGAATTTTCGACGATGTTAGATATTACGAAAACGAAACAAATACGGAAAACACGGATTTCTGGAAAACCAAAACTGTGCTCTCTGTCAATTTTTTAAACGACCCATAAAAATTATTTAAACAACTGCAGAAGTTAGCATATAACACCACTAGAGAATACAAGAAAAATGGGGACCATCCATCAGATTTGAACCGATCACTTGCCCCCAAAAACTGGGGAGGCCGGCCCCTTGAAGTCCCATGTGCCTCGTTTTCCTTGTGTGCACTGGTGTGTTGATTTTGGGTTTCCAGGGATTGTTTGCTAAGCACAATTTTTCATCTGAAAATTATTGTGCTTATGGGCTATTTCGTAGTATTTCGTAGTCGTAAATTTAACAATGTATTGGTATCTTTGACAATGTTTAACAGTTCGAACAGATTTTCAAACCCCACATTATCACCCCCTCTGAAATTTTCCTGTGTTGTAATTTTCCAAGTTGGTTATATTCAATAAGTAGTGTGAGTATTCCTATGGACCCTCTAGAAGAACATACTAACCTTAACTTGATTCTATGCCCACGGAACCGCGATCGAACCTTAGGGTTTGCCATAGTTCCATGGTGTTATAGATGAGGCATTAGTTGACTCCTTCTACGGCTGGACCATAGACACTGCGGAACGTCTTTTGAGTACTTTCAACTTCGCTCAAGTGTTGAGCTCTGGGGGTAACTTGTGGGTGTTTATTGATTTGATCGAAACGTTTAACATCGTCATGATATATCTGAATGTGATTGTTTTTCAATTTTTTTCTCTGACCATAAGCGTTGTATGTGGTGTATCGCCGGTTTCGTTGCTATACATCAACGACAATTGGGATACGCATACTTGCTTACGTTGATGACATGCGATATTATGTGTTGCTGAGATATGTTGTACAGGATCGTCGTGATTGAATGGCCGAGGGTTTTATGTGAGATGAGAGTTTTTTATTCTCTTTCACGTAAAATTCAATTGTATGTAATATTATTTTATTTGAGGCACTTCCAGGTTAAGGATTATGTCACCATTGTTGAATATTATTTACTTTTCCACATTAGGATAGACCCAAGGAGGGGAGCACAAGTGACCGGGTTCTAGGGTTCAGTGGGAGGCCATCTCGAGGAGTCGAGACCGGGTCTCCTAAACTTTAGACTTGGTAGGGTCACTTGCTGCTCTCGTAGGGGTCTTGGGGTGTGGGCTTAGCCATTCATCGCGACCATGGAATCCGTATTTTCTATTGTTGGCTAAATACTAAATATGGACCTCCTAGATATCCTATATTTTCATATGTGCTTCTGCTGTGTTTGTTCTGTGATAAGATCACTTTACATGTTGAGACAAATGGTATTATATATATGATATATAATAAACGTTGCGTATGTTTTACATCCGTGCTAGTCCCGCCCCGCTATGCCGTTAGTTAAGTAACCTAACGGTGCATAACGGGACACCGTGACGAATGCGAATGGCATAAGCGTATGTTATATTTTCGTTTCTTTCTGTGATGGCTTTAGGACTTAAATGATGGGACCACATTAATGAGATTAATATAAAGAAAAATGAACCTAAAAAGATGTTGTAGAATCGGATTTAAAACCCACTCGGCTTTTTATGGAAAAGCATGTTTTCAAGGTGCGGAGCTTAAGCCACTCCTTTTAAACCCATTGGATTCTAGAACGATATCAAGTTCAAAGCGTTAAAAGTTTTCTTAAAAACTATCCGCAGCCCTCCGTCATTTTAGGAATTAGAGTACTTAGTATTCGTGCTGCGTATTTTGACTTTAGTTAAAGCGCAGTGTACAGTAGCTAAGTGATGTCTTCCTACACCGCATATGATACGGATTAGTTAGGACATTCATATGATTATGTTGACTTTAGTTAAGGGTCATGTGGGTGGGTTTAGTTAATCACGAAATGACGGGAAGAACTTGACTAGTACTTATAATATGTTGACCATAGTTAAGCTCATGAGTGCGAGGGGTAAAAACAATATCGGGAGTTTCAAGAGTTGAAATTTGCACTGAGATTGCATACCTTCTATATGATAGTAGGATCCTAATCCCACTGTGAGCAAGAGTTGCTCCCGGGAGAGTTTTGCACTTTACAATTAGCTAACCCATTAGGTGTCTAGAAATGTGTCAACGAGGCTACGCCTCTGGGAAAACGAGGTTTATTCTAATTAGGTCCGTGCGAAAGCACGGGGAACCTCCTTCAAAGTACCGGCACTGGCCTGGCTGAACGGTTAACGAAGTTGTAGAATGTAATTAATCCCGGCTAGTTTTCTTTGTAAAAGGTTTTAAAGAAAATTTGATAAAACAGTGGGAGACATCGATTAGACAAGATAATAACCAATCTGATCTTTGCAAGAGCTTTTGCTGAGTGTATTCTTTTCTCTCTCTTAATGGCAGATACCAATGACAGGCCTTAAGATTCTACTAGATAAAAACAAGCTGACCGGACCAAACTACAAAGACTGGCTGAGGAACATAAACATTGCTCTAACATATGATAAAGTATCATATATCCTCACTTCCAAAGCCCCGCCCACCCTAGGACCTGAATCTTCCACCGCGGATAGGGAAATCTGTAAAACGTGGGATATTGACTGTGCTACTGCTAAATGCCTCGCGCTTGCATCGATGGATAATACACATCAAAAGCAACACGAGCCTATGGACATCCAATCCATTTTTCTCCATACAAAAGATATGTATGGAGAGCAATCTCGGACTCTGAGATATGAAGCATCTCGAAATTTGTTTCAGATGCGGATGGCTCCTGGCACATCAGTAAGCGATCACGTTTTGAAGATGATATCTCTTATAGAAGAGCTTGAGGACCTCGGGTGGGCAATGGATAACGGACAGTATACTGATATTGTTCTTCAGTCTCTTCCCTCCGCCTTTGCTCCATTCATAGTGAACTTCAACATGCATGACATGGAGAAGTCACTACCCGAACTTCTTAGTATGTTAAGAAGTACGGAGAGCACGCTGAAAGCGAAGTCCCCCTCTCTGCTTACTGGACAATCTTCCTCTTCCTTCCTAAAAGCCAAGGCCAAGGGAAAGAATAAGTAGAAGTTCACCAAGCCGAGAGGAGGAATCAAGAATGCGAAGGGAAAAGACAAACCCAAAGCTGCGAAGTCGGGGAAGGGAGAATGTTTCCACTGCAAGAAGATGGGACACCGGAAGCGGAACTGTACTGAGTACCTTGAACTCAAGAAAAAGAAGCATGGTGATGCTTCATCTTCAAGTGTGTTCGTGACTGAAAACTGTTTTTCTATTAACTCTGCTTCCTGGGTATTAGATACCGGTTCGAGTTCTCATATTTGCAATTCTGTGCAGGCGTTGAGAAATAGTAGAGTTTTGAAGACAGGTGATCATACTCTCCGGGTTGGAAATGGTTCCAATGTACATACAGTTTCAGTGGGAGAGTATCACCTATGGTTGCCGTCGGGTTGTATTGGTTTTGAACCTATGTTATTTTGTACCAGGAATTCTATGTAATATTATATCTGTTTCCTTGTTAGACAATGAAGGATATCATTTTGATGTGCAACACAATATTATGAACATTAAACTAAATCAAGAGTTGATTGGTTGTGGTACGATAAATAACGGGATATACGTCCTTAATCAGCACACAGTTTTCAGCATTGAACACACAAATAAAAGAAAATTTTCAGATATAAATAAAGCTTTTCTTTGGCATTGTAGACTTGGTCATACTAATGAAACAAGACTAAGCAAGCTTCATAAAGATGGATATTTAAAACCTTTTGAGTATGAATCTTATGCAACTTGTTAGTCTTGTATTAAAGGTAAAATGACCAAAACTCCGTTTAGTGGACACGGAGAAAGAGCTACAGAGCTCTTGGGCCTCATACATAGTGATGTGTGTGGACCAATGTGTACACATGCAAGAGGCGGTTTTTCCTACTTCATAACTTTTACTGATGATTTCTCAAGGTTCGGTCATGTGTTTTTGATAAAGCATAAGTCTGAAGCTTTCGAGAAATTCAAGGAGTACAAACTTGAAGCAGAAAAACAAACAGGAATGAGCATCAAAATACTTCGATCAGATCGAAGTGGAGAGTACCTTAGTACTGAGTTCTTGAACTTCCTAAAAGAGAATGGGATTCTCTCTCAGCTCACCCCCCTTACAGACCACAGCACAACGGTGTGTCAGAGCAGCGAAATTGTACCCTATTAATATGGTGTGATCGATGATGAGTGATTCTGAGTTACCTCTCTCCTTTTGGGGGCATGCATTGGAGACTGCAGCTTTTCTGTTAAACAAAGTTCTAACCAAGACCGTTTCTACCATTCCATATGAGATATGGTATGGGAAGAGACCATCTCTTAAACGCATTAATATTTGGGGTTGTCCGGCTTTTGTCAAAAAGCAGAATCCAGACAAACTCGAGACACGATCGGTCAAATATATATTTGTGGGATATCCAAAACATTCGTTTGGGTATCTTTTCTACCACAAGGAGGAACAAAGGTGTTTGTTTCTCAGTATGCCACATTTTTAGAAAATGAGATTTTTCCAAATGATGCTGATGGAAATGTGGTAGATCTAGAAGAGGTTCTAGAAACACAAGTTACAAATGACGACTTGGTTGAACCGGATGTTGCAACAGAATCTAATGAACCTCAGCCACTCCGTAGATCTGGAAGGACTTCTTGCCCACCAGAGAGATACTACGGTTTTCTCATTGATGGTGATAGAGAAGATTGCATCATGGATGATAATGACCCTCCCAGTTTTCAGCAAACTATCACGAGTGGTGACTCTGTGAAGTGGCTAGATGCCATGATATCCGAAATGGAGTCCATGTATACCAACAAAGTATGGACTTTGGAGGATGTACCCTCTGGGATAAAACCTGTAGGCTGCAAATGGATCTTTAATAGAAAGATCAGTGTAGATGGACAGGTGGAGATAAGGCAATGTTGGTAGCGGAAGGCTTTCGTCAAAGACCAGGACTGGACCATGACGAGACTTTCTTTTCGGTAGCTATGCTTAAATCTATTCGGATCCTACTTGCTATTGCTGCTCACTACGACTATGAAATCTGGCAAATGGACGTTAAAACTGCATTTCTAAATGGTGATTTAGAGGAATGCGTTTATATGGATCAGCCAGAGGGTTTCATTGATAGTAGGAGCGGCGGGAAAGCATGTAGCTTGCTTAAATCCATTTATAGATTAAAGCAGGCATCACGGAGTTGGAATATCTGTTTTGATGATGTTATCAAAGAGTTTGATTTCATCAAAAATCCAGATAAACCTTGTGTTTATAAGAAGACTGTAGGAAGAACTGTTGCATTCCTCATATTGTACATGGATGACATTCTTCTGATAGGAAATGACATCCCTATGCTACAGTCGGTCAAGTCATTCTTATCACAAAGGTTCTCCATGAAGGACTTGGGTGATGCCACGAACATATTAGGAATACGGATCTATAGGGATAGATCCAAACGGTTATTGGGATTGTCCCAAACCAAGTACATCAACACCATCCTAAAGAGGTTTAGTATGGAAGACTCTAAGCGGGGTACCTTACCCGCTTGCCATGGAGTCACTCTCTCCAAGGACGATTGCCCAAAGTCTTATGAAGAGAGAGCTCGCATCAGCAATATTCCCTACGCTTCAGCCGTAGGATCAATAATGTATGTGATGTTGTCTACACGCCCTAATGTTGCTTATGCACTGAGTGTGGTAAGCAGGTATCAGTCAAACCCAGGGGAGAATCACTGGACTGCTGTAAAGAACATTCTTAAGTACTTGCGAAGAACTAAAGAATTGTTCTTGGTGTATGGTAACGGAGATCTCCAAATGGAGTCCTTTATCGATTCGAGCTTCCAGAGTGATAAAGATGACAGCAAGTCTATCTCAGGGTTTGCATTTACCCTTAATGGAGGGACGGTGAGTTGGAAGAGTTCCAAACAGGATACCGTTGCAGACTCTACGATGGAAGCTGAGTACATCGCTGCAAATGATTCTGCTAAGGAAGCCGTCTGGATGAGGAAGTTCATCTTGGAGCTAGGAGTAGTTCCAACCATTATTGATCCAATACCTTTTTATTATGACAATAATGGTGCTATGGCGCCGGCCAAGGAGCCCAGGTCCCATCAGAAGTCCAGACACATCATGACGTGATATCATTTGATCCGGGAGATAGTTGATCGCCACGAGATCGAGATTAAGAGAGTAGATACAAAGGATAACACTGCGGATCCATTCACCAAGGCCCTCCCTCAGCCGCAACATGAGCGACTTTTTTGAGATGTTCGGTATGAGATACGCCAATAATTGGCTTTAGTGAAAGTGGGAGATTGTTGGATATATGTACGCCCTTGAGGCCATTATATGATAGTGTATGTACTGATGTGTATATATATATTCAGAGGACAGTCTTGCTTGACATGATAGTATGCTATCTGGTTGCTCTTTATCATATGTTCACTTGATCATGCTTTTACTCATTTGATACATGTTGATAAAGCCCTTAGGATATTGGCTTGACTACGGGGATTATGATGTGGATCATACTAGTGGGACACCTGTAGTTTATAAGCATATCCTTAAAATGTTTCTAGTCGTAGGTATATCGAGACAGAGCATCGATATTCCAGAGGAGACTAGTGTATACCATTCTTGTTCCATATGATGGGCGATGGATGATCCCATATCCATCTTGTGTGGTGACACCAAAGATTGTACACGGGTGCTCAGTGAGACTGGGTAAACCGAACGGACTCACCGAGAACTCCTTTGTGGTATTATATCATACGTCAGATAGCAGTTCTCAGGTAACACTGGTACAGGTTAGTCTGTAGACCCGAGATCGTCATAGAGTCTTGTGTGTCCTCCCACTGTACTTTGATCTCCACCGTACTACGGCTCTACTGAGTCGTACAAACAGGTGGATTTTGGGTACAGTCCCGAGGCACATGGAGGCGATGAGCGATAGGAGGGGTTTCATCTCTTCCGCTATTGGGGGTTGATGTTGCGCTTTACACGATTGGCTATAACAGGAAGTCCCTGGCCAGGGCTGCTGAGATATTACTGATAAGTGTTATCAATAGTTTCTCGATCTGTTGTAGACCATATACCGGCATGACTTATTGTGTTATTGGGGTCGACGTTACCATCCCTAGACTCGATATGCAACATATCTGACGAAGAGACCGGACTGTACGGTATGTGTTGCCAGTTGGATTGACGGGAGTTTTGACAGGTTCGCTTGTTCTTCTTCTGATCGCTCAATACCCGGGTGCCCGTTACGTTTAGCTGACCGCTTGCAGCTTGTAGGTGTTTTATATGATCATCACCTACTGCCGGCGTATTGACGAGTCTTAGAGTCCCACACAGGAGTTTCCTGGCTCAGGCGAAACGATGTGGTGTACATATGAAAATATATGCGGGAGCTCGATTAAATACGTGTATTTGATACCGTTTTTTAATTGGGCGTTTACTATTGGTCGGGTCGTATGAGATATGACCGGTTTATTAAATCTAGTGTTGATTTAATATTGACTTTTATCTCATTTAAATAAACCTTTTCTTTATAACGTATGCATGGATGTATATGTACATGTTGATGTGCATACATACATACATACATGCATTTGTATTATGGTTGATGATACAACAAAGATGGCAATATATGAATTACATGGAAAGTAAATATATTCATATATTAGAATGAGAAAAAGAAAATTGATATTAAATCATGGTTGACTATTCTTTACTTGACCTAGCTTAAACCATGGTTTCATTTTCATTAGTTATTTTTCTCTCATTCTAAAATATCTAGATATTTATTGACCATGGTTTGAGATGAGATATTTATCTATCATATTTATCTTTCTCTCATTATCATTATCATTATCTTTTATCCAAAATAAAAATGAGCTCAAGGTTGCCAACTTCTTCTTCCTCTCTCTAGCTCTCTCTTGAGTTTCCAAAGTTAGTGAGGGTAAAAGAAAGAAAGGGTTTTTATATGAGAACACAACCATATCATCACACCACACTTGTTTAGCCCATTGGTGTAGTTTGTTTGCTTCATCATCATTGTGATCTAATGGAGCAAGGAGCTTTGAGCAAAGGTACTCCGGGTGGATCGTCGTGTACGTGGAGGAAGTTCTAGCTAGCTCGTTCAAACCCTAGGAGATCCAAGGAGTTGCTAGGAGGTCTACAAAGGTTGTATCTCTCCCCACTTAGTGTTAGACATTAGCTAGTATATGATACTAGAACTTGTTACTCTAAATATTCTAGTTCGATTCCTAGGTGTGTTTTTTTAACACCTCATAAAATTTTAATATGGCATGTGTGCTGCTTGCAAAACCCTAGGTGAGGTGCTAAAGAAACCCTACACTAATCGCTCAATACCTAGGTAGCCGTTACGTCCAGCTATTACCGCTGACGGCTTGTAGGTGTCTGATGTGATCATCACCTACTGCTGGCGTATTAACGAGCCTTTAGAGTCCCGCACCGAAGTTTTCTGGTTCAAACGAAACGAAGTAGCGCACATATGTGATATGTGCGGGCACCTGATTAAATACGTGTATGTGATACCGTATTGTAATGTGGCAGTTATCTGTTATAGGTCAGATTATATGTGATATAACCAGATTATCGAATCAAGTGTTGATTTGATAATATGATATACAGATAAATGATATTAGTCGGTTATATGTGATATAACCGGATTATTAAATCAAGTGTTGATTTAATAATATGATATATATTATATTTGATATAATTATATCTTAACTATATTATTAGCTCACTAAATATTTTCGTATATATATTGATATATATATATATATGATATATATGTATATATATGTATATGTATATATATATATATATGAAACATGGCATGAATTTCTAATTTTGGAAAATTAGAAAAAGAGATGGAAAATGAGGAAAAATGGTGAGGCATGGCTTTTCTTATTTATTTATTTGTCTTGACTCACTATTCAAGCATGGTTGCAATTTTATATTGCAATTTACTCCATGCTTGAATGAGTGAGGGTCAAGAGAGTAGCCATTCACACTCATTCATTTTCTTGATTTGAGTTTTACTTAGCCATTTTACTTGTGCTCTCCTCTTCTTCTTCCTCTTCATTCCTCAAAGCTCCAACCCATCACATGTGATGTGAACTATGGAGCTTTTGAATAAAATCTAGTGAGCAAACCAAAACCCCTACTTCACCATCCTACACTTGATTAGAAATCAAGTGTAGTGTGTTTCCTTCACTAAAAAGTTAGTGAAGAGCTAGTTTGGATTGGCAGAATTCAGGTGGATCATCTTCGGCACGAAGGTCATTGGAGGAAGTTCGTTGAACCTTCAAGTGGAGCCTAGTTGAGTCGCGTGGACTATAACCTGGAGCATTTTAAGAGAAGGAATTGGTCTACGAAGGTCGTATAATCCTTTCCTCTTCTTTAGTTTTATGATATCATCCTGTTAAAACCCTAATATTCTAGTTTGATCCTTAGTTAGTTTAGCTTAGCACCTAGAAATTTTTTAAATTGCTGCTTAATGCCCGTTTAAATCTCATGGTTGTGCTAGGGTTGACTTTCAGGTAGACCTTATCTATGATGTATGGGCCCTCATAGTTCTGCTCGAACTTCTTCCGTTTTGCACAATTAAGGATCATTGGTCTTTTGAAAACTAGCACGAGTACGCCTTGGCAGAATGTTCTTGGCCTGGTTAGTCTTTCATATGATTGTGTCATCCTTGCCTTGTAAGCTTCTAGATTTTGTTGTGCTATAAGGCAGGTTTCATCGAGTGAATCGAGCTCTTCAAACCGAAGATGACCATTTTCTTCATTTGTTAGCACATATTGAACTGCCACTCGTAATGAGGGGAGTTCTATCTCCAGTGGGAGTACTGCTTAAGTACCAAACACCAGTGCATACGGTGTTGTATTTGTGGCCGTCTTGAACGTCGTTTGGTACGCCTAAAGAGCTTCATGCAGCCTCTCGTGCCAGTCTTTCTTATTCCCGGACACCATCTCCTTCATAATCTTGTTCAAGGTCTTAGTAAATGCTTTAGCTAGACCATTGGCCTGAGGATTATAGACCGTGGAGTATCTCCAGTTTATCTTGTGTTGCTGTGCGAAGCGACTTATCTTATGGCTTCTATAGGCTGTTCTATTATCCGATATTATCTGTCGTGGAGTTCCGAACAGGTAGAAGACATAAGTTTTGAAAAAATGGTGGATATTCTCCATCTTCACCTCCCTTATTGGTACTGCTTCTGCCCATTAAAGAAGTAGTCGGTTGTTGCCAGTATAAACTAATATCCTCAGGATTATGCTGGTTCGATAGGGCCGATGATATCCGTTCCCCACACATCGAACGGCCAAGTGGTACCGTCGGATGCAGCGAATTCGGATGCTGGTGTATGAAATCCACATGTATTTGGTATGAGTGACACCCCTTTGCGTATTCAAGATGGTCTTGAATCATCGTAGGCCAGTAATAGCCTATCCTTTTTATCTTGAGCTTCATTTTTGGTCCTGCTTGATGGGAACCGCAAAGTCCATTGTGTACTTCTTGGATGACTTTCTTTATTTCCTTCGGCCTTAGGCATCTTAACCATACAAAATCGAAGAATCTCTTGTATAGATTATTGTTGACGAAGGCGAACGACAGAGCTCGTTTCATAAGATGGTGTCTATGCAAAGCATCTTCATTTGTTCCTTGGGACTTAAAGTAGTTTATAAAGACTTGCCTCCAGTCTTTGAATTCTTCTTCATTTTCTATTTGAAGAGCGTCTTCTTTGGTCACTCTTTTTCCTTCAGGTAGCCCTATCAGAACTTCCAAAGGTATATATGTTGGCGCCAGGATCCTGCGACTTTGGACAATGATCCTTACGTCATCGAGCTCTTCATCGGCCAATTCTTTAACTAACTTGGCTAACACATCCACCTTGATGTTTTCCACTCATGACACATTTTCTATGGATATGAAGGGATTTGGGTTAGTAGCTGCTGCACTCTTTTGCCATATCTTATTGGTTCTGGCTTGCATGTCTTGTAGTCACCATTCACCAGACTGAAAATCAGCTGAGAATCTCCATATATTAGGAGGTCCATGATTCCCATATCAATAGAAATCTCAAGACCGGCTATCAAAGCTTCGTATTCAGGTTCATTATTAGTCCTGGGCTCCGTCAAGGAGAGAGCTTAACGCAATATTCCTCCTTGCGGGGTCACGAAAAATGAGGCCCATCCCAGCTTTGATTATAGAGGTGTTCGTATTTTGCTGGTTTATGGAAGATACTCTGTTGAAGTAGAGCTCCTATCGAGACTCATTTTCTTCTTTCTCCTTTTCGGGCACGTCGAACGTTTGTTCATCCGGCAACTCACAGTTTAGAGGAGAATCAGCTGGTATCGGATGTTCCGCAAGAAAATCGGTGATGGCTTGTCCTTTCACCGCTTTAAGGGGTCGATTTGTTATCGAAAACTCGATCGGTAGGAGGGCCCATTTGGCAAGCCTTCCCATCACTATAGCCTTTGACATCGGATACTTAAGGCGGTCCATTTTTGATATGAGATAGTCCTCATGCGCCAGGGCGTAGTGTCTGAGCTTTGTTATCGGGAAGATCACCACTAGGTAGTGCTTTTCAATAGGGGAATAGTTACTTTCTACCCCCAGAAGAACTCGACTTGGATAGTAAAGAGCTCTCTCTTTTCTTTGGTCATTCTCCTGTGCCCGCAGCGCGCCTAGAGAACCGTCAAGGGCGGACGTATACAGGATAAGGGGCTTTCCCTTAACCGGAGCTGCTAATATCGATGGGTTTTGTAGGTATTGTTTGATTTCCTCCAATGCATTTCGGCATTTCTAATCCCATATGAATGGGATCCCCTTCTTCATCAGATGGTTGTAGGGTCAATATTTTCTGAAGAGGTTGGATATGAACCGCCAGATATACGCAAGCTTTTCTTGGAGAGATCGCAGCTGTTTGATGGTTCTTGGCGAGGGAATTTCCATACTTTCCCTGATCATCGAGGGATAAATTTTGATACCCCGGTGGAGGATGATGAAGCTTAGGAATTTGCCTGACGAGACTCCAAACGTGCACTTTAAAAGGTTCATCCTTAGTTGTATTTCCGAAGACGTTCGAACACGATCCTTAGATACTTCCAATGCTCCTCATGAGAGTTACTTTAGACAATGAGGTCATCGATATAGCATTTGACGATCTCATGTATGAGGTCATCGAATATCTTCGTCATGGCCCTGTGGTATGTGGTTCCGGCGTTCTTCAAACCGAAGGGCATCACCTTGTAACAAAATATGCCCAACGATATTCGGAAGGCGGTATGCTATTGGTCTTTAGGATCCATCTTTATCTGGTTGTATCCTGAAGATCCATCCATGAAGGAGAAGACTTCATGGATGGAAGTGTTATTGATCATTAGCTCGGTAACGGGCACTAGGAAGTCATCTTCTGGATACGCCTTGTTGAGGTCCCGAAATTCTATGCAGATCCGAACCAACCCATTTTTCTTCATCATCGAAACGATGTTAGCGATCCAGTCGGGATATTGGACCTCCTGGATGAAGCTGAAGTCGATCAATTTTTTGACTTCGGTATTGATACTCATTTCAAGTTCAAACCGAATCCTTCTTGGCTTCTGCTTGACCGGCTTTATTCCTGGCGAGATGGACAGCTTATATACTGCTATCTCTGGATCTAAACCTGGCATTTCAGAGTAATTCCAATCGATGCAGTCTTTATACTGCATAAGCACATCTTTTAATATGTCTACTTGTTTTTCAGATAGCGGCTCACTGATGAACGTCTATCTCGGATCATCTTCCATTCTTAAGTCAATTTTTCTTAGGTTGTCCGCCGTGGTATGTATCTCATCTTCCATCTTTTTCGGTGCCGGTGGAAATTCTGAGATTTCCTCATCATCATCTTCGTTTATGAAGCATCCAGAAAGGTCAATCATATTCTCTTCATCTCTCTCTTTTAAGAATGTTACCATATGGTAGGTATAAGTCCGCTTTCTTTTCTTCGGTTGAGCAGGTCCTAATCTAATAGCATAAGTCTTTTTTGGCTTATGCTTTTGGGGCGGGCTTATCTTCCAACTATTGGACAGAATGAACCGGCCTTGTTGATATTTGTCTTTCACCCAATTCATGAACGTCAAACAGTCTTCGAATGGGTGACCTATTGCTCGGTGATAGGAGCAATAATCCAGATGATTGACTTTATTTATCTTTTCAGTGCGCCAAGACTTTAGAAGTGTCATCATCTAGTGTTTCATCACAAGGCCGAATATCTTCCCCGTCTTATCTCGGGGGAAAGAATACTTCCGACCCATCTTCTTTATGAGGGACAGGCTCCAACTGATCTTTCCTCGTTTAAAAGGCATCTTAGACCTGCTTTGTTATCCTTGAGCGTTGCTTGCGCCATTGGCTTATTCTTGTTCCGCTTCGGGATTTTCCTTCTTCGTGGGATTACATAGGAGGTAGTGGATGAAGAGTATTATGATCTACTTCTTCCGCTTATTGCTCGCTGAAGCACTGCTTCTTGGCCTTTTCATATAATGCCATTTCACGGTTGTAGTTGTCTCGGCTCACTCGACAAGCTTTTCTTATTATCCTGTCAATCTGCTCTTCGAGTGATGGACTTGGAGTTCTTCGAGTGAGACTTTGCTCGCATTCGGCTGCATGGCTACTTGGGGAAGCATCTTCTTCTCTTCTCAAGTTGTTTATGGCGTAGCAGCTGTAATTTTTCTCCCACTTCATGGAACGAACATATCCCAGCCTGTTAGTTATATGTATGCCCTAGAGGCCATTACTGTACATTGGATGTATATTGTAGTGGATGCTGGGATATATATAGGTAGGACTTTCTTGCTCGACATGATAGTACGCTATCTGGTAGCTCTTTATCTTAACGTGTATACCTTCTGTCTCTCTGATTACATGTTGATAAAGCCCTTAGGATGTGTACTCGACTTCCAGGACTATGATGCAGATCATACTAGTGGGGCCTGGGTAGTCAATGAGTACATCCTTCATAGTTCCTAGTCGTGGGAATATCGAGACGGGGCATCGATATTCCAGAGTAGACTAGCGTATATCTTCTCGACCCATGTGATGGGCGATGGATGATCCCATATCCATTGGTGTTTGACATCGGAGATGGTATGCGGGTGCTCAGTGCAGACTGGGTACACTGAACGGACTCGCCGAGAACTCCCAGATGGTATTATACCTCACGTCAGATGGCAGTTCTCTGGTGACACTGGTACAGCTTAGTCTGTTGATCCGAGATCGTCATAGAGTCTTGTGTATCTCCCACTGTGCTTTGATTTCCACCCTACCACGGCTCTACTGAGTCGTGCAAACAGGTGGTTTTTGGGTACAGTCCCGATTCACATGGAGGCAATGAGCGATAGGAGGGGATTCGTCTCTCCCGATATTGGGGGTTGATGTTGCGCAATGTACGACTGGCCATAACAGGAAATCCCTGGCCAGGGTTGCAGTGATATACTGGTAAGAGTTATCAGTAGTTTCACGATAGTTATGGACCCTCGTCGGCATGACTTATCGAGCGATTGGGGTCTGACGTTTACCACCCCTAGGCGAGATATGCGACATATCAGACGAACAGACCGGACTGTACGGTAAGTGTTACTAGTTGGATTCACAGGAGTGTGAGCGGGCTTGATCGTCGATCTTCTGATCGCTTAATACCCGGGTGGCCGTTACGTTTAGCAGACCGCTTGCGGCTTGTGGGTGTTTGATATGATCATCATCTGATGCCGGCGTATTGACGAGTCTTTAGAATCCTACACAGAGGCTTCCTGGCTCAAGCGAAACGAAATAGGAGCACATATAGGATATGTGCGGGACCGAGAATAATGCGTGTATGTGATACCATATTTAAATCAGTTTGAATTTACATCTTGTGAAACTTGCCAGTCGTGTCACAAAGATAAGATGACCATAGCTCTGTTTATTGGAAATAGAGGAAGAGTTAGTAAACTCTTGGGACTGATACATGATGATGTATGTAAGGTCTCCTGTCTGCACATGCCAGGACTGGTTCTTTATACTTCATTATATTCTCTGATAATCTCTCAAGATTCAGTCGTATGTTCCTGTTGAAACATAAGTCCGAAGCTTTTGAGGTATTCACAGAATATAAGTTGGAAGTAGAGGACCAAAATACGGGTATAAGTATTATGTCCTATGATCTCTCTCAGCATTACTCCTCTGTATAAACCATAGCACGATGGTATATCAGGGCGGAGCAATCACACCCTATATGATAAGGTGTGCTCTATGATGAGTACTACTGAGTTACCTATTTCCTTTTTTGGAGTTATGCGCTTGAGAAGCTACATACCTATTGAATAGGGTTCCAATCAAATCAGTTGCCTACCGCTTCATATGTGATATGGAAAGGGAAGAGCCCATGTCTTAAGCTAGTTAAGATTTGGGATTGTCCGGCCTATGTCTAAAAGCAAAATCCGGACAAGCTCGAGGCTAGGTCTGTAATGTAGAACTGGAAAGGTTCCAGCTATACAAACTACATCAGATAATTTGGTAGAACCAAAGGATTCAGTAGATTCCAACGAACCTCAGCCTCTCCGCCGATCTAGTAGGGTTCCTCACCCACCTGAGAGATACTTTGATTTCTCGATGACAGTGGGAGCGAGGATTGCATCATAAGATGATGACCCAACTAGTTTCGAGCTGGCCATCGGGGGTAGAACTCTGTAAAAATGGCTGGATGCTTAGTGATCTGAGATGGAATCCTTATACACCAACAAAGTATGGACTTTGGTTGCTATATCTGAAGGGTTAAATCCCCATCAGGAGCGAGTATATCTTGAGAAGATTACTTGGTGTACATGGAAAAGTTGAGAATTTCAAAGCTAGACTTGTTAAAGGTTTTCGTCATCAACCAGGCACGGATAATGATGAAACCTTTTCCAGGGACTATGTTTAAATCCATCCAGATCCTACTTGCCATGGCTACATACCATGACTACGATATCTGGTGGTTGGGTGCCATGACTACTTTTCTAAATATTGATTTAGAAGAGAACGTCTATAAGAACACAGCCAGAGGGCCTCGTAGACAGTGGGAGCAGCGGAAACGTGTGCAAGATGCTTTATAGGATAAAGCAGGTATCGCGGAGTTGGAACATCTGTTTTGATGGATTAGTCAAAGAAGTTGACATCATCAAAATGGTAGATGAACCTTGTATAAAAAAAAAGGTAGTAGGGAGTATGGTGACGATCCTCATAGAGTACGTGGATGACATACTCTTGTTAGGGAAGGAGTTTCCTATGCTACGCTCGATCAATCTCCGCTTATCACAATGATTTTCCATATAGGATCAAAATGATACCTATTAAATCCTAAGCTTTGGATCTATGAGATAGATCTAATTGGATGTTAGGATACTCACTAGTTGTAGTGAAATGGTATCAATCGATCCTGGGGAGAATCACTGGAAGGGTTCAAGAGTGATAAAGACGACTGAATGTCAGTCACAGGCATTGTCTTTACCCTCAGTAAAGGGACGGTATGTTGGAAGAGTTCCAAGCTAGATACCGTGGCAAACTGGACGATAAAGGCTGGTAACATCGCTATTAAAGCTACTGCCAAAGAGGCAGTTTGGGTGTATATTGGTTCATAGGATGAACTAGGTTCCTACCATTGTGTGACAATGGAACTGTGGCTTTGGCCCTGGAACCCTGGTCCCATCAGTGACCCAGACATATTCTAAGGCAGCATCACCTGATCATGGAGATAGTTGATCTCCAGGGTGATCGAGGTTTGGAGAGTAGACTCAGAGGACAACATGGCGGATCCACTCACGAAGGCCTTTTTCCCAAAGAGAGACTTTTAGGGGATTGTTGAGTATTAGATACTACAACCACTGCTACAGATGGCCCTAGTGCAAGTGGGAGATTGTTAGTTATATGTATGCCCTAGAGGCCATTACTGTACATTGGATGTATATTGTAGTGGATGCTGGGACATATATAGGTAGGACTTTCTTGCTCGACATGATAGTATGCTATCTGGTTGCTCTTTATCTTAACGTGTATACCTTCTGTCTCTCTGATTACATGTTGATAAAGCCCTTAGGATGTATACTCGACTTCCAGGACTATGATGCAGATCATACTAGTGGGGCCTGGGTAGTCAATGAGTACATCCTTCATAGTTCCTAGTCGTGGGAATATCGAGACGGGGCATCGATATTCCAGAGTAGACTAGCGTATATCTTCTAGACCCATGTGATGGGCGATGGATGATCCCATATCCATTGGTGTTTGACATCGGAGATGGTATGCGGGTGCTCAGTGCAGACTGGGTACACTGAACGGACTCGCCGAGAACTCCCAGATGGTATTATACCTCACGTCAGATGGCAGTTCTCTGGTGACACTGGTACAGCTTAGTCTGTTGACCCGAGATCATCATAGAGTCTTGTGTATCTCCCACTGTGCTTTGATTTCCACCCTACCACGGCTCTACTGAGTCGTGCAAACATGTGGTTTTTGGGTACAGTCCCGATTCACATGGAGGCAATGAGCGATAGGAGGGGATTCGTCTCTCCCGGTATTGGGGGTTGATGTTGCGCAATGCACGACTGGCCATAACATGAAATCCCTGGCCAGGGTTGCAGTGATATACTGGTAAGAGTTATCAGTAGTTTCACGATAGTTATGGACCCTACGTCGGCATGACTTATCGAGCTATTGGGGTCTGACGTTTACCACCCCTAGGCGAGATATGCCACATATCAGACGAACAGACCGGACTGTACGGTAAGTGTTACTGGTTGGATTCACAGGAGTGTGAGCGGGCTTGCTCGTCGATCTTCTGATCGCTCAATACCCGGGTGGCCGTTACGTTTAGTAGACCGCTTGCGGCTTGTGGGTGTTTGATATGATCATCATCTGCTGCCGGCGTATTGACGAGTCTTTAGAGTCCTACACAGAGGTTTCCTGGCTCAAGCGAAACGAAATAGGAGCACATATGGGATATGTGCGGGACCGAGAATAATGCGTGTATGTGATACCGTATTTCATTTTCGCGATGTATGTGTCGAATGGTTATATGAGATATAACCTGGTTATCGAATTAAGGATTGATTCGATAAGCCGATACATTGGATACTAGCCGGTTATATGCGACAGGACCGGATCGTTAAATCAAGTGTTGATTTAATGATTTAATGTAGAATTATATATTTGATATATTACTTTGCATCAACTAGTATTGGTTCACTTTAAATGGATTTTCTCACTTCAATTGTGCAAGTTGTGTATGTGATATACATTTGTGCACATGATTGTATCATGTTTGATGATACATGTTTACTTGGTTGAGTGTAAAGAATTAAACCATGGTTAAGTTTATGATTAGGGTTTTCTTTTTTCTTACTTATTTATTTATTTATTTATTTTTGGAAAAGATGAGAAAAGAATGGTTGCTATTTTTGTTTTTAGTTGAAGTTTCATGAAGCATTGACTTAGTCACCATTCTTGTCTCATGCTTAACCCTAACCATCCAAGTTAACCATGGTCTATTCTCTACAATTAACCAAGGGTTAATATATGATAAGTATTGATTTATTTATCCAATAATTAAACACTTATCATATCTTCTTCTTCTTTTTCATCTTCTTCTTCCATGAAGAAAGCTTGCTACATCAATGGCAAGTGATGAAAAAGTGTGAGAAATCCAATTCTAAAGTGAACCCACTTCCTATTTCTTCATCCTCTACCTCTTGCCAAGTAGTATAGGGTGTTTCCTTCACAAGTTTTCATGGCTTGGTGAAGGTGGAGCTTGATCTAGTGATGCCTCGACGTAGATCATCTTCGGCACGTTGTCGACGACCTAGCCCGCCCTTTTCTCCGATGAAACCACCGTGAGAGTCATGGTTCGATTTGGACAGCAGAGAGGACTTCATCACGGAGCCTAGGAGGTGGAGGACCGGATCTACAAAGGTTGTAGCCCCTTTCCTTTAGCTATATTTCCGTTTACTTGCTTGCATCGCCTATATATCTAGTTGACGATCCGTATTAGGGTTTGTAGGCACCCGTAAAGTCTGATTTGTGCATGTTTGATCACTTATGAGACTCCATTAGAGTGCCTAGGAACCCTACAGTGGTATCAGAGCCTGGCTAGAGCCTTAGGCGATGCGTAGACGGAGTTAGAAGTCCGATCGACCCAATACCCCGACTTTAAAATGCTCTCTGGACAATTCTGTAAAATTTGGATTTTTGTAGATTAAAAATATGCAGAAAAATCAGCAGGTGATTGTAAGGGTTACTGCAAAATTCGATGGCCTAATTCCTTAAAGGCGCCGCGGATCCGCGGCATGAGCATGCTCATGCGGCGGTTCCGCTGCAGTTTTGTCTTGTTGTGCATCGAAGTTTGCACCATAATTCTTAGTCAGCAGTGCTGGTTTTCCTGGGAATATTTTAATATTTATTCCAGAGTTTTATTTTCTGGGTTGTATTGGGAACTCAGTGTATCGATCGGATTGTCTAATTTTGTCAGTGTGTTTTTCCGGGTATTTTAGAATATGTTAAAAAGTTCGACCGGATATAAATACCCACTTTTTCCCCTGCCGGGAAATTTTCAATTGTTGGATTTTTCCGTAGTTTAACGACGTTCTAAGTAGTGCAAGTATCGCGATGGACCCTCTAGAAGATAACAAACCTTAACTCGATTATGTGACCGTCTTGAACTGCCCTTTGAACCTTCGGGTTTGGGGCAGTACGGCGTGCCACATGTGAGGTGTTGGCTTGACCCTTCTACGGCTGGACCGTTGGTACTGATGCACGAACTGAATGTTGTTAGACTTATTTCATGTGTTGAGCTGTATCGGGAAAACTTGGGTGTTCGATTGTTCGATCGAAAAGTTTAGCGTTTTCTATTTATCCGGAATGTGATACAATAATTGGAATTCACAATTAGTTATGAGATAACGGAATGAATATTATAAACATAGCAGTTTAGTCTCACTTGATCGGTTGCCACGGAGTTTTGATGTGATCAAAAGTCCGTCACAATCACGTAGCGTACGCGGATACTCGCCGGGTAAACTTAATAGACAGCCTCACTCCATAGCCCCGACCAAGTGACTGTAGGAGAACCCCGTCGCCGAAAGCATCCGTTCGGGTGCTCGCGGCAGCGGTGTTCCGCCTTGGTGCACTTTGTCGACGGCGTCGGGGGTGCGGCCGCCTACTAAAAGTTTGCGACGAGCATTCGATCAGAATGTCGGGAATCCTGTTGATTTGCCCGACTTGATATTGAAAAGTGTTTTCGATTTTGAGACTAAAATGCGGGGTTTATAATTGTTAGGCATGCGATGTCTAAAGAATTCATTTGGTTAGGCATGCGATGTCTAATGAGATTGCGGATTCCAACTGTTGTAGTTTTACTCTTTCTTTTCTGTGACCGTAAGTGTAATATGTGATATCGCCGGTTTCGTTGCTATATGTCAACGACAATTGGGATGCGCATATTTACTTACGTTGATGACATGTGATGTTATGTGTTGCTGGATATGTTATATTGGATCATCGTGTTTGAATAGCCGGGGGGTTTTTTTTATGTGAGATGAGTGTTTATCATTTTCATTCATGTAAAAACTTGTATGTAATATTCTTTTATTGGGGAACTTCCAGGTTGCGGAAGATGTCACCGTTGATGTATATTATTTACTTTTCTGCACTAGGATAGACCCAAGGAGGGGAGCACAAGTAACCGGGTTCTAGGGTCCAGTGGGAGACCATCTCGAGGAGTCGAGTCCGGGTCTCCTAACCCTAGAATTGGTAGGGTTGCTTACCGCTCTCGTAGGGGTCTTGGGATGTGGGACAGGCTATTCATCACGACCGTGGAATCCGTGTTTTATACTGGCTCGTATTGAAAACACGGACGTCCTAGTATATCCAATATTTCATATGTTTCTTCTGCTGTGATTTATCTGTGATGTGATCATGTGATGTTCTGTGACAGATATTATATATAGTATATTTGATATATTATATAGACGTTGCTTATGTTTTACACCCGTGCTAGCCCTGCCTCGCTCTGGCGTTAGTTACCTAACCTAACGGTGCAGACGGGACATCGAGGCGAATGCGGATGGCATAAGCGTACGTTATATTTATCTATGATGTTTAGGTGGAATTAAATGATGGGATATTCATTAATGAGATTAATGAAAGAAAATAAACCTAATTGATGTTGTGGAATCGAATTTCAAAATAAAACAGGTAGCTACAGTTCTTGCTTTGCATCGCGGTGTTCATTATAGAACATCCTGCACCTTATTCGATGAGGAAAGGACCGAGATCCCTTCACCGGGAGTGACTCCTTTAGCAATAACTGGCAGATGCTACAACCCTCGGTTTGTCATTTGATCGCTTCTATAGTTTCCGCTTTGCACAGTGATATATATGATATATCCCGCACCTCATTCGACGAGGAAAGGGCCGACAATCACTTCACCGGGAGTGACCCCTTTAGCAAAACTAGAAAAGCCTCGAAAACATTCCATTTAAAAACCATTTGATTCCGCAACGAGATCAAGTTCAAAGCGTTAAAGGTTTTCACAAAAACCATTCGCAACCCTCCGTTATTTTAGGAAGTAGAGTACTTAGTATTCGTGCTGTGTTTGTTGACCATAGTCAAGGCACAGTGTACGGTAGCTAAGTGATGTCTTCCTGCACCGCATATGATGCGATTAGTTAGGACAGTCGCGTGACTTTGTTGACCTTAGTTAAGGATCATGTGGGTGGGTCTAATTAATCACGAAATCACGGGTAGAACTTGACTAGTACTTATGATTTGTTGACCTTAGTTATGGTCATAAGTGCTAGGGGTAAAAACCATTATCGGGAGTTTCAAGTGTTGAAACTTGCAATGAGATTGCAATCCTTCTATATGATAGTTGGATCCCGATACCCACTGCGAGTAATTGTTACTCCTGGGAGAGTTTTGCACTTTGCAATTAGCCGATCAAGTAGGTGTCTAGAAAGGTGTCAACGGGGTTACGCCTCTGGGAAAACGAAGTTTACTGTAATTAGGTCCGTGCGATAGCACGGGGAACCTCCCTCAAAGTACCGACACTGGCCTGGCTGAAAGATTGGCGAACTTGCAGAGTGTAATTAATCCCGGCTAGTCTTTCCTTTTAAGGTTTGAAGGAAGATTTGATAAAAACAGTGGGAGCCATCCTGATTAGATAAAATATATAACCAATCTGATCTTGCAAGAGCGCACGCAGAGTGTTTTCTTCTCTCTCTCTCCAGGTAGCGACCATATCACGCCTTAATCAAGATAATAAAATGGATGTATTGACCGAACCCTCTTGTTATACTGAGCTGGGGAACGTTGGTCCCGCTCCAACTTATAATTGTTATAAGACAGAGCAGGAAATTGGGGAATACCAGAATTCCTTTGCCGCCCAAACGAAGAAAGTGCATATGATGCATCTCCTTCGGGTGTGTTCATTACAAAGAACTGTTTCTCAGTATCCTCTGCATCCTGGGTATATGATACCGGATCAGGATCCCAGATATGTAATCTGTTACATAGGGCTACAAAAAGGTAGAAAAACTGAGAACGGGTGATAAGTTTCATGAGGCAAAAAACGGGGCAAGTGTTGCAGCCAAGTCTGTTGGTCACTGTCACCCTGTATTACGAATACATTGATTCTGAACAAATGCTATTAGATACCGAACCTGATATACAAAATCATATCAGTCTCTTTATTAGTAAAGAAAGGATATAATTTTGTATTGATGGATAATGTTTTGAACATTTCCTATATCAAAAGTTGATCGGTTCAGGCACGTTATCTAAAAGCATTGACGTTCTAAATCAAACTACAGTTCCTAATATACAGAACACACACAAGAGGAAAAGTTCAGAAATGAACGAATCATTCTTGAGGCATTGTAGACTAGGTCATATCAATGCGACCCGACTGGATGAAGTTACATTTTAGATGCATATTTAAATCAGTTTGAATTTACATCTTGTGAAACTTGCCAGTCGTGTCACAAAGAAAAGATGACCATAGCTCTGTTTATTGGAAACAGAGGAAGAGTTAGTAAACTCTTGGGACTGATACATGATGATGTATGTAAGGTCTCCTGTCTGCACATGCCAGGACTGGTTCTTTATACTTCATTATATTCTCTGATAATCTCTCAAGATTCAGTCGTATGTTCCTGTTGAAACATAAGTCCGAAGCTTTTGAGGTATTCACAGAATATAAGTTGGAAGTAGAGAACCAAAATACGGGTATAAGTATTATGTCCTATGATAAGATCAGGGAGGAGAATACTTGTGCATGGCATTCCTGGACTATTCTAAAAGAAAATGAGATTCTCTCTCAGCATTACTCCTCCGTATAAACCATAGCACGATGGTATATCGGGGCGGAGCAATCACACCCTATATGATAAGGTGTGCTCTATGATGAGTACTACTGAGTTACCTATTTCCTTTTTTGGAGTTATGCGCTTGAGAAGCTACATACCTATTGAATAGGGTTCCAATCAAATCAGTTGCCTACCGCTTCATATGTGATATGGAAAGGGAAGAGCCCATGTCTTAAGCTAGTTAAGATTTGGGATTGTCCGGCCTATGTCTAAAAGCAAAATCCGGACAAGCTCGAGGCTAGGTCTGTAATGTAGAACTGGAAAGGTTCCAGCTATACAAACTACAGCAGATAATTTGGTAGAACCAAAGGATTCAGTAGATTCCAACGAACCTCAGCCTCTCCGCCGATCTAGTAGGGTTCCTCACCCACCTGAGAGATACTTTGATTTCTCGATGACAGTGGGAGCGAGGATTGCATCATAAGATGATGACCCAACTAGTTTCGAGCTGGCCACCGGGGGTAGAACTCTGTAAAAATGGCTGGATGCTTAGTGATCTGAGATGGAATCCTTATACACCAACAAAGTATGGACTTTGGTTGCTATATCTGAAGGGTTAAATCCCCATCAGGAGCGAGTATATCTTGAGAAGATTACTTGGTGTACATGGAAAAGTTGAGAATTTCAAAGCTAGACTTGTTAAAGGTTTTCGTCATCAACCAGGCACGGATAATGATGAAACCTTTTCCAGGGACTATGTTTAAATCCATCCAGATCCTACTTGCCACGGCTACATACCATGACTACGATATCTGGTGGTTGGGTGCCATGACTACTTTTCTAAATATTGATTTAGAAGAGAACGTCTATAAGAACACAGCCAGAGGGCCTAGTAGACAGTGGGAGCAGCGGAAACGTGTGCAAGATGCTTTATAGGATAAAGCAGGTATCGCGGAGTTGGAACATCTGTTTTGATGGATTAGTCAAAGAAGTTGACATCATCAAAATGGTAGATGAACCTTGTATAAACAAAAAGGTAGTAGGGAGTATGGTGACGATCCTCGTAGAGTACGTAGATGACATACTCTTGTTAGGGAAGGAGTTTCCTATGCTATGCTCGATCAATCTCCGCTTATCACAATGATTTTCCATATAGGATCAAAATGATACCTATTAAATCCTAAGCTTTGGATCTATGAGATAGATCTAATTGGATGTTAGGATACTCACTAGTTGTAGTGAAATGGTATCAATCGATCCTGGGGAGAATCACTGGAAGGGTTCCAGAGTGATAAAGACGACTGAATGTCAGTCACAGGCATTGTCTTTACCCTCAGTAAAGGGACGGTATGTTGGAAGAGTTCCAAGCTAGATACCGTGGCAAACTGGACGATAAAGGCTGGTAACATCGCTATTAAAGCTACTGCCAAAGAGGCAGTTTGGGTGTATATTGGTTCATAGGATGAACTAGGTTCCTACCATTGTGTGACAATGAAACTGTGGCTTTGGCCCTGGAACCCTGGTCCTATCAGTGACCCAGACATATTCTGAGGCAGCATCACCTGATCATGGAGATAGTTGATCTCCAGGGTGATCGAGGTTAGGATAGTAGACTCAGAGGACAACTTGGCGGATCCACTCACGAAGGCCTTTTTCCCAAAGAAAGACTTTTAGGGGATGGTTGAGTATTAGATACTACAACCACTGCTACAGATGGCCCTAGTGCAAGTGGGAGATTGTTAGTTATATGTATGCCCTAGAGGCCATTACTGTACATTGGATGTATATTGTAGTGGATGCTGGGACATATATAGGTAGGACTTTCTTGCTCGACATGATAGTATGCTATCTGGTTGCTCTTTATCTTAACGTGTATACCTTCTGTCTCTCTGATTACATGTTGATAAAGCCCTTAGGATGTGTACTCGACTTCCAGGACTATGATGCAGATCATACTAGTGGGGCCTGGGTAATCAATGAGTACATCCTTCATAGTTCCTAGTCGTGGGAATATCGAGACGGGGCATCGATATTCCAGAGTAGACTAGCGTATATCTTCTAGACCCAGGTAATGGGCGATGGATGATCCCATATCCATTGGTGTTTGACATCGGAGATGGTATGCGGGTGCTCAGTGCAGATTGGGTACACTGAACGGACTCGCCGAGAACTCCCAGATGGTATTATACCTCACGTCAGATGGCAGTTCTCTGGTGACACTGGTACAGCTTAGTCTGTTGATCCGAGATCGTCATAGAGTCTTGTGTGTTTCCCACTGTGCTTTGATTTCCACCCTACCACGGCTCTACTGAGTCGTGCAAACAGGTGGTTTTTGGGTACAGTCCCGATTCACATGGAGGCAATGAGCGATAGGAGGGGATTCGTCTCTCCCGGTATTGGGGGTTGATGTTGCGCAATGCACGACTGGCCATAACAGGAAATCCCTGGCCAGGGTTGCAGTGATATACTGGTAAGAGTTATCAGTAGTTTCACGATAGTTATGGACCCTACGTCGGCATGACTTATCGAGCTATTGGGGTCTGACATTTACCACCCCTAGGCGAGATATGCGACATATCAGACGAACAGACCGGACTGTACAGTAAGTGTTACTGGTTGGATTCACAGGAGTGTGAGCGGGCTTGCTCGTCGATCTTCTGATCGCTCAATACCCGGGTGGCCGTTACGTTTAGCAGACCGCTTGCGGCTTGTGGGTGTTTGATATGATCATCATCTGCTGCCGGCGTATTGACGAGTCTTTAGAGTCCTACACAGAGGTTTCCTGGCTCAAGCGAAACGAAATAGGAGCACATATGGGATATGTGCGGGACCGAGAATAATGCGTGTATGTGATACCGTATTTCATTCTCGCGATGTATGTGTCGATTGGTTGTATGAGATATAACCTTGTTATCGAATTAAGGATTGATTCGATAAGCCGATACATTAGTTACTAGCCGGTTATATGCGACATGACCGGATCGTTAAATCAAGTGTTGATTTAATGATTTAATGTAGAATTATATATTTGATATATTACTTTGCATCAACTAGTATTGGTTCACTTTAAATGGATTTTCTCACTTCAATTGTGCAAGTTGTGTATGCGATATACATTTGTGCACATGATTGTATCATGTTTGATGATACATGTTTACTTGGTTAAGTGTAAAGAATTAAACCATGGTTAAGTTTATGATTAGGGTTTTCTTTTTTCTTACTTATTTATTTATTTATTTATTTTTGGAAAAGATGAGAAAAGAATGGTTGCTATTTTTGTTTTTAGTTGAAGTTTCATGAAGCATTGACTTAGTCACCATTCTTGTCTCATGCTTAACCCTAACCATCCAAGTTAACCATGGTCTATTCTCTACAATTAACCAAGGGTTAATATATGATAAGTATTGATTTATTTATCCAATAATTAAACACTTATCATATCTTCTTCTTCTTCTTCATCTTCTTCTTCCATGAAGAAAGCTTGCTACATCAATGGCAAGTGGTGAAAAAGTGTGAGAAATCCAATTCTAAAGTGAACCCACTTCCTATTTCTTCATCCTCTACCTCTTGCCAAGTAGTATAGGGTGTTTCCTTCACAAGTTTTCATGGCTTGGTGAAGGTGGAGCTTGATCTAGTGATGCCTCGACGTAGATCATCTTCGGCACGTTGTCGACGACCTAGCCCGCCTTTTTCTCCGATGAAACCACCGTGAGAGTCATGGTTCGATTTGGACAGCGGAGAGGACATCATCACGGAGCCTAGGAGGTGGAGGACCGGATCTACAAAGGTTGTAGCCCCTTTCCTTTAGCTATATTTCCGTTTACTTGCTTGCATCGCCTATATATCTAGTTGACGATCCGTATTAGGGTTTGTAGGCACCCGTAAAGTCTGATTTGTGCATGTTTGATCACTTGTGAGACTCCATTAGAGTGCCTAGGAACCCTACACAGCTGAGTTGTATTCATCTTCCCATTTGGCTTCTTACGCTGAGTCCCAAGAATATCCCAAACCATTTTGTAGAATTGGGCTTGTCGAACAGTTTGTTCGAAAGGCACACCTCGGTGTTTTAATAGCTCTTTTAGTCTTTCGGTATAATATCTTGGCATGTGGATAGGCAAGAACTTGTCAAGAGTTAGATCGTCTCCATGCCAGATTTCCTTTTCTTTCTTGGTCTACTTAGATTTATAAAAGAGGATTGCCTTTCCACCTATTCTCCTTGGGGAACACAGAAAGTTTTCAACTCCTGTACGCTATAAGTATTGAGTGCATCAAGTTTCTTACAGTATTGAGGAGGAGCCATCATAATATATAGAATCTGGTCCGCTTTGGCGAGAGTCCATGTCGATGGATGAGTGGACACCACCACATTAGTCTCATTTTCGGAGTCGCTACCAAAGACCGGGATAGGGGATGATGGTCCGAATTTATTGTACTCCTTCTAAGACTGTCCTGAGTAAACTATATGCTCGTCTTCCTCAGTATCGCTTCCGAAGACCGGGATTGTGGCTACTGATTTTTGCTTATTTTCTGGTTCATGGAATCTTTCAGCATCTTCAAAATCTAGCTGAAAGTATTTTTCAACTTCATACTTTCGTATCTCATTCACCGAGAAAGGATTAAGTTCTCCCATGACGGTGTACTCTAGGCCATCCTTGAAATACTTCATACACTGATGTGTTGGATATGTATGCCCTAGAATCCATTATTGTATATATATACATTTGGATGCTTGGACATATGTATGTACAGGACAATCTTGCTCGATATGATAGTATGCTATCTGGTTTGCCTTTATCTTAACATGTGCATATGTTTTACTTGATATTACATATCATTTATACATGTTGAGAAAGCCCTTAGGATCATTGCTAGACTACCTGCGTTGTGATGGCGATCATGCAGGTCTACCTACCACCACCAAAAGGTTTTAGTAGCATCAAGCATACCAAATTTTAAAATTTCAAGGTGCTAAGTTAGACTAACCTAGGATTCTATAACTAGATGATTAGGGTTTAGCATGATATAAAGAAAACTACACTAAGAGAACGAAACTACAACCTTTGTAGATCGTGTCTTTCTCTTCTAAAGCTCCGGTTTGTAGTCCACGCGACTCCACTAGGCTCCACTTCTAGTTGGTGCAAGCTCCCTTCGTGATCTTCGCGCCAAAGACGATTCACCCAAAGCTCCGAAATCCAAGCTAGCTCTTCACTAAACTCTTTAGTGATGGTAACACACTATACTTGATTGCTAATCAAGTTTAGGATGGTGAAGTAGGGGTTGTGTTTGCTCACTAAAGGTCTCACAAGCTCAAGGTTTCACAACACATATGAGGGATTTGAGCTTGGAGATGCGGCGAGGAAATACGGAGAGAGTAAGAGAGTAAGAGCTCAAGAATTGGCTAAGACAAAAAAGATCTCAACTCAAGAAAGAAATGAGTGAAGTATGGCAACCCCTAAGTTCACACATTATTGATGCATGGAATAAAAATCAATACAAAAATGCACCATGCTTCAATAGTACAAACAAATGAGTAAACAAATATAAAAGTCCATGCTTTGAACCATACCATAAATTTCTCTCCAATTTCCACCTTTTATTTCCATTTCTAATAAATAGAAATACATGCCAAGCTTCAAATAATATATACATATATATCTCATAAATATTAATATATATATATATATATATATAAAGATAAGCAAATAATTAGTGAGCACATAATATTAGTTTAAGACATAATTATAACAAATATAATATATATCATATTATTAAATCAACACTTGATTTAATAATCCGGTTATATCACATATAACCGACTAATATTGTTTATCTATATATCACATTATCAAATCAACACTTGATTCGATAATCCGGTTATATCATATATAACCTGACTGATAACAGATAACTACCAGATTACAATACAGTATCACATACTCGTATTTAATCAGGCCCCTGCACATATCAGCATATGTTCCCTACTTCGTTTCGCTTGAACCAGGAAACCTATGTATGGGACTCTAAAGACTCGCCAATAAGCCAACAGTAGGTGAAGATCACATCAATCACCCACAAGCCGTCAACGGTATTATCTAGACGTAACGGCTACCCAGGTATTGAGCGATTAGAAGTTCAACAAGCAAGCTTGTCCATACTCTCCATGAAGCCTATCGGTAACACTTACCGTACAGTCCGGTCTCTTCGTCTGATATGTCGCATATCATGTCTAGGGGTGGAATCGTCAGACCTTAGTAACATGATAAGTCATGCCGTTGTCTGGCCTATAACGGTTCGAGAAACTATTGATAACTCTTATCAGTAAATCTCAGCAGCAGCCCTGGCCAGGGACTTCCAATTATAGCCAATCGAGCGTAGCGCAACATCAACCCCCAATACCGGGAGACACGAAACCCCTCCTATCGCTCATTGCCTCCATGTGACTCGGGATTGTAAACAAAATCCACCTGTTTGCATGACTCCTTTGAGCCGTGGTAGGGAGGAAATCAAAGCACAGTGGGAGCCACACAAGACTCTATGACGATCTCGGGTCTACAGACTAACTTGTACCAGTGTCACCAGAGGACTACTATCTGACGATATGTATACTACCAACTAGGAGTCCTCGGTGAGTCCTGTTCGGTGTACCCATTCTCTAATGAGCACCTGTGTACAATCTTTGATGTCAAACACCAATGGCTATGGGACCAACCATCGCCCTATACAGGGTCAAGAAACGTACACACTCGTCTACTCTGTAATATCGATGCCCTGTCTCGATATTCCCTCGACTAGGAACAATTAAAGGATGTGCTTATAGACTATACAAGTCCCAGCAGTATGATCTCCATCATAGTCCTGGTAGTCAAGCTACCTCCTAAGGGCTTTACCAACATGTGAAATAGAGACAGTATAAGAATACCAGTCTACATGTTAAGATAAAGGCAATCAGATAGCACACTATCATGTCTAGCAAGAAAGTCCTTTGTATATATGTCCAAGCATCCATTATAATATACAACAATGTACAATAATGTCCTTTAGGGCATATATATCCTAACAATCTCCAGCTTGTACTAAAGCCAGTTGTTATAGTATCTTATACCTAACATCCCAAATAGTCTCTCAGATTGCGTCTGGGGGAGGGCCTTCGTGAGTGGATCCGCTGTGTTGTCCTTCGTGTCAACTCTCCTGATCTCGATCTCCCGTCGATCAACTATCTCCCGGATCAGGTGATACTTCCTAAGAATATGTCTGGATCACTGATGGGACCGGGGTTCCTTAGCCAAAGCCATAGCTCCATTGTTATCACAATATATAGGTATTGGATTCATAATGGATAGAACCACACCAAGTTCAGCTATGAACTTCTTCATCCAGACAGCCTCTTTGGTAGCATCATTGGCAATGATGTATTCAGCCTTTATCGTCGAGTATGATACGGTGTCTTGCTTGAAACTCTTCCAACACACCGCCACTCCGTTGAGGGTAAAGACAAAACTGGAGACCAACTTATTGTCGTCCTTATCACTCTGAAAGCTCGAATCGGTAAAGGACTCCATCTGGAGTTCACCGTTACTATACACCAAGAACATTTCTTTAGTCCTTCTCAAGTACTTAAGAATGTTCTTCACAGCAGTCCAGTGCTTTTTCCTAGGATCCAATTGATACCTACTCACCACACCTAGTGAACAAGCTACATCCGGTCTGGTACACAACATCGCATACATGATTGACCCGACTGCAGAAGCATAGGGTATCCCTTGCATGCGAGCCCTCTCCAAATCAGTTTTGGGAGACATCTCTTTGGAGAGAGTGAATCCTGAGCAAGCGGGTAAATTACCTCACTTAGAATCTTCCATACATAACCTTTTTAGTATGGTGTCAATGTACCTGGATTGGGATGTAAGTCTACGGTACCACCCCGGCCGTCTGTCCGAGGCCAAAATGCGGAAACGAAAACTTTTTCAAAACTTGAAACCGGCGCTATCGTATACTTTAAATCCGGATTGAACCATTAACCTATAACTAGCAACTAGAGAAAGAATTAGAAAGCTATACCGATCGATCCGTGTCCTTCGGTCTTTGGCCACCAAACCAAGCTCCTCGCGGCATCTCCAATCTCCGGTCTTCTCGTCGGAAGGGCACCACATCTTCGAGTCTTTTTACGGGCTCCCGCTTCATCCAAAGCAACTCGGACACGAAGTTCGCTAGCCGACGTGTCCAAGGTGAAGTAGAGAATGTGTGTGACAACTTTGTCTCTTGCATCCATTGTATGGATGGAGGTTGAAGATGGAGCCATCAATGGAGATTGTGAGCTAGAGGAAGAAGAAGAAGATGAGGCTTTTCTCTTTTGTTTTGTGTTTTTCTATGATGAAATGAGAGAGTGAGAGAGTAAAACGGAAATACAAGAGCTAACCATGAGCTTATGGCTGCCCTTTCTCTCTCTTCCTCTCATTTCAACTTACAAATCCATCACAAAATGTGACATATGTACAATAAACGAGACCATGAGTCACTAGGTTGCATGTGTCACAATAAATGCACCTCATGATGATTTCTAGCTCATAATTTCCATTTGTAAATATTAACCTAAATGTTTAGAACAATAAAAAGGTACGACAACATCTAAAGTAAACTCGTGACGGATCACACGGATACCCCTCACCTGTATATACATACCTGCATCCGCATTCCGACAGAATGCGAATGCGATGAGACAAAAGTAATCCAACAAATCTAATACTAGGATCCGGCATAAACCAAAGACCACTAGTATGATCCGTCCGATCATGATCCGTGCACTACTGCACGTATATGATCGGACCCTGCCATATATCATACGGCCTCTACAACGTTTCGCCCGAAACTTGAGAAACTGTCTGTGGGGGACTCTAAAGACTCGGCAATATTTTGGCTGCGGATACAACCGCTAGCTCGTCAGTGGTACTAGCTGTACGTAACGGGCTACTAGGTATTGACCAAAAAGGAGGTCGATGAGCGAACTCATCCTGACACCCTACTGAGCCTGTCAGTGACAAAATCCGTACAGTCCGGTCCGTTCGTCTATGAGCATCACATGTCGGGCCTAGGGGGTTGGTAAAAGTCAGACCCCCCAAAAGCGGTACAAGTCGTGTCGGAGTGTAGCCCAGAACACCCTGAGATACCAAGGAACTCGTGTAATGGCCCACCCAGACACAGCGCGATCTCACCCCCAATACCGGGAGAGACGAAACCCCTGCCAATCCGCTCACTGCCTCTATGTGGCTCGGGACTGTACCTAACTAAAACCTGCTTGCACGACTCCTTTGAGCCGTGGTAGGGTAGTAATCAAACCACAGTGGAAACTCACACGAGACAAATGACGATCTCAGGTCGATGAACTAACCTGTACACATGTCACCAGGGAACTGCTATCTGACGTCAGGTATAATACCAACTAGCATGTTCCCGGTGAGTCTTGTCCGCTGTACTCATAACCCAATGAGCACCTGTTTACATCTTAGGTGATCCAACTGACACCAATGGCTTGTGAGACCGGCCACCGCCCCTCGTCGGGGTCTCGACTGTATACACTAGTCTACTAATAGAGTATAGATGCCCAGTCTCGAAACTCCTACGACTAGGGACCTTTTAAGGATGTGCTTATAGACCCCAGCTCCCACGTATATGATCTCCATCATAGTGCTTGTAGTCAAGCAAGAATCCTAAGGGCTCTATCAATGTGTAATAGCGACCTAAAAGGTCACCTAAAGCAGTATACGATGATAAAGATAAACCAGATAGCATACTATCATCTTGAGTAAGACTGTCCAACCGGTATAGGTCCTCCCTCAATCATTGCAATCACGTGCCTGTGATCCAATAATTGACTCTGAGGGCACTATATCCAACATGGGACAATCCCAGCATCCGTTTATATCTATCTTTATAGATCTTAATCCCCAGGATGTAGGAGGCATCACCAAGATCTTTCATAGAGAACTTGTGTAATAAGAAGAGCTTGACCGAGTGTTGCATAGGAACATCATTTGCTCTCAAGAGTATGTCATCCACGTAGAATACAAGGAAGACAACCTTACTCTCTACAACCTTCTTGTATATACAAAGTTCATCTATATTTTTGACGAAATCAAACTCTTTGATAGCTTCATCAAAAAATATGTTCCAGCTTCGCGATGCCTGCTTTAATCCGTAGATGGATTTAAGCAGCTTGCATACCTTTCCGCTACTTCCACTGTCTACGAAGCTCTCTTGCTATGTCATGTACACGCTCTCTTCTAAATCACCATTTAGAAAAGCGGCCTTGATGTCCATCTACCAGATTTCGTAGTCATGGTATGCAGTAATGGCAAGTAGGATCCTGATGGACTTAAGCATAGCGACAGGAGAAAAGGTTTCATCATAGTCGACACCAGGTCGTTGATAAAAACCATTTGCTACAACTCTAGCTTTGAAAGTCTCAACTTTTCCATCTACACCAATCTTCTTTGAAGATCCATTTGCTCCCGATGGGTTTTACCCCTTCAGGAGCATCTTCCAAAGTCCATACTTTGTTGGTGTACATGGATTCCATCTTAGATCGCATAGCATCCATCCATTTCACCGAGTCCCTACTCATGATGGCCTGCTCGAAACTAGTAGGTGTTGGTAATCCGTAGCACGACTACTAGGTTTATAAGATGTATCAAGTATACAATTTTAAAAATTTAGTGTACTAAGTAATACTAATCTAGAATCCAACTAGAGAATTAGGGTTTTCAAAACAAGTAATCAAACATTACTCTAACTGAACAAGGAATACCACCTTTGTAGACCGGTCCTTCACTTTTAAAGTTCCGTGTAGTGGTCCCTTCGCTCCAAATAGTGGTATCCCGGACTCTTCTTAGGCTCCACTAGGCGAAACGAATAAGCTTGCTTAAAGATCTTCGAGGCCGAAAATGATCCACGTCGAGGAGTCTCTAACTCAAGCTAGCTCTTCACTAATTGATGAATTAGTGAAGTAAACAACCTATACTAAATGGTTAATTTGGTATAGATTGATGAAGTAGGAATTTTGCTCACTTTAAAATAATTTTTCTCTTTTTCTTTTTTCACCTCAAGAAAACCTAGAGAGGAAAATGAGATGAAGAAGATGAACAAGTGGTGAACTATGGTGAGAAAATATGTCAAGTGTATTTGTAGAGACATAACCATGGCTAAAAGATAATGGTTGGGTTAATAAATATCTAGAGTAAAAGAAAATTAGTGGACTAAGTCAAGACTTCTACATACTTCCATAAGCATCTTAAGCCATGGAATTTTTCACCTAATTTTGGTTTATCCCTTAATAATTAAATCCATAAATTTTCTTTAGTTTGGTATGAGTCTCATACACCCATGTCCTATGTATCATCAAGCATAACACATAAATATATTACATGTATATTTAAATGTATTTGTAAAAAAAAAATCTTAAGTGAGCTAATATTAGTTAATATATATTAATATATCAAATATATAATTATATATTAAATTATTAAATCAACACTTGATTTAATAATCCGACTAAATCATATATAACCAACTAATATCATGTATATCAATTTATCGAATCAACACTTGATTCAATAACGCGGCTATATCTCATATAACCGACCGATGTCATATATCGTGAGATTAGAATACGGTATCACATACACGTATTAATCTCGGTCCCGTACATAACCCATATGTGCCCTACTTCATTTCGCTTGAGCCAGAAAACATCTGTGTAGGACTCTAAAGACTCGTCAATACGCCGGCAGTAGGTAATGATCATATCAGTCACCCACAAGCCATCAACGGTACTAGATGGACGTAACGGCTACCCAGGTATTGAACGATCAGAAGATCAACCAGCAAGCTTGTCCAAACTCCCGTGAATACAATAAGTAACACTACCGTATAGTCCGGTCTATTTGTCTGATATGTCACATATCGAGTCTAGGGTTGGTAAACTTCAGACCCCAATTCCTCCGATAAGTCATGCCGATATGAGGCTCATAACGGGTCAAGAAACTACTGATAACATTTACCAGTAAATCTCATCATCAGCCCTGGCCAGGGACTTCCTGTTATATCCAATCGAGTATAGTGCAACATCAACCCCCAATACCGGGAGAGACGAAGCCCCTCCTGTCGCTCATTGCCTCTATGTGACTCGGGATTGTACCCAAAAACCACCTGTTTGCACGACTCTCTTGAGCCATGGTAGGGTGGAAATCAAAGCACAGTGGGAATCACACAAGACTTTATGACGATCTCGGGTCTACAGGCTAACCTGTACTAGTGTCACCAGAGAATTGCGATCTGACGATAGGTATAATACCATCTAGGAGTTCTCGGCGAGTCATGTCCGGTGTACCCATTTTCCAATTAGCACCTGTGTACAATCTTTAATGTCAAACACCAATGGCTGTGGGATCAACCATCTCCCTATACAGGGTCAAGAAACGTACACACTAGTCTACTCTGGAATATCGATGCCCCGTCTCGATACTCCATCGACTAAGAAAAATTAAAGGATCTACTTATGGACTATCCTGGCCCCATTAGTGTGATCTCCATCATAGTTCTGGTAGTCAAGTCCATATCCTAAGAGCTTTATCAACATATAACAGAGAGACAGTATAAAGATACAAGTATACATGTTAAGATAAAGAGTAACCAGATAGCATATTATTATGTCGAGCAACAAATTCCTCTCTATATATGTCTAAGCCTCCACTATAATATACAATCATGTACAATAATGGCCTCTAGGGCATACATATAACTAACAATCTTCTATTTGCACTAAGACTATTTGTTGTAGTATCTCATACCCGACATCCCTCAAAGTCTCTTTAGGGAAAGGCCTTCGTGAGTGCATTCGCCGTGTTATTCTTCGTGTCAACTCTCCTGACCTCGATCTCCCGGAGATCAACTATCTCCATGATCAGGTGATACCGCCTAAGAATATGTCTGGATCACTGATGGGACCGTAGTTCCTAGGCAAAAACCATAACTCCATTGTTATCACCATACATAAGTATCAGATGCTCAACGGAAGGAACCTCAACAAGTTCATCTCATGAACTTGTTTATCTAGACAGCCTCTTTCCAACATCGTTGATAGGTATGTATTCAAACTACATCGTCAAGTCTGGCACGGTATCTTGCTTGGAACTCTTCCAACAAACCGCCCCTCCATTGAGGGTGAAGACAAAGACCGAGACCAACTTACTGTCGTCCTTATCACTCTGGAAGCTCGAATCGGTAAAGGACTCCACCCGGAGTTCACCATTACCATACACCAAGAACATTTCTTTAGTCCTTCTCAAGTAATTAAGAATGTTCTTCACAGCTATCCAGTGATTCTCCCAAGGATCCGATTGATACCTGCTCAATACACCTAGTGAGAAAGCTACATCTGGTCTGGTACATCGCATACATGATAGAGCCTACTGCCGAACCATAGGATATCGCTTGCATGCGAGCCCTCTCCAAATCAGTCTTGGGAGATATCTCTTTGGAGAGAGTGATTCCTGTGATAGTGGGTAAATGACCACGATTAAAATCTTCCATACTAAACCTCTTTAATAGGGTGTCAATGTACCTGGATTGGGACAATCCCAACATCCGCTTAGATCTCTCTCTATAGATCTTAATCTCTAGAATGTAGGAGGCATCACCCAGATCTTTCTTGGAGAATCGGAGTGATAAGAAGAGCTTGACCGAGTGTAGCATAGGAACATCATTTCCTATTAAGAGTATGTCATCAACGTACAATACGAGGAAGACAATCTTACTATCTACAACTTTCTTGTATATAAAAGGTCCATCTATATTTTTGACGAAATCAAACTCTTTGATAGCTTCGTCAAAATAGATGTTCCAACTCCACGATACCTGCTTTAATCCGCAGATGGATTTAAGCAGCTTGCACATATTTCCGCTGCTCCCACCGTCAACGAAGCCCTCTGGCTGTGTCATGTACATGCTCTCTTCTAAATCACCATTTAGAAAAGCGGTCTTGACGTCCATTTGCCAGATTTTGTAGTCATGGTATGCAGCGATGGCAAGTAGGATCCGGATGGACTTAAGCATAGCCACTGGAGAAAAGGTTTCATCATAATCCATACTTGATCGTTGACGAAAACCTTTTGCTACAAGTCTCGCTTTGAAAGTCTCAACTTTTCCATCTACACCAAGTTTCTTCTTAAAGATCCATTTCCTCCCGATAGGTTTTACCCCTTCAGGAGCAGCTTCCAAAGTCCATACTTTATTGGTGTACATAGATTCCATCTCAGATCGCATAGCATCCAACCATTTCACAGAGTCCCCAGTCATGATGGCCTGCTCGAAACTAGTTAGGTCATCATCTTCCATGATGCAATCTTCGCTCCTACAGTCACTGAGAAAACCGCAGTATCTCTCAGGTGGGTGAGGAATCCTACTAGATCGGATGAGAGGCTGAAATTCGTTGGAGACTATAGAATCCTTTGGTTCCACTAAATCATCAGTTGTAGTTTGTGCAGCTGGAAATTCTTCCAGTTCTACCGCATAACCATTAATTTCTTTTGCAAGAAATTCCTTTTCTAAAAAGGCGGCATGTCGAAAACAAACACTTTTTGTTCATCGCTGTGGTAGAATAGATATCCATTGAATTTTTTGGATATCCTACAAACTTACAAAGAACTGATCGTGCCTCGAGTTTTTCCGGATTTTGCCTTTTGACATAGGCCGGACAACCCTATATCTTAACTCGTTTAAGACATAGTCTCTTTCCACTGCATATCTCATATGGCGTATTAGGAAAAGATTTAGATAGAACATGATTCAATAGGTATGCAGCTGTCTCAAGCGCATATCCCCAAAAGGAAATAGGTAACTCAGCAGTACTCATCATAGGGCGCATCATATCTAATAGGGTGCGATTCCTCCGCTCCAATACACCGTTGTGCTGTGGTGTATACGGAGAAGTAAGCTGAGAGAGAATCCCATTCTCTTTTAAATAGTCCAGGAACTCCATGCTTAAGTATTCTCCTTCCCGATCAGATTAAAGGATTTTTATACTTTTACCCGTTTGGTTCTCTACTTCGCACTTATATTCCTTGAATTTCTCAAAAGCTTCATAATTGTGTTTCAACAGGAACACATGTCCATATCTTGAGAGTTCATCGGTGAATGTAACAAAGTACAAGGAACCATTCCTGGCATGTGTAGACATGGGACCACATACATCACTATGTATCAGTCCCAAGAGTTCAGTAGCTCTTTCTCCGTGTCTTGTAAATGGAGTTTTGGTCATCTAAATTTTGAGACATGACTGGAAAGTTTCATAAGATATAAATTCGAACAGATTCAAATATCCATCTTTATGTAACTTAGCCGTCGTGTCGTATTGCTATGACTTAGTCTACAATGCCACAAGAAGGCTTCATTTATTTCTGAACTTTACCTATTGTGTGCGTTCTGTATATTTAGAGCTATATTCTGATTAGGAACGTTTAAACTGTTATATAACGTACCAAACCCAATCAACACTTGATTTAGCAAAATGTTCATAACATTTTTCTCTACTACAAAATTATATCTTTTTTTATCTAACAAAAAAATTGATATTAAATTGCACATCATAGATGGTACGTAATAACAGTTATTCAAGATCAGTATATTGCCGTTCGGTAATACAAGGTGATATTCGCCAACTGCTTTGGCTGCAATATTTGCACCATTCCCTACTTTTAGAGAATGTTCACATTTTCCCAGTTCTCTAGCTCTCCTAAGCCCCTGTAACACATTACATATATGGGATCCTGATCCGATATCCAATACTCAGGACGTAGAGTGTACTGAGAAACAGGTCTCGGTTACGAACACACCCGAAGAAGATGCATCAACATGCTATTTCTTCGTACGGGTCGTGTGGGAATCTGGGTATTCCCCTATTTCCTGCTCAGACTTATAACATTTATAAGGTAGAGCGGAACTAACGTTCCCCAGCCCAGTATAATAAGCGGGTTCGGTCAATACATCAATATTATTATCTTGATTAAGGCGTGGCATAGTCGCTGCCTGGAGAGAGAGAGAGAGAGGGAAGAAAACACTTAGCGTATACTTTTGCAAGATTAAATTGGTTATTATCTTATATAATCAGGATGACTCCCACTATTTTTTTTATCAAATTTTCCTTCAAACCCTAAAAAGTAAGACTAACCGGGATTAATTACACCCTACAAGTTCGCCAATTGTTCATCCAGACAGGTATTGGTACTCCGAAAGAGTCTCTCCATGCTTTCACATGGAACTAATTAAACAACCTTGATTCCGCAGGGGCGTAACCCCGTTAACACCTTTCTAGACACCTACTAGATCGGCTAATTATAAAGCGGAATACTCACCCAGGAGTAACACTTACTCACAGTGGGTATCGGGATCCTACTATCTCATAGAAGGTATGCAATCTCTTTGCAAATTTCAACACTTGAAATTCCCGACAATGTTTTTCCCCTAGTGTCCTATGACCTTGACGGAGGCCAACAAACCATAGTCCGCTAGTCAAGTTCAACCCGTTCATTTCTTGATTGCATTAAACCCACCCGCACGACCCTTGACGGAGGCCAACAAAGTCGCACGACTATCCTAATCCAATCGCATCATATGCTGCAGATAAGCACTAATCAGCTACCGCACACTACGTCTTGACGTAGGCCAACAAACGCAGCACGAACACTAAATAGCACTTATCTGAAATGACGGAGGGCTACGACAGGTTTTTAAGAAAACCTTTTGTGTAATGAACTTGATATCGTTGTAGAATCGTGTGATTTGAAAAGGAGAGGTTTAAGCTCCGCTTTTAAAATCGAGTTTTTTTTAAATAAACCGAGTGGGTGTAGCATCTACTGGCTTTTTCTAAAGTGGTCACTCCCAGTGAAGGGATCTAGGCTCTTTCCTCATCGAATAAGGTGCTGGATATTCTATAAGGAATACCACCATGCAAAACAAGAACTAGAGCTACCTTTTTGAAAATTTGATTCTATAACATCATTAAGTTTCTTTCCTTTTCATTAATCTCATTAATGAAGTCCCATCATTTGTGTTTCCCAAACATCACAGATAAAGAAATGAAAATAAAACGTATGCTTATGTCATCTGTGTTAGTTATATGTATGCCCTAGAGGCCATTACTATACATATGATGTATATTGTAGTGGATGCTTGGACATATATAGGGAGGACTTTCTTGCTCGACATGATAGTATGCTATCTGGTTGCTCTTTACCATAACGTGTACACTGATTGTCTCTCTGTTACATGTTGGTAAAGCCCTTAGGATGTGTACTTGACTACCTGGACTATGATGCGGATCATACTAGTGGGGACATGGCAGTCCATAAGTACATCCCTCAAGGTCCCTAGTCGTGGGTGTATCGAGACAGGGCATCGATATACCAAAGTAGACTAGCGTATACCTTCTCGACCCATACAAATGAGCGATGGATGATCCCATATCCATTGGTGTTTGACATCAGAGATGATATACGGGTGCTCAGTGGAGACTGGGTACACTAGACGGACTCGCCGAGAACTCCCAGATGGTATTATACCTTACGTCAGATGGCAGTTCTCTGGTGACACTGGTACAGAGTAGTATGTTGACCGAAGATCGTCATAGAGTCTTGTGTGATTCCCACTGTTCTTTGATTTCCACCTTACCACGTCCAAGAGGGCGTGCAAAACGGTGGTTTTTGGGTACAGTCCCGAATCACATGGAGGCAATGAGCGATAGGAAGGGATTCGTCTCTCCCGGTACAGGGAGTTGATGTTGCGCAGTGTTCGATTGGCAATAACCGGAAATCCATGGCCAGGGTTGCTGAGATTTACTGGTAAGTGTTACCAGTAGTTTCTCGAACTATTATAGACCTCATATCGACACGACTTATCGAGCTACTGGGGTCTGACGTTTACCACCCCTAGGCAAGATATGCGACATATCAGACGAACAGACCGGACTGTACGGTAAGTGTTACTGGTTGGATTCACAGGAGTGTGAGTGGGCTTGCTCGTCAATCTTCTGATCGCTCAATACCCGGGTGGCCATTACGTTTAGCAGACCGCTTGCGGCTTGTGGGTGTTTGATGATCATCACCTATTGCCGGCGTATTGACGAGTCTTTAGAGTCCTACACAGAGGTTTCCTGGCTCAAGCGAAACGAAATAGGAGCGCATTTGACATATGTGCGGGACCGAGAATAATACCAGTATGTGATACTATATTCTATTCTCACGATTTTTATCATTGGACGGTTATATATGATATAGCCGGGTTACCGAATCAAGTGTTGATTCGATACATTGATACACTTGATATTAGTCGGTTATATGCGATATGACCGGATCATTAAATCAAGTGTTGATTTAATGATTTAATGTATAATTATATATTTGATATATTACTTTGCATTAACTAATATTGGTTCACTTAAGATGGATTTTCTCACTTGATGTGCACATAGTATATGTGATATATTTTTGTGCACTTGATTGTATCATGTTTGATGATACATGCAAGCTTGGGTGTATGTTTACTTTAAACTATGGTTAAGTGAATGGTTAGGGTTTGATTTATTTATTCATTCATTTATTTATTTATTTTGGCAAGAAATGAAATGGTGGCTTTCTTTGGATTTACCTTGAAGCTTCATGAAGCTTTGACCACTTTATTTCTTTCATAAACCTAACTATTCACCTAACTCTAGTTTATTCTCTACACTTGTTAAACTAACCCAAGGTTGCATTATGATAAGAATCACATTATTTTCCATTTATTATTTATTCTTATCATATTCTTTTTCTTCTTCTTCTTCTTCTTCTTCTTCAACAAGAAGAAAGCTTGCTACCATTAATGGCAACATGAGAAAAAGAGTGAGAAATCCAATTCTAAAGTGAACCCACATCCTATTTCTTCATCCTCTACCACTTGCCAAGTAGTATAGGGTGTTTTCTTCACAAGTTTCATGACTTGGTGAAGTTGGAACTTGATCTTGAGTTGCCTCGACGTAGATCATCTTCGGCATTGAAGTCGACGACCTAGCCCGATCATTTCTCCGACGAAACCATCGCCAGAGTCCGGATTCCGATAGGTACAGCGGAGGGACGTCATCACGGAGCCTAGGAACTGGAGGACCGGATCTACAAAGGTTGTATTTCCGTTCACCTTTTAGTAAAGCAGTTTACTAGCTTTCATGTTTCGCCTAAGCTCTGATACCACAGTTGGGTTCCTAGGCACACTATAGAGGTCTCACAAGGCATCAACCATGCCAAATTCAAATTTTTTCATGTGCCTACAAACCCTAATACCCCACACTGTCACACAGTGAGAACCCCCCATAGGTCGACATCCAATGCCTAGTAGCTCTTACCCCCAGGGTGTCCCGAGACCGGATGGTGTTCTGGCGGGTTGTAGTCATTGCGAGGGGGCATGCGTAAAAAGTAGCTGCTCAGGGACCCGTTGGTGCCACGGCGACCCCATTGGATGGGGTTGCTGCCTGACGAACATTGGTATCAGAGCCTAGCTAGAGCCTTAGGCGATGTGTAGACGGAGTTAGAAGTCCGATCGAACCGAAACCCTAATGCAAAATCCACTCTCTGTACATTTTTGAAAATTGTGGATTTTTGTGAATTAAAAATATGCAGAAAAATCAGCAGGCGTTTCTAGGAGTTACTGTGAAATTTGAGTGGCTAATTCATCTAAAGCGCGGCGGAACCGCGGCACGAGCATGCCTCGTGCGGCTATTCCGCGACCATTCTGTCGCATCACGTTTTGAAATTTGCACAGTAATTCCTATATTTTAGTGCTGTATTTTCTGGGAATTTTTAAATTCTACTCAAGAGTTATGTTTTCTGGGTTGTATTGGGGACTCGGTGTTTCGATCGGGATGTTTAATTTTGTCTATGGGTTTTTCCGGATTATTTTAGAATATGTTAAAAAGGTTCGACCGGATATAAATACCCACTTTTTCCCGTGTCGGGAAATTTCCAAGTGTTGGATTTTTCCGTGGTTTAAAAATGTTCTTAGTAGTGCAAGTAACACGATGGTCCCTCTAGAAGACAACAAACCTTAACTCGATTATGTGACCGTCTTGAACTGCCCTTTGAACCTTAGGGTTTGGGGTAGTACGGCATGCCACATGTGAGGCGTTGGCTTGACCCTTCTATGGCTGGACCGTTGGTACTGAGGCATGAACTGGATGCTTTTAAACTTGTTTCATGTGTTGAGCTGTTTTGGGAAAACTTGGGTGTTTGAATGTTCAATCGGAAAGTTTAACATTTTCTATTTATCTGGAATGGGATATAATATTTGGAATCCACAAGTAGTTATAAGATAACTGATTTGGATGTTACAAACATAGCAGTTTAGTCTCACTTGATCGGTTGCCACGGAATTTTTATGTGATCAAAAGTCCGTCGCAATCTCGTAGCGTACGCGGATACTCGCCGGTAAAACTTAATAGATAGCCACGCCCCATAGCCCCGACCAAGTGACTGTAGGAGAACCCCGTCGCCGAAAGCATCCATTCGGGTGCTCGCGGCAGCGGTGTTCCGCCTTAGTGCACTTCGTCGACGGTACCGGGGGTGCGGCCGTCTACTAAAGTTTGCGACGAGCATTCGATCAGGATGTTGGGAATCTTGTTGAATTGCCCGACTTGATATTGAAAACAGTTTTCGATAACACTCTTAACTATGATATTACCACTCGCCATTTACCTTAGCGTTCGGAAAATCAATGAGACTAAAATGCAGGGTTTATAATTGTTAGGCATGCGATGTCTAAGGAATTCATTTGATTAGGCATGCGATGTCTAAGAAGGTTGCGGATTCCAACTGTTGTAGTTTTACACTTTCTTTTCTGCGACCGTAAGTGTAATATATGATATCGCCGGTTTCGTTGCTATATGTCAACGACAATTGGGATGCGCATATTTACTTACGCTGATGACATGTGACGTTATGTGTTGCTGGATATGTTATATTGGATCGTCGGGTTTGAATAGCCGGGTTTTTTTTATATGAGATGAGTGTTTTTCATTTTCATTCATGTAAAAACTTGTATGTAATATTCTTTTATTGGGGCACTTCCAGGTTGCGGAAGATGTCACATTTTGTATATTATTTACTTTTTCGCACTAGGATAGACCCAAGGAGGAGGGCACAAGTAACCGGGTTCTAGAGTCCAGTGGGAGACCAACTCGAGGAGTCGAGTCCGGGTCTCCTAACTCTAGAATTGGTAGGGTGGCTTGCCACTCTTGTAGGGGTCTAGGGGTGTGGGTTTGGCTATTCATCGCGACCGTGGAATCCGTGTTTTATACTGTCTCGTATTGAAAACACGGACGTCCTAGTATATCCAATGTTTCATATGTTTCTTCTGCTGCGATATCTGTGATGTGATCATTTGATGTTCTGCGATAAATACTTTATATAGTATGTATGATATATTATATAGACGTTACTTATGTTTTACACCCGCGCTAGCCCTGCCCCGCTCTGCCGTTAGTCACCTAACCTAACGGTGCACGAGGGGACATCGAGGCGAACACGGATGGCATAAGTGTACGTCGTATTTATCTGTGATGTTTAGGTGATTAAATGATGGGACTTCATTAATGTGATTAATGAAAGAAAAAGAAACCTAAAGATGTTGTAGAATCAAATTTCAAAAATAAAACAGGTTGCTACAGTTCTTGCTTTGCACAGCGATATATATGATATATCCCGCACCTCATTCGACGAGGAAAGGGCCGACGATCCCTTCACCGGGAGTGACCCCTTTAGCAATAACTGGCTGATACTACACACTCGGTTTGTCTTTTGATTGCTTCTATAGTTTCTGCTTTGCACAGCGATATATATGATATATCCCGCACCTCATTCGACGAGGAAAGGGCCGACGATCCCTTCACCGGGAGTGACCACTTTAGCAAAATTAGAAAAGCCTCAAAAACACTCCATTTCAAAATCATTTGATTGTACAATGATATCAAGTTCATTACGCAATAGGTTTTCAGAAAAACCTGTCGTAGCCCTCCGTCATTTCAGATAAGTACTAGTTAGTATTCGTGCTACGTTTGTTGACTATGTTAAGGCGTAGTGTGCGGTAGCTGATTAGTGCTTATCTGTATAAGCATATAATGCGATTGGATTAGGGTAGTCGTGCGACTTTGTTGACTATGTTAAGGGTCGTGCGGGTGGGTTTAATTCAATCGGGAAATGACGGGTTGAACTTGACTAGCACTTATGATTTTTTGACTATGTTAAGGTCATATAGCTGTTAGGGGAAAAATATTATCGGGAATTTCAAGTGTTGAATGAGATTGCATACCTTCTATGAGATAGTTGGATCCCGATACCCGCTGCGAGTAAGAGTTACTCCTGGGAGAGTTTTACACATTACAATTAGCCGATCAAGTAGGTGTCTACAAAGATGTCAACGGGGTTACGCCTCTGGGAAAACGAGGTTTACATTAATTAGGTTCGTGCGAAAGCACGGGGGACCTCCCTCAAAGTACCGACACTGGCCTGGATGAAAGATTGGCGAACTTGTAGTGTGTAATTAATCCCGGCTAGTATTTCCTTTTAGGGTTTGAAGGAAGATTTGATAAAAACAGTGGGAGCCATCCTGATTAGATAAAATAATAACCAATCTATTCTTGCGAGAGCGCACGCTGAGTGTTTTCTTCTCTCTCTCCAGGTAGCGACCATATCACGCCTTAATCAAGATAATAATACGGATGTATTGACCGAACCCGCTTGTTATACTGAGCTGGGGAACGTTGCTCCCGCTCCAACTTATAATTGTTATAAGATAGAGCAGGAAATAGGGGAATACCAAAATTCCTATGCCGCCCAAACGAAGAAAGTGCATATGATGCATCTCCTTCGGGTGTGTTCATTACAAAAAACTGTTTCTCAAATGTCCTTTACGTCCTGGGTATATGATACCGGATCAGGATCCCACATATGCAATATATTACATGGGCTACAGAAAGATAGAGAACTGAGAACGGGAGATAAGTTTCATGAGACAGAAAACGGTGCAAGTATTGCAGCCAAGTCTTTTGGTCACTGTCACCCTGTATTCCAAATACATTGATTCTGAACGAATGTTATTAGATACCGAACCTGATATACAAAATCATATCAGTCTCTTTATTATTAAAGAAATGATAAAATTTTGTATTGTTGGATAATGTTTTGAACATTTCCTATATCAAAAGTTGATCGGTTCAGGCACGTTATCTAAAAGCATTGATGTTCTAAATCAAACTACAGTTCTTAGTATACAGAACACACACAAGAGGAAGAGTTCAGAAATGAACGGATCCTTCTTGAGATATTGTAGACTAGGTCATATCAATGCGACCCGACTAGCTAAGTTGCACATAGATGCATATTTAAATATGTTTGAATTTACATCTTGTGAAAACTTGCCAATCATGTCACAAAAGATAAGATGACAACAGCTCTGTTTATTGGAAGCAGAGAAAGAGTTAGTAAACTCTTGGGATGATACATGTTGATGTATGAAGGTCCCCTGTCTACACATGCCAAGACCGGTTCTTTGTACTTCATTACATTCTCTGATGATCTCTCAAGATTCAGCCATATGTTCCTGTTGAAACATAAGTCCAAAACTTTTGAGATATTCACAGAATATAAGTTAGAAGTAGAGAACCAAAATGGGTATAAGTATTATATCCTATGATAAGATCAGGGAGGAGAATACTTGAGCACAGAAATCCTGGACTATTCTAAAGGAGCATGAGATTATCTCTCAGCATTACTCCTCCATATACACCATAGCACGATGGTAAATCGGGGCGAAGCAATAGCACCCTATGTGATATGGTGTGCTCTATGATGAGTACTACTGAGTTTCCTATTTCCTTTTTGGAGGTTATGCACTTGAGAAGCTGCATACCTATTGAATTAGGTTCGAATCAGATCACAGCCTACCACTCCATATGAGATATGGTATGGGAAGAGCCCATGTCTTAAGCTAGTTAAGATTTGGGGTTGACCGGCCTATGTCTAAAAGCAAAATCCGGACAAGCTCGAGGCAAGGTCAGTTATGTAGAACTGGAAAGGTTCCAGCTATACAAACTACAGCAAATGATTTGGTAGAACTAAAGGATTCAGTAGAGACCAACAAACCTCAGCCTCTCCGACGATCTAGTAGGGTTCCTCACCCACCTGAGAGATACTTCCGTTTCTCTATGACAGTGGGAGCGAGGATTGCATCATGAGATGATGACCCAACTAGTTTCGAGCTGGCCATCAGCAGTGTGACTTTGTAAGAATGGCTGGATGCTTAGCGATCTAAGATGGAATCCTTATACACCAACAAAGTATGGACTTTGGTTTCTTTATCTGAAGGGTTAAATCCCCATCAGGAGCATGTATATCTTGAGAAGATTACTTGGTGTACTTGGAAAAGTTGAGACATTCAAAACTAGACTTGTTGAAGTTTTTCGTCATCGACCAGGCATGGATAATGATGAAACCTTTTCAAGTAGCTATGCTTAAGTCCATCCAGATCTCACTTACCACGGCTACATACCATGACTACGATATCTGGCGGTTGGGTGTCATGACTGCTTTTCTAAATATTGATTTAGAAGAGAGAGTCTATAAGTTCACAGTCAGAGGGCTTCGTAGACAGTGGGAGAAGCGTAAACGTGTACAAGATGCTTTATAGGATAAAGCAGGCATCGCGGAGTTGGAAAATCTGTTTTGATGTAGTAGTCAAATAGTTTGACTTCATCAAAATGGTAGATGAACCTTGTATATACAAAAAGGTAGTAGGGAGTATGGTGGCGATCCTCGTAGAGTACGTGGATGACATACTCTTGATAGGGAAGGAGTTTCCTATGCTACGCTCGGTCAATCTCCGCTTATCACAAGGATTCTCCATATAGGATCAAAGTGATACCTACTAAATCCTGGGTTTTGGATCTATGAGATAGATCTAAATGGATGTTAGGATTCTCACTAGTTTAAGTGAGATGGTATCAATTGATCCTGGGAAGAATCAATGGATGTGTTCCAGGGTGATAAAGACGACTGAATGTCAGTCACAGGCATTGTCTTTACCCTCAGTGGAGGGACGGTATGTTGGAAGAGTTCCAAGCTAAATACTGTAGCTTACTAGACGATAAAGGCAGGATACATCGCTACTTAAGATGCTACCAAAGAGGCTGTTTGGGTGTATATTGGTTCATGAGATGAACTAGGTTCCTACCATTGTGTGACAATGGAAGTATGGCTTTGGCCCGGGAACCCCGGTCCCATTAGTGACCCAGACATATTCTAAGGCAGTATCACCGGATCATGGAGATGGTTGATCTCCAAGGAGATCGAGGTTAGGAGAGTAGACTCAGAGGACAACACGGCGGATCCACTCACAACGGCCTTTTCCCAGAGAGAGACTTTTATGGGATGGTTGAGTATGAGATACTACAACCACTGCTATCAGATGGCCCTAGTGCAAGTGGGAGATTGATAGTTATATGTATGCCCTAGAGGCCATTACTATACATAGGATGTATATTGTAGTGGATGCTTGGACATATATAGGGAGGACTTTCTTGCTCGACATGATAGTATGCTATCTGGTTGCTCTTTACCTTAACGTATACACTGATTGTCTCTCTGTTACATGTTGGTAAAGCCCTTAGGATGTGTACTTGACTACCTGGACTATGATGCGGATCATACTAGTGGGGACATGGTAGTCCATAAGTACATCCCTCAAGGCCCCTAGTCATGGGTGTATCGAGACAGGGCATCGATATACCAGAGTAGACTAGCGTATACCTTCTCGACCCATACAGATGGGCGGTGGATGATTCCATATACATTGGTGTTTGACATCAGAGATAATATACGGGTGCTCAGTGGAGACTGGGTACACTGGACGGACTTGCCGAGAACTCCCAGATGGTATTATACCTTACGTCAGATGGCAGTTCTCTGGTGACACTGGTACAGAGTAGTCTGTTGACCCGAGATCGTCATAGAGTCTTGTGTGATTCCCACTGTGCTTTGATTTCCACCTTACCACGTCCAAAAGGGCGTGCAAAACGGTGGTTTTTGGGTACAGTCCCGAATCACATGGAGGCAATGAGCGGAGGGGATTCGTCTCTCCCGGTATAGGGAGTTGATGTTGCGCAGTGGTCGATTGGCTATAACCGGAAATCACTGGCCAGGGTTGCTGAGATTTACTGGTAAGTGTTACCAGTAGTTTCTCGAACTGTTATAGACCTCATATCGACACGACTTATCGAGCTACTGGGGTCTGACGTTTACCACCCCTAGGCAAAATATGTGACATATCAGACGAACAGACCGGACTGTACGGTAAGTGTTACTGGTTGGATTCACAGGAGTGTGAGCGGGCTTGCTCGTCGATCTTCTGATCGCTCAATACCCGGGTGGCCGTTACATTTAGCAGACCGCTTGCGACTTGTGGGTGTTTGATATGATCATCACCTGCTGCCGGCGTATTGACGAGTCTTTAGAGTCCTACACAGTGGTTTCCTGGCTCAAGCGAAATGAAATAGGAGTGCATATGAGATATGTGCGGAACCGAGAATAATACCAGTATGTGATACTGTATTCTATTCTCGCGATTTGTATCATTGGACTGTTATATATGATATAGCCGGGTTACCGAATCAAGTGTTAATTCGATACATTGATACACTTGATATTAGTCAGTTATATGCGATATGACCGGATCATTAAATCAAGTGTTGATTTAATAATTTAATGTATAATTATATATTTGATATATTACTTTGCATTAACTAATATTGGTTCACTTAAGATGTATTTTCTCACTTGATGTGCACATAGTATATGTGTTATATTTTTGTGCACTTGATTGTATCATGTTTGATGATACCTGCAAGCTTGGGTGTATGTTTACTTTAAACCATGGTTAAGTGAATGGTTAGGGTTTGATTTATTTATTTATTCATTTTTTTATTTATTTTGGCAAGAAATAAAATGGTGGCTTTCTTTGGATTTACCTTGAAGCTTCATGAAGCTTTGACCACTTTGTTTCTTTCCTAAACCTAACCATTCACCTAACCCTAGTTTATTCTCTACACTTGTTAAACTAACCCAAGGTTGCATTATGATAAGAATCACATTATTTTCCATTTATTATTTATTCTTATCATATTCTTTTTCTTCTTCTTCTTCTTCTTCAACAAGAAGAAAGCTTGCAACCATTAATGGCAACATGAGAAAAAGAGTGAGAAATCCAATTCTAAAGTGAACCCACTTCCTATTTCTTCATCCTCTACCACTTGCCAAGTAGTATAGGGTGTTTTCTTCACAAGTTTTATGACTTGGTGAAGTTGGAGCTTGATCTTGAGTTGCCTCGACGTAGATCATTTTCGACATTGAAGTCGACGACCTAGCCCGATCATTTCTCCGACGAAACCATCGCCAGAGTCCGGATTCCGATAGGTACAGCGTAGGGACGTCATCACGGAGCCTAGGAAGTGGAGGACTGGATCTACAAAGGTTGTATTTCCGTTCACCTTTTTGTAAAGCGGTGTACTAGCTTGCATGTTTCGCCTAATCTCTAGTTAACGATCCGTATTAGGGTTTGTAGGCACATGAAAAAATTTGAATTTGGCATGGTTGATGCCTTGTGAGACCTCTATAGTGTGCCTAGGAACCCGACAATCTGCATTCGCCACGGGACCCGATCTTCACCGTTAGGTTACTTAACTACCGGCAGAGCGGGGGCTGGACTAGCGCGGGTGCGAAACATAAGCAACGCCTATTATATATCATATATATAATATTAAGCATCCGTCTCTTGCAGTTATATGATCTCATCACAGAACATGCAGCAGAAGTCAGCATATGAAATATTGGATATATTAGGAGGTCCGTATTTTAAATTAAGCCAGTAAAAAACATGGATTCCACGGTCGTGATGAATATCCAAACGCACATCCTAGACCCCTACGAGAGCGGCAAGCAACCCTGTCAGGAGACCCGGTCTCGACTCCTTGAGATGGTCTCCCACTGGACCCTAGAACTCGGTTTCTTGTGCTCTCCTCCTTGGGTCTATCCTAATGCGGAAAAGTAAATAATATACATCAATGGTGACATCATCCTCAACCCGGAAGTGCCCCAATAAAAGAATATTACATACAGTTTTTACATGAATGAAAATGAAAAACTCCCATCTCACGCAAAAACCCCCGGCTATTCAAAAATCGACGATCCAATATAACATATTACCTCAACATATAACATCACATATCATTAATGTAAGTAAATATGTGTATCCCAATTGTCGTTGACGTATAGCAACGAAACCGGCGATACACCACATATTTCACTTGCGGTCGCAGAAAAGAATTGTAAGCTACAATAATTAGAATCATCAATATCCTTAAACATAATAAACCCGAAATATCATATACATTGGATTTCATGCCTAACACAGTGAATTCCTTAGATATCATAAACCTGAAATATCACATATTCCAAATTTCATGTTTAACCTTATAAACCCTGCATTTTAGTCTCAAATTGAAAACACTTTTCAATAACCAGTTGGGTAATTTAACAAGATTCCCGACAATCTGATCGAATACTCGTCGGAAACGTTAGTAGATGGTCGCACCCTCGATGTTGTCGACGAAGTGCACTTAGGCGGAACACCGCGGCCTCGAGCATCCGGGTGGATGCCTTTGGCAATGGGGTTCTCCTACAGTCACTTGGTCGGGGCTATGGGGGTGTGGCTATCTAGTAGTGTTACCCGGCGACTGTTCGCGTACACTACGCGATTGCGATGGAGTTTTGATCCGAATCAAAACCCCATAGCAACCGATCAAACGGGACTTAAATTGCTAGATTTACAAAATTCTAACTAGTTTTCGCAAAACTAGTTATTGTGGATTCCAAATATTTTATCACATATCACAGATATCTAGACGGTGTTAAACATTTCGATTGAATCAAAAAACACCCACAATTCCCAGAGATCTCAACACTTGAGTCACATTTAAAAATACCCAGAAAATGCTAATTATACCTACGGAAGGGTCAGTCCCTGCCTCACCAATGGTGCCACGGAACCGCGGCTAAACCAATGGTTTTGCCGCGTTTGCGCGGCCGTTTGGTCAAGTTGGGCACCCGTTCTTCTTGGGGATCCATAGAAAACCATGCGTGATTTTCTGAATATTTTTTATATGAAAAATTCCAACATTTTGAAAAATTTCCAGAGAGGGAGCAAAAATATGGGTTTCGAAGTTCGATCGAACACTTTAACGTCGTCTAGGTCACTCCTAATACTCTAGCTTAGCTTTGATACCATGTTGGTATTCCTTAGCACGACTACTAGGTTTATAGGATGGATCAAGTATACAATTTTAAAAATTTTGTGTGCTAAGTAATACTAACCCAGAATCGAACAAGAGAATTACGGTTTACAAGACAAGTAATCAAACATTTCTCTAAGTGAACAAGGAATACAACTTTTGTAGACCGATCCATCACTTCTAAAGCTCCGTGTTGTAGTCCCTTCACTCCAAGTAATTCTGTACTGGACTCTCCTTAGGCTCCACTAGGCGAAAAGAACAAGCTTACTTAAAGATCTTCGAGGCCGAAGATGATCTATGTCGACGAGTCTCTAACTCAAGCTACCCTTTACTAATTGATGAATTAGTGAAGTAAACAATCTATACTAATAGTCTAGTTTGGTATAGATTGATGAAGTAGGAATTTTGCTCACTTTAGAATAATTTTTCTCTTTTTCTTTCATCACCTCAAGAAAACCTAGAGAGGAAAATGAGATGAAGAAGATGAACAAGTGGTGATCCATGGTGAGAAAATATCTCAAGTATATTTGTAGAGACTTAATCATGGCTAAAAGATAATGGTTGAGTTAATAAATATCTAGAGTAAAACAAAATTAGTGGACTAAGTCAAGGCTTCTCCATGCTTCCATAAGTATCTTAAGCCATGGCATTTTCCACCTAATTTTGGTTTATCCCTTAATAATTAAATCCCCAAATTATCTTTAGTTTGGTATGAGTCTCATACACCCATGTCCTATGTATCATCAAGCATGACACATAAATAAATACATTAATATATATCACATATTTATTTAAATGTATTTGTAGAAAAGAAATTTTTAAGTGAGCTAATATTAGTTAATATATATTAATATATAAAATATATAATTATGTATTAAATTATTAAATCAACACTTGATTTAATAATCCGGCTATATCATATATAACTGACTAATATCATGTATATTAATTTATCGAATCAACACTTGATTCAATAACCCGACTATATCTCATATAACCGACCGATATCATATATCGCGAGACTAGAATACGGTATCACATATACGTATTAATCTCGGTCCCACACATATCTCATATGTGCCCTACTTCGTTTCGCTTGAGCCAGGAAAGCTCTGTGTAGGACTCTAAAGACTCGTCAATACGCCGGCAGTAGGTAATGATCATATCAGTCACCCATAAGACGTCAGCAGTATTAGCTGGACTTAACGGATACCCACGTATTGAGCAATCAGAAGATCAACAAACAAGCATGTTCAAACTCCCGTGAATCCAATTAGTAACACTACTGTATAGTTCGGTCTCTTCGTCTGATATGTCGCATATTGAGTCTGGGGGTGGTAAATGTCAGACCCCAATAACTCTGATAATCCATGCCGATATGAGGCTCATGACGGATCGAGAAACTACTGATAACACTTACTAATAAATCTCATCATCTGCCCTGGCCAGGGACTTCCTGTTATAGCCAATCGAGCATAGCGCAACATCAACCCCTAATACCAGGAGAAACGAAACCCATCCTATCGCTCATTGCCTCCATGTGACTCGGGACTGTACCCAAAAACCACCTGTTTGCACGACTCTCTTGAACCGTGGTAGGGTGGAAATCAAAGCACAGTGGGAATCACACAAGACTCTATGATGATCTTGGGTCTACAAACTAACATGTACCAGTGTCACCAGAGAACTGCTATCTAACGATAGGTATAATACTGTTTAGGAGTTCTCGACGAGTCCTGTCCGGTGTAGCCATTCTCCAATGAGCATATGTGTACAATCTTTGATGACAAACACCAGTGGCTGGGGGATCAACCATCGCCCCATACAGGGTCAAATACGTTCACACTAGTCTACTCTGGAATATCGATGCCCTGTCTCGATACTCTCTCGACTAAGAACAGTTAAAGAATGTATTTATGGACTACCCTGACCCTATTAGTATGATCTCCATCAAATCTTGGTAATCAAGTCCATATCCTAAGGGTTTTATCAACATGTAACAGAGAGACAGTATAAAGATACAAGTGTACATGTTAAGATAAAGAGTAACCAGATAGCATACTATCATGTCGAGCAAGAAAGTACTCTCTATATATGTCCAAGCCTTCACTATAATATACAATCATGTACAATAATGGCCTTTAGGCCATACATATAACTAACAATAGGGTCATCATCTTCCATGATGCAATCCTCGCTCCCATCGTCTATGAGAAAACCGTAGAATCTCTCAGGTGGATGAGGAACCTTACTAGATCTGCGGAGTGGTTGAGGTTCGTTGGGTACTATTGGATTCTCTATTTCCACCAAATCGTTAGTGATAGTTTGTGTGTCTGGAACTTCTTCCAGTTCTGCCTCATTGCCACTAATTTCTTTTACAAGAAATTCCTTTTCTAAAAAGGTGGCATGTTGAGCAACAAACACCTTTTGTTCCTCACTTTGGTAGAAAAGATACCCATATGAATCTTTCGAATATCCCACAAACTTGCAAAAAACGGACCTTGTCTCGAGCTTGTCCGGATTTTGCTTTTTAACATAGGTTGGACAACCCCATATCTTAACTCGTCTAATAGATGGTCTCTTCCTATAACATATCTCATATGGAGTGGTAGGAACTGATTTGGTCGGAACCCTATTCAATAGATATAAAACTGTCTCAAGCGCATAACCCCAAAAGGAAATAGGCAACTCGGCAGTACTCATCATAGAGCGCACCATATCTAATAGGGTGCGATTCCTCCGCTCCAATACACATTATACTGTGGTGTATACGGAGGAGTAAGCTGAAAGAGAATCCCATTCTCTTTTAAATAGTCTCAAAATTTCCCGCTCAAGTATTCTCCTCCCCGATCAGATCGTAGGACTTTAATACTTTTACCCGTCTTGTTATCTACTTCATACTTATATTCCTTGAATTTCTCAAAAGCTTCAGACTTGTGTTTCAACAAGAACAAATGTCCGAACCTTAAGAGATCATCGATGAATGTAATAAAGTACGAGGAACCATTCCTGACATGTGTAGACATAGGACCGCATACATCACTTTGTATCAGTCCCAAGAGTTCAGTAGCTCTTTCTCCGTGTCCAGTAAACGGAGTTTTGGTCATTTTGCCTTTGAGACATGACTGGCAAGTTTCATAGGATGAAAATTCGAATGGATTCAAATATCCATCTTTATGCAGCTTAGCTAGTCTTGTCGCATTGATATGACCTAGTCTATAGTGCCACAAGAAGGTTTCGTTCATTTCTGGACTTTTCCTCTTGTTTGTGTTCTGTACGTTAAGAACTGTACTTTGATTCAGAACGTTTATACCGTTATACAACGTACAAAACCCAATCAACACTTGATTTTGGAAAATGTTCATAACAATATCCTCTAATGTGAGATTATATCATTCTTTAGTTAGCAAAGACACCGATATAATGTTGCACATCATGTTTGGTACGTAGTAACAGTCATTCAGAACCAATGTATTACCAGTTGGTAATATAAGTTGGTATTCACCAACTGCTTTGGCTACAACAATTGCTCCATTCCCTACTTGTAGGGATTTATCACCCTTTCCCAGTTCTCTACCTTTCCTTATCCTATGTAACAATTTACATACGTGAGATCCCGATCCGGTATCCAATACCCAGGATATAGAGGAAACTGAGAAACAGTTCTCGGTAATGAACACACCCGAAGAACATGCATCAACATGCTCCTTCTTCATACGGGTGGCGTGGGAATCCAAGTATTTCCCTATTCCTTGCTCAAAATTATGACAATCATAAGATAGAGTGGGACCAACGTTCCCCTGCCCAGTATAAAAGATGGGTTCAGTCAATACATCCATATTATTATCTTGATTAAGGCGTGTCATTGGTATCTGCCTGGAGAAAGATAGAAGAAAACATTTTAGCGTGTGCTCTTGCAAGATTAGATTGGTTATTATCTTATCTAATCAAAATGGCTCCCACTGTTTTTTATCAAATCTTCCTTCAAACCCTAAAAGGATTAGCCGGGATTAATTATACCCTACAAGTTCGCTAACCGGTCAGCCATGCCAGTGTCAGTACTCCGAGAGAGGTTCCTCGTGCTTTCGCACGGACCTAATTAAAATAAACCTCGTTTCCCTAGAGGAATAACCCCGGTAACACCTTTCTAGACACCTACTGGATGAGCTAATTGTAAAGTGCAAAACTCTCTCAGAAGTAACTCTTACTCACAGTGGGTATCGAGATCAAACTATCTCATATAAGATATGCAATCTCATTGCAAATTTCAACACTTGAATTTCATGATAATGGTTTTTTCCCCTACCAACTAATGACCTTGGCTATGGTCAACAAATCATAAGCGCTAGCCAAGTTCAACCCGACATTTCTTGGTTGAATTAAACCCACCCGTACGACCCTTGGCTAAGGTCAACAAAGCCGTACAACTATCCTAACTCAATCGCATCATATGTTTTAGATAAGCGTTAATTGGCTACCGCACACTACGCCTTGGCTAAGGTCAATAAACGCAGCACGAATACTAAATAACACTTATCTGAAATGACGGAGGGGATACGACTGTTTTTTAAGAAAACCATTAACGTAATGAACTTGATATCATTGTAGAATCTAGTGATTTGGAGTGTTTTAAGTTCCGTTTTAAAAAATCGAATAGTATTGTAGTGTTTGCTAGTTTTGCTAAAGAGGTCACCCCCGGTGAAGGGATCTCGGCTCTTTCCTCATCGAATGAGGTGCTGGATATTCTACAAGGAATATCACTATGCAAAACAAAAACTAGTACAGCTGGCAAAACAAATTGAGTGGGTTATAGTATTTGCTAGTTTCGCTAAAGAGCTCACTCCCAGTGAAGGGACCTCGGCTCTTTCCTCATCGAATGAGGTGCTGGATATTCTACAAGGAATACCACCATGCAAAGAAAGAACTAGAGCTACCTGTTTTTAAAATATGATTCTACAACATTTTTAGGTTTATTTTCTTTCATTAATCTCATTAATGAAGTCACATCATTTAATATTTTCTAAACATCACAGAAAAATGAAACGAAAATAGAACGTATGCTTATGCCATCCGCATTCGCCATGGGGCCCCGTCATACACCGTTAGGTTACTTAACTACCGACAAAGCGGGGGCTAGACTAGCGCGGATGCAAAACATAAGCAACGTTTATTATATATCATATATATAATATAAAATTCGTCTCATGCAGTTATATGATCACATCACAGAACCAATCAGCAGAAGCAACATATGAAATATTGGATATACTGGGATGTCCGTGTTCTAAATTTAGCCAGTAATATAAAACATAGATTCTACGGTCGTGATGAATAGCCTGTTGGGATTCCTTAGCACCTAGCCTAGGGTTTGCAAGCATCACACATGCCACAACAAAAATTTAAGGGAGTGCTAAGCAATCAAACTAAGAATCATGCTCGAAAACTAGGGTAACCAAAACAAGTAATCTAACATTCGAAGAGAAGTGAACAAGAATACAACCTTCGTAGATCCGTTACTTCACTTCTAAAGCTCCGTGTTAACGTCCCTTCGCTGCGATCATCGTTGTCCCGAACTCTAGAATGGATTTCCCCGGAGAAATGAACAAGCTTGCTCGTAAACTTCGAGGCCGAAGATGATCTACGTCGAGGTGACTCAAACTCAAACTAACCCTTCACTAGGTCAAGAACTTTGTGAAGAGAACGCCCTAAACTAAATGGCAAGTAGCAGAGGATGATAAAATAGGAAGTGGGTTCACTTTAGATTTTGATTTCTCACTTTGTTTCTTCACATAGAAAAATCTAGCAAGGTTTTTCTTTTGGATGAAGAAGAAGAAGAAGAATAGAAACTCAAGTGAAGTGAATTATGATCAATTATGCAACCATGGGTGAGTTAGTATCATCCACTAACCTTTGTAGAGACTAAACAATGGTTTAAGCTAATGGTTTGGTTAATAAATATCTTAATTGAGACAAAATAAGTGGACTTTGTCAAAGATGCTTCAAGCTTCATGAAGCTTCAAGTCATGACAAAAGATGCCACCATTTTGAATAATTAAGATAAATAAAAACCTAAATTACAATTAGCATGGTGTATGTCACACACCCACCCATGTTTGCATGTACCATCAATCATGGTACAAACATGTACACAATTATATATCACATATACACTTTGTGCACATCAAGTGAGAAAAGCAATCTTAAGTGAACCAATACTAGTAAATGTAAAGTAATATATCAAATATATAATTATACATTTAATCATTAAATCAACACTTGATTTAATGATCCGGTCATATCGCATATAACCGACTAATATCTAGTGTATCAATATATCGAATCAACACTTGATTCGGTAACCCGGCTATATCATATATAACCGACCGATGATACAAATCACGAGAATAGAATACAGTATCACATACTCATATTATTCTCGGTCCCGCACATATCTCATATATGCTCCTATTTCGTTTCACCTGAGCCAGGAAACCTCTGTGTAGGACTCTAAAGACTCGTCAATACGCCGGCAGTAGGCAGTGATCATATCAGTCACCCACAAGCCGCAAGCGTTCTGTTAGACGTAATGGCCACCCGGGTATTGAGCGATCAGAAGATCAACGAGCAAGCCTGCTCACACTCCTGCGAATCCAATCAGTAACACTTACAGCACAGTCTGGTCTATTCGTCTGATATGTAGCATATCTCTCCTAGGGGTGGTAAACGTCAGACCCCAGTAGCTCGATAAGTCATGCCGATGTAAGGTCTATAACAAGCGTGAAACTACTGATAACACTTACCAGTAAATCACATCAACCCTGGCCAGGGATTTCCTGTTATGGCCAGTCGAGCATAGCGCAACATCAACCCCCAATACCGGGAGAGACGAATCTCCTCCTATCGCTTATTGCCTCCATGCGACTCGGGACTGTACCCAAAAAACACCTGTTTGCATGACTCAGTAGAGCCGTGGTAGGGTGGAAATCAAAGCACAGTGGGAGACACACAAGACTCTATGACAATCTTGGGTCAACAGACTAAGTTGTACCATTGTCACCAGAGAACTGCCATTTGACGTGAGGCGTAATATCATCTGGGAGTTCACGGCGAGTCCGTTCAGTGTACCCAGTCTCCACTGAGCACCCGTATACCATCTCTGAGGTCAAACACCAATGGATATGGGAACATCCATCGCCCATCACATGGGTCGAGAAGATATACGCTAGTCAACTCTGGAATATCGATGCCCCGTCTCGATATTCCCACGACTAGGAACATTGAAGGATGTACTCATGGACTACCCAGGCCCCACTAGTAAGATCTGCATCATTATCCTGGAAGTCGAGTACACATCCTAAGGGCTTTATCCACATGTAACAAAGAGACATCATGTGTACATGTTAAGACAAAGAGCAACTAGATAGCGCACTATCATGTCGAGAAAGAAAGTCATCCCTATATATGTCATAGCATCCATTATAATATACATCTCATGTACAAAATGGCCTCTAGGGCATACATATAACTAACAATCTCCCACTTGCACTAGGGCAATATGTTGTAGTATCCAATACCCAACAACCTATAAAAGTCTCTCGCAGGAAAGACCTCAGTGAATGGATCCGCCGTGTTAACCTCTGAGTCTACTCTCCTAACCTCGATCTCTTGGAGATCAACCATCTCCATGATCAGGTGATACTGCCTCAGAATATGTCTGGGTCACTGATGGGACCGGGGTTCCTAAGCCAAAGCCATACCTCCATTGTCACACAATGGTAGGAACCTTGTTCATCTTATGAACAAATATACACCCAGACTTCCTCTTTCGTAGCATCTTAGATAGTGATGTCTTGAGCCTTTATCGTCTAGTTTGCCACGGTATCTAGCTTGGAACTCTTCCAACATACCGTCCCTCCACTGAGAGTAAAGACAATGCCTGCGACTGACATTCAGTCATCCTTACCACCTTGGAAGCTATCCAGTGATTCTCCCCAGGATCTATTGATACCTTCTCACTACACCTAGTAAGAATCCTGACATCCATTTAGATCTATCTCATAGATCCAAAACCCAGGATTTAGGAGGTATCACCTTGATCCTATATGGAGAATCCTTGTAATAAGTGGAGATTGACCGTGCGTAGCATAGGAAACTCCTTTCCTATCAAGAGTATGTCATCTACGTACAATACTAAGAATACCTCCATACTCTCCACTACCTATTTGTATATACAAGGTTCATCTACCATTTGATGAAGTCAAATGCTTTGACTACCACATCAAAACAGATGTTCCAACTCCGCGATGCCTGCTTTAACCTGTAAAGCAACTTGCACACGTTTCCGCTGCTCCCACATTTTACGAAGCCCTCTGGCTGTGTACTTAAAGACGCTCTCTTCTAAATCAGTATTTAGAAAAATAGTCATGACACCCAACCAACAGATATCGTAGTCATGGTATGTAACAATGGCAGGTAGGATACGGATGGACTTAAGCATAATTATTGGAGAAAAGGTTTCATCATAATCCATACCTGGTCAATGACGAGAGCCTTTTGCAACAAGTCTAGCGTTGAAAGTCTCAACTTTTCCATCTACACCAAGTAATCTTCTTAAGATATACTTGCTTCTGATGAGGATTTAACCCTTCAGATATATCAACCAAAGTCCATACTTTGTTTGTGTACAAGGATTCTATCTTAGATCGCTTAGCATCCAGCCATTCTTACAGAGTCCCCACTCTTGATGGCCTGCTCGATACTAATTGGGTCATCATCTCCATGATGCAATCCTCACTCCCACTGTCATCGAGAAACCTAAGTATCCCTCAAGCGGATAAGGAACCTTACCAGATTGGTGGAGAGGCTGAGGTTCGTCGGGAACTATTGAATCCTCTGGTTCTTTCAAATCATCAGCTGTAGTTTATATAGCAGGAACACCTTCCCGTTCTACCTCATGACCACAAATTTCTTCCTCAAAAAATACCTTTTTCCTAAACAGGTGGCATGCCGAGAAATAAAACACCTTTTGTTTCTCGGTGTGGTAGAAGATATTCCCTTGCGAATGCTTAGGATATCCAACAAACTTCCACAGAACTGACCTTGCCTCGAGTTTGTCCGGATTTTGCTTTTAGACATAGACCGGACAACCCAAATTTTAACTTACTTAAGAGATGGGCTCTTCCCATACCATATCTCATATGGAGTGGTAGGCACTGATTTGATTGGAACCCAATTCAATAGGTATGCAGCTTCCCCTAGCGTATAACCCTTAAAAAGAAATAGGTAACTCAGTAGTACTCATCATAGAGCGTGCCATATCTCATAGGGTGCGATTGCTCCGCCCCGATACACCGACGTGCTGTGGTGTATACAGAGGAGTAATGCTAAGAGAGAATCTCATTCTCCATTAGAATAGTCCAAGATCTCCATGCCTAAGTGTTCTCCTCCCCGATCTCATCAAAGGACATAACACTTATACCCGTTTTGGTTCTCTACTTCTGATTTATATTCATTGAATTTCTCAAAAGCTTCAGGCTTGTGTTTCAACAGGAACACATGTCCGAATCCTGAGAGATCATCAGTGAATATAATGAAGTACAAAGAACCAGTCCTGGCATGTGTAGACAGGGGACCATATACATCTCTTTGTATCAGTCCCATGGGTTTACTAACCCTTTCTCTGTTTCAAGTAAACGGAGCTATGATCATCTTATCTTTGTGACATGACTGGAAAGTTTCACAAGATGTAAATTCAAACTTATTTAAATATGCATCTAACTGTAACTTAGCTAGTCGGGTCGTATTGATATGACCTAGTCTACAATGCCTCAAGAAGGATTCTTTCATTGCTGAATTCTTCCTCATGTGTGTGTGTTCTATACGTTAAGAACTGTGGTTTGATTTAGAATGTATATGCTTTTAGATAACTTGCCTGAACCGATCAACTCTTGATATAGAAAATGTTCAAAACATTATCCAACAATACAAAATTATATCCTTCTTTACTAAATAAAGAGACTGATATGATGTTGTATATCAGGTTCGGTATCTAATAACATTCATTCATTATCAATGTATTTAGTAATACAGGGTGATAACTGCCAACACCTTGGCCGCAACAATTGCATCGTTTCCAACACTTGAAACTTATCACCCATTCTCAGTTCTCTACCTATCTGTAGCCTATGTAACAGATTACATATCTGGGATCTGGATCCGGTATCAAATACCTAGGACATAGAGGATACTGAGAAACAGTTCATTGTAATGATCACACCCGAAGGAGATGCATCATCATGCATTTTCTTCGTTTGGGCAGCATGGGAATCCTGGTATTCCCCTATTTCCTACTCGGTCTTATAACAATTATAAGTTGGAGCGAGACCAACCGTTCCCCAGCTCTGTATAACAAGCGGGTCTGGTTAATACATCGTTATTATTATCTTGATTAAGGCGTAACATGGTCGCTACCTGTAGAGAGAGAGAAGAAAATACTCTGCATGCGCTCTTGCAAGATTAGATTGGTTATATATTTTATCTAATCAGGATGGCTCCCACTGTTTTTATCAAATCTTCCTTCAAACCTTAAAAAGAAAGACTGGCCGGGATTAATTACACTCTACAAGTTCGCCAATCTTTCAGCCAGGCCAGTGTCGGTACTTTGAGGGAGGTTCCCCATGCTTTCGCACGGACCTAATTAAAATAAACCTCGTTTTCCCAGGGGCGTAACCCCGTTGACACATTTCTAGACACCTACTTGATCAGCTAATTGTAAAGTGCTAAACTCTCCCAGGAGTAACAATTACTCACAGTGGGTATCAGGATCCAACTTTCATATAGAAGGTATGCAATCTCATTGCAAATTTCAACGCTTGAAACTCCCGATAATGGTTTTTACCCCTAGCACCTATGACCTTGGCTATGGTCAACAAATCATAAACACTAATCAAGTTCTACCCATCATTTCATGATTAATTAGACCCACCCAAATGATCCTTGGCTAAGGTCAACAAAGTCACATGACTATCCTAACTAATCGCATCATATGCTGTGTAGGAAGACATCACTTAGCTACCGTACACTGTGCCTTGGCTAAGGTCAATAAACGCAGCACGAATACTAAGTACTCTACTTCCTAAAATGACGGAGGGTTGCGGACGGTTTTTAAGAAAACCTTTAACGCTTTGAACTTGATCTCAGAATCAAATGAGTTTAAATGGAGTGTTTTTGAGGCTTTTGCTAGTTTCGCTAAAGAGGTCACTCCCGGTGAAGGGATCTCAGCTCTTTCCTCGTCGAATGTGGTGCAGGATATTCACAATATCACTGTGCAAAGAAAGAACTAGAAATGCAATCAAAAGACAAAACCGAGGGTTGTAGAATCTGCTAGTTATTGCTAAAGAGGTCACTCCCGGTGAAGGGATCTCGGCTCTTTCCTTGTCGAATGAGGTGCTGGATATTCTACAAGGAATACCGCTATGCAAAGCAACAACTAGAGCTACCTTTTTTTTTTTTGAAATTCGATTCCACAACATCTTTTAGGTTTATTTTCTTTCATTAATCTCATTAATGAATGTCCCATCATTTAAGTTACCTAAACATCAGAGATAAATACAACATACGCTTATGCCATCCGCATTCGCCTCGATGTCCCGTCATGCACCGTTATGTTAGGTAACTAATGGCAGAGCGGGGCAGGGCTAGCGCGGGTGTAAAACATAAGCAACGTCTATATAATATATCATATATACTATATACAGTATCTATTTGAACATATCAAATGATCACATCACAGATATCGCAGCAGAAAACATCATATGAAATATTGGATATACTAGGATGTCCGTGTTTTATTCTGAGCCTGAATAAAACACGGATTCCACGGTCATGATGAATAGCCAAACCCACATCCCAAGACCCCTACGAGAGCGGCAAGCAACCCTACTAATTCTATAGTTAGGAGACCCGGACTCGACTCCTCGAGATGGTCTCCCACTGGACTCTACAACCCGGTTACTTGTGCTCCCCTCCTTGGGTCTATCCTAATGCGGAAAAGTAAATAATATACATCAACGGTGACAACTTCCTCAGCCCGGAAGTACCCCAATAAAGAATATTACATACAAATTTTTACATGAATGAAAATGAAAAACTCTCATCTCACATAAAAAAAACCCCAGGCTATTCAAACACGACGATCCAATATAACATATCCAGCAACACACAACATCACATGTCATCAATGTAAGCAAATATGTTTATCCTAATTGTCATTGACGTATAGCAACGAAACCGGCGATACCTCACATTTACACTTACGGTCGCAGAAAAGAAAATGAAAACTACAACAGTTGGAATCCGCAACCACCTTAGACATCATAAACCCACAATATCTCATATTGCGGATTTCATGCCTAATGATATGAATTCCTTAGACATCACATGCCCAACAATTATAAACCCCGCATTTTAGTCTCAATATTGAAAATGCTTTCCAATAATCAGTCGGGCAATTCAACAAGATTCCCGACATCCCGATCGAATGCACGTCGGAAACTTTAGTAGATGTCCGCACCCCCCGATGCCGACGATGAAGAGCACTTAGGCGGAACACCGCGACCGCGAGTACCCGGACGGATGCTTTTTGGCAACGGAGTTCTCCTATTGTCACTTGATCGCGGTTATGGGGTATGGCTATGTAGTAATGTTACTCGGCGAGTATCCGAACACAGAAAGTGATTGCGACGGAATTTTGATCATATCAAAATCCCATGGCAACCAATCAAATGAGACTAAATTGCTAGAGTTATAAAATTCAAATGTTGTTGATTCCAAGTATTGTATCACAATATACTAGACGATGTTAAACGTTTCGAGCAAATCAACAAATCCCCACAACTTCCAATGAGCTCAACGCTTGAGCGAAATTAAAGTATCCAAAACGTGCCACAGTACCTGTGATCCAGCCGTAGAAGGGTCAAACCAACGCCTCACCTATGGCACCGCGGAACTACGGCAAATCCTAGGGTTCAAGTCGCAGTACCGAGGGCATAGAATAGAGTTAAGGTTTTTGTTCTTCTAGAGGGTCCATAGAGTTACTTGCACGACCATTGAATATAATTAACTTAGAAAAAAATTCCAACACTTTGAAATTTCAAAGGGGGTCATGGGGTGATGTTTGAAGATCGTTCTAACTGTCAAACATAGCCTAAGTTACCATCACAATGTTAAATTTTACGATTACGAAACACTCCATTTTGGTCCTATAGCAAAATTTACATAACATGAAAATTTTGACCAAGTAAACAATACCTAAAACCCTAAAATGAGCACACCAGAGCACAAAAACAAAAACGACACCAATTGGAGAAATTAGGGCCGGCCTCCCCGGTTTTTAGGTGAATGTGCTCGGTGGAAATCCGAGCTTCTGATCTCGTTTTTGTTCTATGCACTTTAGGTATCACATACATGACTCTGCACCCGTTTTCAAAATTTTTACAGTCCTTTTGAAAACAACAGAGAGCATGAACTGCAGGGTTTCAGAAACTGTATTACGGATTTGTTTCGGTTTCGTATTACATCTAACATCGTCTAAGTTTCTAGTTAGGCTCTGGTACCATGTTGGGATTCCTTAGCACCTAGCCTAGGGTTTGCAAGCATCACACATGCCACAACAAAAATTCAAGGGAGTGCTATGCAATCAAACTAAGAATCATGCTAGAAAACTAAGGTAACCAAACAAGTAATCGAACATTACAAGAGAAGTGAGCAAGAATACAACCTTTGTAGATCCGGTCCTTCACTTCTAAAGCTCCGTGTTGACGTCCCTTCGCTGCGATCATCGTTGTCCCGAACTCTAGAATGGATTTCCCCGGAGAAATGAACAAGCTTGCTCGTAAACTTCGAGGCCGAAGATGATCTATGTCGAGGTGACTCAAACTCAAACCCTTCACTAGGTCAAGAACTTTGTGAAGAGAACACCCTAAACTAAATGGCAAGTAGTAGAGGATGATTAAATAGGAAATGGGTTCACTTTAGATTTTGATTTCTCACTTTGTTTCTTCACTTAGAAAAATCTAGCAAGGTTTTTCTTTTGGATGAAGAAGAAGAAGAAGAATAGAAACTCAAGTGAAGTGAATTATGATCAATTATGCAACCATGGGTGAGTTAGTATCATCCAATAAACTTTGTAGAGACTAAACAATGGTTTAAGCTAATGGTTTGGTTAATAAATATCTTAATTGAGACAAAATAATTGGACTTTGTCAAAGATGCTTCAAGCTTCATGAACCTTCAATTCATGACAAAAGATACCACCATTTTGAATAATTAAGATAAATAAAAAGATAAATTATAATTAGCATGGTATATGTCACACACCCACCTATGTTTGCATGTACATTAATCATGATACAAACAAGTACACAATTATATATCACATATACACTTTGTGCAAATCAAGTGAGAAAAGCAATCTTAAGTGAACCAATACTAGTTAATATAAAGTAATATATCAAATATATAATTATACATTAAATCATCAAATCAACACTTGATTTAATGATCCGGTCATATCACATATAACCGACTAATATCTAGTGTATCAATATATCGAATCAACACTTGATTCGGTAACCCGGCTATATCGCATATAACCGACCAATGATACAAATCGCGAGAATAGAATATAGTATCACATACTCATATTATTCTCAGTCTCGCACATATCTCATATGTGCTTCTATTTCGTTTCTCCTGAGCCACGAAACCTCTGTGTAGGACTCTAAAGACTCGTCAATACGCCGGCAGTAGGTGCTGATCATATCAGTCACCCACAAGCCGCAAGCGGTCTGCTAAACGTAATGGCCACCCGGGTATTGAGCGATCAGAAGATCAACGAGCAAGCCTGCTCACACTCCTGCAAATCCGATCAGTAACACTTGCCGCACAGTCCGGTCTGTTCGTCTGAAATGTCGCATATCTCGCCTAGGGGTGGTAAACATCAGACCCCAGTACTTTGATAAGTCATGTTGATGTAAGGTCCATAACAAGCGTGAAATTACTGATAACACTTACCAGTAAATCACATCATCCCTGGCCAGGGATTTTCAGTTATGGCCAGTCGAGCATAGCGCAACATCAACCCCCAATACCGGGAGAGACGAATCCCCTCCTATCGCTCATTGCCTCCATGTGACTCGGGACTGTACCCAAAAACCACCTGTTTGCACGACTCATTAGAGCCGTGGTAGGATGGAAACCAAACCACAGTGGGAGACACACAAGACTCTATGACGATCTCGAGTCAACAGACTAAGCTGTACCAGTGTCACCAGAGAACTGCCATCTGACGTGAGGTATAATACCATCTGGGAGTTCTCGGTGAGTCCGTTCAGTATACCCAGTCTCCACTAAGCACCCATATACCATCTCTAATGTCAAACACCAATGGATTTAGGAACATCCATCGCTCATCACATAGGTCGAGAAGAGATACGCTAGTTTACTATGGAATATCGATGCCCCGTCTGGATATTCCCACGACTAGGAACATTGAAGGATGTACTCATGGACTACGCAGGCCCCACTAGTATGATCTGCATCATAATCCTGGAAGTCGAGTACACATCCTAAGGGCTTTATCAACATGTAACAAAGAGACATCATGTGTACATGTTAAGATAAAGACCAACCAGATAGCGCACTATCATGTCGAGTAAGAAAGTCCTCTATATATATGTCCCAGCATCCATTATAATATACATCTCATGTACAATAATGGCCTCTAGGGCATACATACAACTAACATAGCCTAACCCACATCCCTAGACCCCTATGAGAGCGGCATGTAACCCTACCAATTCTAGAGTTAGGAGACCCGATCTCAACTCCTTGAGATGGTCTTCCACTGGACTCTAGAACCCGGCTACTTGTGCTTCCCGCCTTAGGTCTATCCTAATGTGGAAACGTAAATAATACACTTCAATGGTGACATCATCCTCAACCCGGAAGTGCCCCAATAAAAGAATATTACATACAGATTTTACATGAATGAAAATAAAAACTTTCATCTCACATAAAACCCCCCCGGCTATTCAATCATGCTGATCCAATAAAACATATCACCAGCATCACATGATATCATATATAATCAACGTAAGTAAATATGCGTATCCTGAAGCTCGTTGACATATAGTAACAAGGTCGGGATACCCCATATATTACACTTACGGTCGCAGAAAAGAAATGAAAAACTGTAATAATTAGAATCCGCATTTCCTTAGACATCATAAACCCGGAATATCTCATATTCCGGATTTCATGCCTAACCAGATAAATCTTTTATTTTAGTCTCAAATTGAAAACACTTTTCAATTACTTAGACGGGGATTCAACAAGATTCCTGACTACATTATCGAATACTCGTCGGGAACTTTAGTAGATGGCTACACCCCGATGCCGTCGACGAAGTGCACTAAGGTGGAACACCGTGGCCGCAAGCACCCAAGTGGATGATTTTGGATTGGGGTTCTCCTACAATCACTTGGTCGGGGCTGTGAGGCCTGGCTATCTTGCGAAGTAATCCGGCGAGTATTCACATACTATACGCGATTGCGACGAAGTTTTGATCGGAATCAAAACTCTGTGGTAACCGATTATCCGAGACTAAAACACTAGATTCAAAAACACCAATTAGTTTTCACAAAACTAATTAAATGTGAATTCCAACCATTATAGCACATATCAAACTAAACCCAAAACGACGTTAAATTATGAATAAAAAACACCGTATTAGACCCTTAACCAAATTAACATCTCACGAAACTATGGGATAATCAAACATAACTTGAAACCCTAAAACAAAGCCTCTGGAACACCAAAAAAATTTGAGGACCAATCCTCTTAAGAAAACTGGCGAGGCCAGTTTTTTTGAGGGTTTCGCTGGCCATAGTTTGGGTAAAATGCCTCGAATTTTTCTGGTGTTAATAATACAACTAAAAAAGCTTTCTGCGCATGTTTAAAAAATTTTCAGAGGCCTTTTGAAAATTGATAGAAACTCAGGATTTCGAGTTATAGTTTCGGGTCTGTTTCATTTTCGTAGTTTTACAAACATCGTCTAATTTTCTAGTTTTGCCTTTGATACCATTGCAGGTCTACCCTAGCACCACCATGAGGTTTTAGTAGCATCAAGCATGCCAAATTTTAAAATTTCAAGGTGCTAAGTTAGACTAACCTAGGATTCTATAACTAGATGATTAGGGTTTAGCATGATATAAAGAAAACTACACTACAACCTTTGTAGATCGTGTCCTTCACTTCTAAAGCTCCGGGTTGTAGTCCATGCGACTCCACTAGGCTCCACTTCGAGTTGGTGCAAGCTCCCTTCCTGATCTTCACGCCAAAGACGATCCACCCGAAGCTCCGTAATCCAAGATACCTCTTCACTAAACTCTTTAGTCAAGGTAACACAATACATTTGATTGCTAATTAAGTATAGGATGGTGAACCAGGGGTTGTGTTTGCTCACTAGATATCTCACAAACTCAAGGTTTCACAACACATGTGAGGGATTTGAGCTTGGAGATGAGGCGAGGAAATATGGAGAGAGTAAGAGAGCAAGGGCTCAAGAATTGGCTAAGGCAAAAAAGATCTTAACTCAAGGAAGAAATGAGTGAAGTATGGCAACCCCTAAGTTCACACATTATTGATGCATGGAATAAAATCAATACAAAGATGCACCATGCTTCAATAGTGCAAACAAATGAGTAAACAAATATAAAAGCCTATACCGTAAATATCTCTCTAATTTCCACCTTTTATTTCATTTCTAATAATTAGAAATACATGCCATTCTTCAGATAATATATAAATATATATTAATATATATATTTCAAGATAAGCAAACAATTAGTGAGCACAAAATATTACTTTAAGATATAATTATATCAAATATAATATATATATCATATTATTAAATCAACACTTGATTTAATAATCCGGTTATATCACATATAACCGACTAATATTATTTATCTGTATTTCACATTATCAAATCAACACTTAATTCGATAATCCGGTTATATCACATATAACCTAACCGATAACAGATAACTGCCAGATTACAATACGGTATCATATATTCGTATGTAATCATACCCCCGCACATATGAGCATATGTGCCCTACTTCGTTTCGCTTGATCCAGGAAACTTCTGTGTGTAACTCTAAAGACTCGTAAATACGCCAGCAGTAGGTGATGATCACATCAATCACCTATAAGCAATCAGCATTACTAGCTGGACATAATGGCTACCCAGGTATTGAGCTATTAGAAGTTCAACAAGCAAGCTTATCCATACTCTCCATGAAGCCTATTAGTAATACTTACCGCACAGTCCGGTCACTTCGTCTGATATGTCGCATATTATGTCTTGGGGTGGAATCGTCAGACCCCAGTAACGTGATAAGTCATGCCGATGTCTGGCCTATAACGGTTCGAGAAACTACTGATAACTCTTATCAGAAAATCTCAGCAGCAGCCCTGACCATGGTTTTCAAGTTATAGTCAGTCGAGCACAGTGCAACATCAACCCCCAATACAAGGGGAGACGAAACCCCTCCTATTGCTCATTGCCTCCATATGACTCGGGACTGTACCCAAAATCCACCTGTTTGCATGATTCCTTTGAGCCGTGGTAGGGAGGAAATCAAAGTACGGTGGGAGACACACAAGTCTCTATGATGATCTCGGGTCTACAGACTACCCTATACCAATGTCACCAGAGGACTGCTATCTGACGATAGGTATACTATAAACTAGGAGTCCTCAGCAAGCCCTATTCTGTGTACCTATTCTCTAATGAGCACCTATGTACAATCTTTGATGTCAAACACCAATGGCTATTGGACCAACCATCGTCCTATACAGGGTCAAGAAACGTACACACTAGTCTACTCTGGAATATCGATGCCCTGACTCGATATTCTCTCGACTAGGAACAATTAAAGGATGTTCTTATAGACTACACAAGTCCCAGCAGTATGATCTCCATCATAGTCCTGGTAGTCAAGCAACATCCTAAGGGCTTTACCAATATGTGAAAGATAGACAGTATAAGAATACCAGTCTACATGTTAAGATAAAGGCAGCCAGATAGCACACTATCATGTCGAGCAAGAAAGTCCTCTATATATATATATCCAAGCATCCATTATAATATACAACAATGTACAATAATTGCCTCTAGGGCATACATATTCCTAACAGATTATATTTGTGGGAGCTGGGTAGTCGGTACGCACATCCTTAAAAGGTCCCTAGTTGTAGGAGTATCGAGACTAGGCATCAATATTCTGGAGTAGACAAATGTATACGTTTCTAGACCGTAAATAGGGGCGATGGTACGGTCCCTCAACCATTGGTCTTTCGCAGCTAAGATCGTATACAGGTGCTCACCGGGTATGAGTACACCGGACGAACTCGCCGATAACTTCCATATGGTACTATACCCATCGTCAGGTGGAAGTTCTCACATGACAAGAGTATAGGTTAGTCTTTAGACCTGAGATCATCATTTGTCTCGTATGATTTCCCACCATGCTTTGATCACTACCCTACCACAGCTCTACTGAGTCGTGAAAACAGGTTTTGGTTGGGTACAGTGCCGAGCCATACGGAGGCCGTGAGCGATTGTCGGGGATTCATCTCTTCTGGTATAGGGAGTCAATATCGCACTGTGTTCGATCGGTCAGGACCATAAAAACTTGGCTAAGGCAGTCGGGATTTATTTATAGGTTGATCAGTAGTTTCCCGGATTGGTCCTAAGCCGCATCGGCACGAATTATCGGGTTATTAGGGTCTGACGTTTACCACCCCTAGACCTGGTATGTGATACTCTTAGACGAAGAGACCACACTATATGGATATTGTCACAGATAGGCTCAGTATGGATCCGGATCAGTTTGCTCATCGGCCTTCCTTTTCGACAGGTACCCGGGTAGCCGTTACGTATAGCTAGTGCCGCTGACGTGCTTGTGGTTATGGATTTATCCAGTAACTCACTGCTGGCATACTGTCGATTCTTCAGAGTCCCACACAGAGGGTTTCCCTGTTTCAGGAGAAATGATGTAGTAGCAGTATTGGATACGTGCAGGGTTCCGATCGATTGATGTACTTTGTACCCGGACTTTCGATCAAATAGTTGGTAATACTAGCCGGCTCGGGTTTTGAGCCGGATTATTAAATCAGGTATTGATTTAATAATTTACATATATGTATTTCGATATGTATATTCTAGTATTACGTTCTTCGTGGTATTCTATTTCTTTAGGCATTCGTGTTTTTATCCGAATACAGGTATGTATATACGGTAGACTGTTATCCGTATTTTATTACGGATAACATTCTAGAAGGTGGACACCTCATTAGTCTTTTTCAATTTATTTGATAAATGGAAATGAGGTGTAAATTGAAGGAGAGGGAGGTATGGTGAGAGCCATGGCTTCAATAGTTGACAAATGAATTCTTTATTCATTTGTGAAAACTATTGAAACATGGTTGGACTTTTTTATTGATGGATATTGTTTTACAAAACAATTCCCATCTATTTTCTCTCATATGGTTGCTCATTTCTTTGGTGCTCACCATTTTTGCTTCATCTTTCTCTCCTTCTCTTGAGCTTCATCACCTTCATCATCTTTCTCTTCTCTACACTCCCATGTGTTAAGAAACAAGAGAAGAGGCAAGATAGAGATAGTTGAACACTTAGAACTTCACACTACATCCTAGTGTTCTTGGATTAGAATCACAAGTTCTCTAGTTGCTCCTATTGATACTTAGTTAGGAGCTAGAGCCATAAATCACATCCCTCGGATAGATCATCTACGACAAAGGAAGACCGGGGAACAAGCTCGATCGCAGAGAACCGATTGAGCGGGAAAAGAAGATCAAGCATATTCAAGGTGGCCACTAGGAGCACATGATGAAGAAAGAAGACCAAAGGACACGGATTGTAACGCTTCGAAAATCGTTTAGGCAGTTTTTCGGTAATCGGCTAAATTAGCAGTCTTTTCCGCAAAAAGTCAAAATAGGTATTTTTCATTATAGACCTAATTATACAAAATTTATATAAGATATTACTATAAATTCTTCACTAAAATGTCACTTAAAATTTTCTAGTTAATTAAAAAAATTTCCTTAATTAATTATTTTTAATATTATTTTAAGATTTTAAAATACATTTAATTAGTGATAAATACAAATTTAATTGGGTAAATTACACACTTAGGAAACATTATAAACTAAAATTTTGTGTTAATAAAATTTTATCAAGACTTTTCAAGATTTTTGTTCTATGGTTTAAAAATTTAATCAAAAATGGTTTAAAATGGTGTTTTTGTGTAAAAATTGATGTGATAGTCATTAATTGAGCTTGGGAAAGGCTTTTGGTGTAGAATTTTTCACACCATTCTCACACACACACCCTCCTCTACCTCCAAGACAAGCTCACTGCTGGAAACCCCATTTTCCCCTCTCTTTCTTGCTTCAAAATTGCTTCAAAAATCAACAAAAATCCACAAAAATACACAATTTTCTTCACTAATTCTAACCTAAATCCCATTCCACTTCTTCCCAAACCCTAATTTGTTTAAAAAGTGGAGAAAAGAGGTGTCTTGGAGGCTAGTGCAAACTAGGAATCATCACTTGTGAGGTATAATCCTAATCTAGTGTTTAATTGTGGTTTAAATTGGCTAGATTTAGTAGTTTTAGTGTGTAATTTGGTTATGAATTCTTGTTTAGGAAATTCTAGTAAAGATTTGGGGTTGTAATTAGGGTTTGTAGCATGGTTTATGGGTTTAAGTTAGGGTTTTGGCAATCTAGTTGGTTAGAATGGTTGTTTGTGCGATGTAGCGATCGCTACACCGTTAAATCGCGATAATTGCATCGATATTTCTATGCTAATGCTTACTAGATTTTCATGAATATTAGAAGGGGATATAATTACGATATATAGACTATATTTATAGCATCTCATACGACTTTTAGGGTGTGTGAATGCGGATTTTGATTTAGTCGGGTTTTAGTTTTGACGGTTGCTCCGAAACGGCGATTTTAGTTAAGGATTTAGCGATTTTCGTGTGTTTCCCGCACACCGAGCGCACGTTGTGCCAAACTTGTGAGCGTCGATCTTTTCATATTGTGAGTTGCATCATTTCAGGAATCTGTAATCTTATATTGTGTGTTATGCAATTCTAGGATCGGTCGCGGAAATATCGGACGCGGCGCGCAAAGGCAAGGCGGTGGTTGGATCGGATTAGCGAGGCATTCAGGTGAATAGATGTATTCATCTATGGGGAAAATCGTCTGGATGGCGCGAGGCACCCCCTAGTTAGGATTACTTTATTTCTTGCAACATATGCATTGTTAGTAGCTAACCCCCCCATTCACATTTCATACATTTATAACTACTCGTCTGCAAGATTTGCATAGGATATCCATATACACATGTGCGATATCACTTCGTAGGACATGAACACCATTACCATTGGCTCCTGTTGCACGCACACTATTCATGTGGCACACACGTCTTTGGTAATTGCCATGCCACGAGCACCATAGAACCTGTTTAGCTTAGTATCACCACTTGCATCATACATGATATATGAAATCGCATAGCATGTATATACCTCACATCACCATCATACTTACATTGATTTCTAGCCACAAATCACATCTCATACCTTGATGTCATAGACATTTATCATATACAACATGTTGGGTATTATGATTTTCTTGAGGATTTCAGTATTGCTGCGATTTATGGATTTTGGGGAAAACCGTAAGAATTTAACAAAAGCTTATATTTATCATTTTTAAAACAAAGTGCGGTTTTCTCGTGATGTATGTATGTAACGTTTTGAAAATCATTTTGGTGAAATTTCGGAAAATCGGTAAAATAAGGGTGTTTTCCGTAAAAAGTCAAAATACAAATATCTTTATTATAAAATTAAATATACATATTCTAGCTATGTAATTGCTATTAATTGGTGCTTATTGAGCCACTGGTGAAATTTCAAATTTTCTGAAAAAAAAATTTATTTTAATATTATTTTAAGCCGTCACTAATACATTTAATTAGGGAAAATTACAAATTGGAATGAGTTGAAACAAATTTTGTGCAACATAACACATTAAACAAAATTTTATCATGTGGTTTTTGAAATGAAATGATTTGCCAAAATGGTTTAGAAATTATTGGAGAAAAAGGCTTTAAAAAATAAGCAAATATGATATAATTGAAGAGTTAGGTGTTAATGTGAGTATGGGGCTAGGTTAATTATCTTTTTCTCACACACTCACCCACATTTCCTGCCAAATTCTGGCCGAGTACAGACCCCCCACCCCATTCTCATCTCTTTTTAGAAGAATAAAAGATTAATGAAAGCAATAAATTATTAAGGTATGGTGTTAGGTAATTGTGATGGACTTTTTGACCCCATTCTCTCTCCAATCACCTCACACTCTCTTCCCCTCCCCATTTGGCCGAGCCCCAATTCTGCAGCAGCCCTCTTCATGCCTCCACTTCTTTTCTCTTCAAAAATCCCTCCATTTTGCTTCAAAAATCCATCCAAAGTCTCACAATTTCACCATTTATCATTTACCCAATATTCTTTGACCCAAAGTGGTTTGGATTGAGGAGCAAGGAGGCATCTTTTGGAGGTCTAGATTTCATGTTGATCCATGGTTCATGAGATATAATTTTAACCTTATACTTATATTGTTGTTTAATTGCTTCAATGTTAACAATTTAGATGTTGAATTGGGTTTTATTGCAAATTTGGAAAATTCAAAACTAGGGTTTGAATTTAATTAGGGTTTTTATCATTAGTTTATGATTGTAATGAGGAGATTAACATGTAATTGTATGCAAAATCTAAGTTGGTTACTACTTGCTAATTTGTTAATTTAAAATTGTGATAATTATGCTAGTTTGCTAACTAGAGTTTTTGAAAAATTATCAAATACTTAGATTAAAATATAATTAAGTTTCCATGTCATTATAAATATTATATTGAGTAGTTTAATGCTTTCTGTTTATGAAAATCCAAGCTAAATTGTTGTTTGTGCATTTTTGCTATAAATTGTTAAAATTTGGGTATTTTGTAAACTAGAATTTTGGGGTTAATGAAATTTATTGGGATTAAATTATGGAAATTGTTTTTATGACTTATTTAAGATATTTAATAAGTATTATGGCCACTAGATTTGTTTAAACGTCGAGTCTTGTACTAAAACGGGTAATTTTTGCTTGCTAGATTTTCGGAAAAATGGCTTTTAAGGTGAAATTGGGCTTTTTGTGAATTTTAACCTATTTTATATTATAGTTAGTGTTCGTGGATGCGCAAATGAGTGTGTTTGGGTTTTCTCGATGGTTTGAGGTTTGTACATTGACATCGAGGGTTGGTTTGACTATTCTTGCATGCGTAGGCGATAGGTTTTGACCTATGCGTGATACGCGTGCCGATTTGATTTTCGTATGCCGTTTCGATTTCGAATTTGGTTTTAATGCGATACGGTGCGTTATGATATGTAGGTACCCTATGTAGACTTCGAGACGACAAACAAGCGCGTGGTGATGTCGGCACCAGCAAGCGAGGACCAGGTGAGTAGATTTATATCTACGGGGAGAAGTCGGGTGGATGGCGTATAGCACCCCGCAGTCGTGGTGATGTATATGAATACGTATACACACATATATTTTGATTATATATTATGTTGATATGAGACTTGATGATAAAAGGTAGATTCTAGGTGTGCATGGATTAGTTTAGTGTTAGTTGCGAAACCCTAGAGTAGTCCTTACACCCACACATGCACACACACACATGCATACATCTACGTTATTACCTGTGCGTATATGGGGAGATGTGTTTATGTGTTCACCTGGGTATGGGACTAGGTGTTCACATACTGGATTTGCGGATGATACTTGGGTTTGAGATGAGTCGATGACATTTGAGTTGAGACCGTGAGATCGGTGATATGGCAGGATTCGTACTTGAGATATGTCCTGATGTTATAGCGGATCTTTGAATGACAATGCCATGTGAATAGTGATATTAGTAGTGTACTAGAAATAGGTCAGTACCCCAGATGATGATCTTGATAAAGAGGATACCAGATGAAAAGTGTGATGAGTATAATATTGACCCGTACCCAGATTTGGGGATGTCGTACGACGGATTTACGTACGAGATATATATTGATGATTGATCCGCACTCTTGACTTAGGATGTCTGATTATAAATATGGTATCGGATATGATATTATTGAGGCGGGATCACCGACTAATATATATACAGGTATGTATACGTATCGACTTAGAGGTTAGGCGATTTCCTTACCTGTAGTTCAGCTTGTTAGTTCAGCCGTATAGTTTAGTGTAGTTGTTAGACTAGATTAGACTCCTACCTATTTCAAAACTAACGAATCGTGGGTATTTTAAAAGACAGGTCAAGGGATTCTACTGATATTTCAAAGGATGTAATTTTTCATAAAAACACCGTAGCCCTTATTTTCAAAACACCGCGATTCGTGTTATTTAAAAAGGCACTATTGTAGGACTTATATTAGGTTAATGCAGTTTGGTTATCGTTGTGTCTAATATTCAGCTCCCGCATATTATTGTTGTTGCTCCGCATCGCATACTTATTGTAATTCATATTTCATTATTAATATCATGCTGTTAGGATACTATCACCATTACCGATGATGCGTATGTACCACGTACACTTACTTGCCGGCTCACACACATATTCATCGGTAATTGCCATGTCACGTACACTTAGAAAATACTATTACATTGACATAGCCTGTTAGCTAATAGTTTAGACATGATATTAGTGTACTTGCCTTATATATTAGTTTAGACATTGTTGTTATTACCTGCTACTTCATGCATACTGTTATTCATTGTTATGCCGTATTCATGGATTCTCATGCATATATTAACTATTTTACATGTTATTGAGGTTTTGGATTTGGATTTCCATGAGATTTTCTGGATTTGGGGGAAAACCGCAAAATTTATACAAACTTCTTCTCTCTCTTTTTAAATGAAAAGCGCGGTTTTCCCATGATGTATAAGTCGTCCACCATGAGTTTGCTGATGGATTTTGAGACCCGATTCGAGGAGTTGGATGAACCGTTTTGGGTACATGGTGGGCCCGGTGCGGTATCCCGGGGCGAGAAGGTCGTGTTGTTGACGTTGAGCCTGGCAGGGGAGCACTACCGACCGGTGATTTTACCCGACGCGTCGGATATCCGGAGGATACCGTCGTGGTCTTGAGATAGATGGTAGGGGCCGGTCTGGACTGACGGCGCCCTAGATATTGTGATTGAGATTTTGAGATATTGAGGTACAGAGATTGTGATACTGAGATATCGAGATATTTGGACACTTGTTTTGTGTCGATGCTGGGCACTGTTTTATGCTGATTTCATTTATGGTACCTTATTTTTAAAATACAGAAATCTCACTGATTTATGAAAGCAGTTTTCTTCAGTACATGCATTCTGTTTCATGCATTCATACATCATCCATATGATACATTGCTACCTGAGGCACTGACACGGGCACATGGAATTATACTTGGGTTAGATATTTTCCCTAACCATTGTTATTGGTTGCTGGTTATATATTTGAGGATTATATATTATGACCGTATGACCTAGGATTGAATCATACATGCGATTTCTATTCGTAGATGTTTTTCTATTCACGAGTTGGCAACTCACCCCCGTTGTGCCCCAGTTCTTGCTGGTTTGCCGTACAGTTTTCATTACGGCTTTGCGGGCACAGTTTCGTTCGGGTGACTTGCTAGTAGGTGGGTTTTTGGTATCATACCCATCATATTACCTTGTATAATATTATTCAGTTGTATCTATTAAATTCCATCAACCAAACATGTGTTTATTTTGAGATAGAGACCAGTGATGTTATTCTTTCGATCTTAGAGTCGCGCGTTATATTTCTGTGGATTTCGTGTAGTTTTGAGTTTCCTTTGAGTTTTGATCCTCGCCCTTGGCGTTGTATATTATATTACTTGTGTGGTTGTGACCGTCGATTTACGAAGAGCTAGCTCCCGCTTGGGGATGCCTTTTATTGATTTCGTATACTATTCATGTTGTATCCCGTTTGGGGGCTAGTATTTACAAAGGAGACTCTGCCGAAATTTTCAAGAAATATTTGATGTTTTTTTTAAAATGCATAATTCGGCTTATGCTAATAAAACTACTTGATTTAAATTGGTTTTTCCTTCACTCTACTATTTTTCTTGGTTTGGATTTCTGGGTTTTCGGCTTACTTAGATTACGTACGTCTCGAGACATTTCATAGTTTAAGTGCCGGTCATGTTCCGTACTTTCGGGATGTGACAATGTATCATCCACCATGAGTTTTCATGTTTTCTGTTGGATTTCGAGACCCGATTCGAGGAGTGGATGAACCGTCTCGGGTACATGGTGGGCCCGGTATGGACCCCGGGGTAAGAAGATCGAGTTGTAGATGATGAGCCTGGCAGGGGAAGACTACCTACCGGTGATGTCTGGCGCGGCGGATATCCGGAGGATACCGACCGTTGTCGTGAGATTTGATGATATGGGCCGATCCGGACTAACGGAGCCCGATGTATTGAGACATTGATACAGTGAGACATTGAGACAGATGTGTTTTCATATTTGGTGTCGCTGCTTGACACGGGTTTCAGATGATTTCTTGATGGTATTTAGCTATTATACAGATATTCTTTTTCTAAAGTTAAGAATGCAGAACTCATAGCATTTAAAACACTTAAAGATTTAGTATTGACATTGCATACATGTGCATGCATACTAGAGGTATTACATCACATCTGGACATACATGCTGTGACGCATTTGCGTGCAATCTTACGATAGCCTTATTAGATGCTATATTCTACTCACGAGCTGGCAACTCACCCCCGTTGTGCCACAGTGTCTTACAGGTCAGACTCATGAGCCTAGTAGCGGCGGCTTATCTTATTAGTGATTTCTTTTGCTCAGACTCGTGACATTGCTTGTAGGTAGGTTGCGAGAGTACTTTTATCTCTTTTGTACTATTTTTGTATCTAGTATTCTCCATCTACCACTTCTTATGTGTATAAGCGACCTAGTGATGAGACTGTGAGATTTGTGTATATGTCGTTTCTTTTGGTCGGGCTCACTTGAGCCGACGTTGTGTTTTCTTGTATTTTGCATTTCTTTATGCTCTTTTCTTGATATTACATATATATATTGCGTGTGGTTGTGATCGGCCTTAGGCGAAGAGCTAGCTCCCGCTTGGGGATGCCATTTTGTGATTACAGATTATATATCTTATTGTACTCATTTAGGGGGATAGAATTTACAGAGGAGACTCTGCCGAAATTTTCGGAAATTTTTGATGTTTTTAAAAAGGGGTTCAATGTAACTTAATTGATTTCAAGTTGGTTTCATGAAAGGTTTTCCTTCACTCTCTTTTGATTTTGGTTTAGATTTTTCTGGGCTTTGGCTGACTTAGGTTACGTTATGCCTTTAGACGTCTCGTAATCTAAGTGCCAGTCACGTTCCGTACTTTCGGGTCGTGACAAAGTTGGTATCAGAGCATAGGTTTTACCTTTCTGAGTGTAGGACGACCTTGGTAGATGGTGTAGGTGACTTAAGAAGAATGGCGTAGCGTGGGTATGATCCGCGGCATACTTACGATACGGTACTCCGCCTAAGTCACCTTAGGACATAATTGCTTGTATTTCCTTTCTTGATTCCTTGCATTCCTTGATTCAATTGCAATGTTCTTATCGGTCATGTTTCTTATTCCAGCTTCTATGCCGCCAAAGACTACGAGAGCTCAGCGGGCTGCCGCTAGGGATGAGATTCGAGCGGGCTCTTCTGAGGCGAGGATCGAGCGGGATGATATGCCTACCTCTAAGGGTCATATTGATCCGCCTTATCCAGACCGTATTGCCAGATTAAAGGCCGGCATGCAGGAGTTGTGACAGATGATGGGATCTTTAGTTAAGTCCAGTCGGGCACAGAGGTCCGAGGACGTTCCTTCCACCGCACAGACCACGATTGTACCTGCTACACAGATGGTTTCTCCTGCTACTACGGAGACTATCCCTGTTTCACTACAGGAGTTCATGAGATTGAGACCTCCAGCTTTTACCTGTACGGATGCGACAGAGGGCCCACAGGCATTTCTTGATAGGATGGCTCGGATTTGCCATTCGTTGAGGTGTTCTGATGATAGATTAGTGGAGTTCACGAGTTTTCGTCTGGAGGGTCTTACCCAGACATGGTACGATTCAGTAGAGAGAGGCCGAGCTGCAGGTCTACCTTCTATGACCTGGGATGAGTTTACAGCTGTATTTCTTGCCCGTTTTCTTCCGGAAAGTGTCCGAGATGCTCGAACCCGTAGTTTTGAGTCTCTGCGCAAGACTCCTGTGTTAGTAATATGTATGCCCTAGAGGCCATTACTGTACATTGGATGTATATTGTAGTGGATGCTGGGACATATATAGGTAGGACTTTCTTGCTCGACATGATAGTACGCTATCTGGTTGCTCTTTATCTTAACATGTATACTTTCCGTCTCTCTGTTACATGTTGATAAAGCTCTTAGGATGTGTGCTCGACTTCCAGGAATATGATGTAGATCATACTAGTGGTGCCTGGGTAGTCCATGCGTACATCCTTCAATGTTCCTAATCATGGGAATATCGAGACGGGGCATCGATATTCCAGAGTAGACTAGCGTATATCTTCTCGACCCATGTGATGGGCGATGGATGATCCCATATCCATTGGTGTTTGACATCAAAGATGGTATGCGGGTGCTCAGTGGAGACTGGGTACACTGAACGGACTCGCCGAGAACTCCCAGATGGTATTATACCTCACGTCAGATGGCAGTTCTCTGGTGACACTGGTACAGCTTAGTCTGTTGACCCGAGATCGTCATAGAGTCTTGTGTGTCTCCCACTGTGCTTTGATTTCCACCCTACCACGGCTCTACTGAGTCGTGCAAACAGGTGGTTTTTGGGTACAGTCCCGATTCACATGGAGGCAATGAGCGATAGGAGGGGATTCGTCTCTCCCGGTATTGGGGGTTGATGTTGCACTATGCACGACTGGCCATAACTGGAAATCCCTGGCTAGGGTTGCTGTGATATACTGGTAAAAGTTATCAGTAGTTTCACGAATGTTATGGACCTTATACTGGCATGACTTATCAAGCTATCGGGGTCCGACGTTTACCACCCCTAGGCGAGATATGCGACATATCAGACGAACAGACCGGACTGTACGGTAAGTGTTACTGGTTGGATTCACAGGAGTGTGAGCAGGCTTGCTCGTTGATCTTCTGATTGCTCAATACCCGGGTGGCCGTTACGTTTAGCAGACCGCTTGCGGCTTGTGGGTGTTTGATATGATCATCACCTGCTGCCGGCGTATTGACGAGTCTTTAGAGTCCTACACAGAGGTTTCATGGCTTAAGCGAAATGAAATAGGAGCGCATATGAGATATGTGCGGGACTGAGAATAATGCGTGTATGTGATACCGTATTATATTTTCGCGATGAATGTATCGATTGGTTGTGTGCGATATAACCTAGTTATCGAATCGAGGATTGATTCGATAAGTCGATACATTAGATATTAGACGGTCATATGCGATATGACCGGATCGTTAAATCAAGTGTTGATTTAATGATTTAATGTATAATTATATATATTTGATATATTACTTTACATTAACTAGTATTGGTTCACTTAAGATTATTTTCTCACTTGATTGTGCACATTATATATATGATATATGTTTGTGCACTTGTTTGTATCATGTTTGATGATACATGCAAACTTGGGTGGGTGTATTGTAACGTTTTGAAAATCGTTTCGGTGAAATTTCGAAAAATCGGTAAAATAAGAGGGTTTTCTGTAAAAAGTAAAAATACAAATATCTTATTATAAAAATTAAATATACATATTCTAGATATGTAATTGCTAGTATTTGGTGTTTATTGAGCCACTGGTGAAATTTCAAATTTTCTGAAAATAATTATTTTAATATTATTTTTAAGCCGTCACTAATACATTTAATTAGGAAAAATTACAAATTGGAATGAGTTGAAACAAATTTTGTGCATCATAACACATTAAACAAAATTTAAACATGTTTTTGAAATGAAATGGTTTGCCAAAACGGTTTAGAAATTATTGAAGAAAAAAGGCTTTTTTTGGTGAAATTAGCGAAAAGTTGCAATTTGGTAACTTGAGGGGGGTCTTTTTGCATAGAATTTTTTTGTTCACTCTCTCAAAACCTCACCCCTCACTTTTGGCCGGCCCCACCTCTGCGGGACAGCCACTTTCCCCCCACTTTTGGCTTTAATTCATGTGAGGAAATTGTTTTATAAAGAGGTATGGATATTGGGTTGACTTTGATAATTCCACATGCACCCACACCCACTCTCTCTCTCTCCCTTTCCCCACTTCTGCTGTCCAAATTCAGCAGCTCTCCCATTTGTTTCTCCTCTCATTCTCTTCAAAAAAAATCTTCACAAATTCATCAAAAATCAAAGTATAACCTCACAAAATCATAATCCAATCTCTACCCATTTCTTTTTGGCCTATTCTAGTATGGATTGTGGTGAAAAGAGAGCAAATTGGTGGCCAAGATTTTTATGCTAGATCTCTAATTAAGTAAGGTATAATCTTAGCATTTTACTTAAGTTATTGTTTAATTACTTGAATCTAGCTATTATGTGTTTAATTAGAGTTCTAAATTTGAAGTTTGAAATTTAAAGAAAAGGGAATTGAGAGTAAGTTAGGGTTTTTATCATGTGTAAAGGTTTGCAAGGTGTAGTTTAACATTTTTAGGAATACTAAAGCTAAGCTACTTGCCATATTGCAAGATTGCTACATTTCAATTGTCCAAATTGCTTAAATTGCAAACTAGATTTTTGTAAACCATGAATTTGATTAAGAGAAAAATGTAATTAGGTTTTTCATGACTTCATTAACATTATAAAATGTAGTTTAATGTTTTAGATCATGCAAATCCAAGCTAGATTGTTGTATGTGCATTTTTGCAATAAAATTGTTAAAATTGGTTAATTTGTAAATTAGAATTTTGGGGCTAATGAAATTTAATGAGATTAAATTATGGAAATGGTTTTTATGACTTATTTAAGATGTTTAATAAGTATTATGGCCATTAGAATTGTTTAAACATCGAGTTTTGTACTAAAACGGGTAATTTTTGCTTGCTAGACTTTTGGAAAAATGGCTTTTAAGGTGAATTTGGGGTTTTTGTAAATTTTAACCTATTTTATATTATAATTAGTGTTCGTGAATGCGCAAATGAGAGTGTTTGGGTTTTTCTCGATGGTTTTACGTTTGTACATCGACATCGATGGTTGGTTTGGCTATTCTTGCATGTGTAGGCGATAGGTTTTGACCTATGCGTGATGCGCGTGCCGATTTGATTTTCGTATGCCGTTTCGATTTCGAATTTGGTTTTAATGCGATACGGTGCGTTATGATATGTAGGTACCCCATGTGGACTTCGAGACGACAAGAAAGAGCGTGGCGACGTCGGTACCGGCGAGCGAGGACCAGGTGAGTAGATTTATATCTACAGGGAGAAGTCGGGTGGATGGCGTATAGCACCCCCGCAGTTCATGGTGATGTATACGAATACGTATACACACATATATATATATTGTTTATATATTGTTTGAGTATATTGATGATAATATGGATATTTGGGTTTCTTGGATATTTAGTGTCGCGAAACCCTAGAGTAGTGGTCGCACCCCGCATGCATACACCAACCCATACTTGCATACATTCTTCTTCCATTTGTGTTTACGGGAATATATATATAGTTATGTGTTCACATGGGTATGGGACTATGTGTTCACGTACGGATTTGAGGATGATACTTGGGATTGAGATGAGTCGATGAGATTTGTGTTGAGGTTGTGATATCGGTGATATGGCAGGATTCGTACTTGAGGTACGTCCTGGTGTTATAGCGGATCTTGGGGTGGCGATACGGGTGAATAGTGTTATAAATAAAATGGTCGACATGTGATCGTGATATGAGGCATGATATGCTAGGATATTGATATTAGGCCGTATCGGGCGATGTATACCCCTTGATGATGATATGTGCTGACGATATCAGTTTGTACGAGATTGTCGATCAGTAGTCAGATCATGAGTATATTGAGGATATTAGTATTGTACTAGACATAGGTCAGTACCCTAGACTATGATCTTGGATAAAAAGGATACCAGAGGAATTGTGTGAGGAATATGATATTGACCCGTACCAAGATTTGGGGATGCCATACGACGGATTTACGTACGAGCTATATCTTGATGATTGATCCGCACTCTTGACTTGGGATGTCTGATTATAGATATGGTATCGGATATGATATTATTGAGGCGGGATCACCGACTAATATATATACAGGTATGTATATGTATCGACTCAGATGTTAGGCGGTTTCCTTACCTGTAGTCTAGCTTGTAGCTTAGCCCTTTAGTTTAGTTAGTTGTTAGATTAGATTCGGTTCCTACCTATTTCAAAGCTTACGAATAGTGCGTATTTTAAAAGACAAGTCAAGGGATTCAACGGATATTTCAAAAAACTTATCTTTTCTTAAAAACACCGTAGCCCCTATTTTCAAAACCCTACGATTCGTGTTATTTCAAAAGGCACCATTGTAGGACTTATATTAGGTTAATGCAGATTAGTTATCGTTGCGTCTAGTATTCAGCTCCCGCTCATTATTGTTGTTCGCTCCGCATCACATGCTTATATTATGCTTCATATTCTACTGTTGATATCTTGTGGTTAGGACACCAGCACCATTACCGATGATGCGTATGTACCACGTACACTTACTTGCCGGCTCACACACATCTTCATCGGTAATTGCCATGTCACGTACACTTAGAGAATATTATTTCTTCATTTAGCTTGTTAGCTAGTAGTTTTGACATGATATTAGTGTACTTGCCTTATATGTTAGTTTAGACATTGTAGTTATTACATGTTACTTCATGCATACTGTTATTCATTGTTATCCCGCATTCATGGATTCTCATGCATATATTCACTTTTTACGTGCTATTGAGGTTTTAGATTCGGATTTCCATGAGATTTTCTGGATTTGGGGAAAACCGCAAAATATATACAAACTTCTTCTTTCTCTTTTTAAATGAAAAGCGCGGTTTTTCCTATGATGTATGAGTCGTCCACCATGAGTTTGCTGATGGATTTCGAGACCCGATTCGATGAGTTGGATGAACCGTTTTGGGTACATGGTGGACCCGGTAAGGTACCCCGGGGCAAGAAGCTCGTGGTGATGACGATGAGCATGGCAGGGGGAGACTACCTACCGGTGATTTTACCCGACGCGTCGGATATCCGGAGGATACCGTCGTGGTCTTGAGATGGATGGTAGGGGCCGGTCTGGACTAACGGCGCCCTAGACATTGAGATTGAGACATTGAGATTTCGAGATATTGAGGTACTGAGATTTGATGATACAGGCCAGTCCGGATAGCCGGAGCCTGAGGTTTTGAGACATTGAGATTTATGTTTTGTGTCGATGCTAGACACTGTTGATGCTGATTTCATTTATGATACCTCATTTTAAAAATACAAAGGAAATCTCACTAAATTATGAAAACAGTTTCTTTATTTACATGTATTTTGTTTTCATGCATTCATACCTCATTCATATGATATATTGCTACCTGAGGCACTGACACGGGCATATGAGATTACACTCGGGTTAGATATCACCCTAGCCATTGTTACAGGATGCATGTTATACATATATTTTAGGATATATTATGATCATTGACCTAGGTTGCGTTATTTATGCGATTTCTATTCGTAGATGTTTTTCTACTCACGAGTTGGCAACTCACCCCCGTTGTGCCACAGTTCTTTGCAAGTTTTGCCGTACAGGTTTCATTACGGCTTTGCTGGCACTGCTTCTTTCGGGTGACTTGCTAGTAGGTGGGTTTATGGGTATCGTACCCATCATATACTTGTATAATATTATTCAGTTGTATCTAGTAAATTCCATCAACCAAATATGTATTTATTTTGAGATAGAGACCAGTGATGTTATTCTTTCGACCTTAGAGTCGCGTGTTATATTTCTGTGGATTTCTTGTGGTTTTGAGTTTCCTTTTGAGTTTTTGATCCTCGCCATTGGCGTTGTATATTATATTTCTTGTGTGGTTGTGACCGTCGATTGACGAAGAGCTAGCTCCCGCTTGGGGATGCCTTTTATTGATTTCGTATACTATTCATGTTGTATCCCGTTTGGGGGCAGTATTTACAAAGGAGACTCTGCCGAAATTTTCAGGAAATATTTGATGTTTTTAAAAAGGCATAATTCGGCTTATGCTATTAAAACTACTTGATTTAAATTGGTTTTCCTTCACTCTGCTACTTTTCTTGGTTTGGATTTCTGGGTTTTTCGGCTTACTTAGATTACGTACGCCTCGAGACGTTTCGTAGTCTAAGTGCCGGTCATGTTCCGTACTTTCGGGTCGTGACAAAGTTGGTATCAGAGCGTTAGGTTTTACCTTCGGAGCGTAGGATGACCCTTGGTTGATGGAATAGGTGACTAAAGTAGAGTGACGTACCGTAGGTATGTTCCGCGGCATATTTACGATACGCTACTCCATTTAAGGAGCCTTATGATGTACATTTCTTTGCTCAGTTTTATATTCATTCCGATCTAGCCTCATCAGTACCAGTTATGGTTTTGCTGCCACGATTACGGGCAGGGAGAGCTACGGCTAGGGTTGCGTTCAGTATGAGCTCGTCAAGAACGAGGACTGACCAGGGCATGATTCCGGCGACACACGATTGCAGAAATGTGTCTTTTCATTGTGTCTTCGCGCCACGAGCGTTGGGTGGATTGCTGTATGAGATTACTCGGATGTGCCGATTTGCACTAGAGGATTGAGCCACTGATAGAGGCCAGCCAGATTTTGATGACCATTGAAGTATTGCTTACTCCTGATGATTGAGGCACCGTTCAGCATGCAGACGAGCGAGCCAGTATTGCTGCGGACGACGAGATATCGCCCCAGATGTTGGAGCTATTGCAGTACGAGTAGTATGAAGAGATGACAGGAGGTCGCTAGTCACCCGATGATGAATGACTAGGACAGGTGGTTCGTTCGCCTACCCCGATGCGAGGTCATCAGATAGATTGATTCCAGCTAGAGACGACTTCACTCAGAGACGTTGAGAGTCGACATAGACGATCGAATGTCAGAAACCTATTATTCTAAGTTTAAAGTATTCATAAAGACATGCAGGCAATTCTATGGACCCTCTAGAAGAATGAAACCCTAACTCGACTTAATGACCGTGTGAAAGCCTTTGAACCTTCAGGTTTGCCGCAGTTTTACGGCGCCATTAGTGAGGCTTGGGTTTGCCCTTCTACGGCTGGACCACCGATGCTGTGTTATGTACTCGATACTATTAAACTGTGCCCAAGATGTTGAGCTCTTGGGGGATTATGAGGTTTTGACAAATCGATCGGATGGTTCGACTTCATTCGGATGCTAGGTGGTGAGATGCATTCTTGGGAGACTCCAGATACATGGATAGCCGTTGGAGCTCAGTCCATGCAGCCACGACGAGACGAGTCCGAAGCAGTCGACATTAGAGAAAGTGGAAGTAAGAGGTTCGTACGAGATCTTGATGAGACGACGTTCCACTCCGCCGATATCAGAGATGTGATACGCATGCCGAGGCACTGTACTTGGATATACCTTCCAGAAGGAGTCGCAATGAGTATGCAGCCGTTCCGGAACAAGAAACCAATATAGTAAAGCACGATGACTTCCGGACAGTTCGGCAGAGACGAGATTTGGGAGAGATCTCGACAGGACCTTTCTGGGATGAATTACGAGAAGAATTGGACCCAGGAGTGGTCGTGTTATGCACACCGGCAGGCCAGAGTTCAGGATCGTCGATGAGACATGCTATGAGTGACCACGACAGTTGGCCAGAGATTTTTGGAGGATGTGCTTAAGCGGGACTATTCCGCCATACTTGATTTTTTGGTATTTTGAGCGATCTATTCGCATGATTTGATTTTGATGATTGAGTTTCATGATATTGTTTTCATGCACCATGATTGCACCTACTGAGTATTTACGATTTTTGCACAGTTGTTGCACTTGAGATAGTTTGCGTGCCTTGGTTTCTCATGTTTGTGATTATATGGATTTTATACAGTTGAGTTGATTTGTACGTATATACGCACACGATTTGGTTTTTGCACTCGGTATAGTTCATATATGCTTGCAGTGCAGTGTTACGTATGTTATGCATTTAGATGTACTGGACTTCGATTTCGATGGTGATGTGCGATATTTGTTTTGTGCACCTTGTGCACGTGATTGGATTTTGCGCGTATTCGGCACTTGATATTGGATTTCATGATTTCGTGCACGATGGATGCACCTGATTTGGATTTTCGCGCATGTTGGGCGCATGTTTTGAGGTGCGATTTTGGTGCAAATCATATGCACTAAATCGAGATTCTTCGTGCATGTCAGATGCACCTGATTTTGCTGTCAGGCACACGCATTGCCTACGACAGATGCTTTGTGCACACCCAATGCACTTAGATCTTGTTTCTGTGCACTTGTATGGCACGTATATGGATTTTGATTTCCGTGCGCACCAGACGCATGTAGTATTCATACGCGTATTTGGGATTGATTTTTCCTATAGAGCAGTATGTTTTTATGATATTTGCTATGTGTTTTCGTACTGGGCAGGACTAGTCAGAGGACAGTACCTGAATATATTTGGCATTCATTTCCTTCAGATATTTACATATATAGATTTGATATTTACATGTATAGTTTCGAGTTATATCATATTGGTTTTGTATTGGATTTGACATTTGTGTCTTTACCGTGACTCCGATGATTGCGGGATGCTTGACGGAGTTTTGATTTTGAGTTATCTGCTCATTATTCATGCGCATGTATTGCGCTATGATGCGTTTTATGTACTTATGATTTCGGAGCCCGACGACTTGATGGTTTTTCTTAGATGTTTTATATTTGGGGGGAGTTTGAATTTAAATTCGGGGACCGAATTTCTTTAAGGGGGGAAGATTGTAACGTTTTGAAAATCGTTTCGATGAAATTTCGAAAAATCGGTAAAATAAGGGGGTTTTCTGTAAAAAGTAAAAATACAAATATCTTATTATAAAAATTAAATTTACATATTCTAGCTATGTAATTGCTAGTATTTGGTGTTTATTGAGCCACTGGTGAAATTTCAAATTTTCTGAAAATAATTATTTTAATATTATTTTTAAGCCGTCACTAATACATTTAATTAGGAAAAATTACAAATTGGAATGAGTTGAAACAAATTTTGTGCATCATAACACATTAAACAAAATTTAAACATGTTTTTGAAATGAAATGGTTTGCCAAAACGGTTTAGAAATTATTGAAGAAAAAACACTTTTTTTGGTGAAATTAGCGAAAAGTTGCAATTTGGTAACTTGAGGGGGGTCTTTTTGCATAGAATTTTTTTGTTCACTCTCTCACAACCTCACCCCTCACTTTTGGCCGGCCCCACCTCTGCTGGACAGCCACTTTCCCCCCTCTTTTGGCTTTAATTCATGTGAGGAAATTGTTTTATAAAGAGGTATGGATATTGGGTTGACTTTGACAATTCCACATGCACCCACACCCACTCTCTCTCTCTCCCTTTCCCCATTTCTGCTGTCCAAATTCAGCAGCTCTCCCGTTTGTTTCTCCTCTCATTCTCTTCAAAAAAATTCCTCACAAATTCATCAAAAATTAAAGTATAACCTCACAAAACATAATCCAATCTCTACCCATTTCTTTTTGGCCTATTCTAGCATGGATTGTGGTGAAAAGAGAGCAAATTGGTGGCCAAGATTTTCATGCTAGATCTCTAATTAAGTGAGGTATAATCTTAGCATTTTACATAAGTTATTGTTTAATTACTTGAATCTAGCTATTTTGTGTTTAATTAGAGTTCTAAATTTGAAGTTTGAAATTTAAAGAAAGGGGAATTGAGAGTAAGTTAGGGTTTTTATCATGTGTAAAGGTTTGCAAGGTGTAGTTTAACATTTTTAGGAATGCTAAAGCTAAGCTACTTGCCATATTGCAAGATTGCTACATTTCAATTGTCCAAATTGCTTAAATTGCAAACTAGATTTTTGTAAACCATGAATTTGATTAAGAGAAAAATGTAATTAGGTTTTTCATGACTTTATTAACATTATAAAATATAGTTTAATGTTTTAGATCATGCAAATCCAAGCTAGATTGTTGTATGTGCATTTTTGCTATAAAATTGTTAAAATTGGTTAATTTGTAAACTAGAATTTTGGGGCTAATGAAATTTAATGAGATTAAATTATGGAAATGGTTTTTATGACTTATTTAAGATGTTTAATAAGTATTATGGCCATTAAAATTGTTTAAACATCGAGTTTTGTACTAAAACGGGTAATTTTTGCTTGCTAGACTTTCGGAAAAATGGCTTTTAAGGTGAATTTGGGGTTTTTGTAAATTTTAACCTATTTTATATTATAATTAGTGTTCTTGAATGCGCAAATGAGAGTGTTTGGGTTTTTCTCGATGGTTTGACGTTTGTATATCGACATCGAGGGTTGGTTTGGCTATTCTTGCATGTGTAGGCGATAGGTTTTGACCTATGCGTGATGCGCGTGCCGATTTGATTTTCGTATGCCGTTTCGATTTCGAATTTGGTTTTAATGCGATACGGTGCGTTATGATATGTAGGTATCCCATGTGGACTTCGAGACGACAAGCAAGAGCGTGGCGACGTCGGTACCGGCGAGCGAGGACCAGGTGAGTAGATTTATATCTACGGGGAGAAGTCGGGTGGATGGCGTATAGCACCCCCGCAGTTCATGGTGATGTATACGAATACGTATACACACATATATATATTGTTTATATATTGTTTGAGTATATTGATGATAATATGGATATTTGGGGTTCTTGGATATTTAGTGTCGCGAAACCCTAGAGTAGTGGTCGCACCCCACATGCACACACCAACCCATACTTGCATACATTCTTCTTCCATTTGTGTTTACGGGAATATATATATAGTTATGTGTTCACATGGGTATGGGACTATGTGTTCACATACGGATTTGAGGATGATACTTGGGATTGAGATGAGTCGATGAGATTTGTGTTGAGGTTGTGATATCGGTGATATGGCAGGATTCGTACTTGAGGTACGTCCTGGTGTTATAGCGGATCTTGGGGTGGCGATACGGGTGAATAGTGTTATAAATAAAATGGTCGACATGTGATCGTGATATGAGGCATGATATGCTACGATATTGATATTAGGCCGTATCGGGCGATGTATACCCCTTGATGATGATATGTGCTGACGATATCGGTTTGTACGAGATTGTCGATCAGTAGTTAGATCATGAGTATATTGAGGATATTAGTATTGTACTAGACATAGGTCAGTACCCTAGACTATGATCTTGGATAAAACGGATACCAGAGGAATAGTGTGAGGAATATGATTTTGACCCGTACCAAGATTTAGGGATGCCGTACGACGGATTTACGTACGAGCTATATCTTGATGATTGATCCGCACTCTTGACTTGGGATGTCTGATTATAGATATGGTATCGGATATGATATTATTGAGGCGGGATCACCGACTAATATATATACAGGTATGTATATGTATCGACTCAGATGTTAGGCGGTTTCCTTACCTGTAGTCTAGCTTGTAGCTTAGCCCTTTAGTTTAGTTAGTTGTTAGATTAGATTCGGTTCCTACCTATTTCAAGGATTGCGAATCGTGCGTATTTTAAAAGACAAGTCAAGGGATTCTACGGATATTTCAAAAAACGTATCTTTTCTTAAAAACACCGTAGCCCCTATTTTCAAAACCCTACGATTCGTGTTATTTCAAAAGGCACCATTGTAGGACTTATATTAGGTTAATGCAGATTAGTTATCGTTGCGTCTTGTATTCAGCTCCTGCTCATTATTGTTGTTCGCTCCGCATCACATGCTTATATTATGCTTCATATTCTACTTTGATATCTTGTGGTTAGGACACCAGCACCATTACCGATGATGCGTATGTACCACGTACACTTACTTGCCGGCTCACACACATCTTCATCGGTAATTGCCATGTCACGTACACTTAGAGAATATTATTGCTTCATTTAGCTTGCTAGCTAGTAGTTTTGACATGATATTAGTGTACTTGCCTTATATGTTAGTTTAGAAATTGTAGTTATTACCTGTTACTTCATGCATACTGTTATTCATTGTTATCCCGCATTCATGGATTCTCATGCATATATTCACTTTTTCCGTGCTATTGAGGTTTTGGATTCGGATTTCCATGAGATTTTCTGGATTTAGGGAAAACCGCAAAACATATACAAACTTCTTCTTTCTCTTTTTAAATGAAAAGCGCAGTTTTTCCTATGATCTATGAGTCGTCCACCATGAGTTTGCTGATGGATTTCGAGACCCGATTCGAGGAGTTGGATGAACCGTTTTGGGTACATGGTGGACCCGGTAAGGTACCCCGGGGCAAGAAGCTCGTGGTGATGACGATGAGCATGGCAGGGGGAGACTACCTACCGGTGATTTTACCCGACGCGTCGGATATCCGGGGGATACCGTCGTGGTCTTGAGATGGATAGTAGGGGCCGGTCTGGACTGACGGCGCCCTAGATATTGAGATTGAGACATTGAGATTTCGAGATATTGAGGTACTGAGATTTGATGATACAGGCCAGTCCGGATAGCCGGAGCCTGAGGTTTTAAGATATTGAGATTTATGTTTTGTGTCGATGCTAGACATTGTTGATGCTGATTTCATTTATGATACCTCATTTTAAAAATACAAAGGAAATCTCACTAAATTATGAAAACAGTTTCTTTATTTACATGTATTCTGTTTTCATGCATTCATACCTCATTCATATGATATATTGCTACCTGAGGCACTGACACGGGCATATGAGATTACACTCGGGTTAGATATCACCCTAGCCATTGTTATAGGCTGCATGTTATACATATATTTGAGGATATATTATGATCATTGACCTAGGTTGCGTTATTTATGCGATTTCTATTCGTAGATGTTTTTCTACTCACGAGTTGGCAACTCACCCCCGTTGTGCCACAGTTCCTTGCAAGTTTTGCCGTACAGGTTTCATTGCGGCTTTGCTGGCACTGCTTCTTTCGGGTGACTTGCTAGTAGGTGGGTTTATGGGTATCGTACCCATCATATTACTTGTATAATATTATTCAGTTGTATCTAGTAAATTCCATCAACCAAATATGTATTTATTTTGAGATAGAGACCAGTGATGTTATTCTTTCGACCTTAGAGTCGCGCGTTATATTTCTGTGGATTTCTTGTGGTTTTGAATTTCCTTTTGAGTTTTTGATCCTCGCCAATGGCGTTGTATATTATATTGCTTGTGTGGTTGTGACCGTCGATTGACGAAGAGCTAGCTCCCGCTTGGGGATGCCTTTTATTGATTTCGTATACTATTCATGTTGTATCCCGTTTGGGGGCAGTATTTACAAAGGAGACTCTGCCGAAATTTTCAGGAAATATTTGATGTTTTTAAAAAGGCATAATTCGGCTTATGCTATTAAAACTACTTGATTTAAATTGGTTTTTCCTTCACTCTGCTACTTTTCTTGGTTTGGATTTCTGGGTTTTTCGCTTACTTAGATTACGTACGCCTCGAGGCGTTTCGTAGTCTAAGTGCCGGTCATGTTCCGTACTTTCGGGTCGTGACATGTATACTTTAATCCATGTTTAGGTTTAATGGTTAAGGTTTTAAATTATTTACTTATTCATTTTATTTATTTTTTTGGCAAAAACAAAATGGTTTCTTTCTTTGCTTCATGAAACTTCTTAGCATCTTCGAAAGTATTGACCATTTTGTTTTTTCCTTAACCCAACCATTACATCCTAACCATAGTTTATTCTCTACACTTGTTACTCTCACCATGGTTGCATTATGATAAGATTACATGATTTATTATTATTAATCAATTGATTTTATCATTCATAATATATTCTTCTTCTTTTCTTCTTCTTCAAAAAAGAAAAAGAAAGTTTGCAACCTCTAATGGTGCCATGAGATTTAAAGTGAGAAATCCAAATCTAAAGTCAACCCACTTCCTATTTCTTCATCCTCTACCACTTGCCATGTAGTATAGGGTGTTTTCTTCACAAGTTTCATGACTTGGTGAAGTTGGAGCTTGATCTTGAGTTGCCTCGACGTAGATCATCTTCGCATCGAAGTCGACGACCTAGCCCGATCATTTCTCCGACGAAACCATCAACAGAGTCCGAGATCCAATGATCGCAGCGGAGGAACGTCATCACGGAGCTATGGAGGTGGAGGACCGGATCTACAAAGGATGTATTTTCCGTTCACTCTTAGTTAAGTTGTTAACTAGCATCTTTATTACCTTACCTCTAGTCAACGATCCGTATTTGGGTTTCTCGGCACATAGAAAATTTGAATTGGCCATATTTGATCTGTTGTGAAACCTCATGGGTGTGCCTAGGAACCCTACAGTGGTATCAGAGCCTAGCTAGAGCCTTAGGCGATGTGTAGACGATGTTAGAAATCCGATCGAACCCCGAAACCCTAACTTTTAACCCTCTCTGGACTTTTTCTGAAAAAGTGGATTTTTCCAAATTAAAAATATCCAAAAAAGTTCAGCAGGAAATTGTATGAGTTACCGTGCAGCACGTGACCCTAACTCGACCAACCGCCGTGGAACCGCGGCCCCACCCCTGCTTTTGCGGCGGTTCCGCGGCCATTCTGGTGAGTTAGGCCACGTGGTTTGCACAGTAATTTGTGTCTGGAGGTGCTGTATTTTATGAGAATTTTTAATATTCACTCAAGAGTTGAGTTTTCTGGGTTGTATTGGGGACTCGGTGTTTCGATCGGAAGTCTAATTTCGTCAATGGGTTTTTCCGATTATTTTAGAATATGTTAAAAAGGTTCAACCGGATATAAATACCCACTTTTTCCCCTGTCGGGAAATTTCCAAGTGTTGGATCTTTCCGTGGTATAAAGACGTTGACCCTCTAGAAGACAACAAACCTTAACTCGATTATGTGACCGTCTTGAACTGCCCTTTGAACCTTCGGGTTTGGGACAGTACGGCGTGCCACATGTGAGGCGTTGGCTTGACCCTTCTACGGCTGGACCGTTGGTACTGTGGCATGAAATGGATGTTTTTGAACTTATTTCAAGAGTTGAGCTGTTTCGGGAAAACTTGGGTGTTTGAATGTTCGATCGGAAAGTTTAACATTTTCTATTTATCTGGAATGTGATACAATATTTGGAATCCACAAGTAGTTATGAGATTACTGATTTGAATGTTATAAACATAGCACTTTAGTCTCACTTGATCGGTTGCCATGGAATTTTGATGCGATCAAAAGTCCGTCGCAATCACATAGCGTACGTGGATACTCGCCGGGTAAACTTAATAGGCAGCTACACCCTATAGCCCCGACCAAGTGACTGTAGGAGAACCCTGTCGCCGAAAGCATCCGTCCGGGTGCTCGCGGCAGCGGTGTTCCTCCTTGGTGCACTTCGTCGACGGCATAGGGGGTGCGGCCGTCTACTAAAGTTTGCGACGAGCATTCGATCAAAATGCCGGGAATCTTGTTGAATTGCCCGACTTGTTATTGAAAAGTGTTTTCGATAATGAGACTAAAATGCGGGGTTCATAATAGTTAGGCATGCGATGTCTAAGGAATTCCTTGGTTAGGCATGCGATGTCTAAAGAGTTTGCGGATTCCAACTGTTGTAGTTTTACACTTTCTTTTTCTGCGACCGTAAGTGTAATATGTGATATCGCCGGTTTCGTTGGTATATGTCAACGACAATTGGGATGGGCATATTTACTTACGTTTATGACATGTGATGTTATGTGTTGCTGGATATGTTATATTGGATCATCGTGTTTGAATAGTCGGGGGTTTTTATGTGAGACGAGTGTTTTTCATTTTCATTCATGTAAAAAATTGTATGTAATATTCTTTTTTTGGGGCACTTCCAGGTTGCGGAAGATGTCACCGTTGATGTATATTATTTACTTTTCCGCATTAGGATAGACCCAAGGAGGGAGCACAAGTAATCGGGTTCTAGGGTCCAGTGGGAGACCAACTCGACGAGTCGAGTCCGGGTCTCCTAACCCTAGAATTGGTAGGGTTGCTTGCCGCTCTCGTAGGGGTCCAGGGGTGTGGGATTGGCTATTCATCGCGACCGTGGAATCCGTGTTTTATACTGGCTCGTATTAAAAACACGGACGTCTTAGTATATCCAATATTTCATATGATATTTTCTGCTGCGTTATTTGTGATGTGATCATGTGATTTGTTCAGATCGATATATTATATAGTATATATGATATATTATATACGTTGCTTATGTTTTGCACCCGCACTAGCCCTGCCTCGCTCTGGCGTTAGTTACCTAACCTAACGGTGCAAACGGGACATCGAAGGCGAATGCGGATGACATAAGCGTACGTTATATTTATCTGTGATGTTTAGGTGGACTTAAATGATGGGACATTCATTAATGAGATTAATGAAAGAAAATAAACCTAATTGATGTTGTGGAATCGAATTTCAAAATAAAAACAGGTAGCTACAGTTCTTGCTTTGCATCGTGGTGTTCCTTGAAGAACATCCTTCACCTTATTCGATGAGGAAAGGACCGAGATCCCTTCACCGGGAGTGACTCCTTTAGCAATAACTGGCAGATGCTACACACTCGGTTTGTCTTTTGATTGCTTCTATAGTTTCTGCTTTGCACAGTGATATATATGATATATCCAGCACCTCATTCGACGAGGAAAGAGCCGACGATCCCTTCACCGGGAGTGACCCCTTTAGCAAAACTAGAAGTGCTTCAAAAACACTCCATTTAAAAACTATTTGATTCCGGAACGAGATCAAGTTCCAAGCGTTAAAGGTTTTCTTAAAAACCATTTGCAACCCTCCGTCATTTTAGGAAGTAGAGTACTTAGTATTCGTGCTGTGTTTGTTGACCATAGTCAAGGCATAGTGTACGGTAGCTAAGTGATGTCTTCCTACACCGCATATGATGCGATTAGTTAGGACAGTCGCGTGACTTTGTCGACCTTAGTTAAGGGTCATGTGGGTGGGTCTAATTAATCACGAAATGAAGGGTAGAACTTGACTAGTACTTATGATTTGTTGACCATAGTTAAGGTCATAAGTGCTAAGGGTAAAAATCTTTATCGGGAGTTTCAGTTGTTGAAATTTGCAATGAGATTGCATACCTTCTATGTGATAGTTGGATCCCGATACCCACTGCGAGTAATTGTTACTCCTGGGAGAGTTTTGCACTTTGCAATTAGCCGATCAAGTTGGTGTCTTGAAAGGTGTCAACGGGGTTACGCCCTTGGGAAAACGAGGTTTACTTTAATTAGGTCCGTGCGAAAGCACGGGGAACCTCCCTCAAAATACCGACACTGGCCTGGCTGAAAGATTGGCGAACTTATAGAGTGTAATTAATCCCGGCTAGTCTTTCCTTTTAGGGTTTGAAGGAAGATTTGATAAAAACAGTGGGAGCCATCCTGATTAAATAAAATAAATAACCAATCTAATCTTGCAAGAGCGCACGCAGAGTGTTTTCTTCTCTCTCTCTCTCCAGGTAGCGACCATATCACGCCTTAATCAAGATAATAATACGGATTATTGACCGAACCCGCTTGTTATACTGAGCTGGGGAACTTTGGTCCCGCTCCAACTTATAATTGTTATAAGACAGAGCAGGAAATAGTGGAATACCAGAATTCCTCTGCCGCCCGAACGAAGAAAGTGCATATGATGCATCTCCTTCGGGTGTGTTCATTACAAAGAACCGTTTCTCAGTATCCTCTGCATCCTGGGTATTTGATACCGGATCAGGATCCCAGATATGTAATCTGTTACATAGGGCTACAGAAAGGTAGAAAACTGAGAACGGGTGATAAGTTTCATGAGACAGAAAACGGGGCAAGTGTTGCAGCCAAGTCTGTTGGTCACTGTCACCCTGTATTACCAATACATTGATTATGAACAAATGCTATTAGATACCGAACCCGATATACAAAATCATATCAATCTCTTTATTTATTAAAGAAATGATAAAATTTTGTATTGTTGAATAATGTTTTGAACATTTCCTATATCAAAAGTTGATCGGTTCAGGCACGTTATCTAAAAGCATTGACGTTCTAAATCAAACTACAGTTCCTAATATACAGAACACACACAAGAGGAAGAGTTCAGATATGAACGATTCCTTCTTGAGGTATTGTAGGCTAGGTCATATCAATGTGACCCGACTAGCTTAAGTTACATTTTAGATGCATATTTAAATCAGTTTGAATTTACATCTTGTGAAACTTGCCAGTCATGTCACAAAGATAAGATGACCATTGCACTGTTTATTGGAAACAGAGAAAGAGTTAGTGAACTCTTGGGACTGATACATGATGATGTATGTAAGGTCTCCTGTCTACACATGCCAGGACTAGTTCTTTATACTTCATTACGTTCTCTGATGATCTCTCAAGATTCAGACATATGTTCCTGTTGAAACACAAGTCCGAACCTTTTGAGATATTCACAGAATATAAGCTAGAAGTAGGGAACCAATACGGGTATAAGTATTATGTCTTTTGATGTGATCAGGGAGGAGAATACTTGTGTATAGAATTCCTGGATTATTCTAAAGGAGAATGAGATTCTCTCTCCGTATTACTCCTCTGAATATACCACAACACAACGGTGTATCAGGGCGGAGCAATACAACCCTATATGATATGGTATGCTCTATGATGAGTATTACTGAGTTACCTGTTTCTTTTAAGGGGGTTATGCACTTGAGAAGCTGCATACCTATTGAATTATGTTCGAACAGATCACTGCCTACCACTCCATATAAGATATGGTATAGGAAGAGCCTATCTCTTAAGTAAGTTAAGATTTGGGATTGTCCGGCCTATGTCAAAAGCAAAATCCGGACAAGATCGAGGCAAGGTCAGTTCTGTAGAATTGGAAAGGTTCCGGCTATACAAAACTGCACCTGATGATTTCAAAGAACCAAAGGATTCAATAGTCCCCGACGAACCTCAGCCTCTCCGCCGAACTAGCAGGGTTCCTCATCCGCTTGAGAGATACTTCGGTTTCTCGATGACAGTGGGAGCGAGGAATGCATCATGAGATGATGACCCAACTAGTTTCGAGCAGGCCATCGAGAGTAGGGACTCTGTAAGAATGGCTGGATGCTTAGCGATCTGAGATGGAATCCATCTACACCAACAAAGTATGGACTTTGGCTGCTATATCGGAAGGGTTAAATCCCCATCAGGAGCAAGTATATCTTGAGAAGATTACTTGGTGTAGATGGAAAAGTTGAGACTTTCAAAGCTAGACTTGTTAAAGGTTTTCGTCATCGACCAGGCGTGGATAATGATGAAACCTTTTCCAAGTGGCTATGCTTAAGTCCATCCGGATCCTGCTTAACATTGCTACATACCATGACTACGATATCTGGTGGTTGGGTGTCATGACTATTTTTCTAAATACCGATTTAGAAGAGAACGTCTATAAGTACACAGCCAAAGAGCTTCGTAAACAGTGGGAGCAGCGGAAACATGTGCAAGTTGCTTTACAAGATAAAGCAGGAATCGCGGAGTTGGAACGTCTGTTTTGATGTGGTAGTAAAAGAGTTTGACTTCATCAAAATGGTAGACGAACCTTGTATATACAAAAAGGTAGTAGAGAGTAAGGTGGTCATCCTCGTATTGTACGTGGACAACATACTCTTGATAAGAAAAGAGTTTCCTATGCTACGCTCGGTCAATCTCTGCTTATCACAAGGATTCTCCATACAGGATCAAAGTGATACCTCCTAAATCCTGGGATTTGGGTCTATGAGATAGATCTAAATGGATGTTAGGATTCTCATTAGCTGTAGTAAGATAGTATCAATCGATCCTGGGAAGAATCACTGGAAAGGTTCCAGGTTGATAAGGACGACTGAATGTCAGTCGCAGGCATTGTCTTTACCCTTAGTAGAGGGACGGTATGTTGGAAGAGTTCCAAGCTAGATACCATGGCAAACTGGATGATAAAGGCTGGTAACATCGCTATTAAAGATACTACCAAAGAGGCAGTTTGGGTGTATATTGGTTCATAAGATGAACTAGGTTCCTACCATTGTATGACAATTGAAGTGTGGCTTTGGCCCAGGAACCCTGGTCCCATCAGTGACCCAGACACATTCTGAGGCAGCATCACCTAATCATGGAGATAGTTGTTCTCCAAGGTGATCGAGGTTAGGAGAGTAGACTCAGAAGACAACGCGACGGATCCACTCACAAAGGCTTTTTCCCAAAGAGAGACTTATATGGGATGGTTGAGTATTAGATACTGCAACCACTGCTATAGATGGCCCTAGTACAAGTGGGAGATTGTTAGTTATATGTATGCCCTAGAGGCTATTACTGTACATTGGATGTATATTGTAGTGGATGCTGGGACATATATAGGTAGGACTTTCTTGCTTGACATGATAGTACGCTATCTGGTTGCGATAGGAGGGGATTCGTCTCTCCCGGTATTGGGGGTTGATGTTGCGCTATGCACGACTGGCCATAACTGGAAATCCCTGGCCAAGGTTGCTGTGATATACTGGTAAGAGTTATCAGTAGTTTCACGAATGTTATGGACCTTATATCGGCATGACTTATCAAGCTATTGGGGTCTGACGTTTACCACCCCTAGACGAGATATGCGACATATCAGACGAACAGACCGGACTGTATGGTAAGTGTTACTGGTTGGATTCACAGGAGTGTGAGCGGGCTTGCTCGTTGATCTTCTGATCGCTCAATACCCGGGTGGCCGTTACGTTTAGCAGACCGCTTACGGCTTGTGGGTGTTTGATATGATCATCACCTGCTGCCGGCGTATTGACGAGTCTTTAGAGTCCTACACAGAGGTTTCTTGGCTCAAGCGAAACGAAATAGGAGCGCATATGAGATATGTGCGGGACTGAGAATAATGCGTGTATGTGATACCGTATTATATTCTCGCGATGAATGTATCGATTGGTTGTATGCGATATAACCTAGTTATCGAATCGAGGATTGGTTCGATAAGTCGATACATTAGATATTAGTCGGTCATATGCGATATGACCGGATCGTTAAATCAAGTGTTGATTTAATGATTTAATGTATAATTATATATATTTGATATATTACTTTACATTAACTAGTATCGGTTCACTTAAGATTATTTTCTTACTTGATTGTGCACATTATATATATGATATATGTTTGTGCATTTGTTTGTGTCATGTTTGATGATACATGCAAATTTGGGTGGGTGTATACTTTAAACCATGTTTAGGTTTAATGGTTAGGGTTTTAAATTATTTACTTATTCATTTTATTTATTTTTTTGGCAAAAACAAAATGGTTTCTTTCTTTTGCTTCATGAAACTTCTTAGCATCTTTGAAAATATTGACCATTTTGTTTTTTCCTTAACCCAACCATTACATCCTAACCATAGTTTATTCTCTACACTTGTTACTCTCACCATGGTTGCATTATGATAAGATCACTTGATTTATTATTATTAATCAATTGATTTTATCATTCATAATATATATTCTTCTTCTTCTTCTTCTTCAAAAAAAGAAGAAGAAAGCTTGCAACCTCTAATGGTGCCATGAGATTTAAAGTGAGAAATCCAAATCTAAAGTCAACCCACTTCCTATTTCTTCATCCTATACCACTTGCCATGTAGTATAGGGTGTTTTCTTCACAAGTTTCATGACTTGGTGACGTTGGAGCTTGATCTTGAGTTGCCTCGACGTAGATCATCTTCGGCATCGAAGTCGACGACCTAGCCCGATCATTTCTCCGATGAAACCATCAACAGAGTCTGGGATCCGATGATCGCAGCGGAGGAACGTCATCACGGAGCTATGGAGGTGGAGGACCGGATCTACAAAGGTTGTATTTTCCGTTCACTCTTAGTTAAGTTGTTAACTAGCATCTTTATCGCCTTACCTCTAGTCAACGATCCGTATTAGGGTTTCTCGGCACATAGAAAATTTTGAATTGGCCATGTTTGATCTGTTGTGAAACCTCATGGGTGTTCCTTGGAACCCTACATCCTGGGATGACGGTGTCGGAGTATGATATACAGTTTACCCAGTTGTCTCGATATGCTCCGTACCTAGTAGACACGGAAGAGAAGAGAATAAAGAGGTTTGTGCGAGGGCTTGACACACAGCTATTCCTTGCCATCGGCACCCAGCACTTTGATACATACGCGGCCGCGATGGACGCAGCCGTACTTTTGGAGGAGCGTATTTCTTAGACTCCGGTCGTTTCTGGACCAAAGAGGATCCGTACTGATACGCCAGCTCAGCGGCAGATGGCTTGACACCGCGATAGATTATTTTCGGGAGATGGTGGCGGCAGAGGATTGAGACGAGGTCAGTTATTTGGTTCATATCCATAGACACAGCAGTCGTCGCCAGGATGTTTTCGGTGCGGGAGTCAGTACCACTGTGTCAGAGACCATACCATGGGGCGCCAGGGCACGGTGACAGTTCCGCATGTGACCTTACCACCATCACCACCTCCTCAGAGAGCTCTACTTCCTACTCCTGAGGATGCTCCATGCTAGCCAGATGCTCCTAGAGGTCGTGGGCGTGGCAGTCCGGTTCAGAGAGGACGAGGTGACAGAGGCAGAGGCAGAGGCCGAGGTAGAGACAGAGGACAGCCAGCTACTAGTGGTGGACAGGCCCGAGTGTTTGCGTTGACTCCTCAGGATGCACAGGCATCCAATGCCGTCATGACAGGTACTCTGCCAGTATGTTATTTTGATGCACGGGTATTATTTGATCCAGGCTCCATACATTCCTATGTATCCACGTACTTTGCACCGAGGTTGGGCCGAGAGTCTTCTCCGTTAGATCAGCCGCTTGTCGTTATTACACCGGTAGGCGAGTCGTTTGTTGCCCGTTTTGTGTACCGATCATGTACCGTTCGTATCGGGGTGAGAGATTCTTCAGTTGATTTGATTCTCCTCGATATGCTAGACTTTGACGTTCTTCTTGGTATGGACTGGCTAGCCACCTGTTATGCATCCGTGGACTGCCGTGAGAAAGCAGTCAGATTCAGTTTTCCTGGTGAGCCGATTCTTATTATTCAGGGAGATCGTAGCGCTACCCTTCTCAGCTTGATTTCTTCTCTTCGCGTCGGTCAGCTCTTAAGGAAAGGGTGTCAGGGATTCTTAGCCTATGTTTGTGATACTAGCTCTACAGAGGTTCCGTTGGACCAGGTCCCTGTTGTGAGAGAGTTCCCTGATGTATTTCCTGATGAGCTGCCTGGTCTTCCACCAGAGCGCGAGATTGAGTTCTGCATCGACCTGATCCCCGGCACGGGGCCTATCTCTATACCGCCTTATCGGATGGCCCCGGCGGAGCTGAGAGAGCTGAAGGATCAGTTACAGGACTTGCTGGACAAAGGGCTTATCCGACCGAGTGTGCCACCTTGGGGTGCTCCCGTCCTGTTTGTTAAGAAGAAGGACGGAAGTATGCGCTTATGCATTGATTATCGTCAGCTGAACCGGGTTACTGTGCGGAACAGATATCCCCTACCCCGCATTGATGACTTATTCGATCAGCTCCAGGGTGCAGGGTTTTTCTCGAAGGTTGATTTACAGTCAGGTTATCACCAGTTGCGGGTTCGGAAGGAGGATATTCCGAAGACCGCTTTCCGTACTCGATATGGTCATTATGAGCTCTTGGTGATGTCGTTCGGGCTCACCAATGCCCCGACAGCATTTATGGACTTAATGAACCGTGTATTCAGTGTAGGGTTCCAAGGCACTCTCAAGAGGTCTCACAAGGCATCAACCATGCCAATTTCTAATTTTACGGGTGCCGAGAAACCCTAATACGGATCGTTGGCTAGAAGTTTAGGCGAAAAAGCAAACTAGTTAACACTTAACTACTAGAATACGGAAATACAACCTTTGTAGATCCGGTCCTCCACCTCCATAGCTCTGCAATGAAGTCTCCTCGCTGTCCAAATGGAAACCGGGCTCTAGCGTCGGCTTCATCGGAGAAGAAGCAGGCTAGGTCATCGACGACGTGCCGAAGATGATCTACGTCGAGGCAACGCTAGATCAAGCTCCAACTTCACCAAGTCAAGAAAACTTGTGAAGGAAACACACTCTACTACTTGGCAAGAGGTACAGGATGAAGAAATAGGAAGTGGGTAGACTTTAGAATTGGATTTCTCACTCATTTTCATCAATCACGATTGGTGAAGTGAAGCTTTCTTCATGAAGGAAGATGAAGAAGAAGAAGCTAATATTATGATAAGTATTATGATAAGAATAAGAATAGAAAAGAAAATCAATTCTTATCATAATTGTAACCATGGTAAAGTGTAGAGAGCTAACTATAGTTCAATGAATGGTTAGGGTTAATGAGATGAAGACAAAAGGTTTCTTTGGTCAAAGCTTCAACAAGCTTCATGAAGAAAAGCAACCTTTTGTTTTCTTTATCTCTTATCTTTTTAATACAAATTAAAAGATAAAAGAATTAATAAATATATCAAAACCCTAACCATTTACTTAACTAAGGTTTAACTCTTTACACAAACCCTAGCTATCATATATCATCAAACATGATACAATCAAGTGCACAAAAGTATATCACATATACAATGTGTACATCCGAGTGAGAATATCCATTTAAAGTGAACCAATACTAGTTAATGCAAAGTAATATATCAAATATATAGTTATGCATTAAATCATTAAATCAACATTTGATTCAATGATCCGGTCATATCGTATATAACCGACTAGTATCCAATGTATCGGCTTATCGAATCAATCCTTGATTCAATAACTAGGTTATATCGCATACAACCAATCAATACATTCATCGTGAGAATGAAATACGGTATCGCATACATGCATTATTCTCGATCCCGTACATATCTCATATGCGCTCCTATTTCGTTTCACTTGAGCCAGGAAACCTCTGTGTAGGACTCTAAAGACTCGTCAATACGCCGGCAGCAGGTGATGATCATATCAAACACCCACAAGCCGCAAGCGGTCTGCTAAACGTAACGGCCACCCGGGTATTGAGCGATCTGAAGATCGACGAGCAAGCCCGCTCACACTCCAGTGAATCCAACCAGTAACACTACCGTACAGTCCGGTCTGATCGTCTGATATGTCGTATATCTCGCCTAGGGGTGGTAAACGTCAGACCCCAATAGCTCGATAAGTCATGTCGATATGAGGTTTATAACAATTCGAGAAACTACTGGTAACACTTTCCAGTAAATCTCAGCAACCCTGGCCAGGGATTTCCTGTTATAGCCAATCGAACACAGCGCAACATCAACCCCCTATACCGGGAGAGACGAATCCCCTCCTATCGCTCATTGCCTCCATGTGACTCGGGACTGTACCCAAAAACTACCGTTTTGCACGCCCTCTTGGACGTGGTAAGATGGAAATCAAAGCATAGTGGGAACCACACAAGACTCTATGACGATCTCGGGTCAACAGACTACTCTGTACCAGTGTCACCAGAGAACTGCCATCTGACGTAAGGTATAATACCATCTGGGAGTTCTCGGCGAGTCCGTCCAGTGTACCCAGTCTCTACTGAGCACCTGTATATCATCTCTGATGTCAAACACCAATGGATATGGGATCCTCCATCGCCCATCTGTATGGGTCGAGAAGGTACACGCTAGTCTACTCTGGTATGTCGATGCCCCATCTCGATACACCCACGACTAGGGACTTTCAAGGATGTACTTATGGACTAACATGTCCCCACTAGTATGATCCGCATCATAGTCCAGGTAGTCAAGTACACATCCTAAGGGCTTTACCAACATGTATCGGAGAGACAATCAGTGTACACGTTAAGGTAAAGAGTAACCAGATAGCATACTATCATGTCGAGCGAGAAAGTCCTCCCTATATATGTCCAAGCATCCACTACAATATACATCCTATGTATAGTAATGGCCTCTAGGGCATACATATAACTAACAATCTCCCACTTGCACTAGGGCCATCTGATAGCAGTGGTTGTAGTATCTCTTACTCAACCATCCCATAAAAATCTCTCTCTGTGAACAGGCCTTTGTGAGTGGATCCGCTGTGTTGTCCTCTGAGTCTACTCTCCAAACCTCGATCTCCTTGGAGATCAACCATCTCCATGATCAGGTGATACTACCTTAGAATATGTCTGGATCACCGATGGGACCGGCGTTCCTTGGCATAAGCCACAACTCCATTGTCACACAATGGGAGGAACGTAGTTCATCTCATGAACCAATATACACCCAAACAGCCTCTTTGGTAGCATGTTAAGTAGCGATGTATCCTGCCTTTATCGTCTAGTATGTCACGGTATCTAGCTTGGAACTCTTCCAACATACCGTCCCTTTACTGAGGGTAAACACAATGCCTGTGACTGACAGTCAGTCGTCATTATCACCCTGGAACACTTCCAGTGATTCTTCCCAGGATCAATTGATACCATCTCACTACAGCTAGTGAGTATTCTAACATCCATTTGGATCTATCTCATAGGTCCAAAACCCAGGATTTAGTAGGTATCACTTTGATCCTATGTGGAGAATCATTGTGATAGGCGGAGATTGATCGAGCGTAGCATAGGAAACTCTTTCCCTATCAAGAGTATGTCATCCACGTACTCTACGAGGATCGTCACCATACACCCTACTACCTTTTTGTTAATACAAGGTTCATCTACCATTTTGATGATGTCAACTTCTTTGACTAATCCATCAAAACAGATGTTCCAACTCCGCGATACCTGCTTTATCCTATAAAGCATCTTGTACACGTTTCCGCTGCTCCCACTGTCTACGAAGCCCTCTGGCTGTGTACTTATAGACTCTCTCTTCTAAAACATCATTTAGAAAAGCAGTCATGGCACCCAACCGCCAGATATCGTAGTCATAGTATGTAGCCGTGGCAAGTAGGATCTGGATGGACTTAAGCTTAGCCACTTGAAAAGGTTTCATCATTATCCACGCCTGGTCGATGACGAAAAGCTTTAACAAGTCTAGCTTTGAAAGTCTCAACTTTTCCATATACACCAAGTAATCTTCTCAAGATATACTTGCTCCTGATGGGGATTTAACCCTTCAGATATAGCAACCAAAGTCCATACTTTGTTGGTGTACATGGATTCCATCTCAGATCGCTAAGCATCCAGCCATTCTTACAGAGTCCCACTCTAGATGGCCAGCTCGAAACTAGTTGGGTCATCATCTCATGATGCAATCCTCGCTCCCACTGTCATCGAGAAACCGAAGTATCTCTCAGGTGGTTGAGGAACCCTACTAGATCGGCGGAGAGGCTGAGGTTCGTTGGAATCTACTGAATCCTTTGGTTCTATCAAATCATCAGCTGCAGTTTATATAGCTGGAACATTTCCAGTTCTACATAACTGACCTTGCCTCGAGTTTGTCCGGATTTTGCTTTTAGACATAGCCCGGACAACCCCAAATCTTAACTAACTTAAGACATGGGCTCTTCCCTTTCCATATCACATATGAAGTGGTAGGCAACTGAATTGATTTGAACCCTTTTCAATAGGTATGCAGCTTCTCAAGTGCATAACTCCCAAAAGGAAATAGGTAACTCAGTAGTACTCATCATAGAGCACACCATATCGAATAGGGTGTATCTGCTCCGCCCCGACATACCATCGTGCTATGGTGTATACAGAGGAGTAATGCTGAGAGAGAATCTCATTCTCCTTTAGAATAGTCCAGGAATTCCGTGCTCAACTATTCTCCTCCTTAATCTCATCATAGGACATAATACTTATACCCGTATTTTGGTTCTCTACTTCTAACTTATATTCTGTGAATATCTCAAAAGGTTCGGTCTTGTGTTTCAACAGGAACATAGGTTTGAATCTTGAGAGATTATCAGAGAATGTAATGAAATACAAAGAACCGTTCTTGGCATGTGTAGACAGGGGACTTACATACATCAACATGTATCATCCCAAGAGTTCACTAACTCTTTCTCTGCTTCCAGTAAACAGAGCTATGGTCATTTTATCTTTGTGACATGACTGGCAGGTTTCATAAGATGTAAATTCAAACTGATTTAACTATGCATCTAAATGTAACTTCAGCCAGTCGGGTCGCATTGATATGACCTAGTCTACAATGCCTCAAGAAGGATCCGTTCATTTCTGAACTCTTCCTCTTGTGTGTGATCCATATACTAAGAACTGTAGTTTGATTTAGAACATCAATGCTTTTAGATAACGTGCCTGAACCGATCAACTTTTGATATAGGAAATGTTCAAAACATTATCCAACAATACAAAATTTTATCATTTCTTTACTAATAAAGAGATAGATACGATTTTGTATATCAAGTTCGGTATCTAATAACATTCGTTCAGAATCAATGTATTTGTAATACAGGGTGACAGTGACCAACAGACTTGGCTGCAACTCTTGCCCCGTTTTCTGCCTCATGAAACTTATCACCCGTTCTCAGTTTTTCTACCCTTTTGTAGCCCTATGTAACAGATTACATATCTGGGATCCTAATCCGGTATCATATACCCAGGATTCAGAGGATACTGAGAAACAGTTCTTTGTAATGAACATACCCGAAGGAGATGCATCATATGCACTTTCTTCGTTTGGGCGGCATAGGAAATCTGGTATTCCCCTATTTCCTGCTCTGTCTTATAACAATTATAAGTTGGAGCGGGACCAACGTTCCCCAGCTCAGTATAACAAGCGGGTTCGGTCAATAATCCGTATTATTATCTTGATTAAGGCGTGATATGGTCGCTACCTGAAGAGAGAGAGAAGAAAACACTCAGCGTGCGCTCTTGCAAGAATAGATTGGTTATTACTTTATCTAATCAGGATGGCTCCCACTGCTTTTTATCAAATCTTCCTTCAAACCCGAAAAGGAAAGACTAGCCGGGATTAATTACACACTACAAGTTCGCCAATCTTTCAGCCAGGCCAGTGTCGGTACTTTGAGGGAGGTGCCCCGTGCTTTCGCACGGACCTAATTAATGTAAACCTCGTTTTCCCAGAGGCGTAACCTTGTTAACACCTTTCTAGACACCTACTTGATCGGCTAATTGTAATGTGTAAAACTCTCCCAGGAGTAACTCTTACTCGCAGCGGGTATCGGGATCCAACCATCTCATAGAAGGTATGCAATCTCATTGCAAATTTCAACACTTGAAATTCCCGATAATATTTTGCCCCTAACCTCCTATGACCTTGACAAAGGCCAACAAACCATAGGATGCTAGTCAAGTTCAACCCGTCATTTTCTGATTGAATTAAACCCACCCGCACGGCCCTTGACAAAGGCCAACAAGGTCGCACGACTACCCTAACCCAATCTGCATCATATGCATAAGCAGATAAGCACCAGTTAGCTACCGCACACTGCGCCTTGACAAAGGCCAACAAACGCAGCACGAATACTAACTACTACTTATCTGAAATGACGGAGGGCTACGACAGATTTTTCTGAAAACCTATTGCGTAATGAACTTGATATCGTTGTAGAATCAAATGATTTTTAAAATGGAGTGTTTTTGAGGCTTTTCTAGTTTTGCAAAAGGAGTCACTCCCGGTGAAGGGATCGTCGGTCCTTTCCTCGTCGAATAAGGTGCGGGATATATCATATATATCACTGTGCAAAGCAAAAACTATAGAAGCAATCAAAAGACAAACCGAGTTTGTAGCATCTGCCAGTTATTGCTAAAGGAGTCACTCCCGGTGAAGGGATCTCGGTCCTTTCCTCATTGAATAAGGTGCAGGATATATCATATATACCGCTGTGCAAAGCAAGAACTTAGCTACCTGTTTTATTTTGAAATTCGATTCTACAACATCTTAGGTTTCTTTTATTTCATTAATCATATTAATGAAGTCCCATCATTTAAATTACCTAAACATCACAGATAAATACGACGTACACTTATGCCATCTGCATTCGCCTCGATGTCCCCTCGTGCACCGTTAGGTTAGGTAACTAACGACAGAGCAGGGCAGGGCTAGCGCGGGTGTAAAACATAAGTAACGCCTATATAATATATCATATATACTATATACAGTATTTATCACAGAACATCACATGATCACATCACAGATATCGCAGCAGAAGAATCATATGAAATATCGGATATACTAGGACGTCCGTGTTTTCAATATGAGCCAGTATAAAACACGGATTCCACGGTCGCGATGAATAGCCAAACCCACACCCCAAGACCCCTACGAGAGCGGCAAGCAACCCTACCAATTCTAAAGCTAGGAGACCCGGACTCGACTCCTCGAGTTGGTCTCCCACTGGACTCCAGAACCCGGTTACTTGTGCCCTCCTCCTTGGGTCTATCCTAGTGCGGAAAAGTAAATAATATACAAACGGTGACATCTTCCGCAACCTGGAAGTGCCCCAATAAAAGAATATTACATACAAGTTTTTACATGAATGAAAATGAAAAACACTCATCGCACATAATAACCCCCGGCTATTCAAACACGACGATCCAATATAACATATCCAGCAACACATAACATCATATGTCATCAACGTAAGTAAATATCCGTATCCCAATTGTCGTTGACATATAACAACGAAACCGGCGATATCACATATTACACTTACGGTCACAGAAAAGAAAGTGTAAAACTACAACAGTTGGAATCCGCAACCACCTCAGACATCGCATGCCTGACCAAATGAATTCTTTAGACATCGCATGCCTAACAATTATAAACCCCGCATTTTAGTCTCAAAATCGAAAACACTTTTCAATACCAAGTCGGGCAATTCAACAAGATTCCCGACATCCTGATCGAATGCTCGTCGCAAACTTCAGTAGACGGCCGCACCCCCGATGCCGTCGACGAAGTGCACCAAGGCGAAACACCGCTACCGCGAGCACCCGAACGGATGCTTTCAGCGACGGGGTTCTCCTACAGTCACTTGGTCGGGGCTATGGAGTGAGGCTGTCTATTAAGTTTACCCGGTGAGTATCCGCGTACGCTACGTGATTGCGACGGACTTTTGATCACATCAAAATTCTGTGGCAACCGATCAAGTGAGACTAAACTGCTATGTTTATAACATTCATTCAATTATCTCATAACTCTTTGTGAATTCCAATTATTGTATCCTGTTTCAGATAATTAGAAAATGTTAAACTTTCCGATCGAACATTCAAACACCCAAGTTTTCCCGATACAGATCAACACATGAAACAAGTCTAAAAACATTCAGTTCGTGCCTCAGCACCAACGGTCCAGCCGTAGAAGGGTCAAGCCAACGCCTCACATGTGGCACGCCGTACTGCCCCAAACCCGAGGGTTCAAAGGGCAGTTCAAGACGGTCACATAATCGAGTTAAGGTTTGTTGTCTTCTAGAGGGACCATCGCGTTACTTGCACTATTTAGAACGCCGTTAAACTACGGAAAGATCCAACACTTGGAAATTTCCCGATAGGGGAAAGATTGGGTATTTACATCCGGTCGAACTTTTTAACATATTCAAAAATTATCCGGAAAAGCCACATATACAAAATCTGATACTCCGATCGAAACACCGAATCCCCAAAACAACCCCAGAAAATTCAACTCTTGAATAAATATTAAAAAATTCCCAGAAAATCCAGCATTATCAATTAGGAGTTACTGTGTAAAATATATTAAATAAGGTGGCCGTACGGCCGCGGAACCGCCGCACGAGCCATGCTCGTGCCGCGGAACCGCGGCAGTTTAATGGATTTAGGAACACGAATTTCACAGAAACTCTTAAAATCATCTGCTGATTTTTCTGCATATTTTTAATATTGAAAAACTCCGGATTTTAGAAAAAGTCCAGAGAGCATGTTTGGTTTAGGGTTTCGGGTTCGTTCGGGTTTCAAACTTCGTCTAGACTTCGCCTAAGGCTCTAGCTAGGCTCTGATACCACTGTAGGGTTCCAAGGCACTCTCAAGAGGTCTCACAAGGCATCAACCATGCCAATTTCTAATTTTACGGGTGCCGAGAAACCCTAATACGGATCGTTGGCTAGAAGTTTAGGCAAAAAAGCAAACTAGTTAACACTTAACTACTAGAATACGGAAATACAACCTTTGTAGCTCCGGTCCTCCACCTCCATAGCTCCGCAATGAAGTCTCCTCGCTGTCCAAATGGAAACCCAGGCTCTAGCATCGGCTTCATCGGAGAAGAAGCGGGCTAGGTCATCGACGACGTGCCGAAGATGATCTACGTCGAGGCATCGCTAGATCAAGCTCCAACTTCACCAAGTCAAGAAAACTTATGAAGGAAACACACTCTACTACTTGGCAAGAGGTAGAGGATGAAGAAATAGGAAGTGGGTAGACTTTAGAATTGGATTTCTCACACATTTTCATCAATCACCATTGATGAAGTGAAGCTTTCTTCATGAACGAAGATGAAGAAGAAGAAGCTAATATTATGATAAGTATTATGATAAGAATAAGAATAGAAAAGAAAATCAATTCTTATCATAATTGTAACCATGGTAAAGTGTAGAGAGCTAACTATAGTTCAATGAATGGTTAGGGTTAATGAGATGAAGACAAAAGGTTTCTTTGGTCAAAGCTTCATGAAGCTTCAACAAGCTTCATGAAGAAAAGCAACCTTTTGTTTTCTTTATCTCTTATCTTTTTAATACAAATTAAAAGATAAAAGAATTAATAAATATATCAAAACCCTAACCATTTACTTAACTAAGGTTTAACTCTTTACACAAACCCTAGCTATCATATATCATCAAACATGATACAATCAAGTGCACAAAAGTATATCACATATACAATGTGTACATCCGAGTGAGAATATCCATTTAAAGTGAACCAATACTAGTTAATGCAAAGTAATATATCAAATATATAGTTATGCATTAAATCATTGAATCAACACTTGATTCAATGATCCGGTCATATCGTATATAACCGACTAGTATCCAATGTATCGGCTTATCGAATCAATCCTTGATTCGATAACTAGGTAATATCGCATACAACCAATCGATACATTCATCGCGAGAATGAAATACGGTATCGCATACACGCATTATTCTCGGTCCCGCACATATCTCATATGCGCTCCTATTTCGTTTCGCTTGAGCCAGGAAACTTCTGTGTAGGACTCTAAAGACTCGCCAATACGCCGGCAGCAGGTGATGATCATATCAAACACCCACAAGCCGTAAGCGGTCTGCTAAACGTAACGGCCACCCGGGTATTGAGCGATCTGAAGATCGACGAGCAAACCCGCTCACACTCCAGTGAATCCAACCAGTTACACTACCGTACAGTCCGGTCTGATCGTCTGATATGTCGCATATCTCGCATAGGGGTGGTAAACGTCAGACCCCAATAGCTCGATAAGTCGTGTCGATATGAGGTCTATAACAATTCGAGAAACTACTGGTAACACTTTCCAGTAAATCTCAGCAACCCTGGCCAATGATTTCCTGTTATAGCCAATCGAACACAGCGCAACATCAACCCCCTATACCGGGAGAGACGAATCCCCTCCTATCGCTCATTGCCTCCATATGACTCGGGACTGTACCCAAAAACCACCGTTTTGCACGCCCTCTTGGACGTGGTAAGATGGAAATCAAAGCACAGTGGGAACCACACAAGACTCTATGACGATCTCGGGTCAACAGACTACTCTGTACCAGTGTCACCAGAGATCTGCCATCTGACGTAAGGTATAATACCATCTGGGAGTTCTCGGCGAGTCCGTCCAGTGTACCCAGTCTTTACTGAGCACCCGTATATCATCTCTGATGTCAAACACCAATGGATATGGGATCATCCATCGTCCATCTGTATGGGTCGAGAAGGTACACGCTAGTTTACTCTGGTATGTCGATGCCCCATCTCGATACACCAACGACTAGGGACTTTCAAAGATGTACTTATGGACTAACATGTCCCCACTAGTATGATTCGCATCATAGTCCAGGTAGTCAAGTACACATCCTAAGGGCTTTACCTGTAGGGTTCCTAGGCACACACAAGAGGTCTCACAAGGCATCAACCATGCCAATTTCAAAAATTACGGTGCCGAGAAACCCTAGACTAGATCGTTGGCTAGAAGTTTAGGCGACAAAGCAAACTAGTTAACACTTAACTACTAGAATACGGAAATACAACCTTTGTAGATCCGGTCCTCCACCTCCATGGCTCCGCGATGAAGTCCTCTCCGCTGTCCAAATCAAAATCCGGGCTCTAGCGTCGGCTTCATCGGAGAAATGGGCGGGCAAGGTCGTCAGCTTCGTGCCGAAGATGATCTACGTCGAGGCATCGCTAGATCAAGCTCCAACTTCACCAAGTCAAGAAACTTGTGAAGAAAACACACTCTACTACTTGGCAAGAGGTAGAGGATGAAGAAATAGGAAGTGGGTTCACTTTAGAATTGGATTTCTCACTCTCTTTCACAAGTTGCCATTGATGGAGGCAAGCTTGCTTCAATGTTGAAGATGAAGAAGAAGAAGATAAAGTTATGATAAGTTAATTCCAAAAAGAAAATTAAAAGAATACTTATCATAACCAAACCATGGTCAAGTGTAGAGAATAAATCATGGTTAGTGGGATGGTTAGGGTTAAGCATGAAGACAAAATGGTCACTTAGTCAAAGCTTCATGAACTTTCAATGTAAAACAAAACTAGCAACCATTTTCTTTTCTTTTGCCATTTCTTTTCCAAAATAAAATAAATGAAATAAATAAATAAATGAAAAAGAAAACCCTAACCATTACACAACCATGGTTTAATCTTTACACAAACCCTAGAGAGCATGTATCATCAAACATGATACAATCAAGTGCACAAAAAGTATATCACATATACAATGTGCACATCCGAGCGAGAAAATCCATTTAAAGTGAACCGATACTAGTTAATGCAAAGTAATATATCAAATATATAATTATGCATTAAATCATAAAATCAACACTTGATTTAATGATCCGGTCATATCGCATATAACCGACTAATATCTACAGTAACAACTTATCGAATCAACACTTGATCCGATAACCCGGCCATATCGCATATAACCGATCAATGTCACAAATCGCGAGAATCGAATACAGTATCACATACTGGTATCATTCTCGGTCCCGCACATATCTCATATGCGCTCCTATTTCGTTTCGCTTGAGCCAGGAAACCTCTGTGTAGGACTCTAAAGACTCGTCAATACGCCGGCAGCAGATGATGATCATATCAAACACTGATCAGTCGAAAATATTGCATATTTTAACCGGCAATTTCCTTATCATCTGCATACATATAGAAGAGTACGGTATTCATAATTCACATATTAGCTAATCGGTCGCAAAATATCAAATTACATGTATTCGACCTTAAAACCGGCAATTCTAGGGAAATTAACTGCATTGCATTACATAGCATATTTTCCATATCTTGCAACCCCTGTTTCGAAGTCTATGCAGGAAAAGAGATGCTTGCTCGATCATTACATCGCTCGACCATTACAATTGCTCGTAAACTCACTCAACTCAAATCTGGTATCAACACAGAAGGGAAACTGCAATTATAAACATCAAAGAAAGCCAAAAATAGAAGCTCAAGACCACTGAAGAAAGTACAAGCCCCAAGGCCATTAATGCACCGCGGAAGGGCGGCCAATGCCCACCTCATGCGGCGGTTGCGCGGCGGGATCAGGGAGTCAGCTCCTCAAATTTCACCAAAACTCCTGTTTCAGTTCCCACTGCTCAGAAATGCACACAAACTTCCAGAAGAGTCCAGATACTTCCACCAGATCAGCAAACACCCAAACTAGCCTAATCTTTCTAGAACTTTCCCTAAACCCTAGCTTAAACCCTAAGCTAACTCCTAACAAACTCCTTCTAGAAACCCTTCAACAAACTTTGGAAGGGAATGTTCTAATTCAAATCTAACCTAGGGTTTGGGAGTTCTATAAATAAGACCCTAGGCTCATCATTTGATATATGATTCAACCTTGGGAAAGCTTAGAAAAATCAATCCCATTCTTCATCTTCCTCTTCCTCAAGTTAAGTGAGAGAGCTTGTAGGAAACCCTAACCCTAAATCCAACAACAATTCAAGATCTTGAGTGCAAGCCAAGCAAGATGCCTTCAACCCTTTTATGAGCCGAGCCGATCTTCAATCGGGCAAGAGATCAAAGTAGATCCACGATCCACGGAGACGAGCGAAGCCGAGTCAACGATCAATTTCTTCTTCTTGTAGATTCTTGAAAGAATGTATTGAAATTGTTGATTAAATAAAAGGTGATATTCTTTTATCTTGTTTTCTTTAAATTCCGCATCATGTTATCATTACTATTCTTGAATATTGTCTTTGTGGTGATGTATGAATAAAACTCCGCTCGTCGGGGAGTCGAAACGATCTTTAGTATGATGATGTAACAAATTTGTAATCGATTCTTGAATCCCACGAGTTTGTAAACCCTAGCAAGTTCAAGAATCGACGACCCAATTCGTTGCGATGCTTTCTTGATCGATATCGCTCGAGATTGGGGAGTTCCGATCGTTTCTTGGAATTGCTAGAGGCTAGAATATAAATGGTATCCTCGAAAGAACAAGGGTTAAGAGATGAAACCCTAATTTCATCAAGAAAACCCTAACTCTCGTCGATCGCCATTGATCTAGTATCAATTCTTTGAAGGACAAGAACACGAAACCCTTTAGATTACATCACGTCTAAAGATCCGATCGATTCCTACGAGCCTCTCTTATATTCTTGATTGTTGATTGGAAATATTATCAAAACAACCGATTCTTGATTGTTTATAGTTTCTTGATTCTTGAGTAAAGGATAGTGACACTGGAATACAAATCACATCTTGAATCATGTTTTCGTTTATTGTTGTTTAACATTTCATTTCAAAAGTATCAAAATACAATTGAATTGCACAATCCCTGTGGACGATCCGCACTCATTCATTAACTACATCCGACACCGTGGTTTGATTGCGGTCAATATAATTTTTTGATTGTCGTTACTTTTTACATATACACGTCAGAAAACATTTCAACCAAAATGGCGCCGTTGCCGGGGATCGCGCTAATTCATTTGCATTTTTAGTTTGAAGTGAAAGAATTATTACGTTTTACTTCTTGAAATTAAAATTCGTACAAACTCTTACACGTGTGTTGTGATTTGATTGCAAGGTGATCTGGAGCATTCTGTTCTGTGGAAAAATTTGTTTGAATATATCAAAGAGCTGTAGATAGCAACAGGAGATTGCTGAAGAAAACTTGTTCACTGTTCCCAAGAACTGACCGCTCATCCGCGGCATATATATGGTTATTGCGGCGGAAGCGCCGCATACTTGAGGGTTCTCTGGAAAGTTTTCCAGCAGGTATTTTCTTGCTCTCTCCTCTCACCCTTTTTAGCTCCAACTAACCCTTTTCTGCAGGATTCTTTGCAAATAAATCGCAGCGCGCAAAAGCAAAATAAAAATTGTGTGTGATTTTGATTTCTTGGTTGTTTGCATTCTAATACGGAAATTTAAGGGGCACGGCCAAATCCAAATTAGGTGGGGATTTCATTACCCTTCCTAGGCCCCGAAAATCGTCAAACTTGCATCCGCATTACCTCCATTAACTAAAAGAAATCTAGAGAAGACTCTAAGGACTGTCGCGCTCAATAGGACAAGAGAAGGTCGTGGGTAATTCATTGCTTATCCGCGTTTTCTTGTGGTGCCTAAGGCGAGTGTGTCTAAGGCTAGTGGTTATTAATTAGGTCCACTGTAGTGGTGGTTCCTTCCCACTTACCTGGCACTTATCCGGCCACACGGGGACAAAGAGGCAGTGGAGGATTCTATCCTGCGGCTTGTCTTTTGGCAGTTAGGAGCGGTCTAGAGATCGGACCTAGGTGACCATTAGATTCTAGGGTTTGTGTGCTGCATTTGTTTTGTCGCATCATTTTTTTCAAAATCCGTCCCTTTTTCAAAGCAAGCACCGCATTCATTCATCCCTAATTATAAGTCAACGCTGCCACTTGTACTAACCCTTTTTAGTACAAGATAGGCTGGACACGGGATTCTAGTGCCCGTTTAGTCCGCGTACCTTTTATCGACTCCGAAATCGATAATTCTCCATTTACCTTTTCTTTACCCACTACCACACCCACACCGATGGATCCGAATCCATCAAATTTCTTTAACCCTAATCTGCCACCGTCCGTAGGTGCGCAGAATCCTACTCCACCCCATATTTCTCTCCAGGAAAGATGCTATCCACATAGAGGTCCTCTTTCGACCTGCTTATCCACACCACCAGCCAATGGGGATAACTTTGAGATAAAGCCCCAGTATATCAATCTTTTACCCAAATACCACGGACTCGAGACCGAGGACGCTTACGTTTTCATTACCAAATTTGAAAACGTATGCGCAATGATGGGTACGTCTCAACTTTCAGTGGATGCGATGCGTCTACGACTTCTTCCATTTACTTTGTGCGATATAGCCGAGAAGTGGCTATACAACACCACCGCACACTCTATTACGAATTGGGAAGAATTCGTCGCTGCATTCCTTAAGAAATTTTACCCCGTCCAAAAGACGGCTCGAATCCGTAGCGAACTGAACCAATTTGCCCAGCTCCCTGCCGAACCATTTTCAAAATACTTTGAACGTTTCAAGGATCTATTGGTTCAATGTCCTCATCACGGCATCCCGAGATGGGAGCTTTGCCGAATCATATATGAGGGCAGTAACCCTAGCACTAAACAGAGCCTTGAAAACATGTGTCAAGGTACATTTATGACTAAGGATGATGGGGAAGCTTGGCGATACTTAGAAGAGTTCGCTGAAAAGTCACTAATTTGGGAGAGTGGAACACAACCATTGAATAGGGGTGGCGTACACCAAATAGATGTGTCCATAGGTGTCCGAGCTGAAATGGCAGCAATGCAAAAGAAGCTCGACGCTATGGAACACAAATTTGCAGCAGCCTCCCTAAACCCAATGTCGCTCCCCAAAACTGTTTGTGGGTGCTGTTCTGATCCGTCACATTTAACGGAAGAATGTCCATTAAACTCTGCATTTCAAGGTCACGAGCATTCTAATGCCGCATTTCAAAGACCTCGAAACGATCCATATTCTTCCACTTACAATCAGGGTTGGAGGAACCACCCGAATTTTGCTTGGAACCAATCACAATCTCAAAACACGGTTCCAAACACGAATCAATTTCAACGGGCTCTTCCTCCACCACAACAGCAACCCCTACAACTCACTCAGCACCCCTACCAGTCACAAAATTTCCAAAACCAGGGCAACACTCCTGCACAGTCTAATCCTATGCAGCCCTGTTCTGACGAGTTCTCTCAATTCACTCAAACCATGAAATCACTTTTATCAAATTTCATGGATGTTTCGACTGAAGTCAGATCTTCCGTCAGTGAAATAAAGAAAAACTCAGCGTCCCAAGCTGAGAGTATTCGCACGATGGAAGCTGAAATCGCACGCTTAAAAGCCGAAATGAGTGCGAGAGAAAAAGGGAAACTTCCCTCTCAACCCCTACAGAATCCTGGGCATTACAATGTAAATGCCATCACAACGTTGAGATCGGGAAGAGTGCTAAACAATCATGTCGGGGAAGATATTGATAATACTGAAAATCATATCAACACCCCGGCTGAGTCTTTCCCACATACACACACTTCACCTTCTGATCCTTCTTCTTCTACCAAACCACCTTCGCACGAGCCTATTCTCCATTTCCCTTTAGGCTCAACACCTTCACCCAACCCTTATAGTTCTCCACAGACGGTCCCCACACCTCCTTTGGGACCTCGTCTACCCCCCTTTCCTTCTCCTATGATGGACCCCGCGCTTATTGCGAAAGCACCTTACCCGAACCGGCTAAGGGCTAATAGAACGAGTCCTCATATGGAGAAAATTTTAGAGATGTTCAAACAGGTTAACATCAATATCCCTCTCCTAGATGCGATTCAGTAAGTCCCCGCTTATGCGAAAATTCTTAAGGACTTGTGCACTAGGAAGAGGAAGACCCAAGTGCCGAAGAAGGTCTTTATGTCTAATAACATCAGCACTGCTTTTATACCCCAGCTTCCAAAGAAAAGAAAGGACCCAGGTTGTCCTACAATTTCGATTTCGATTGGGGGTAAAAACATAAATCGTGCTCTGTTAGACCTTGGCGCAAGTGTTAACCTCTTACCTTATTCTGTCTATGAGCAATTAGGGATTGGAGAGCTGAAACCTGCTCATTGCACTCTCCAGATGGCAGACCGATCTATCACCAAACCAAGGGGTGAATTAGAGGATGTATTGATAAAGGTCGGGGAATTTGTTTTCCCTGTAGACTTCATTGTGCTCGACACACATCCTGTAGCAAACCCCCGGGGCCAAATTCCGGTGATTCTAGGTCGTCCTTTCCTTGCCACTTCCAACGTTGTTATAAACTGTAGAAATGGTTCAATGAATTTATCATTTGGAAATATGACCATTGAACTAAATATCTATAAAGTTGGAAGTCAGCCGTCAGAACCCTCTGCTCATATTTTAGATGTGTGCTCTGTCCATGAGATCGCTCCCGATAGTTGTGGAGCTGAGGATCTTTGCTTGACTGATCTCGATGACATTAGCACATCTCTGTTTGATTTCACACATGATCTTAGTGAGGACACTTTAGCTACACATGAGTCCTGCACTTCTGACTTTTCTCCACCCGAGTCTGTATCTTTCACAGGCTCTGAGCTTCTTTGTAGATCCAAAAATCAATCTATGACCCTTCCTTCTATCATTTCTCCGCCTGAGTTAGATCTCAAAATTTTACCTTCTCACCTGAAATATGCTTATCTTGGTGAGAACGAGTCATTACCGGTTATCATTTCCGCTTCTCTTGCATCAGAGCAAGAGAATGCCCTTTTATCGGTATTGAGATCTAACAAAGAGGCGTTTGGTTGGAGTATGGCGGACATCAAAGGGATTAGTCCCTTGATAGTTGAACATCATATACATGTGATGGATGATGCCAGACCGACCCGAGAACCACAGAGACGGTTGAATCCCGTCATGAAGGAAGCTGTCATGAAAGAAATCGTCAAGTGCTTAGATAATGGTATTATCTACCCCATCTCCGATAGCCAGTGGGTGAGTCCTATACATGTCGTTCCTAAGAAATCCGGCATCACAGTTATCACAAATGAAGCGAATGAGTTGATTCAAACACGCGCCCAAACTGGGTGGCGTGTATGCATCGATTATAGAAAACTCAACGCTGCTACGAGGAAAGATCATTTTCCTCTACCATTTATTGATCAGATGCTGGAACGCTTAGCGGGACGAGAGTTTTATTGTTTTATGGACGGTTACTCAGGCTACAATCAGGTCCCCATCGCCAAAAAGGATCAAGATAAAACCACTTTTACTTGTCCTTTTGGTACCTTTGCTTACAGTCGCATGCCCTTTGGGTTATGCAATGCTCCCGCTACCTTTCAGCGGTGTATGATGGGGATATTCTCTGATATGGTAGAGAATTTCTTGGAGATCTTTATGGACGACTTCTCGATTTTTGGAGACTCTTTTTCTGATTGCCTTGCGAATCTAGACGCTGTTCTTACTCGTTGCAAACAGAAGAACTTGACATTAAACTGGGAAAAATGCCACTTTATGGTCCAAGAAGGAATAGTCCTTGGACATGTCATTTCACAGAAAGGCATTGAGGTTGACAGAGCTAAAATAGATGTCATTCAAAACCTGCCTCATCCCAAAAGCGTCAAAGATATTCGCTCTTTCCTTGGCCATGCGGGCTTTTATAGGAGATTCATTAAGGACTTTAGCAAAATTGCTAGACCTTTAACACTACTCCTGGCCAAGGATACGACCTTCCATTTCGACTCGGATTGCGAGACAGCTTTCGACTCACTTAAACACTCACTCACCACAGCCCCCGTTTTATCATCACCAAATTGGGACTACCCCTTTGAGCTGATGTGTGACGCATCTGATTTTGCAGTAGGTGCAGTCTTAGGACAGCACATCGAAAAGATGCCACACGTGATTTACTATGCTAGTAAGACCCTGAATGATGCGCAAATCAATTATACAACCACCGAGAAAGAGCTTTTAGCGGTTGTATTTGCATTGGAAAAATTCAGGCCTTACTTAATCGGCTCACCTATAGTTGTATATACTGACCATTCCGCTTTAAAACATCTTCTGGCTAAGAAAGATGCAAAAGGTCGACTAATACGTTGGATCCTTCTTTTACAAGAATTCGATCTTGTTATCAAAGATAAGAAAGGATGTGAAAACGTAGTAGCTGACCACCTTTCACGCATCGTTTCTTCTCCTGTGACCCTGCCGATCAATGACTCATTCCCTGATGAACAACTCTTGAGCATATCCGATGAACCATGGTTCAGGGATATTGTGAACTATCATGCCACGGGACTTATACCGAGCGATTGGTCAAAACAGGACAAATATCGTTTTCTTTCCCAAGTAAAACACTTTTACTGGGACGAGCCTTATTTGTTTAAATATTGTCCTGATCAGATCATTCGCCGGTGCGTCCCAAATGAAGAGTTCAAGAGTGTTCTTTCATTTTGTCATGATCAGGCTTGTGGGGGTCACTTTGGTCCTAGAAAGACAGCGGAAAAGGTTTTGCAATGTGGATTTTACTGGCCGACCTTATTCAAGGACGCATTTGAGTATTGCAAAACCTGTACACAATGTCAGTATACGGGTAGAATATCCCAGAGGAATGAAATGCCTCAGCAACCCATTCTGGTTGTTGAAATGTTTGATGTTTGTGGCATTGATTTTATGGGTCCTTTTCCCAACTCCTTTGGGAATCTGTACATTTTACTGGCGGTTGATTATGTCTCAAAGTGGGTAGAAGCCATTCCATATCGCACTAATGACAGGAAAGTTGTCATTAAGTTCTTGAAAGAGAATATCTTTTCGTGATTTGGACACCCACGCGCTATCATTAGCGATAATGGGACACACTTCTGCAACAGATCTTTCGAGACTCTGATGCGAAAATACTCAATCAACCACCGTCTTTCTACACCCTATCATCCCCAAACAAGCGGGCAGGCTGAGATCTCAAACAGACAAATCAAACTTATCCTGGAGAAAACTGTTGCTAAGAATAGAAAAGACTGGTCGACCAAATTGACGGATGCTCTTTGGGCATTCAGGACTGCATATAAGACCGACCTAGGAATGTCTCCATATAGGATAGTTTTTGGTAAAGCATGTCATCTACCTGTTGAGATAGAGCATAAAGCATTGTGGGCTATAAAGGAAATAAATTTTGATCTAAACCTTGCTTGCAACTTTCGGAAGCTGCAACTTAACGAGCTAAGCGAACTCCGCGATGAAGCTTATGATAATGCTGTAATCACAAAGAATAGGACTAAGGTTTTTCACGATAAAAGCATTTTAAGGAAAACATTTTTACCTGGTCAACAAGTCCTTCTTTATGATTCACGTTTACACCTTCATGCGGGTAAGCTCCGATCTCGTTGGAAGGGACCTTTTGTTGTGCGGTCTGTATTCCCGCACGGGGCAGTAGAAGTAGAAAATGTTAAAAACGGCACTGTTTTCAAAGTAAATGGACATAGACTAAAGCCGTATTTTTCCACTGACCCCACGGAGGAGCTCTTGTTCTTACAAGAGCCAGTTTATTTGGATTAAAATTCCTCCGTCTCACCTTCATATCCTGTATATCATTGCATCATCTTTTGAATGAAGGTGAGTAAAAGATAAGTTTGGGGGAAGTTCTTCACTTATGTATTTTGCCCCCACTAATAATTCCTCCCAGATTTACAGGTTTTTGTAGGTATAGCTGTCGGCAACAGTGAGGACACTGTTGAAAACAAGTTTGGGGGAGGTTTGTGCTTATTTTCGCATCATTTGCATATCATCTGCATAAGCACAAAACATTTCTTTAGAAAAATCTATAAAAATTGAAAAATTTTCAAAACCCATAAAAATTTAAAAATTTTCAAATATAAAAATAATTTTAATATTTACACTTTTTTTGTATATAAATAAGATAATGAAAGTTTAGATAGTGAAAAGTTACATCCATGAGATTAGAAAAATTTTAGAAAACTAAGAAAATTAGAAGTTTTCTTATACGAACTAGTAATAAGTAGTTATGAGCCGTTGTCCAAAGGGTTAGTAAGATGAAGGACGTCACTAATCTGAGGATAAAAATAAGTCTGAAAAATAGTTTCTATTCTGGAAGCCAAACATTTTGAACGTGGCTACCCTGCTATTCGCACTTACACACGTCTTGAAGCCTGGGATAGTAGAGGATACCTTGAAATGCTCTTGTTTTAAAGCCGATGTATAAAAAAAAAAGGGTATAAAAAAAATGGTGAGAAAAATGGATACTGGTTTTGTTATCACCAAGGGCATTAAAAATATATAGCAAAAGGGTGCTTCTTCACCTAGTGCCCCAAGGTCAACTGGTCTGGGAGTCACTGCTATGCCTGAGGTGGTGCAAGACGAGGAAAATACACCAAGCATGCAAGCACATTAGTAATCGGTCGGTTAGTACCTCAAGAAGTATTGACGGTCGCATGAAAGTGTGTAAGCAATCTCGTTTGCCAAGAAGTACTGAGGCCGATGGGCAAGGGTATGATAGCTTGAATTGAATTCTCCGGGTGTAGGGATGTCTTTACACACACGCAGGGTTATATGATCGATGTTTGGAATACAGATAGGAATGAAGAATAAGACGATGTTTTATTGAGGGAGGACGTGATTTCTAACATTTTCTCATGACCATTAAGATAGGGCTCATGACAACCGAAAAGCTAGCTTAGTTGGAAACCCTAATTTTCAAAGCTTTTCTTTTACGATTCTCTTCTTTAAATGTAATATTCATGATCTTGCTTTTATTATTGGATTTTGTGGGTGCAATCCGCTGAAAACCCTCAGGAGACAACACTCCTCTTACTAGGGACACCTAGAGGTTTAAAGGCTTGTTGCACATGCTCAGTGCAATCGTGTTGCCTACGAAAGTGTGCTAGTTAGTTTTTCTCTTTCTTTATTTTCTCCTTCTCTCTTTTTAATAAAACATTCGCTCGAGACGATCGAAATTAAGTTTGGGGGTATTTGATCAGTCGAAAATATTGCATATTTTAACCGGCAATTTCCTTATCATCTGCATACATATAGAAGAGTACGGTATTCATAATTCACATATTAGCTAATCGGTCGCAAAATATCAAATTACATGTATTCGACCTTAAAACCGGCAATTCTAGGGAAATTAACTGCATTGCATTACATAGCATATTTTCCATATCTTGCAACCCCTGTTTCGAAGTCTATGCAGGAAAAGAGATGCTTGCTCGATCATTACATCGCTCGACCATTACAATTGCTCGTAAACTCACTCAACTCAAATCTGGTATCAACACAGAAGGGAAACTGCAATTATAAACATCAAAGAAAGCCAAAAATAGAAGCCCAAGACCACTGAAGAAAGTACAAGCCCCAAGGCCATTAATGCACCGCGGAAGGGCGGCCAATGCCCACCTCATGCGGCGGTTGCGCGGCGGGATCAGGGAGTCAGCTCCTCAAATTTCACCAAAACTCCTGTTTCAGTTCCCACTGCTCAGAAATGCACACAAACTTCCAGAAGAGTCCAGATACTTCCACCAGATCAGCAAACACCCAAACTAGCCTAATCTTTCTAGAACTTTCCCTAAACCCTAGCTTAAACCCTAAGCTAACTCCTAACAAACTCCTTCTAGAAACCCTTCAACAAACTTTGGGAGGGAAAGTTCTAATTCAAATCTAACCTAGGGTTTGGGAGTTCTATAAATAAGACCCTAGGCTCATCATTTGATATATGATTCAACCTTGGGAAAGCTTAGAAAAATCAATCCCATTCTTCATCTTCCTCTTCCTCAAGTTAAGTGAGAGAGCTTGTAGGAAACCCTAACCCTAAATCCAACAACAATTCAAGATCTTGAGTGCAAGCCAAGCAAGATGCCTTCAACCCTTTTATGAGCCGAGCCGATCTTCAATCGGGCAAGAGATCAAAGTAGATCCACGATCCACGGAGACGAGCGAAGCCGAGTCAACGATCAATTTCTTCTTCTTGTAGATTCTTGAAAGAATGTATTGAAATTGTTGATTAAATAAAAGGTGATATTCTTTTATCTTGTTTTCTTTAAATTCCGCATCATGTTATCATTACTATTCTTGAATATTGTCTTTGTGGTGATGTGTGAATAAAACTCCGCTCGTCGGGGAGTCGAAACGATCTTTAGTATGATGATGTAACAAATTTGTAATCGATTCTTGAATCCCACGAGTTTGTAAACCCTAGCAAGTTCAAGAATCGACGACCCAATTCGTTGCGATGCTTTCTTGATCGATATCGCTCGAGATTGGGGAGTTCCGATCGTTTCTTGGAATTGCTAGAGGCTAGAATATAAATGGTATCCTCGAAAGAACAAGGGTTAAGAGATGAAACCCTAATTTCATCAAGAAAACCCTAACTCTCGTCGATCGCCATTGATCTAGTACCAATTCTTTGAAGGACAAGAACACGAAACCCTTTAGATTACATCACGTCTAAAGATTCGATCGATTCCTACGAGCCTCTCTTATATTCTTGATTGTTGATTGGAAATATTATCAAAACAACCGATTCTTGATTGTTTATAGTTTCTTGATTCTTGAGTAAATGATAGTGACACTGGAATACAAATCACATCTTGAATCATGTTTTCGTTTATTGTTGTTTAACATTTCATTTCAAAAGTATCAAAATACAATTGAATTGCACAATCCCTGTGGACGATCCGCACTCATTCATTAACTACATCCGACACCGTGGTTTGATTGCGGTCAATTTAATTTTTTGATTGTCGTTACTTTTTACATATACACGTCATATCAAACACCCACAAGCCGCAAGCGGTCTGCTAAACGTAACGGCCACCCGGGTATTGAGCGATCAGAAGATCGACGAGCAAGCCCGCTCACACTCCAGTGAATCCAACCAGTAACACTACCATACAGTCCGGTCTGTTCGTCTGATATGTCGCATATCTAGTCTAGGGGTAGTAAACGTCAGACCCCAATAGCTCGATAAGTCGTGTCGATATGAGGCTCATAACGGGTCGAGAAGATACTGGTAACACTTACCAGCAATTCTCTGATCAGCCCTGGCCAGGGACTTCCTGTTATAGCCAATCGAACACTGTGCAACATCAACTCCCTATACCGGGAGAGACGAATCCCCTCCTATCGCTCATTGCCTCCATGTGACTCGGGATTGTACCCAAAAACCACCGTTTTGCACGCCCTCTTGGACATGGTAAGATGGAAATCAAAGCACAGTGGGAACCACACAAGACTCTATGACGATCTCGGGTCAACAGACTACTCTGTACCAGTGTCACCAGAGAACTGCCATCTGACGTAAGGTATAATACCATCTGGGAGTTCTCGGCGAGTCCGTCCAGTGTACCCAGTCTCCACTGAGCACCCGTATATCATCTCTGATGTCAAAAACCGATGGATATGGGATCATCCATCGCCCATCTGTATGGGTCAAGAAGGTATACGCTAGTCTACTCTGGTATATCGATGCCCCATCTCGATACACCCACGACTAGGGACTTTCAAGGATGTACTTATGGACTACTATGTCCCCACTAGTATGATCCGCATCATAGTCCAGGTAGTCAAGCACACATCCTAAGGGCTTTACCAACATGTAATAGAGAGACAATCTGTGTACACGTTAAGGTAAAGAGTAACCAGATAGCATACTATCATGTCGAGCAAGAAAGTCCTCCCTATATATGTCCCAGCATCCACTACAATATACATCCTATGTATAGTAATGGCCTCTAGGGCATACATATAACTAACAATCTCCCACTTGCACTAGGGCCATCTGATAGCAGTGGTTGTAGTATCTCATACTCAACCATCCCATAAAAATCTCTCTCTGGGAACAGGCCTTTGTGAGTGGATCCGCTGTGTTGTCCTCTGAGTCTACTCTCCTAACCTCGATCATCCTGGAGATCAACTATCTCCAAGATCCGTTGATGCTGCCTTAGAATATGTCTGGATCACTGATGGGACCTGCGTTCCTTGGCATAAGCCACAACTCCATTGTCACACAATGGGAGGAACATAGTTCATCTTATGAACCAATATACACCCAAACAGCCTCTTTGGTAGCATCTTAAGTAGCGATGTATCCTGCCTTTATCGTCTAGTATGTCACGGTATCTAGCTTGGAACTCTTCCAACATACCGTCCCTTTACTGATGGTAAAGACAATGCCTGTGACTGACATTCAGTCGTCTTTATCACTCTGGAACCTTTCCAGTGATTTTCCCCAGAATCGTTTGATATCATCTCACTACAACTAGTGAGAATCCTAACATCCAATTAAATCTATCTCATAGATCCAAAACTCAGGATTTAGGAGGTATCATTTTGATCCTACACGGAGAATCTTTGTGATAAACGGAGATTGATCGAGCGTAGCATAAGAAACTCCTTTCTTATCAAGAGCATGACATCCACGTATTCTACGAGGATCATCACCATACTCCCTACTACCTTTTTGTATATACAAGGTTCATCTACCATTTTGATGATGCCAAACTCTTTGACTATTTCATCAAAACAGATGTTCCAACTCCGCGATACCTGCTTTATCCTATAAAGCATCTTGCATACGTTTCCGCTGCTCCCACTGTCTACGAGGCCCTCTGGCTGTGTACTTATAGACGCTCTCTTCTAAAACATCATTTAGAAAAGCTGTCATGACACCCAACCACCAGATATCGTAGTCATGGTATGTAGCCGTGGCAAGTAGGATCCGGATGGACTTAAGCATAGCCACTGGAAAAGGTTTCATCATTATCCACGCCTGGTCGATGACGAAAACCTTTAACAAGTCTAGCTTTGAAAGTCTTAACTTTTCCATGTACACCAAGTAATCTTCTCAAGATTTACTTGCTCCTGATGGGGATTTAACCCTTCAGATATAGCAACTAAAGTCCATACTTTGTCGGTGTATAAGGATTCCATCTCAGATCACTAAGCATCCAGCCATTCTTATAGAGTCTTACTCCTGATGGCCAGCTCGAAACTAGTTGGGTCATCATCTCATGATGCAATCCTCGCTCCCACTGTCATAGAGAAACCGAAGTATCTCTCAGGTGGGTGAGGAACCCTACTAGATCGGCGGAGAGGCTGAGGTTCGTTGGTAACTATTGAATCCTTTGGTTCTACCAAATCTTCAGCTGCAGTTTGTATAGCTGGAACCTTTCCAGTTCTACATTACAGACATTGCCTCGAGCTTGTCCGGATTTTGCTTTTAGACATAGGCCAGACAACCCCAAATCTTAACCATCTTAAGATATGGACTCTTCCCTTTCCATATCACATATGAAGTGGTAGGCAATTGATTTGATTTGAACCCTATTCAATAGGTATGCAGCTTCTCAAGCGCATAACACCCAAAAGGAAATAGGTAACTCAGTATTACTCATCATAGAGCACACCTTATCACATAGGGCGTAATTGCTCCACCCCGATATACCATCGTGCTATGGTGTATACAGAGGAGTAATGCTGAGAGAGAATCTCATTCTCCTTTAGAATAGTCCAGGAATTCCATGCACAAGTATTCTCCTCCCTGATCTCATCATAGGACATAATACTTATACCCGTATTTTGGTTCTCTACTTCTCGCTTATATTCTGTGAATATCTCAAAAGGCTCGAACTCAAGTTTCAACAGGAACATATGTCTGAATCTTGAGAGATTATCAGAGAATGTAATGAAGTACAAAGAACCAGTCCTGGCATGTGTAGACAGGGGACCTTACATACATCAACATGTATCATCCCAAGAGTTTACTAACTCTTTCTCTGTTCCCAATAAACAGAGCTGTGGTCATCTTATCTTTGTGACATGACTGGCGAGTTTCACAAGATGTAAATTCAAACTGATTTAAATATGCATCTAAATGTAACTTCAGCTAGTCGGGTCACATTGATATGACCTAGTCTACAATGCATCAAGAAGGATTCGTTCATTTCTGAACTCTTCCTCTTGTGTGTGTTCCGTATACTAAGAACTGTAGTTTGATTTAGAACATTAATGCTTTTAGATAACGTGCCTGAACCGATCAACTTTTGATATAGGAAATGTTCAAAACATTATCCAACAATACAAAATTTTATCATTTCTTTACTTCTAAAGAGACTGATATGATTTTGTATATCAGGTTCGGTATCTAATAACATTCGTTCAGAATCATTGTATTTGTAATACAGGGTGACAGTGACCAACAGACTTGGCTGCAACACTTGCACCGGTCTCTGCCTCATGAAACTTATCACCCGTTCTCAGTTCTCTGCCTTTCTGTAGCCCTATGTAACAGATTACATATCTGGGATCCTGATCTGGTATCACATACCCAGGACGTAGAGGATACAGAGAAACAGTTCTTTGTAACGAACACACCCGAAGGAGATGCATCATATGCACTTTCTTCGTTTGGGCGGCACGGGAAATCTGGTATTCCCCAATTTCCTGCTCTGTCTTATAACAATTATAAGTTGGAGCGGGACCAACGTTCCCCAGCTCAGTATAACAAGCGGGTTCGGTCAATATTCCGTATTATTATCTTGATTAAGGCGTGATATGGTCGCTACCAGGAGAGAGAGAGAAGAAAACACTCAGCGTATGCTCTTGCAAGAATAGATTGGTTATTATTTTATCTAATCAGGATGGCTCCCACTGCTTTTTTATCAAATCTTCCTTCAAACCCTAAAAGGAAAGACTAGCCGGGATTAATTACACACTACAAGTTCGCCAATCTTTCAGCCAGGCCAGTGTCGGTACTTTGAGGGAGGTCCCCCGTGCTTTCGCACGAACCTAATTAATGTAAACCTCGTTTTCCCAGAGGCATAACCTCGTTGACACTTTTCTAGACACCTACTTGATCGGCTAATTGTAATGTGTAAAACTCTCACAGGAGTAACTCTTACTCGCAGCGGGTATCGGGATCCAACTATCTCATAGAAGGTATGCAATCTCATTGCAAATTTCAACACTTGAAATTCCCGATAATATTTTGCCCCGAACGATCTATGACCTTGACAAGGTCAACAAACCATAGACCGCAAGTCAAGTTCAACCCGTCATTTCTTGATTGAATCAAACCCACCCGCACGACCCTTGACAAGGTCAACAAGGCCGCACGACTACCCTAACCCAATCTGCATCATATGCATAAGCAGATAAATACTGGTTAGCTACCGCACACTGCGCCTTGACAAGGTCAACAAACGCAGTACGAATACTAAACAGGATTTATCTGAAATGACGGAGGGCTACGACAGGTTTTTCTGAAAACCTATTGCGTAATGAACTTGATATCGTTGTAGAATCAAATGATTTTAAAATGGAGTGCTTTTGAGGCTTTTCTAGTTTTGCTAAAGGAGTCACTCCCGGTGAAGGGATCGTCGGTCCTTTCCTCGTCGAATGAGCTGCGGGATATATCATATATATCACTGTGCAAAGCAGAACTCTTAAAAGCAATCAAAAGACAAACCGAGTGTTGTAGCATCTGCCAGTTATTGCTAAAGGAGTCACTCCCGGTGAAGGGATCTCGGTCCTTTCCTCAGCGAATAAGGTGCAGGATATATCACATATACCTCTGTGCAAAGCAAGAACTGTAGCTACCTGTTTTATTTTGAAATTCGATTCTACAACATCTTAGGTTTCTTTTCTTTCATTAATCACATTAATGAAGTCCCATCATTTAAGTACCTAAACATCACAGATAAATACGACGTATACTTATGCCATCCGCATTCGCCTCGATGTCCCCTCGTGCACCGTTAGGTTAGGTAACTAACGGCAGAGCGGGGCAGGGCTAGCGCGGGTGTAAAACATAAGTAACGTCTATATAATATATCATATATACTATATAAAGTATCTATCACAGAACATCACATGATCACATCACAGATATCGCAGTAGAAGAATCATATGAAATATTGGATATACTAGGACGTCCGTGTTTTCAATACGAGCCAGTATAAAACACGGATTCCACGGTCGCGATGAATAGCCAAACCCATACCCCTAGACCCCTACGAGAGCGTCAAGCAACCCTACCAATTCTAGAGTTAGGAGACCCGGACTCGACTCCTCGAGTTGGTCTCCCACTGGACTCCAGAACCCGGTTACTTGTGCTCCCCTCCTTGGGTCTATACTAGTGCGGAAAAGTAAATAATATACAAGAGGTGACAACTTCCGCAACCTGGAAGCGCCCCAATAAAAGAATATTACATACAAGTTTTTACATGAATGAAAATGAAAAACACTCATCTCACATAAAAACCCCCGGCTATTCAAACACGACGATCCAATATAACATATCCAGCAACACATAACATCACATGTCATCAACGTAAGTAAATATGCGCATCCCAATTGTCGTTGACATATAGCAACGAAACCGGCGATATCACATATTACACTTACGGTCACAGAAAAGAAAGTGTAAAACTACAATAGTTGGAATCCGCAACCTCCATAGACATCGCATGCCTAATCAAATGAATTCCTTAGACATCGCATGCCTAACAATTATAAACCCCGCTTTTTAGTCTCATCATTGAAAACACTTTTCAATATCAAGTCGGGCAATTCAACAAGATACCCGACATCCTGATCGAATGCTCGTCGCAAACTTCAGTAGACGGCCGCACCCCCGATGCCGTCGACGAAGTGCACCAAGGCGGAACACCGCTGCCGCGAGCACCCAGATGGATGCTTTCGGCGATGGGGTTCTCCTACAGTCACTTGGTCGGGGCTAAGGGATGTAGTTGTCTATTAAGTTTACCCGGCGAGTATCCGCGTACGCTATGTGATTGCGACGGACTTTCGATCGCATCAAAATTCCGTAGCAACCGATCAAGTGAGACTAAACTGCTACGTTTATAACATTCATTCAGTTATCTCATAACTGATTGTGAATTCCAATTATTGTATCCCATTCCGGATAAATAGAAAATGTTGAACTTTCCGATCGAACGATCGAACACCCAAGTTTTCCCGATACAGATCAACACATGAAACAAGTCTAACAACATTCAGTTCGTGCCTCAGTACCAACGGTCCAGCCGTAGAAGGGTCAAGCCAACGCCTCACATGTGGCACGCCATACTGCCCCAAACCCGAAGGTTCAAAGGGCAGTTCAAGACGGTCACATAATCGAGTTAAGGTTTGTTGTCTTCTAGAGGGTCCATCGCATTACTTGCACTACTTAGAACGTCGTTAAACTACGGAAAAATCCAACACTTGGAAATTTCCCGACAGGGGAAAAATTGGGTGTTTATATCCGGTCGAACCTTTTAACATATTCTAAAATTTATCCGGAAAGCCACACAGACAAAATTTGATAATCCGATCGAACATTCGAATCCCCAAAACAACCCAGAAAAATTCAACTCTTGAATAATTATTAAAAATTCCCAGAAAAACCAGCACCAGAAAGCATGAATTACTGTGCAGTTTAGGAGTGCTGAAGTCATCATTAGGCCGCAGAACCGCCGCATAAGCCATGCTTATGCCGCGGTTCCGCCGCATACTCTACTGTTCATTGAAAAAAAATTGCACCGTAATTCTTAGAATTCCCTGCTGATTTTTTAAAGAATTTTTAATCTGGAAAAATCCCAGTTTTTGAAAAAAGGACAGAGAGCATTTTTTGAGTTGGGGTTTCCGGTCGATCGGACTTCAAACTCCGTCTAGACTTCGCCTAAGGCTCTAGCTAGGCTTTGATACCACTGTAGGGTTCCTAGGCACACACAAGAGGTCTCACAAGGCATCAACCATGCCAATTTCAAAAATTACGGTGCCGAGAAACCCTAGACTAGATCGTTGGCTATAAGTTTAGGCGACAAAGCAAACTAGTTAACACTTAACTACTAGAATACGGAAATACAACCTTTGTAGATCCGGTCCTCCACCTCCATGGCTCCGCGATGAATTCCTCTCCGCTGTCCAAATCAAAATCCGGGCTCTAGCGTCGGCTTCATCGGAGAAATGGCCGGGCAAGGTCGTCGGCTTCGTGCCGAAGATGATCTACGTCGAGGCATCGCTAGATCAAGCTCCAACTTCACCAAGTCAAGAAACTTGTGAAGAAAACACACTCTACTACTTGGCAAGAGGTAGAGGATGAAGAAATAGGAAGTGGGTTCACTTTAGAATTGGATTTCTCACTCTCTTTCACAAGTTGCCATTGATGGAGGCAAGCTTGCTTCAATGTTGAAGAAGAAGAAGAAGAAGATAAAGTTATGATAAGTTAATTCCAAAAAGAATACTTATCATAACCAAACCATGGTCAAGTGTAGAGAATAAATCATGGTTAGTGGGATGGTTAGGGTTAAGCATGAAGACAAAATGGTCACTTAGTCAAAGCTTCATGAACTTTCAATGTAAAACAAAACTAGCAACCATTTTCTTTTCTTTTGCCATTTCTTTTCCAAAATAAAATAAATGAAATAAATAAATAAATGAAAAAGAAAACCCTAACCATTACACAACCATGGTTTAATCTTTACACAAACCCTAGAGAGCATGTATCATCAAACATGATACAATCAAGTGCACAAAAAGTATATCACATATACAATGTGCACATCCGAGCGAGAAAATCCATTTAAAGTGAACCGATACTAGTTAATGCAAAGTAATATATCAAATATATAATTATACATTAAATCATTAAATCAACACTTGATTTAATGATCCGGTCATATCGCATATAACCGACTAATATCTACAGTAACAACTTATCGAATCAACACTTGATCCGATAACCCGGCTATATCGCATATAACCTATCAATGTCACAAATCGCGAGAATCGAATACACTATCACATACTGGTAACATTCTCGGTCCCGCACATATCTCATATGCGCTCCTATTTCGTTTCGCTTGAGCCAGGAAACCTCTGTGTAAGACTCTAAAGACTCGTCAATACGCCGGCAGCAGATGATGATCATATCAAACACCCACAAGCCGCAAGCGGTCTGCTAAACGTAACAGCCAACCGGGTATTGAGCGATCAGAAGATCGACGAGCAAGCCCGCTCACACTCCAGTGAATCCAACCAGTAACACTACCGTACAGTCCAGTCTGTTCGTCTGATATGTCGCATATCTAGTCTAGGGGTGGTAAACGTCAGACCCTAATAGCTCGATAAGTCGTGTCGATATGAGGCTCATAACGGGTCGAGAAGCTACTGGTAACACTTACCAGCAATTCTCTGATCAGCCCTGGCCAGGGACTTCCTGTTATAGCCAATCGAACACTGTGCAACATCAACTCCCTATACCGGGTGAGACGAATCCCCTCCTATCGCTCATTGCCTCTATTTGACTCGGGACTGTACCCAAAAACCACCGTTTTGCATGCCTTCTTGGATGTGGTAAGATGGAAATCAAAGCACAGTGGGAACCACACAAGACTCTATGACGATCTCGGGTCAACAGACTACTCTGTACCAGTGTCACCAGAGAACTGCCATCTGACGTAAGGTATAATACCATCTGGGAGTTCTCGGCGAGTCCGTACAGTGTACCCAGTCTCCACTGAGCACCCGTATATCATCTCTGATGTCAAACACCGATGGATATGGGATCATCCATCGCCCATCTGTATGGGTCGAGAAGGTATACGCTAGTCTACTCTGGTATATCGATGCCCCATCTCGATACATCCACGACTAGGGACTTTCAAGGATGTACTTATGGACTACTATGTCCCCACTAGTATGATCCGCATCATAGTCCAGGTAGTCAAGCACACATCCTAAGGGCTTTACCAACATGTAATAGAGAGACAATCTGTGTACAAGTTAAGGTAAAGAGTAACCAGATAGCATACTATCATGTCGAGCAAGAAAGTCCTCCCTATATATGTCCCAGCATCCACTACAATATACATTCTATGTATAGTAATGGCCTCTAGGGCATACATATAACTAACAATACCAACATGTATCGGAGAGACAATCTGTGTACACGTTAAGGTAAAGAGTAACCAGATAGCAACTATCATGTCGAGCGAGAAAGTTCTCCCTATATATGTCCAAGCATCCACTACAATATACATCCTATGTATAGTAATGGCCTCTAGGGCATACATATAACTAACATTCAGGCCGTATCTCGATCAGTTCATCATTGTGTTCATTGACGACATTTTGGTTTATTCTCGGAGCCGGGAGGAGCATGAGCAGCACTTGCGTATCACTTTGCAGACTTTGAGGGAGCATCAGCTGTTCACCAAATTTTCCAAGTGCGCATTCTGGTTAGACAGTGTCGACTTCTTGGGTCATGTGGTGACGAGAGATGGTATTTGTGTAGATCCGAAGAAGATCGAGGCAGTTCAGCGTTGGCCTAGACCGGTATCAGTTACAGAGGTTCACAGCTTTCTGGGTCTGGCCGGCTATTATCGACGTTTTGTCCAGGATTTCTCCCGTATTGCTGCACCGCTTGTAAGTCCATGCTACCTCTCCCGGTACTTTCGGGCATGCGGAATTTGATAAAAACGATTTTTATAGAGGTGGTAACATGGACCTAAAACCCGGATCTTTGTTAAACATCTACTAACAACCTAACTAGGAGTCGTTAACTACTCGGTTAGGGGGTTTATACCTTGCTTGTCTTGAACTCCTTCGTCTTCAAAACTCCGATGGTGGTCCGGATCGGCTTCTTCCCGTCGTCTCCTTACGCCGAAGATAGATCCACCTGAAAGCTTCAACCTTTTGGCTCCTTCTTCGATCTTTGAAGAAACTAGTTCACTCGGTTTGCTAAACCTTGTGAACTAGAGTGAGTAGAGAAGAGTTTGTATGGGATTTTATCTATGGTTCTTGGTTCTCAACTCATGAGACAAGTGAACCATAGAGTCAAGAGAAGAGAACAAGAGGAAGAGGATGAGAGAAAGAGGAAGAGAGAGCTCAAAACAAAGGAGAGAGAATGGTCAAGTGAGAATGAGCCTCTCTTTTGTCTTTCACCCTCTCATAATCCAAAACCATCATCACAAAAATAATAATCAAGTATTGTGTAAAATGGTTAAAGTCAAAATGGCTAAATCATTTCATGCACTCATTTCTCACAAAAGAAACAAGCAAGTAAAAAGTCTCTGCCATGAAATGATAGCCATAGTCATCATGATGGTCAACTAGTCAATCCTAGTCAACCGTTCAACAAAGTCAACAAGTCAACAAAAGTCAACAAGTCAACAAAGTCAATCCCTCAACAACCATGTCACCACAATACTTAGTTAATATAATTGTTAATCACATATCATATTCTCATTAGTGTTGACCAAAAAGTCAATAGTCAACAGTCAACGGTCAACAACCCTAATGAGAATCCTCTGCCTCTGTCTCTCCGTCAACTGTGCATACACACCCGCATCCGCGTTCCGAGGAACACGAATACAAACTGGATAAATCCAATCCCAATACGTACACTACGATCTGGCTTAAACCAAAGCCCGCTAGTGTAAACTGTCCGGACACTGTACGTGCACAAGTGCACGGATGTGACCGAACCCTGTCGCAAAACCATGCGACCTCTACTCTTTTGCCTAAAGGCGAAAAGCTTTCTGTGTGGGACTCTAAAGACTCGACACTACGTTGGCAGTGGGTTTAACCGCAGACCGCAAGCGGCACTAGCTGTGCGTAACGGTCCCCAGGTAATGCCGACAAGAAGACTGACGAGGCGAAACCCATCTGAACTCCTACTGAGCCTGAATGTGACATTCTCCGTACAGTCCGGTCTGTTCGTCTGATACATCGCATGGCGGGCCTAGGGGGCGGTAAACGTCAGTCCCCCATTAGCGGTACATGTCGTGTCGGAGCGAAGCCCAAAACACCCTGAGATAATACTGGAAGCCTACCAGTATATCTCGTTTGCCCTGGCCAGGGACTACTCGTGTAATGGCTCTCCTAGACACAGCGCGATGTCAACCCCCAATACCGGGAGAGACGAATCCTGTCTAACCGTCACTGCCTCCAAGTGCTTCGGGACTGCACCCAACCACTACCTGTTTGCACGACTCCTTTGAGCCGTGGTAGGGTAGTGATCAAAGTACAGTGGGAACACACTCAAGGCGAAGTGACAGTGTCAAGTCAGCGGACTAAGCTGTACTCATGTCACCTGGGAACTGATAACTGACGATAGGCATAATACCAACTAGTCAGTTCCCGACGAGTCCTGTCCAGCGTACTCGTAACCCAACGAGCACCCGCATACTATCTCAAGTACGACGTACTGACGGCTGTGGGACAGACCGTCTCCCACACTGGGATGAGAAGCGCATGCGCTAGTCTACTCCGGAGTATCGATGCCCTGTCTCGATAGTCCTGCGACCAGGGACCTGCATAAGGATGTGCTTATAGATTACCCAGCCCCACTAGTGTGACTGCCATCACAACGCTGGTAATCAAGCAAAGATCCTAAGGTCTCCACTAATGTGTATAGGCGATATACAAAAATAAACACATGTACACATTGAAGTAGAAACAAACCAAGTAGCATACTACTATTTTGAGCAAGATTGTATATACAAGGTGAATATCCCAAGCTTCCATTAAGTAATATACAAACTAGTATGATACTGTAATGGCCTCTAAGGCATATACACTAACAATCTCCCACTTGCACTAAGGCCATGTACTGGCGTATCGAAGACCTATCATCTCGATCAGCCGCTCGAATTGAGTCTGGGGCAAGGCCTTGGTGAATGGATCTGCAGTGTTATCTTCTGAAGCGACTCTCCGAACCTCGATCTCCTGGCGATCTACGATCTCCCTGATCAGGTGATACCGCCTTAAGATGTGTCTGGATCTCTGATGGGACCTGGGTTCCTTCGCTAAAGATATAGCCCCGTTGTTGTCGCAATACAGAGGTATCGGATCAACAATGGACGGAACCACCTGAAGTTCTTTCAAGAACTTCCTCATCCAGACAGCTTATTTTGCGGCATCAGATGCAGCGATGTATTCCGCTTCCATCGTCGAGTCTGCAACGGTTTCTTGTTTGGAACTCTTCCAACACACCGCCCCTCCATTGAGGGTAAAGACAAAACCCGACATGGACTTGGAATCATCCTTATCACTCTGGAAGCTGGAGTCAGCAAAGGCCTCGATCTGGAGGTCTTTTCCGCCATACACCAAGAACATCTCCTTAGTCCTTCTCAGGTACTTGAGAATGTTCTTTACTGCTATCCAGTGTTTCTCCCCAGGGTTTGACTGATACCGGCTTACCACACTCAGTGCATAAGCTACATCCGGTCTGGTACACAACATCGCATACATTATAGAGCCTACCGCAGAAGCGTAGGGTATAATCGACATGTGATCCCTCTCCAAATCAGTCTTGGGAGACATCTCTTTAGAGAGGGTGATCCCGTGACAAGCTGGTAGATTACCGCGCTTGGAATCTTCCATACTGAATCTTTTCAGTATGGTGTCGATGTACCTGGACTGTGAAAGTCCTAATATCCTCTTGGATCTGTCACGGTAGATCCGGATACCCAGAATGTATGAGGCATCACCCAGGTCTTTCATGGAGAACCTGTGCGACAAGAACCCTTTGACAGATTGTAGCATAGGAATGTCATTTCCTATTAAGAGAATGTCATCCACGTATAAAACGAGGAATACTACAGTTCTCGCTACAAATCTACTATAGATGCATGGTTCATCTGGATTTTTGATAAAGCCAAATTCCTTGACCGTCTCATCAAAACAGATGTTCCAACTCTGCGATGCCTGCTTTAGTCCGTAAATGGACTTAAGCAACTTGCACACCTTTCCGCTGCTCCCACTCTGAATGAAACCCTCTGGTTGGTCCATATAGACACACTCCTCTAAATTTCCATTTAGAAAAGCGGTCTTTACGTCCATTTGCCAGATCTCATAATCGTGGAAGGCAGCGATGGCAAGAAGGATCCGAATGGATTTCAGCATAGCCACTGGAGAAAAGGTTTCGTCATAGTCCAAGCCAGGTCTTTGACGGAAACCCTTTGCAACAAGTCTAGCTTTATAGGTCTCAACCTGTCCATCTACACCAATCTTCCTTTTGAAGATCCACTTGCATCCTACGGGTTTTACCCCGTCTGGAGCAATGTCCAACGTCCATACTTTGTTGGTGTACATGGACTCCATTTCGGTCCGCATTGCATCCAGCCATTTTACCGAGTCGACGCTCTGAACGGCTTGCTGGAAGCTAGTAGGCTCATCATAATCTATGATGCAATCCTCTCTATCCCCGTCTATGAGAAAACCGTAGTATCTCTCGGGCGGATGAGACTGCCTACTACTCCTGCGGAGCGGCGTAGGAATGTCCTATTCTCTTGAACCCTCTGGTTCCACTAAGCTTTCAGTAATTGTCTGTGGTTCTGGAATTTCTTCCAGTTCTACTGCGCTCCCACTTATTTCCTTTTCCAAGAACTGGTGTTCTAGAAAGTGGGCATTACGAGAAACAAGGACTTTTTGTTCCTCTGCGTGGTAGAAAAGATACCCCCTGGTGTTCTTTGGGTATCCCACAAACTTGAAAGGAACTGAGCGTGCCTCGAGTTTGTCTGCATGCTGCTTTTTGACAAAAGCTGGACATCCCCAGATCTTCAGATATTGAAGATAGGGTTTCTTCCCACTCCATAACTCATAAGGTGTGGTAGGCACAGTCTTAGTAGGAACTCGGTTCAAAAGGTACGCAGCTGATTCTAGCGCATACCCCCAGAATGATCGCGGTAACTCAGCGTTACTCATCATGGACCGAACCATATCCAATAGGGTTCGGTTCCGTCTCTCCGATACACCGTTATGTTGCGGAGTGTATGGAGGAGTAAGCTGAGAGAGAATTCCGTTCTCTTTTAAATAGTCCAGGAACTCGGCACTTAAGTATTCTCCACCTCGATCCGATCTTAGAATCTTGATACTTTTGCCGGTGTGGTTTTCTACTTCTTTCTTATATTCCTGGAACTTTCCAAAGGCTTCGGACTTATGTTTCATTAAGAAGACATAACCGTACCTTGAAAAGTCATCCGTAAAAGTGATGAAGTAAGAATAACCGCTTCGCGCATGCGTAGACATTGGACCGCACACGTCGCTGTGTACGAGTCTTAAGAGCTCGCTCGTTCTTACTCCGTGTCCAGTGAACGGAGTCTTTGTCATCTTTTCTTTGAGACAGGATTGACAAGTGGCATACGATTGATATTCGAACGAATCCAAATATCCTTCAGTATGTAACTTAGTCAACCTTCTCTCATTGATGTGACCCAGTCTATAATGCCATAAGAAAGTCTGATTTATTTCCGGGGACTTTCTTTTGTGTGTATTCTGGACGTTGAAAATCTATGGTTGGTTTAATACGTATATACCATTACTCAATGTACCTGACCCAATCAAAACTTGATTAAGGTGAATGTTTACAACATTACTTACAAACGCAAATTCATAACCTTCTTTAGAAACTAAAGATACAGAAATGATATTACAAGTTGCGTTGGGTACAAAAAAGCAATTACGCAAAACCAAAACATGTCTATCTGACATTCCCAGGTGATAGTCCCCCACGGCTTTAGCATCCATGCTAGCTCCGTTCGCAACTCTGAGGGTCATGTCACCTGCCTTCAAAACCCTACGGTTTCTCAACGCCTGCAAAGAATTACAGATATGAGATCCTGATCCGGTATCCAATACCCAGGAAGTAGAGTTTATTGAAAGACAGTTTTCAATAACATACACACCTGAAGCTGAAGCTGCAACCTGCTTCAATTCCAGTGTCCTGGCTTTCCAAGCCCTGCAATCATTCTTCCAGTGTCCTTTCTTATGACAATAGAAGCATTCTTCCTTATCCACAAGCTTCCCCGCTATCTTTGTTGCTTTTGCTTTTCCCTTCGTATCCACTTTACTAACACCGCCTCTTGGTTTGGCGGGGGCTTTCTTCTTCTTTCCTTTGGCTTTCGCCTTGGACCTAGAAGAAGATGATCCTCCTACAAACAAAGTTGATGTTTCCCTACTTTTCTGTAGGGTGCCCTCTGCGCTCCTCAGCATGTTGAGGAGCTCTGAAAGTTCAACCTCTTTTTCTTGTAGGTTGAAGTTCAGTATAAACTGGGCGTAAGTGGAAGGAAGGGACTGGAGAACTAAGTCCGTATAGAGCTCACTCTCCAATGTGGTCCCTAGGTCCGCGAGCTCCTCAATGTAGCCGATCATCTTTAGCACGTGCTCTGCTACTGATGATCCGACGGCCATTCTTGCCGAAAATAACTTTTTCGACTCTTCGTATCTTGCGATACGAGATTGCTCTCCATACAGTTCTTTTGTATGAAGAATAATGGATTCTAAGTCCATATTCTCGTGCCTCCTCTGATGTTCATTGTCCATAGAGGCAAGTACGAGGCATTTGGCCTTCGCGCTATCAATCTCCCATGTCTTACGGATTTCCTTATCCGCGACGCTGGAAGTGGGACCAGGGACAGGGGGAGCTTCGGTGGTAAGAAGATACCCCAGCTTGTCGTAAGTGATTGCTATCTTGACATTCCTGAGCCAATCTTTGTAGTTTGGCCCTGTCAGTTTGTTTTTATCTAGGAGTAACTTAAGTCCAGTCAGGTCGATTGGTCGCTGCAATTAGGAGAGAGAAGAAGAAACACTCAGCATGATGCTCTTGCAAGTTTAGAATGGTTTTTAGTTTGTCTAAACAAGATGGCTCCCACTGTTTCTCGAATCCCTCCTCAAACGATAAAGGAAGAATTAGTCAGGATCAATCCCACCGTACAATACTTGCTTAACCGTTCGGCCAGGCTAGTGTCGGTACTTCGAGGAAGGTTTTCCAATGCTTTCGCGAAGTTCCTTAATTAAATAACCACTTTTCCCTGGGGGCGTAGCCCCGCTAACACCTTTCTAGGCACCTACTTGGTTAATAGCATTGATCGTTAAGTGAGAAATTTCCCGAGGAGTAGCATATACTCACAGTAGGATCGGGATCCAAATATCATCGCGTGACGACACTGAAGGAATCCTACCAGAATCATCACACTCCAAATGGTATGCAAATCTAGCAAGTTTCAGTACTTATGAAACTCCCGATGTGGATTTTTGCCCCATGCTCTTATGACCTTGGCGTGAGGTCAAAATGTCATAAGTCGCATGTTAAGTTCTTCCCATCATTATCCAGGTTAATTTGAGTCCACCCGTACCTACCCTTGACGTAGGCCAAAATGGTAGTACGGCTGTCCCAAACCAACGCATTCTATCTATGCAACAGATAAATATCCGGCAGCTACCAATCACTATGCCTTGGCGTGAGGTCAAAATACATAGCTTGAATACTACCGAATATTTAACTGAAATGATGGAGGGCTACGAATGGTTTTGGCTAAACCGTGAACGTAGTGAACTTGATATAGTCGATGGAACGAGATAGCTTTTAAAAGGAGTGGCTCAAGCTCCGCATTTAAAAGTTGGTTTTGAAAAGAACCGAGTGGTTTTTCGAAAGTGTTCCAACGACTTTAACTTGGTTTATTATCTTGCATTAGTTCTTTTAATGCGTGATATTCTTGCATTAGTTCTTTTAATGCGTCCCATCATTTAATCCTACCATTGCAGAAAACAACCAAAATATGACGTACGCTTATGCCATTCGCATTCGCCACTGGGCCCCGTCATTACCCGTTAGGTTACTTAACTAACGACAGAGCGGGGGCTGGGCTAGCGTGTCTGTAAAACATAAGCAACGCCTAAATAATATCATATATAGATATACTGCAATGATAAACATTTCAGATCACAGATGAATACATTGGATATACTAGGAATCCGCAATTCGTACGAGCCTGTAACGAAAAGCAGATTACACGGTCGCGGTGAATAGCCAATACCCTACCTAAGACCCCTACGGGTGCGGCAAACTACCCGCCAAGTACCCGAAGCGAAGCAACCTCCCTCATCCCCGTGAGTAGGCCACTCAGCACTTCGGCATACCCGGTAGTTCGTGCACTCCCTCCATGGGTCTATCCTAGGAGCAAAAACAGTAAAAAGAAATTATACAATGACGGCTACAACCCCGACCCGGTTGTGCGGTCATACAAATAATATTACATCAATTTACAAATTTACATGAATTGAAAGAAAAGAAAAAACTCTCGTCTCACAACCCCCGGCTATTCACCCGCGACAATCCAACATATTCATATACACATTCCAGCAACATTACAGGTCACAGATTTGTATAACCCCCACTAATCGACATATAGCGATTAGTAGACGTTCAATACAAATATCACATTTCAGAAAAACCCGTCAGCTAAAGTCTTTTAGAAGTTCGATCAAAAATACGGATTTTCAGGACCCTAAAAATAAAATTTTCGTTCTGGAAAATCTGGGTTGAAAATACATGTACCAAAATTCCCAAAATGCCCTTACAACCAAACTGCATCAAAGAAACACCAGAGAGGGGCCAAGGAGGCCGCGGAACCGCGGCAATAGCAAGCTATTGCCGCGTTTCCGCGGTCGTTTAGAGGGATCTCTGGGTGATTTTTCTGCAGTGGCTTTTAAAAACCCTGAGTCGATTTTTGATGCATAAATTATCACTTTTACAGAACATAAAAAATCGACAGCAACTTTGAAAACGGGGTACATTTCGGGACTTTTTCTTTGATCGATCTTCTAGCTACTTTGCTAACATGTTAGATAGAGTTTAACTAGGCTCTGATACCACTGTAAGTCCATGCTACCTCTCCCGGTACTTTCGGGCATGCGGAATTTGATAAAAACGATTTTTATAGAGGTGGTAACATGGACCTAAAACCCGGATCTTTGTTAAACATGTAACTAACAACCTAACTAGGAGTCGTTAACTACTCGGTTAGGGGGTTTATACCTTGCTTGTCTTGAACTCCTTCGTCTTCAAAACTCCGATGGTGGTCCGGATCGGCTTCTTCCCGTCGTCTCCTTACGGTGAAGATAGATCCACCTGAAAGCTTCAACCTTTTGGCTCCTTCTTCGATCTTTGAAGAAACTAGTTCACTCGGTTTGCTAAACCTTGTGAACTAGAGTGAGTAGAGAAGAGTTTGTATGGGATTTTATCTATGGTTCTTGGTTCTCAACTCATGAGACAAGTGAACCATAGAGTCAAGAGAAGAGAACAAGAGGAAGAGGATGAGAGCAAGAGGAAAAGAGAGCTCAAAACAAAGGAGAGAGAATGGTCAAGTGAGAATGAGCCTCTCTTTTGTCTTTCACCCTCTCATAATCCAAAACCATCATCACAAAAATAATAATCAAGTATTGTGTAAAATGGTTAAAGTCAAAATGGCTAAATCATTTCATGCACTCATTTCTCACAAAAGAAACAAGCAAGTAAAAAGTCTTTGCCATGAAATGATAGCCATAGTCATCATGATGGTCAACTAGTCAATCCTAGTCAACCGGTCAACAAAGTCAACAAGTCAACAAAAGTCAACAAGTCAACAAAGTCAATCCCTCAACAACCATGTCACCACAATACTTAATTAATATAATTGTTAATCACATATCATATTCTCATTAGGGTTGACCAAAAAGTCAATAGTCAACAGTCAACGGTCAACAACCCTAATGAGAATCCTCTGCCTCTGTCTCTCCGTCAACTGTGCATACACACCCGCATCCGCGTTCCGAGGAACACGAATACAAACTGGATAAATCCAATCCCAATACGTACACTACGATCTGGCTTAAACCAAAGCCCGCTAGTGTAAACTGTCCGGACACTGTACGTGCACAAGTGCACGGATGTGACCGAACCCTGTCGCAAAACCATGCGACCTGTCGCAAAACCATGCGACCTCTACTCTTTTGCCTAAAGGCGAAAAGCTTTCTGTGTGGGACTCTAAAGACTCGACACTACGCTGGCAGTGGGTTTAACCACAGACCGCAAGAGGCACTAGCTGTGCGTAACGGTCCCCAGGTAATGCCGACAAGAAGACTGACGAGGCGAAACCCATCTGAACTCCTACTGAGCCTGAATGTGACATTCTCCGTACAGTCCGGTCTGTTCTTCTGATACATCGCATGGCGGGCCTAGGGGGCGGTAAACGTCAGTCCCCTAATAGCGGTACAAGTCGTGTCGGAGCGAAGCCCAAAACACCCTGAGATAACACTGGAAGCCTACCAGTATATCTCGTTTGCCCTGGCCAGGGACTACTCGTGTAATGGCTCTCCTAGACATAGCGCGATGTCAACCCCCAATACCGGGAGAGACGAATCCTGTCTAACCGTCACTGCCTCCAAGTGCTTCGGGACTGCACCCAACCACTACCTGTTTGCACAACTCCTTTGAGCCGTGGTAGGGTAGTGATCAAAGTACAGTGGGAACACACTCGAGACGAAGTGACAGTGTCAAGTCAGCGGACTAAGCTGTACTCATGTCACCTGGGAACTGATAACTGACGATAGGCATAATACCAACTAGTCAGTTCCCGACGAGTCCTGTCCAGTGTACTCGTAACCCAACGAGCACCCGCATACTATCTCAAGTACGACGTACTGACGGCTGTGGGATAGACCGTCTCCCATACTGGGATGAGAAGCGCATGCGCTAGTCTACTCCGGAGTATCGATGCCCTGTCTCGATAGTCCTGCGACCAGGGACCTGCATAAGGATGTGCTTATAGATTACCCAGCCCCACTAGTGTGACTGCCATCACAACGCTGGTAATCAAGCAAAGATCCTAAGGGCTCCACTAATGTGTATAGGCGATATACAAAAATAAACACATGTACACATTGAAGTAGAAACAAACCAAGTAGCATACTACTATTTTGAGCAAGATTGTATATACAAGGTGAATATCCCAAGCTTCCATTAAGTAATATACAAACTAGTATGATACTGTAATGGCCTCTAGGGCATATACACTAACACCGCTGACCGGGTTGACCCGGAAGAGGGTCCCTTTTGATTGTACCCAGGCATGTGAGGATAGTTTCCAGCAGTTGAAGACTCGTTTGACTACTGCACCAGTGTTAGCATTGCCTTCAGGATCAGGCGGGTTCATGGTATATTGTGATGCTTCTCGAGTGGGGCTGGTGTTAGTGTATATGCCCTAGGGGCCATTATTGTATCATACTAGATTGTATATTACTTAATGGAAGCTTGGGATATTCACAGTTATATATACAGTCTTGCTAAAAATCGTAGTATGCTACTTGGTTTGTGTCTACTTTAATATGTGCATATGTTTCTTGTAACGTATCACTTATACATATTAGTAGAGCCCATAGGTTCTTTGCTTGATTACAAGCGTTGTGATGGCAGTCACACTAGTGGGGGCTGGGTAGTCTATAAGCAACATCTTATACATACCTTAAAATTCACAGCAGGGAATTATATGAATACTGGGAAAATACGATGACCCAACTCGACTTGACGACCGTGGAACCGCGGCCAAAGTGTGCTTTTGGCCGCGGATCCGCGGCCGAGTCAACTCCGAGTTGACTCGGATTTTCACAGTAATTCATATTTTGGTGTTTTTTGTTTTCCTGTACATTCTGTTTCTACCCAGGTTACTTCAGTGCAGGTTTGCTTTTGGGGTAGACACGGAATATGGTAATCGATCGATATTCTAATATATTTGCTAATTGGGTTTTTATCTGTAATATTTAATGTGTTCGTAAACCTCCCCTAACTGCTAGTATGTCGGTTGGCAGGGGGTTGCACATTTCTGAAATGTTTACTGTTTGTGTATATGAACTGTGTTGGACTGTTGTGATGATTAGCCGGGGTTTGAGATGTGTTTAATATTCATTCATTCAATGTAAATGCAATTTGATGTAATATTCTTTTGCGGGGCACATCTAGGTTGCAGTTGTAGCCACCGTTGTATTATTTCTTTTTTACTATTTTTGCTCTTAGGATAGACCCAAGGTGGGGTACAAAAACTACCGGGTACGTCGAAGTGTTTAGTGGCCTACTCACGTTGTTGAGGGAGACCGCTTCACTTCGGGTACTTGGCGGGTAGTTTGCCGTACCTGTAGGGGTCTAGGGTGGGGTAATAGCTATTCATCACAACTGTGTAATCCGTCTTTTATTGCAGGCTCAAAGCAAATACGGATTGCTAGTAAATCCAATAAAGTTCATCTGTGATCTAGAATGCTTATTATTGCGTCTGACGAATGTACAATATCTATATGTGATAGCTATTAGACGTCACTTATGATTTACACCCGCGCTAGCCCAGCCCCCGCTCTGTCGTTAGTTAAGTAACCTAACGGGTGATGACGGGACCCAGTGGCGAATGCGGATGGCATAAGAGGACGTGGTATTTTCGTTGTTTTCTGCAATGATAAGATAAATGATGGGATGCATTATTTTAATGCAAAGAAAATAAACCAAAGTTGAATCGTTGGAACAAATTTAAAAGAAACCACTCGGTTATTTTAAAAGATCAGAATTTTTTAAATTGCGGAGCTTTAACCACTCCTTTTAAAAAGTATCAGGTTCCTTCGATTATATCAAGTTCACTACGTTCACGGTTTTGCCAAAACCAGTCGTAGCCCTCCGTCATTTCATATGGATAGTCAATAGTATTCAAGCTGTGTTTGTTTGGCCAAAGTCAAGGCACAGTGTTTGGTAGCTATTGGATATTTATATGTAGCATAGATAGATGCGTTGGTTTGGGACAGTCGTACTGCCTTGTTTGGACAAAGTCAAGGGTATGTACGGGTGGGTTCAAATTAACCTGGATAATGACGGGTAGAACTTGACATGTGACTTATGATTTGTTTGGCCAAAGTCAAGGTCATAAGAGTATGGGCCAAAAATCCTTATCGGGAATTTCTAAAGAAACTGAAATTTGCAGAGATAGCATACCATTTTGGAGTTTGATGAATGTTGGTAGGATTCCTTCAACATTATCATACGATGATATTTTGGATCCCGATCCTACTGTGAGTATATACTACTTATCAGGAGATTCATCACTTAACGATCAATGCTATAAACCAAGTAGGTGCCTAGTAAGGTGTCAGCGGGGTTAAGCCCCCAGAGAAAAGAGGTTATTTAATTAAGGAACTTCGTAAAAGCGTTGGAAAACCTCCCTCGAAGTATCGACACTGGCCTGGCTGAACGGTTCAGCAAGTATTGTACGATGAGAATAGTCCTGGCTAATTCTTCTTTTATGGTTTGAGGAAGGATTTGAGAAACAGTAGGAGCCATCCTGTTTAGATACATTAATAACCACTCTAAACTTGCAAGAGCATCATGCTAATAGTGTTTTCTTCTCTCTCTCTTAATTGCAGCGACCTTGTGACCACACATAGGTTACATCTAGATAACAATTTGACTGAATCTGACTTATATGATTGGCAAAGGTCTGTCCACATGTCCATTGCCTATGACAAGCTGGAACACCCTATTACTACTCAAGATCCCGCCGTCCCAGGTCCAGTTTCCACCGTCGCGGATTTGGATATCCGTCAGACAAGGGAAAAGGATAAAACGAAAGCCAAGTGCTTCGTGTCAGCTTCAGTTGATGGTGTATACCAGAAGCAGCAAGAGAAGATGGACTTAGTTTCCATCTTTCTCCATAACAAAGATTTTTATGGAGAGCAATCTCATATCGCAAGATATGAGACCTCGACCGAATTAAATTAAGCGAGGTTGGCCGTCGGGTCATTTGTAGGAGACAACGTCCTTACAATAACTAGCTATATTAATGAGCTCCAGGACCTGGAGACCACGTTGGGAAACATGTCAGATACTGACTTGATTCTACAGTCTCTACCTTCTACCCTGAAGGAAACCAGAGAAGTAGAACGAAAGAGAAGGGCAAAAGTTTCGGGAATTAATGTAGTAAAAGAGGGTAGTTCCTATTATTATGGGATTGGGCATAGGCAGAATGATTGCAGGGCTTTGGAAGCCAGTAGCCAAGATACAAAGCATGTTGTGGCTTCAGCCTCAAGTGTGTTTGTTATTGAGAACTGTTTGTCAATTAACTCTACTTCCTGGGTATTAGATACCGGAGCAGGATCTCATATCTGTAATTCATTACATGCTTTGAGAAACCGTAAAGTTATAATGGTAGTTGATTGGTCTCTCAAATATGTGGTGTATCGTCAGTTTCGTTGCTATACGTCAACGACAATTGGAATACGCATATTTACTTACGTTGATGACATGTGATGTAATGTGTTGCTGGATATGTTATATTGGATCATCGTGTTTGAATAGCCGGGGTTTTTTATGCGAGATGAGTGTTTTTCATTTTCATTCATGTAAAATTCAATGTATGTAATATTCTTTTATTGGGGCACTTCCGGGTTGAGGAAGATGTCAGCGTTGATGTATATTATTTACTTTTCCGCATTAGGATAGACCCAAGGAGGGGAGCACAAGTAACCGGGTTCTAGAGTTCAGTAGGAGACCATCTCGAGGCGTCGAGTCCTGGTCTCCTAACTCTAGAATTGGTAGGGTTGCTTTCCGCTCTCGTAGGGGTCTAGGGGTGTGGGTTTGGCTATTCATCATGACCGTGGAATCCGTGTTTTATACAGGCTCAAAATAAAACACGGACATCCTAATATATCCAATATTTCATATGTTGTTTTCTGCTGCGATATCTGTGATGTGATCATTTGATATGTTGAGGTAGATACTGTATATAGTATATAAGATATATTATATAGACATTGTTTATGTTTTACACTCGCGCTAGCCCTGCCCCGCTCTGCCATTAGTTAGCTAACCTAACGGTGCATGACGGGACAGCGAGGCGAATGCAGATGGCATAAGCGTACGTTGTATTTATCTGTGATGTTTAGGTAAATTAAATGATGGGACATTCATTAATGTGATTAATGAAAGAAAATAAACTTAATGATGTTATGGAATCGAATTTTCAAAATTAGGTAGCTCTAGTTTTTGCTTTGCATAGCGATATTCCTTGTAGAATATCCAGCACCTTATTCGATAAGGAAAGAGCCGAGATCCCTTCACCGGGAGTGACCTATTTAGAAATAACTAGCAGATGCTACAACCCTCGGTTTTTTCTTTTGACTTCTTTTCTAGTTCTTGCTTTGCATAGTGGTATTGTGAATATCCTGTACCTCATTCGACGAGAAAAGAGCAGAGATCCCTTCACCGGGAGTGACCTCTTTAGAGAAACTAGCAAAAGCCTAAAAAACACTCCATTTAAAACCATTTGATTCTACAACGATATTAAGTTCAAAGCGTTAAAAGTTTTCTTAAAAATATCCGCAACCCTCCGTCATTTTAGGAGGTAGAGTACTTAATATTCGTGCTGCGTATGTTGATCATAGTCAAGGCGCAGTGTACGGTAGCTAAGTGATGTCTTCCTACACAGCATATGATGTAATTAGTTAGGACAGTCATATGATATGTTGATCATAGTCATGGTCATGTGGGTGGGTCTAATTAATCATGAAATGACGGGTAGAACTTGACTAGTGCTTATGATATGTTGATCATAGTCAAGGTCATAAGTGCTAGGGGTAAAAACCATTATCGGGAGTTTCAAGTGTTGAAACTTGCAATGAGATTGCATACCTTCTATATGATAGTTGGATCTTGATACCCACTGTGAGTAATTGTTACTCCTGGGAGAGTTTTACACTTTACAATTAGCCGATCAAGTATGTGTCTAGAAAGGTGTCAACGGGGTTACGCCCCTGGGAAAACGAGGTTTATTTTAATTAGGTCGAAACCACGGGGAACCTCCCTCAAATTACCGGCACTGGACTGGATGAAAGATTGGCGAACTTTTAGGGTGTAATTAATCCCGGCTAGTCTTTTCTTTTAGGGTTTGAAGGAAGATTTGATAAAAACAGTAGGAGCCATCCTGCTTAGATAATATATAACCAATCTAATTTTGCAAGAGCGCAAGCAGAGTGTTTTCTTCTCTCTCTCTCTCCAGGTAGCGACCATGTCATGCCTTAATCAAGATAATAATATGGATGTATTGACCGAACCCGCTTGTTATACTGAACTGGGGAACGTTGGACCCGCTCCAACTTATAATTGTCATAAGACCGAGTAGTAAAAAGGGGAATACCAGGATTCCCATGCCGCCCAAAGGAAGAAAGTGCATGATGATGCATCTTTTTCGGGTGTGTTCATTACATAGAACTGTTTCTCAGTATCCTCTACGTCCTGGGTATTTGATACCGGATCAGGATCCCGGATATGTAATCTGTTACATGGGCTACAGATAGGTAGAGAACTGAGAATGACTGATAAGTTTCAAAAGTTGAAAACGGTGCAATTGTTGCAGCCAATGTGTTGGCAGTTATTGTAAGTGTATGTAACCCACCCCTGTACTTATGGAGAGGCGGAAAGAGTAAAAATTGGATTTTTATCACAAGGAAACATAGACTAACCATGAAGGATCATTGCTAAACAAAAACTAACAAACTAACTACAAGTTCTAGCTACTAGGTTAGATGGTTATACCTAGTTCTTGAACTCGTTCTCTTCTTGTTGTGGTCCTCCTTATTGTTAGCTCCTTGGAGTGGTGTAGACGGCTCCTCCTCTTCGTCTTCTCTTTGCCGAAGAAAGATCCACCCGAAGGCCACTACCTTGAGCTCCTACCTCAACCAAGAGGTAACTATAGTGCTTGTCTTGCTAGACTAAGAACCCTAGAATGAGTAAAGAGTTGTCCTGATGGTTTTATCTCACAAAACTCATGCTTTTCAACTCATGAAACAAGAGAGCTTTGAGAGAGAGGAAGAGGGAGATCTTTCCAAGAGAGAGAATGAGCAAAAGAGAATGAGAGAATAAATCCCAACCTTGCTCTCATATGAGAGAATATGAGAATAATAATAATTAGGAAAATTGTGATGGTTAGTTGATTTGACCATTATCATTTCACATTAAATGCTAAGGCAAGCTTCAAGAAGCATCTTTGCAAAAGAAATCATCATGGTCAACAAAAGTCAAGAAGTCAAATGGTCAAACCAACCCTAACCATGGCACAATTTTCCTGAATTAATATTATTAATCATATTTCTCATTCTCATTAAGGTTTAGAAAAAGTCAACGGTCAAAAACCCTAATGAAGTTCCTCTGTCTCTGTCAACTGTGCATACACACCCGCATCCGTGTTCCGAGGAACATGAATACAATGAGATAAAACCAATCCCAAAACAAATACTAGGATCTGGTTTAAACCAAAGCCCGCTAGTAATAACTTTCCGGACACCAAACGTGCACAAGTGCGCGTATGTGAACGAACCCCGTCGCAAAATCATGCGACCTCTACTCTGTTTTGCCCAAAGGTGAACAACCCTCTGTGTAGGACTCTAAAGACTCGACACTATGCGGGCAGTGGGTTTAACCATAGGCCGCAAGCGGTACTAGATGTACGTAACGGTCCCCAGGTGTTGGAGATAGTGCCCTCGGAGTCAATTATTGGATCACAGGCACGTGATTGCAATGATTGAGGGAGGACCTATCCCAGTAGGTCAGTCTTACTCAAGATGATAGTATGCCATCTGGTTTACCTTTATCATCGTGTACTGCTTTAGGTGACCTTACAGGTCGCTATTACACGTTGATAGAGCCCCTAGGATTCTTGCTTGACTGCCAGCAGTATGAGGGCGATCATATACGTAGGAGCTGGTAGTCTATAAGCACATCCTTAAATGGTCCCTAGTCGTGGGAGTTTCGAGACTAGGCATCGATTCTCCAGAGTAGACTAGTGTATACAGTCGAGACCCCGACGAGGGGCGGTGGCCGGTTTCACAAGCCACTGGTGTTAGTTGGTTCACCTAAGATGTATACAGGTGCTCATTGGGTTATGAGTACACCGGACAGGACTCGCCGGGAACCTGCTAGTTGGGATTATACCAGATGTCAGATAGCAGTTCCCTGGTGACATGTGTATAGGTTAGTTCATCGACCTGAGGATCGTCATTTGTCTCGTGTGAGTTCCCACTGTACTTTGATTACTACCCTACCACGCTCAAAGGAGACGTGCAAACAGGCTTTAGTTGGGTACAGTCCCGAGCCACATGGAGGCAGTGAGCGGATCTTCAGGGGTTCGTCTCTCCCGGTATTGGGGGTGAGGTCGCGCTGTGTCTAGGAGAGCCATTACACAAAGCCCTCGGCCGAGACAGGAGATTTACTGGTAGGTATTCCAGTAGTATCTCAGGGTGTTCTGGGCTACACTCCGACACGACTTGTACCGCTTTTGGGGGTCTGACTTTTACCAACCCCCTAGGCCCGCCATGCGATGCTCATAGACGAACGGACCGGACTGTACGGATATTGTCACTGACAGGCTCAGTAGGGTGTCAGGATGAGTTCGCTCACAGACGTCCCTTTTGGTCAATAGCTGGTGGCCCGTCACGTATGGCTAATACCTCTGACGTGCTAGTGGTTAAATCCACAGCCATAGTATTGACGAGTCTTTAGTGTCCCCCACAGACCAGTTGCTCAAGTTTCGGGCGAAACGCTGTAGAGGCCGTATGGAGATATGGCAGGGTTCGATCAGATACGTGCGATATTGCACGGATCATGATCGGACGGAAAATACTAGCGGGCTTTGGTTTAAGCCAGATCCTAGTATTGCACAGTGTAGATTTTGTCTCATTGCATTTGTATTTCGGCCGGAATACAAATGCGGGTGTGTATACTGTTAGTTATATGTATGCCCTAGAGGCCATTACTGTACATACGATGTATATTGTAGTGGATGCTAGGACATATATAGGGAGGACTTTCTTGCTCGACATGATAGTATGCTATCTGGTTGTACTTTATCTTAATATGTACTCTGATTGTCTCTATGTTACATGTTGATAAAGCCCTTAGGATATGTACTCGACTACTGGGACTATGATGAGATCATACTAGTGGGGCCACGGTAGTCGACGAGTACATCCTATAACTGTTCCTAGTCGAGGGTGTATCGAGACAGGGCATCGATGCACCAGAGTAGACTAGCGTATACGCATCTTGACCCATATGATGGGCGATGGATGATCCCATATCCATCGGTGTTTGACATCAAGGATGGTGTACGGGTGCTCAGTGGAGACTGGGTACACTGGACGGACTCGCCGAGAACTCCCAGATGGTATTATACCATACGTCAGATGGCAGTTCTCCGGTGACACTGGTACAGAGTAGTCTGTTGACCCGAGATCGTCATAGAGTCTTGTGTGGTTCCCACTGTGCTTTGATTTCCATCATACCACGTCCAAGAGGGCGTGCAAAAAGGTGGCTTTTGGGTACAGTCCCGAATCACATGGAGGCAATGAGCGATAGGAGGGGATTCGTCTCTCCCGGTATAGGGAGTTGATGTTGTGCTGTGTTCGATTGGCTATAACCGGAAATCCCTGGCCAGGGTTGCTGAGATTTACTGGTAAGTGTTATCAGTAGTTTCTCAAACTGTTAAAGACCTCAAATCGACACGACTTATCAAGCTACTGGGGTCTGACGTTTACCACCCCTATGCGAGATATGCAACATATCAGACGACGAGACCGGACTGTACGGGAGTGTTACTGTTTGGATTCACAGGAGAATGTACAGGCTTGCTTGTTGATCTTCTGAGCGCTCAATACCTGGGTAGCTGTTACGTTTAGCTGACCGCTTGCAGCTTGTGGGTGTTTGATATGATCATCACCTACTGCCGGCGTATTGACGATTCTTTAGAGTCCTACACAGAGGTTTCTTGACTCAGGCAAAACGGAGTAGGAGCACATATGTGATATGTGCGGGACCGAGGATAATGCGATATATGATACCGTATTATATTCTCGCGATATTTGATATCAGCCGGGTCATCGGATCAAGTGTTGATTCGATGAATCGGTACGGATAAATATTAGTCGGTTATATGCGATATAGCCGGATTGTCGGATCAAGTGTTGATTCGATAATTTAATGTATAATAATATATATGATATATTAAATTGCATTAACTAATATTTGCTCACTAAAAGATTCTTTTTCTCACTCGAGTAATACATTGATATATATGCGATATATGTTAAATGTATTATTTTATTTTGTTACGATAAATATTATATATGTGATATATAATATTGTAACATGATATGATAACTAATGCAACTTGTTTAGTGGAGTTTAAACATGATTAGGGTTTGGATTAGGGTTAAGCTTTCTAGATGTTTCTAGAAGCTTTTCTTTTTGTCATGATAAAGATTTTTTCAAGTGAGTCATGCTTTAACCCAATCCAAACCCTAACCCTAGTTAATTCTCTACAAAGGTTCACTTGACCATGGTTGCATAATTCTATCATATTATTCTTTTCCTATTCATCACAAAAGGATTCTAACATTATTCATCTTCTTCTTTCTTCATTCTTTCATGAAAAAGCTTGCTTGATTTTTCCAAAGTGATGAATAAATATGAGAAAAAGATAAATAAAGAGAGCATAAATCCTAGTTCATCATCCTCATCTTCCCTTGCCATTTAGATGAGGGTGTTCACATCATTTCATGAGTGTTAGCTTGTGTTAAAGAAACTTCAAGGTAATCATCTTAGTATCGAAGATCGGAAGCAAAGGTTGCGTCTTTCTCTTCGTGGAACCTCTCGAGAGTCTGGATCCCGATGATCGCAGCGAAGGGACCACAACACGGAGCATATGAAGTGAAGGACCGGATCTACAAAGGTTGTAATCCCTCTCACTTAGTGTTAAAGTGTTTAGCATGCATGTTTTCGCCTAATCTCTAGTTTAAAGTTCCGTATTCGGGTTGTTCGGCACGGCTAAATTTTTAATCGGGCATGGTTGATGCCTCGTAGACCCTTGTGCGCGTGTCTAGCAACCCTACAGTGGTATCAGAGCCAAGCTAGAGCTTTAGGCAAAGTCTAGACGAAGTTTAAAGTCCGATCGAACCCGGAAAACCCGATATAACCCCTTCTCTGGAAATTTTCTGAAACTTTGGATTTTTGTGAATTAAAAATTGCCAAAAAATTCAGCAGGGAATTCTATGAGTTACTGTGAAGCACGTGATTCTAACTCGACAAAGGAGGCGCGGAACCGCGGCCCAACCCTCGGTTTCGCGGCGGTTCCGCGGCCAATTTAGTGAGTTACACCACGTGGCTTGCACAGTAATTCTTGTCTTCAAGTGCTGAGTCTTCTGGAAATTTTTAATTTTTTTTATTCAACTGTTGAATTATGTGGGTTGTATTGGGGATATAAAGATTCGATCGGATATTTTAACTTTGTTTAGTTTTGTCCGGATAATTTTTAGAAACTGTTAAAAAGTTCGAACGGATATCAATAACTCACTTTTTCCCCTGTCGGAAAATTTTTCAAAAGTTGGATTTTTCCTCGTGTTTAAGAACGTTCTAAGTCATGCAAGTAACGCGGTAGACCCTCTAGAAGACAACAAACCTTAACTCGATTATGTGACCGTCTTGAACTGCCTTTTGAACCTTAGGGTTTGGGGCAGTACGGCGTGCCACATGTGAGGCGTTGGCTTGACCCTTCTACGGCTGGACCATTGCTACTGTGGCATGTAATGGATGTTTTTAAACTGATTTCAAGTGTTGAGATACATTGGGGAAATCTTGGGTGTTTGATGATTCGATCGGAAAGTTTAACTTTTTCTATTTATCTGGAATGTGATATAATATTTGGAATCCACAGGTAGTTATGAGATAACTAATTTGAATATTATAAACATAGCAGTTTAGTCTCAGATGATCGGTTGCCACGGAATTTTGATGTGATCGAAAGTCCGTCGCAATCACGTAGCGTACGCGGATACTCGCCGGGTAAACTTAATAGACAGCTACGCCCCATAGCCCCGACCAAGTGACTGTAGGAGAACCCCGTCGCCGAAAGCATCCGTTCGGGTGCTCGCGGTAGCGGTGTTCCGCCTTGGTGCACTTCGTCGACGGTATCGGGGGTGCGGCCGTCTACTAAAGTTTGCGACGAGCATTCGATCAATTTTTCGGGAATCTTGTTGAATTGCCCGACTTGATATTGAAAAGTGTTTTCGATAATGAGACTAAAATGTGGGGTTTATAATTGTTAGGCATGCGATGTCTAAGGAATTCATTTGGTTAGGCATGCGATGTCTAAAGGAAGTTGCGGATTCCAACTGTTGTAGTTTTACACTTTCTTTTCTGTGACCGTAAGCGTAGTATGTGGTGTATCGCCGGCTTCGTTGCTATACATCAACGACAATCGGGATACGCATACTTGCTTACGTTGATGATATGAGATATTATGTGTTGCTGTGATATGTTGTATTGGATCGTCGCTTTTGAATAGCCGGGGGTTTTATGTGAGATGAGAGTTTTTTCTTTTTCATTCATGTAAAATTCATTTGTATGTAATATTCTTTTATTGGGGCACTTCCAGGTAGCGGAAGCTGTCACCGTTGTATATTATTTACTTTTCCGCATTAGGTAGACCCAAGGAGGGGAGCACAAGTAACCGGTTTCTAGGGTCCAGTGGGAGACCATCTCGAGGAGTCGAGACCGGGTCTCCTAACCCTAGAATTGGAAGTGTTACTTGCCGCTCTCGTAGGGGTCTAGGGATGTGGGTTTGGCTATTCATCGCGACCGTGGAATCCGTGTTTTATACAGGCTCGTGTTGAAAACACGGACGTCCTAGTATATCCAATATTTCATATATGTTCTTCTGCTGCAATGTTCTGTGATGAGATTATATTACTGCATGTGACGAATGTTTATATTATATATATGAGATATATGTTATATTGCAGATTTCGTTTCAAAAGAGATGCTTGTGAAGCATATTAAAATGGGACTTCATTAATGAGATTAATGAAATAAAAGAAACCTAAGATGTTGTAGAAACTTGTTTACAAAAACTGGTAGCTCTAGTTCTTGTTTTGCATAGCGGTGTTCCTTGTAGAACATCCAGCACCTTATTCGATAAGGAAAGGACCGAGATCCCTTCACCGGGAGTGACTCTTTTAGCAATAACTGGCAGATGCTACAAACTCGGTTTGTCTTTTGATTGCTTCTATAGTTCTTGCTTTGCATAGTGGTATTTGTGAAATATCCTGCACCTTATTCGATGAGGAAAGGGCCGACGATCCCTTCACCGGGAGTGACCCCTTTAGCAAAACTAGAAAAGCCTAAAAAACACTCCATTTAAAATCACTCGATTCTACGACGATATCAAGTTCATTACGCAAAGGGTTTTCTTAAAAACCTGTCGTAGCCCTCCGTCATTTCAGATAAGTACTAGTTAGTATTCGTGCTGCGTTTGTTGACCTTGTCAAGGCGTAGTGTGCGGTAGCTGATTAGTGCTTATCTGTATAAGCATATGATGCGATTGGATTAGGGTAGCCGTGTGACTTTGTTGACCTTGTCAAGGGTCGTGCGGGTGGGTTTAATTCAATCAGGAAATGACGGGTTGAACTTGACTTGCGGTCTATGGTTTGTTGACCTTGTCAAGGTCATAGATTGCTTGGGGCAAAATATTATTGGGAATTTCAAGTGTTGAAATTTGCAATGAGATTGCATACCTTCTATAAGATAGTTGGATCCCGATACCCGCTGCGAGTAAGAGTTACTCCTGGGAGAGTTTTACACATTACAATTAGCCGATCAAGTAGGTGTCTAGAAAGGTGTTAACGGGGTTACGCCTCTGGGAAAATGAGGTTTACTTTAATTAGGTTCGTGCGAAAGCACGGGGGACCTTCCTCAAAGTACCGACACTGGCCTGGCTGAAAAATTGGCGAACTTGTAGTGCGTAATTAATCCCGGCTAGTCTTTCCTTTTAGGGTTTGAAGGAAGATTTGACTAAAACAGTGGGAGACATACTGATTAGATATATTATATAACCAATCTAATCTTGCAAGAGCATACGCTGAGTGTTTTCTTCTCTCTCTCTCTCCAGGTAGCGACGATATCACGCCTTAATCAAGATAATAAAACGGATATATTGACCGAACCAGCTTGTTATACTGAGCTGGGGAACATTGGTCCCGCTCCAACTTATAATTGTTATAAGAAAGAGCAGGAAATTGGGGAATACCAGATTTCCCGTGCCGCCCAAACGAAGAAAGTGCATGTTGATGCATCATCTTCGGGTGTGTTCGTTACAAAGAACTGTTTCTCAGTATCCTTTACGTCCTGGGTATGTGATACCAGATCAGGATCCCGCATATGTAATCTGTTACATGGGCTACAGAAAGGTAGAGAACTGAGAACGGGTGATAAGTTTCATGAGACAGAAAACGGTGCAAGTGTTGCAGCCAAGTCTGTTGGTCACTGTCACCCTGTATTATCAGAATACATTGATTCTGAACAAATGTTATTAGATACCGAACCTGATATACAAAATCATATCAGTTTCTTTATTAGTAAAGAAAGGATATAATTTTGTATTGTTGGATAATGTTTTGAACATTTCCTATATCAAGAGTTGATCGGTTCAGGCACGTTATCTAAAAGCATAGACGTTCTAAATCAAACTACAGTTCTTAGTATACAGAACACACACAAGAGGAAGAGTTCAGAAATGAACAAATCCTTCTTGAGGCATTGTAGACTAGGTCATATCAATGCGACCCGACTGGCTAAAGTTACATTTAGATGCATATTTAAATTAGTTTGAATTTACATCTTATGAAACTTGCCAGTCATGTCACAAAGATAAGATGACCATAGCTCTGTTTATTGGAAACAGAGAAAGAGTTAGTGAACTCTTGGGATTGATACATGTTGATGTATGTAAGGTCCCCTGTCTACACATGCCAAGATCGGTTCTTTCTACTTCATTACATTCTCTGATAATCTCTCAAGATTCAGACATATTTTTCTGTTGAAACACAGGTCCGAAGCTTTTGAGATATTCACAGAATATAAGTTAGAAGTAGAGAACCAACAAATACGGGTAAAAGTATTATGTCCTTTGATGTGATCAAGGAGGAGAATACTTGAGCACGGAATTCCTGGACTATTCTAAAGGAGAATGAGATTCTCTCTCAGCATTACTCCTCCTATACACCATAGCACGATGGTATATCGGGGTGGAGCAATAGCACCCTATGTGATATGGTGTGTTCTATGATGAGTACTACTGAGTTTCCTATTTCCTTTTGGGAGTTATGCACTTGAGAAGCTGCATACCTATTGAATAAGGATTCAATAGTTTCCAACGAACCTCAGCCTCTCTGCCGATCTAGTAGGGTTCCTCACCCACCTGAGAGATACTTCGGTTTCTCTATGACAGTGGGAGCCAGGATTGCATCATGAGATAATGACCCAACTAGTTTCGAGCTGGCCATCAGGAGTGGGACTCTGTAAGAATGGCTGGATGCTTATCGATCTGAGATGGAATCCTTATACATCAACAAAGTATGGACTTTGGTTGCTTTATCTGAAGGGTTAAATCCCCATCAGGAGCGAGTATATCTTGAGAAGATTACTTGGTGTACATGGAAAAGTTGAGACTTTCAAAGCTATGCTTAAGTCCATCCAGATCCTACTTGCCACGGCTACATACCATGACTACGATATCTGGTGATTGGGTGTCATGACTGCTTTTCTAAATGATGTTTTAGAAAATAGCGTCTATAAGTACATAGCCAGAGGGCTTCGTAGACAGTGGGAGCTGCGGAAACGTGTGCAAGATGTTTTATATGATAAAACAGGCATCGCGGAGTTGGAACATCTGTTTTGATGTGGCAGTCAAAGAGTTTGACTTCATCAAAATGGTAGATGAACCTTGTATATATGAAAAGGTAGTAAAGAGTATGGTGGTGATCCTCGTAGAGTACGTGGATGACATACTCTTGATAGGGAAGGAGATTCCTATGCTACGCTCGGTCAATCTCCGCTTATCACAAGGATTCTCCATATAGGATCAAAGTGATACCTCCTAAATCCTGGGTTTGGATCTATGAGATAGATCTAATTGGATGTTAGGATACTCACTAGTTGTAGTGAGATGGTATCAATCGATCCTGGGGAGAATCACTGGAAAGGTTCCAGAGTGATAAGGACGACTGAATGTCAGTCGCGGGCATTGTCTACACCCTCAATGGAGGGACGGTATGTTGGAAGAGTTCCAAGCTAGATACCGTGACATACTAGACGATTAAAGGCAAGATACATCGTTACCAAGGATACTACCAAAGAGGCAGTCTGGATATATATAAGTTCATGCGATGAACTTCATTCCTACCATTGTGTGACAATGGAGTTGTGGCTTATGCCAAGGAACTACCGTCCCATCAGAAATCCAGATATAATTCTTAGGCAGTATCACCTGATCATGGAGATGGTTGATCTCCAGGGAGATCGAGGTTAGGAGAGTAGACACAGAGGACAACAGCGCGGATCCACTCACGAAGGCCTTTTTCCCAGTAGAGACTTTTATGGGATGGTTGAGTATGAGATACTTCAACCGCAGCTAAATGTTGGGTATGCGATACCATAACAGATGGCCCTAGTGCAAGTGGGAGATTGTTAGTTATATGTATGCCCTAGAGGCCATTACTGTACATACGATGTATATTGTAGTGGATGCTAGGACATATATAGGGAGGACTTTCTTGCTCGACATGATAGTATGCTATCTGGTTGTACTTTATCTTAATATGTACTCTGATTGTCTCTATGTTACATGTTGATAAAGCCCTTAGGATATGTACTCGACTACTGGGACTATGATGAGATCATACTAGTGGGGCCACGGTAGTCGACGAGTACATCCTATAACTGTTCCTAGTCGAGGGTGTATCGAGACAGGGCATCGATGCACCAGAGTAGACTAGCGTATACGCATCTTGACCCATATGATGGGCGATGGATGATCCCATATCCATCGGTGTTTGACATCAAGGATGGTGTACGGGTGCTCAGTGGAGACTGGGTACACTGGACGGACTCGCCGAGAACTCCCAGATGGTATTATACCATACGTCAGATGGCAGTTCTCCGGTGACACTGGTACAGAGTAGTCTGTTGACCCGAGATCGTCATAGAGTCTTGTGTGGTTCCCACTGTGCTTTGATTTCCATCATACCACGTCCAAGAGGGCGTGCAAAAAGGTGGCTTTTGGGTACAGTCCCGAATCACATGGAGGCAATGAGCGATAGGAGGGGATTCGTCTCTCCCGGTATAGGGAGTTGATGTTGTGCTGTGTTCGATTGGCTATAACCGGAAATCCCTGGCCAGGGTTGCTGAGATTTACTGGTAAGTGTTATCAGTAGTTTCTCAAACTGTTATAGACCTCAAATCGACACGACTTATCAAGCTACTAGGGTCTGACGTTTACCACCCCTAGGCGAGATATGCAACATATCAGACGACAAGACCGGACTGTACGGGAGTGTTACTGTTTGGATTCACAGGATAATGTACAGGCTTGCTTGTTGATCTTCTGAGCGCTCAATACCTGGGTAGCTGTTACGTTTAGCTGACCGCTTGCAACTTGTGGGTGTTTGATATGATCATCACCTACTGCCGGCGTATTGACGATTCTTTAGAGTCCTACACAGAGATTTCTTGACTCAGGAAAAACGGAGTAGGAGTACATATGTGATATGTGCGGGACCGAGGATAATGCGATATATGATACCGTATTATATTCTTGCGATATTTGATATCAGCCGGGTCATCGGATCAAGTGTTGATTCGATGAATCGGTACGGATAAATATTAGTCGGTTATATGCGATATAGCCGGATTGTCGGATCAAGTGTTGATTCGATAATTTAATGTATAATAATATATATGATATATTAAATTGCATTAACTAATATTTGCTCACTAAAAGATTCTTTTTCTCACTCGAGTAATACATTGATATATATGCGATATATGTTAAATGTATTATTTTATTTTGTTACGATAAATATTATATATGTGATATATAATATTGTAACATGATATGATAACTAATGCAACTTGTTTAGTGGAGTTTAAACATGATTAGGGTTTGGATTAGGATTAAGCTTTCTAGATGTTTCTAGAAGCTTTTCTTTTTGTCATGATAAAGATTTTTTCAAGTGAGTCATGCTTTAACCCAACCCAAACCCTAACCCTATTTAATTCTCTACAAAGGTTCACTTGACCATGGTTGCATAATTCTATCATATTATTCTTTTCCTATTCATCACAAAAGGATTCTAACATTATTCATCTTCTTCTTCCTTCATTCTTTCATGAAAAAGCTTGCTTGATTTTTCCAAAGTGATGAATAAATATGAGAAAAAGATAAATAAAGAGAGCATAAATCCTACTTCATCATCCTCATCTTCCCTTGCCATTTAGATGAGGGTGTTCACATCATTTCATGAGTGTTAGCTTGTGTTAAAGAAACTTCAAGGTAGATCATCTTAGTATCGAAGATCGGAAGCAAAGGTTGCGTCTTTCTCTTCGTGGAACCTCTCGAGAGTCTGGATCCCGATGATCGCAGCGAAGGGACCACAACACGGAGCATATGAAGTGAAGGACCGTATCTACAAAGGTTGTAATCCCTCTCACTTAGTGTTAAAGTGTTTAGCATGCTTGTTTTCGCCTAATCTCTAGTTTAAAGTTCCGTATTCGGGATGTTCGGCATGGCTAAATTTTTAATCGGGCATGGTTGATGCCTCGTAGACTCTTGTGCGCGTGCCTAGCAACCCTACATATACACAGTAGCGGAGTTTTTCCTGTAATTTATTATGGGATCGGTTTTTTGGAGTTGCCAGTTTGCTTTCCGTTTCGGCCATATTTCTTTGTATCTTTCATTGGCCGAAGATTGGTGGAGGAGGGCTTATTTGCATTTGTGCAAATAAGCATTAGTGGAGGGTGTTCTTTGCATTTTGTTGCTTCTTGATAGCTCTTGTTGACCTTGACTTCTTGACTTCATGATGCTTGATCATTACTTGACTTTTGGAGTAATGATGATGGATGATGATGGAGGGTTTGATGATGCGTTTTTTTTGGAGTGGGGTTTTTGTTGAAATGATTATTGATCATCATATCCTTTTTCTCTCTCCTTTGGAGGATAGCTTCCTCCCCCCTTGATTATTGATTCACTCCCACTCTCATTTTTCTTCTCTCTCATTCCCTCATGAGCCATGGCCGGCCAAGTTAGAAGGGGGGCTGTCCAAAAATGGTTGTGGGGTTTTTGTACTCTTTTTGGTTGATAAAATCCCACAAGTTCCATCTCCATTAGCATATGTCATTCCTCCACCAAAAAGGCAACTCCATTCAAACCCCAAGAGACAAAGTATTCTACAGACAACCTACAGCAAATCTTGGGCACGTCGACTCGTCAATTTCGTGCCCGAGTTGCCTCGGTCAAGAGGTGGGAGCCCGTAAAAGAAGCAGGCGACGTGGTGCCCTTCCGGCGAGGAGGTGGAGACCGGACATTCCGCGGGAGATCGGGACGACGACGAGAAGACCGGAGGACAGGGATCACTCGGTATATCTCTCTTCCCATCTTGTAGTTAGCTAGGACTAGATTAATGGCACGATCCGGGTTTAAAGTGCGCGGTGGTGCCGGTTTACTAGTTTGTAAAGTTTTTCGTTTCCGCGTTTCCGGCGTCGGATTGACGGCCGGGACGCCGCCGTGCACTTACATTGGTATCAGAGCCTCGCCATTAAGCTAGTCTCGCTTTGTCTAATGTGTTTACATTTCCGATCGAACAAAATTCCAAAACCGCATTTTCGAATAGTATCAGTTTCTGTCGAAATATTTTTGGCTCCAAAATTTTTTCAGGTAGTTGCAGAAGCATGTGCAGGGAATTCTAAGAACACTGCACAATTTTGGTAACCTGATCCTTCCATAGGACCGCGGAACCGCGGCCATAACCCCTCTTTGGCCGCGGTTCCGCCGCAGTATGTTAGCTTCATTTAACCAAATTTTTTGCAGTGGGCTTTTGGGATGAAAATAGGGGTTTTGGTATACTTTGTTTGGGCCCAGAACTTCTTTATGTGCTACAGTTGTGCTTGGGGCCCACTTGGGTAAATTTGATCGATCTGAAAATTTTAAACACATTAGTTCACAGTATTTACATTATATCTGCGACCGTGAATGTCACTTGATCGGTAAATCCTGTCTAACTGCTATAGCCCAGTTAGATGGATTTGCGAACGTGACATTCACGTTGATGTTCTGTGATTGTGCTGTGTTGTTGCGGATTGGTCGTGGGGATAGCCTGGATGCAATGCTAGTACAGTTTTTGTTGTATTATGTACATTTGATATTGCAGGACGAGCGTTCGACATGTGGACTGCTGTCACTGCCTGTTTGTATATTATTCTTTTGGGGTACGACCAGGTTGCAGTCGATGTACCCGTTGTATGTATATTTTACTTTCTGTACTAGGATTACCCTAAGGTGGGGTGCATGGATAGCCGTGTTCTAGAGGGCAACGGGCCCGCATCTCATGGGGTTGAGACGGAGGGGGTCTCACTCTAGAATTGGCGGGCTATTCGCCGCACTCGTAGAGGGTACTGGTTGACCCAGGAGGGGTTCCCAAGTTACCGGATTTCGTGAAGTGCTGGGTGGTCCATTCACGTTGCTGAAGGGGGCTACCTCGCTTCAGGTTTTGGCGGGTAACTTGCCGCGCCCGTAGGGGTCTAGGATTTCATTGCACAGGCTATCCACACGACCAGGGGAACGTCGGGTTTCAGCGGCTCTGTGAAACCCGGGGATCCCAGATACCTGTATTGTTCTATGATGCTGTACATTTCTGTGATGTTGCATTTTATCACGCCTTGAGCGAAAATTATATATTGATATATATATATATATATACTAGTAGATGTATATTTTTTGGATGCGCGCTAGTCCAGTCCCCGCTCTGTCGTTAGTTAACTAACCTAACGGATAATGACGGGACCCAGTGGCGAATGCGGACGGTATATACGTACGTCATTATTTTCGTTCATTATTGGTGTGATCAATTGATGGGACTGCGTTGATTCGGATCAATGCAAGTTAAAAACAAACCTAATCTGATGTTATTGGAACAATTTTTTAAAAAAGCTATTATTGCAAGGGCGTTCTCTTTTGTTTAGCACAGTGGTATTCAGTTGGAATATCCTGCTCCTTAGTCGACGAGGCAAGGGCCGAGATCCTTTCACCGGGAGTGACCCCTTGGACAAAAGTTTGCATCAGGGCAATAACTTCACTATAGCCGATTACTTTTGCATTGCATCATGGTATTCAGTTGAAATATCCTGCACCTCATTCTATGGGGAAAGAGCCGAGATCCCATCACCGGGAGTGACCTCTTTAGCAATGGTTTTCATCACTATATTTTTATAAAAGCTATCCGTTCCTTCAACGATATCAAGTTCATTACGTTAAAGGTTTTCGCCAGAAACCATTCGTAACCCTCCATCGTTTCATATGGATAGTCAATAGTATTCAAGCTGTGTTTGTTGGCCAAAGTCAAGGCACAGTGTTTGGTAGCTATTGGTTATTCATATGCAGCATAGATAGATGCGTTGGTTTGGGACAGTCGTATAGCCTTTTTGGCCAAAGTCAAGGGCTTGTACGGGTGGGTTCAAATTAACCTGGAGAATGATGGGTAGAACTTGACATGTGACTTATGATTTGTTGGCCAAAGTCAAGGTCATAAGAGCATGGGGCAAAAATCATATCGGGAGTTTCTAAAGAAACTGAAACTTGCCAGATATGCGCATACCTTCTGGAGTGTGATAACGTGAGCGGATTCTGTCACGTTATTATGCGATGATAGTTGGATCCCGATTCCCACTGATGAGTTGGTTTACTCCTCGGGTGATCCCGACTAATTCTTCTTTCAGGTTTGGAGGAGAATTTGACGGTACAGTGGGAGGTTTCCTGATTAGATAAATTGGTAACCATTCTGATCTAAGTTAGAGTGCACGCTGAGTGTTTCTTTTCTCTCTCTTTTTGGCAGCGACCATTGACCCGACCCTAGACTATGACTCAGAGACCAAGTTGACCGAACCTTCTTAAACACTGGCTTTTGGATTGTCAGAGTTGCAAACCTCATTGCCACTCCTACTTTTACCCTTTTCTCCAGGACACCCCGTATTACTACGAACGTCCACTTCCATTGGACAAAACCATCGTATGGTTATATACGAACTCGAAGGAATTTATTCGAGGATGGTTTCCGGTTCTGGAAAAAACGGATAGGATTATTCAGTTGTCTTTTCCTTTTACCTTCTCTCAGGTTGCGAGTGCCCCTTAGATTAGTGGATAGTACACCTATTGCGCAAATTGGATAGTCTTCTTCCAAACTATAGGCAGGTGCCGACCGGTAGGGAATGAAGAAAACCAATTAGCCTAACGATGGTGTACAGAAGGTATTATGTAAAGTCAAAGAAAGGGATTAGAAGGAGGGCAAAGTAAATTACGACTGCTATTCACGACCAAACCAAGTATTTCTTTACCACTCCCACTTCACCTTTGTATTTCTCCAGGACACTCCGTATCACTACGAAGATCCACAGTTTATTGGATACTCCATCGTATGGTTATATACGAACTCGAAAGGAACTTGTTCCAGTTCGGGGATGGATTCTGGTTCAGGAGAAATAAGAATAAGGTTTATCCGGTTGTCTTTTATCTTCACCTTCTCTCGCATTGCGAGTGCTCCTAGGATTAGGACAGTACACCCATTATGCTTATTGGATAGTCTTCTTCCAAACCATAGCCTGGTGCCGAACAGTAGGGAAGGAAGAAAACCACTTGGCCTAAAGGGGTGTACAGAAGGTAATGACTAAAGACATATAAAGGGATTTGGAGAGATGGCAAAGAAATGTACGGTTACAGTTGTGAATCTGATAATGGAAGAGGCATTACTAGGAATACCAGGATACCCCATCGAAACATTTCAATATTTCAGTTTCACTGTGTACTGTTAAAGGAAAACTGATTTCCTGATTAGATACTTACTCAAGGGTATGTATTTACCAGGTATGATTCTCACATCTGTATGGTTTTACAGATGATGAGTGGGAGTAAGTTATTGGGAATTAGGTGATCATCCTCATTATATCGGAATTCGTTGTAATTGGTAATATTTGAGGAAGTCACCTGGGTTGTTTGCCGAACGGCGAATATTTGGTTTTGAATATCCGTTATAATCCACCAATTTCAAATTGATATATCTGTACGTCTGTTTTTATAGAGTGAGATATACCTTTCTGAAATTATGTCGATGACATTTACCTATATCAGCTGATGGTTAGGTAAGGAGCATTAAATAGCGGTGTAATTCTTCTTAACCATAAGTACAGTTTTCAACCTACGACACACAGGGAGTGAGTTATTAGACTCAAGGGACTTGTACAGAGTATTGTATATTGTCCAGTGTCCATTAGGACATAGGGGTTGGTCCTCATACTATATTCGGTTTACTTATGACTTCTCTAGTTTTTAGACAAGTGTTTCGTAGAAACGCAAAGTCCGAATTTTGAGAAGTTATGGGTATAAGAGTAAAGTAGAGAACCGGTTATTGCAAGTATCAGGATTCTTCGAGGTGATCGAAGATGTAGATACTTGTGCAGGGTATTCAGTTGATAGTAATGGTTAAGAGAACTTGATTCTCTTTCAGATTACTCATGATTGGAAGCACTCCTAAGTTGAGTAACGCTGATCAGCCTCTTTCCATTTAGTTGACATGCACTGGAGACAGTTGCATGATTTGAATCTGATTCAATTAAATCAGTGCCTCTGTTTCTGTATTAAATATAGAACAGTTCATATCTTGACATTGTTAAGATACGGGGAGTTGTCCGGCTTATTCTTAAAACCATACTCTGAACAACTCAAGGCACGTTTCCGTAATGGCTGTTTGTGGGTTGACCCAGGCTATGAAGAGGGTTGACTTTCTACCATCTGGAAGATCAATAGTGATATTGTTCTTAACTCGCCACAGTTTTAACAAAAAAGGATTTTTTTTCCAGAAAACAGTAGTGGGAGTATGGTAGAACTGGAAGTGATTCCAGAACCGCAGACGATTACTGAAGATTTGATAGGAATCTAAAGATTCAATCTGTATTGACATTCCATTGTCCACTCCGCAGATACGATGGGTAACCTCAGGCACCCGAGAGGTACTCCGGTAGCCTCAAGGACGGTAGCGGGGAGGTTCTTGTTTACCCAGACATTCCATTGCTGTTGTTCCAGGCTGTGAGACCTGGCAGGAGGATGAGTATAGCGTCGTTCTAAACTAGCTTTAGAAGTGTACGTCTATATGACTCTGCCAGAGGGTTGTCGTAGTCAGTGGGAGCAGCGGAAGCATTGGTGGACAAGTGGCTTATGTCTATTTATAGACTAAAGCAGATATAGCGGAGATAGATCATCTATTTCTGATGTGACAGTCATAGGTTTGACTTCATCAGAATAGGGGATGGATCTGTTAAGAAGGTAGTAGGGTGTGATGTCCTGGTATTTGGATGACACACACAGAGTAGGAAGTGAAATTCCTATACTACAATCGGTTATACTTTGGTTGTCACACAGTGGTTTCTCCACATGGGACTTGGATATAATATTAAGACATTCTGGTTACTGGATCTATGGTTTTAGATCTGGATTGGGTAGTTTCCTAACTAGGGTACTTAGACAGCATTCTAAGAGTATTTAGAATGGACGACTCCTGGCACGGTAGTGTAACTGCAGGTGATGGAGTCACCCTCTCTAAAGGTGTCTTACAGACTAAAGTGGAGAGGGATGTGCATGATTGGCAGATCACTTGCTTAGGCAATTGAGTCAATCATGAGATGTCAAGTACCACACCAGATGTTGTTCTTGCAGTAGATGCAATGAGTTGATATTAATCCTATCCTGGAGAAACGATCGAAAGCAGTTTTAGAACATAAGTGGATGTTCTAGGGATATGATAACGACAGCCTCGTTCAGGAGACAGTTATCATTCCAAGTTTCTAAAATGACATGGACGACAGGGTGGTCGTTAGAGTTATAGTTTTCGCTCTGACGAGGGGCAGTATTTTGGGCAGGTGATCCAAGCAGATACTGAGGGAGGCATGGCGCAGGATACTGATTAAGTTCAGTTGACGATACAGTTTAAGAAGTTTGGATTTGGAGTTCATTTATGAACTAGGTCCCATCAGACATCCAGACACATTCTAAGACAGGTATTGCTCATTTCGGGTGATGGCATTCTCCGCGAACTTGAGATATAGAGAGACATATAAAGAAACATCCAAGCGGATCCACTCACTGAGGCTATTCCTCGAACGCAATAGTTTCGTAAACGAGCTTTGTGAGACTGACTAGTAGAGGAGTTGGGTGTTCGGTATCATACGGGCTGTGAGTATGCGACATCGCAATAATTAGCCTCGAGTGCAAGTGGGAGATTGTTGGAGATAGTGCCCTCAGAGTCAATTATTGGATCACAGGCACGTGATTGCAATGATTGAGGGAGGACCTATCCCAGTAGGACAGTCTTACTCAAGATGATAGTATGCTATCTGGTTTACCTTTATCATCGTGTACTGCTTTAGATGACCTTACAGGTCACTATTACACGTTGATAGAGCCCCTAGGATTCTTGCTTGACTGCCAGCAGTATGAGGGCGATCATATACGTGGGAGCTGGTAGTCTATAAGCACATCCTTAAAAGGTCCCTAGTCGTGGGAGTTTTGAGACTGGGCATCGATTCTCCAGAGTAGACTAGTGTATACAGTCGAGACCCCGACGAGGGGCGGTGGCCGGTCTCACAAGCCACTGGTGTCAGTTGATTCACCTAAGATGTATACAGGTGCTCATTGGGTTATGAGTACACTGGACAGGACTCGCCGGAAACCTGCTAGTTGGGATTATACCAGACGTCAGATAGCAGTTCCCTGGTGACATGTGTACAGGTTAGTTCATCGACCTGAGGATCGTCATTTGTCTCGTGTGAGTTCCCACTGTACTTTGATTACTACCCTACCACGCTCAAAGGAGACGTGCAAACAGGTTTTAGTTGGGTACAGTCCCGAGCCACATAGAGGCAGTGAGCGGATCTTCAGGGGTTCGTCTCTCCCGGTATTGGGGGTGAGGTCGCGCTGTGTCTAGGAGAGCCATTACACAAAGCCCTCGGCCGAGGCAGGAGATTTACTGGTAGGTATTCCAGCAGTATCTCACGGTGTTCTGGGCTACACTCCGACACGACTTGTACCGCTTTTGGGGGTCTGACTTTAACCAACCCCTTAGGCCTGCCATGCGATGCTCATAGACGAACGGACAGGACTGTACGGATATTGTCACTGACAGGCTCAGTAGGGTGTCAGGATGAGTTCGCTCACAGACGTCCCTTTTGGTCAATAGCTGGTGGCCCATCACGTATAGCTAATACCTCTGATGTGCTAGTGGTTAAATCCACAGCCATAGTATTGACGAGTCTTTAGAGTCCCCTACAGACCAGTTGCTCAAGTTTCGGGAGAAACGCTGTAGTGTCCGTATGGAGATATGGCAGGGTTCGATCAGATACGTGCGGTATTGCACGGATCATGATTGGACGGAAAATACTAGCAGGCTTTCGTTTAAGCCAGATCCTAGTATTGCACAGTGTAGATTTTGTCTCATTGCATTTGTATTTCGGTCGGAATACAAATGCGGGTGTGTATACATAGTAGCGGAGTTTTTCCTGTAATTTATTACGGGATCAGTTTTTTGGAGTTGCCAGTTTGCTTTCTGTTTCGGCCATATTTCTTTCTATCTTTCATTGGCCGAAGATTGGTGGAGGAGGGCTTATTTGCATTTGTGCAAATAAGCATTAGTGGAGGGTGTTCTTTGCATTTTGTTGCTTCATAATAGCTCTTGTTGACCTTGACTTCTTGACTTCATGATGTTTGATCATTACTTGACTTTTGGAGTAATGATGATGGATGATGATGGAGGGTTTGATGATGGGTTTTTTTTTGGAGTGAGGTTTTTGTTGAAATGATTATTGATCATCATATCCTTTTTCTCTCTCCTTTGGATGATAGCTTCCTCCCCCCCTTGATTATTGATTCACTCCCACTCTCATTTTTCTTCTCTCTCATTCCCTCATGAGCCATGGCCGGCCAAGTTAGAAGGGGGGCTGTCCAAAAATGGTTGTGGGGTTTTTGTACTCTTTTTGGTTTGATAAAATCCCACAAGTTCCATCTCCATTAGCATATATCATTCCTCTACCAAAAAGGCAACTCCATTCAAACCCCAAGAGACAAAGTATTCAACAGACAATCTACAGCAAATCTTGGGCACGTCGACTCGCCAACTTCGTGCCCGAGTTGCCTCGGTCAAGAGGTGGGAGCCCGTAAAAGAAGTAGGCGACGTGGTGCCCTTCCGGCGAGGAGGTGGAGACCGGACATTCCGCGGGAGATCGGGACGACGACGAGAAGACCGGAGGACACGGATCGCTCGGTATATCTCTCTTCCCATCTTGTAGTTAGCTAGGACTAGATTAATGGCACGATCCGGGTTAAAAGTGCGCCGTGGTGCCGGTTTACTAGTTTGTAAAGTTTTTCGTTTCCGCGTTTCCGGCGTCGGATTGACGGCCGGGGCGCCACCGTGCACTTACACCAGGTAGATGCCGATAAGAAGACCGATGAGGTGAACCCATGAGAACTCTTACTGAGCCTGAATGTGACAATCTCCGTACAGTCAGGTCTGTTCGTCTGAGAGTATCGCATGTCGGGCCTAGAGGGCGGTAAACGTCAGTCCCCTAATAGCGGTACAAGTCGTGTCGGAGTGTAGCCCAGAACACCCTGAGAAACTACTGGAAACACTACAAGCAAATCACGCTTGCCCTGGCCAGGGACTTTGTGTAATGGCTCTCCTAGACACAGCGCGATATCAACTCCCAATACCGGGAGAGACGAATCCTGTCTGACCATCACTGCCTCCAAGTGCTTCGGGACTGCACCCAACTACTACCTGTTTACACGACTCATTTGAGCCGTGGTAGGGTAGTAATCTAAGAACAGTGGAAACACACTCGAGGCGAAGTGACAGTATCAACTCAACGGACTAAGCTGTACTCATATCACCTGGGAACTAATAACTGACGATAGGTATAATACCAACCAACAGTTCCCAGCGAGTCCTGTCCAGTGTACTCATAACCTAATGAGCACCCGCATACTATCTCCAGTACGACGTACTAATGGCTGTGGGACAAACCATCTCCCCTGCTTGGATGAGAAGCGCATACGCTAGTCTACTCCGGAATATCAATGCCCTGTCTCGATAATCCTATGACTAGGGACCTGTATAAGGATGTTCTTGTAGATTACCCAGCCCCTACTAGTGTGACTGCCATCACAACGCTGGTAATCAAGCAAAGATCCTGAGGGCTCCACTAATATGTATAGGCGACATGCTAAAAGAAACACATGCACATATTAAAGTAGAAACAAACCAAGTAGCATACTACCATTTTGATCAAGATTGTCTATATAACTGTGAATATCCCAAACTTCCATTAAGTAATATACAAACTAGTATGATACAGTAATGGCCTCTAGGGCATATACACTAACAATCTCCCACTTGCACTAGGGCCATGTACTGGCGTATCGAAGACCTATCATCTCGATCAGCCGTTCGAATTGAGTCTGGGGATGGCTTTCATGAATGGATATACAGTGTTATCTTCTGTAGCAACCCTCCGAACCTCGATCTCCCGGCGATCCACGATCTCCCTGATCAGGTGATACCGCCTCAAGATGTGTATGGACTTCTGATGGGACCTGGGTTCCTTTGCTAAAGCTATAGACCCGTTGTAGTTACAATACAGAGCTATTGGATCAACAATGGACGGAACCAACTGAAGTTCTGTCAAGAACTTCTTCATCCAGAAGGCTTCTTTTGCGGTATCAGATGCTGCGATATATTCCGCTTCCATCGTTGAGTCAGCAACGGTTTCCTGTTTGGAACTCTTCAAACATACCGCCCCTCCATTGAGGGTAAGGACATAACCCGACATGGATTTGGAGTCATCCTTGTCACTCTATAAGCTGGAGTCAGCAAAGACCTCGATCTGGAGGTCTTTTCCGCCGTAAACCAAAAACATATCCTTAGTCCTTCTCAGGTACTTCAGAATGTTCTTTACCGCTATCCAGTGCTTCTCCCTAGGGTTTGACTGATACCGGCTTACTACACTCAGTGCAAAAGCTACATCTGGTCTGGTACATAACATCGCATACATTATAGAGCCTACCGCAGAGGCGTAGGGTTTAATAGACATGTGATCCCTTTCCAAATCAGTCATTGGAGACATCTCTTTGGAGAGGGTGATCCTGTGACAAGCCGGTAAATTACTGCGCTTGGAATCTTCCGTACTGAATCTTTTCAGTATGGTGTCGATGTACATGGACTGTGAAAGTCCTAATATTCTCTTGGACCTATCACGATAGATCCGGATCCCCAGAATGTAAGAGGCATCACTCAGGTCTTTCATGGAAAGCCTGTGTGACAAGAACCCTTTGACAGATTGTAGCATAGGAATGTCATTTCCTATCAAGAGAATGTCATCCATGTATAAAACGAGGAATACGACAGTTCGTGCTACAATTTTACTATAAATACCTGGTTCATCTGGATTTTTGATAAAGCCCAATTCTTTGACCGTCTCATCAAAACAGATGTTCCAACTCCGCGATGCTTGCTTCAGTCTATAAATGGATTTAAGTAACTTGCACACCTTCTCGCTGCTCCCACTCTGAATGAAACCCTCTGGCTGGTCCATATAGACACACTCCTCTAAATTACCATTTAGAAAAGCGGTTTTTACGTCCATCTGCCAAATCTCATAATCGTGGAATGCAGCAATGGCAAGAAGGATCCGAATGGATTTGAGCATAGCCACTGGAGAAAAGGTTTCGTCATAGTCCAAACCAGGTCTTTGACGAAAACCCTATGCAACAAGTCTAGCCATATAGGTCTCAATCTGTCCATCTACACCAATCTTCATTTTGAAGATCCATTTGCAGCCTACGAGTTTTACCCCTTCTAGTGCAACGTCCAAAGTACATACTTTGTTGGTGTACATGGACTCCATCTCGGTCCGTATTGCTTCCAGCCATTTTACCGAGTTAGTGCTCTGAATGGCCTGCTGGAAGCTAGTCGGCTCATCATTATTAATGAAGCAATCCTCTCTATCCCCGTCTACGAGAAAGCCATAGTATCTCTCGGGCGGATGAGACTGCCTACTACTCCTGCGGAGTGGCGTAGGAATGTCCTGTCATTTCGAACCTTCTGGTTCTACTAAGCTTTCAGTAATAGCTTGTGGTTCTAGAATTTCTTCCAGTTCTATTTCGCTCCCACTTATCTGATTTTCTAAAAATTCAGTTTCCAAGAAGCAGGAATGATGAGAAACAAATACCTTTTGTTCCTCTGCGTAATAGAAGAAATATCCCTTGGAGTTCTTTGGATATCCCACAAACTTGCACTGTACTGAGCGTGCTCGAGTTTGTCCGCATGCTGCTTTTTGACAAAAGCTGGACATCCTCATGTCTTAATGTGTTTATGATAGGGTTTCTTCCCACTCCACATCTGATATGGTGTGGTAGGCACTGACTTAGTTGGAACGCGGTTCAAAAGATATGCAGCTGATTCTAGTGCATATCTCCAGAAAGATCGCGGTAACTCAGCATTACTCATCATAGAACGTACCATATCCAATAGGGTTCGGTTCCGTCTCTCCGATACACCATTATGTTGTGGAGTGTATGGAGGAGTAAGCTGAGAGAGAATCCCATTCTCTTTTAAGTAATCCAGGAACTCGTCACTCAAGTATTCACCACCTCGATCAGATCTCAGTGTCTTTATACTTTTGCCTGTTTGTTTTTCTACTTCATTCTTGTATTCCTGGAATTTTTCAAAGGCTTCAGATTTTTGCTTCATTAAGAAGACATGTCCATACCTTGACAAATCATCCGTAAAACTAATGAAGTAAGAATAACCACTTCGCGCATGTGTAGATATTGGACCACATACATCGCTGTGTACGAGTCCCAAGAGCTCGCTCGCTCTTACTCCGTGTCCAGTGAACGGAGTCTTTGTCATCTTTCCTTTGAGACATGATTGACAAGTTGCATATGATTGATATTCGAACGGGTCCAAATATCCTTCTTTATGCAACTTAGTTAACCTTGTCTCATTGATGTGACCCAGTCTACAATGCCATAAGAAAGCTTGATTTATTTCTGGAGACTTTCTTTTGTGTGTATTCTGGATATTGAAAATCTGTGGTTGATTTAATACGTATATACCGTTGCTTAATGTACCTGACCCAATCAAAACATGATTAAGGTGAATGTTTAGTACATTGCTTACAAATGCAAAATCATAACCTTCTTTAGACATTAAAGATACAGATATGATATTACAAGTTGCACTGGGTACAAAATAACAGTTGCGTAAAACCAAAACATGTCGATCTGTCAATCCCAAGTGAGAGTCCCCCACGGACTCAGCATCCATGCCTGCTCCGTTTGCAACTCTGAGGGTCATATCACCTGCCTTCAAAACTCTACGCCTTCTCAGTGCCCGCAAAGAATTACAGATATGTGATCCCGATCCGGTATCCAATACCCAGGAAGTAGAGTTGATTGATAGACAGTTTTCAATAACATACACACCTGAAGCCGAAGCCACAACTTGCTTCGGGTCCTGGTTCTTGGCCTTCCAAGCCCTACAATCTTTCTTCCAGTGTCCTTTCTTGTGACAATAAAAGCACTCTTCCTTCCCCACAAGCTGTCCCGCTACCTTTGCTACCTTTGCCTTTCCCTTGGCATCCACCTTACTAACACCGCCCCTTGGTTTGGTGGGGGCCTTCTTCTTCTTTCCTTTGGCTTTCGCCTAGAACCTAGAAGAGGAAGCTCCTCCAACAGACAAAGCGGATGTTTCCTTAACTTTCTGTAGGGTGCCCTCTGCACTCCTCAACATGTTGATGAGTTCCGGAAGTTCAACTTCTTTTCCTTGCAAGTTGAAGTTCAGGATAAACTGTGCGTAAGTGGAAGGAAGGGACTGGAGAGTCAAGTCAGTTTAGAGCTCATTCTCTAACATGGTCCTGAGGTCCGCGAGCTCCTCAATGTAGCCAATCATCTTAAGCATGTGTTACACTACAGATGATCCGACGGCCAACCTTGCTGAAAACAACTTTTTCGAGGTTTCGTATCTGGCGATACGGGATTTCCCTCCATAAAGATCCTTAGTATGGAGAAATATGAATTCAAGGTCCATATTCTCGCGCCCCCTCTGATGTTCATTGTCCATAGAGGCAAGCACGAGGCACTTGGCCTTCGCGCAGTCAATTACCCAGGTCTTACGGATTTCTTTATCCGCGACACTGGATTTTGGACCTAGGACGGCAGGGGCTGTAGGGTTCCTAGGCACACTAATGAGGTCTCACAAGGCATCAACCATGCCAAATTCAAATTTTTCATGTGCCTACAAACCCTAATACGTATCGTTGACTAGAGGATAAGGCGAAACATGCAACTAGTTAACAACTTAACTAAGAGTGAACGGAAAATACAACCTTTGTAGATCCGGTCCTCCACCTCCATAGCTCCGTGACGATGTCCCTTCGCTGCGATCATCGGATCTCGGACTCTAGTGTTGATTTCATCGGAGAAATGATCGGGCTAGGTCGTCGACTTCGATGCCGAAGATGATCTACGTCGAGACAACACAAGATCAAGCTCCAACTTCACCAAGCCATGAAACTTGTGAAGAAAACACCCTATACTACTTGGCAAGTGGTAGAGGATGAAGAAATAAGAAGTGGGTTCACTTTGGATTTGGATTTCTCACTTGGAATCATCACTTGACATTTTTGAAGCAAGCTTTTCTTTTCTTTCTCAAGAGGAAGTAGAAGAACAAAAGAATTATGAATTATCTTCAAAAGGAAAAATGAAGTGATGGTTATCATAATGCAACCATGGGTGAGGCTAACTCATGTAGAGAATAAACTAGGGTTAAGGAAAATGGTTAGGGTTAAGGAAAGAAACAAAATGGTCAAAGCATTTCAAAGCTTCATGAAGCTTCAAGAAAAAACAAAGAATGCCACCATTTTATTTTATCCAAAATAAATAAATAAATAAATGAATAAATAAATTAAAACCCTAACCATTTACTTAACCAAGGTTTAAATCAAACATACACCCAAGTTTGCATGTATCATCAAACATGATACAATCTTGTGCACAAAAAATATATCACATATACAATGTGCACAAACAAGTGACAAAAACATCTTAAGTGACCCAATATTAGTTAATGTAAAATAATATATCAAATATATAATTATACATTAAATCATTAAATCAACACTTGATTTAACGATCCGGTCACATCACATATGACCGACTAATATCCAATGTATCGACTTATCGAATCAATCCTCGATTCGATAACTAGGTTATATCGCATACAACCAATCGATACATTCATCGCAAGAATAGAATACGGTATCACATACACGCATTATTCTCCGTCCCGCACATATCTCATATGCGCTCCTATTTCGTTTCGCTTGAGCCAGGAAATCTCTGTGTAGGACTCTAAAGACTCGTCAATACTCCGGCAGCAGGTGATGATCATATCAAACACCCATAAGCCGCAAGCGGTCTGCCAAACGTAACGGCTATCCGGGTATTGAGCGATCAGAAGATCGACGAGCAAGACCGCTCACACTCCTGTGAATCCAACCAGTAACACTTACCGTACAATCCGGTCTGTTCGTCTGATATATCGCATATCTCGCCAAGGGGTGGTAAACGTCAGACCCCAATAGCTCGATAAGTCGTGTCGATATAAGGTCTATAACAGTTCGAGAAACTACTGGTAAAACTTACCAGTAAATCTCAGCAACCCTGGCCAGGGATTTCCGGTTATAGCCAATCGAACACAGAGCAACATCAACTCCCTATACCGGGAAAGACGAATCCCCTCCTATCGCTCATTGCCTCCATGTGATTCGGGACTGTACCCAAAAACCACCGTTTTGCACGCCCTCTTGGACGTGGTAAGGTGGAAATCAAAGCACAGTGGGAATCACACAAGTCTCTATGACGATCTCAGGTCAACAGACTACTCTGTACCAGTGTCACCAGAGAACTGCCATCTGACGTAAGGTATAATACCATCTGGGAGTTCTCGGTGAGTCCGTCCAGTGTACCCAGTCTCCATTGAGCACCTGTATATCATCTCTGATGTCAAACACCAATGGATATGGGATCATCCATCGCCCATCTGTATGGGTCGAGAAGGTATATGCTAGTCTACACTGGTATATCAATGTCCCGTCTCGATACACCAATGACTAGGGACCATGAAGGATGTACTTATAGACTACCATGTCCCCACTAGTATGATCCGCATCATAATCCAGGTAGTCAAGTACACATCCTCAGGGCTTTACCAACATGTAACAGAGAGACAATCAGTGTACACGTTAAGGTAAAGAGCAACCAGATAGCATACTATCATGTCGAGCAAGAAAGTCCTCCCTATATATGTCAAGCATCCACTACAATATACATCCTATGTGTAGTAATGGCCTCTAGGGCATACATATAACTAACAATCTCCCACTTGCACTAAGGCCATCTGATAGCAGTAGTTGTAGTATCTCATACTCAACCATCCCATAAAAGTCTCTCTCTGGGAAAAAGCCTTTGTGAGTGGATCCGCCGTGTTGTCCTCTGAGTCTACTCTCCTAACCTCGATCACCCTGGAGATCAACTATCTCCATGATCAGGTGACACTGCCTCAGAATATGTCTGGATCACTGATGGGATGGGCGTTCCTAGGCATAAGCCACAACCCATTGTCACACAATGGGAGGAACTAAGTTCATCTCATGAACTAATATTACACCCAAACAGCCTCTTTGGTAGCATCTTAAGTAGCGATGTATCCTTCCTTTATCATCTAGTAAGCCACGGTATTTAGCTTGGAACTCTTCCAACATACCATCCCTCCATAGAGGGTAAAGACAATGCCTGTGACTGACATTCAGTCGTCCTTATCACCCTAGAACACTTCTAGTGATTCTCCCTAGGATCAATTGATACCATCTCACTTCAACAAGTGAGAATCCTAACATCCATTTAGATCTATCTCATAGATCCAAAACCCAGGATTTAGTAGGTATCACTTTGATCCTATATGGAGAATCCTTGTGATAAGCGGAGATTGACCGAGCGTAGCATAGGAAACTCTTTCCCTATCAAGAGTATGTCATCCACGTACTCTACGAGGATCGCCACCATACTCCCTACTACCTTTTTGTATATACAAGGTTCATCTACCATTTTGATGAAGTCAAACTATTTGACTACTACATCAAAACAGATGTTCCAACTCCGCGATGCCTGCATTATCCTATAAAGCATCTTGTACACGTTTCCGCTGCTCCTATTGTCTACGAAGCCCTCTGACTGTGTACTTATAGACTCTCTCTTCTAAATCAATATTTAGAAAAGCAGTCATGACACCCAACCGCCAGATATCGTAATCATGGTATGTAGCCGTGGTAAGTAGGATCTGGATGGACTTAAGCATAGCTACTTGAAAAGGTTTCATCATTATCCACGCCTGGTCGATGACGAAAAACTTCAACAAGTCTAGCTTTGAAAGTCTCAACTTTTCCAAGTACACCAAGTAATCTTCTCAAGATATACTTGCTCCTGATGGGGATTTAACCCTTCAGATAAAGCAACCAAAGTCCATACTTTGTTGGTATATAAGGATTCCATCTCAGATCACTAAGCATCCAGCCATTCTTACAGAGTCCTACTCCTGATGGCCAGCTCGAAACTAGTTGGGTCATCATCTTCTGATGCAATCCTCGCTCCCACTGTCATAGAGAAACCGAAGTATCTCTAAGGTGGGTGAGGAACCCTACTAAATCGGCGGAGAGGCTGAGGTTCGTTGGAATCTACTGAATCCTTTGGTTCTACCAAATCATCTGCTGTAGTTTGTATAGCTGGAACCTTTCCAGTTCTACACTACAGACCTTACCTCGAGCTTGTCTGGATTTTGCTTTTAGACATAGGCCGGACAACCCCAAATCTTAACTAGCTTAAGACATAGGCTCTTCCCATACCATATCTCATATGGAGTGGTAGGCTGTGATCTGATTCGAACCTAATTCAATAGGTATGCAACTTCTCAAGTGCATAACCCCCAAAAGGAAATAGGTAACTCAGTAGTACTCATCATAGAGCGCACCATATCGAATAGGGTGCAATTGCTCCGCCCCGATATACCATCGTGCTATGATGTATACGGAGGAATAATGCTGAGAGAGAATCTCATTCTCCTTTAGAATAGTCCAGGAATTCCGTGCTCAAGTATTCTCCTCCCTGATCGCATCAAAGGACATAATACTTATACCCTCATTTTGGTTCTCTACTTCTAACTTATATTCCGTGAATATCTCAAAAGGTTCGGACTTGTGTTTCAACAGGAACATATGTCTGAATCTTGAGAGATCATCAGAGAATGTAATGAAGTACAAAGAACCGGTCTTGGCATGTGTAGACAGGAGACTTTCATACATCAACATGTATCATCCCAAGAGTTCACTAACTCTTTCTCTGTTTCCAGTAAACAGAGCTATGGTCATCTTATCTCTGTGACATGACTGGCAAGTTTCACAAGATGTAAATGCAAACTAATTTAAATATGCCTCTATATGTAACTTCAGCTAGTCGGGTCGCATTGATATGATCTAGTCTACAATACCTCAAGAAGGATTCGTTCATTTCTGAACTCTTCCTCTTGTGTGTGTTCCGTATACTAAGAACTGTAGTTTGATTTAGAACGTCAATGATTTTAGATAACGTGCCTGAACCGATCAACTTTTGATATAGGAAATGTTCAAAACATTATCCAACAATACAAAATTTTATCATTTCTTTACTAATAAAGAGACTAATATGATTTTGTATATCAGGTTCGGTATCTAATAACATTTGTTCAGAATCAATGTATTTGGAATACAGGGTGACAGTGACCAACAGACTTGGCTGCAACACTTGTACCGTTTTCTGTCTCATGAAACTTATCACCCGTTCTCAGTTCTCTACCTTTCTGTAGCCCTATGTAACAGATTACATATCTGGGATCCTCATTCGGTATCGAATACCCAGGACGCAGAGGATACTGAGAAACAGTTCTTTATAATGAACACACCCGAAGAAGATGCATCATCATGCACTTTCTTCGTTTGGGCGGCATGGGAAATCTGGTATTCCCCAATTTTCTGCTCTGTCTTATAACAATTATAAGTTGGAGTGGGACCAACGATCCCCAGCTCAGTATAACAAGCGGGTTCGGTCAATATTCCGTATTATTATCTTGATTAAGGCGTGACATGGTCGCTACCTGGAGAGAGAGAGAAGAAAACACTCATTGTGCGCTCTTGCAAGAATAGATTGGTTATTATTTTATCTAATCAGGATGGCTCCCACTGTTTTTATCAAATCTTCCTTCAAACCCTAAAAGGAAAGACTAGCCGGGATTAATTACACGCTACAAGTTCGCCAATCTTTCAGCCAGGCCAGTGTCAGTACTTTGAGGGAGGTCCCCCGTGCTTTCGCACGAACCTAATTAATGTAAACCTTGTTTTCCCAGAAGCGTAACCTCGTTAACACCTTTCTAGACACCTACTTGATCGGCTAATTGTAATGTATAAAACTCTCCCAGGAGTAACTCTTACTCGCAGCGGGTATCGGGATCCAACTATCTCATAGAAGGTATGCAATCTCATTGCAAATTTCAACACTTGAAATTCCCGATAATATTTTGCCCCAAGCGATATATGACCTTGACTGAGTCAAAAAATCATAGACCACAAGTAAAGTTCAACCCGTCATTTCTCGATTGAATTAAACCCACCCGCATGACCATTGACTGAGTCAATAAGGCCGCACGACTACCCTAATCCAATCGCATCATATGCTTTGCAGATAAGCACTAATCAGCTACCGCACACTACGCCTTGACTGAGTCAACAAACGCAGCACGAATACTAACTATTACTTATCTGAAATGATGGAGGGCTACGACAGGTTTTTAAGAAAACCTTTTGCGTAATGAACTTTATATCGTTGTAGAATCAAATGATTTTAAAATGGAGTGTTTTTTAGGCTTTTCTAGTTTTGCTAAAGGGGTCACTCCCGGTGAAGGGATCGTCGGCCCTTTCCTCGTCGAATGAGGTGCGGGATATATCATATATATCACTGTGCAAAGCAGAAACTATAGAAGCTCTCAAAAGACAAACCGAGTGTGTAGCATCTGCCAGTCATTGCTAAAAGGGTCACTCCCGGTGAAGGGATCGTCGGCCCTTTCCTCATCGAATAAGGTGCAGGATATATCATATATACCGCTGTGCAAAGCAAGAACTGTAGCTACCTGTTTTATTTTTGAAATTCGATTCTACAACATCTTTAGCTTTCTTTTACTTTCATTAATCATATTAATGAATGTCCCATCATTTAAGTACCTAAATATCACAGATAAATACGACGTACACTTATGCCATCCGCATTCGCCTCGATGTCCCCTCGTGCACCGTTAGGTTAGGTAACTAACGGCAGAACGGGACAGGGCTAGCGCGGGTGTAAAACATAAGTAACGTCTATATAATATATCATATATACTATATACTGTATCTATCACAGAACATCAAATGATCACATCACAGATATCGCAGCAGAAGAAACATATGAAATATTGGATATACTAGGACGTCCGTGTTTTCAATACGAGCCAGTATAAAACACGGATTCCACGGTCGCGATGAATAGCCAAACCCACACCCCTACACCCCTATGAGAGCGGCAAGCAACCCTACCGATTCTAGAGTTAGGAGACCCAGACTCGACTCCTCGAGTTGGTCTCCCACTGGACTCCAGAACCCGGTTACTTGTGCCCTCCTCCTTGGGTCTATCCTAGTGCGGAAAAGTAAATAATATACAAAGGGTGACATCTTCCGCAACCTGGAAGTGCCCCAATAAAAGAATATTATATACAAGTTTTTACATGAATGAAAATAAAAAACACTCATCTCACATAAAAACCCCCGGCTATTCAAACACGACGACCCAATATAACATATCCAGCAACACATAACATCACATGTCATCAACGTAAGTAAACATGCGTATCCCAATTGTCGTTGACGTATAGCAACGAAACCGGCGATATCACATATTACACTTACGGTCACAGAAAAGAAAGTGTAAAACTACAACAGTTGGAATCCGCAACTTCTTTAGACATCGCATGCCTAATCAAATGAATTCCTTAGACATCACATGCCTAACAATTATAAACTCCACATTTTAGTCTCAATATCGAAAACACTTTTCAATACCAAGTCGGGAAATTCAACAAGATTCCCGACATCCTGATCGAATGCTCGTCGCAAACTTTAGTAGGCGGCCGCACGCCCAATACCGTCGACGAAGTGCACTAAGGCGGAACACCGCTGCCGCGAGCATCCGAACGGATGCTTTCGGCGACGGGGTTCTCCTACAGTCACTTGGTCGGGGCTATGGAGTGAGCCTGTCTATTAAGTTTACCCGGCGAGTATCCGCGTACGCTACATGATTGCGACGGACTTTTGATCACATCAAAATTCCGTGGCAACCGATCAAGTGAGACTAAACTGCTATGTTTATAACATTCATTCAGTTATCTCATAACTACTTGTGAATTCCAATTATTGTATCACATTCCAGATAAATCGAAAATGTTAAACTTTTCGATCGAACAATCAAACACCCAAGTTTTCCCGAAACAGCTCAACACATGAAATAAGTTTAAGAACATTCATTTCGTGCCACAGTACCAACGGTCCAGCCGTAGAAGGGTCAAGCCAACGCCTCACATGTGGCATGCCGTACTGCCCCAAACCCTAAGGTTCAAAGGGCAGTTCAAGACGGTCATATAATCGAGTTAAGGTTTGTTGTCTTCTAGAGGGACCATCACGTTACTTGCACTACTTAGAACGTCATTAAACTACGGAAAGATCCAACACTTGGAAATTTCCCAACAGGGGAAAAAGTGGGTATTTATATCCGGTTGAACTTTTTAACATATTCAAAAATTATCCGGAAAAACGAAGACGAAGTTAAACTTCCCGATCGAAATACCGAGTCCCAATACAACCCAGAAAATTCAACTCTTGAGTAAATATTAAAAATTCCCAGAAAATACAGCACTAAAAGATAAGAATTACTGTGCAATTTCCAAAGGCTGTTGTGACAATATGGCCGCGGAACCGCCGCACGAGCCATGCTCGTGCCGCGGTTCCGCCGCGCTTTAGACAAATCATGAGCATGTGCTCCACAGTAATTCTTCAAATTCCCTGCTGATTTTTCTGCATATTTTTAATTCACAAAAATCCCAGTTTTGAAAAAATGTACAGAGAAGGGTTTCGGATTAGGGTTTCGGGTTCGATCGGGTTTCTAATATCGTCTACACATCGCCTAAGGCTCTAGCTAGGCTCTGATACCACTGTAGGGTTCCTAGACACACTAATGAGGTTACACAAGGCATCAACCATGCCAAATTCAAATTTTTCATGTGCCTACAAACCCTAATACGGATCGTTGACTAGAGGATAAGGCGAAACATGCAACTAGTTAACAACTTAACTAAGAGTGAACGGAAAATACAACCTTTGTAGATCCGGTCCTCCACCTCCATAGCTCCGTGACGATGTCCCTTCGCTGCGATCATCGGATCTCGGACTCTAGTGTTGATTTCATCGGAGAAATGATCGGGCTAGGTCGTCGACTTCGATACCGAAGATGATCTACGTCAAGGCAACTCAAGATCAAGCTCCAACTTCACCAAGCCATGAAACTTATGAAGAAAACACCCTATACTACTTGGCAAGTGGTATAGGATGAAGAAATAGGAAGTGGTTTCACTTTGGATTTGGATTTCTCACTTGGAATCATCACTTGACATTTTTGAAGCAAGCTTTTCTTTTCTTTCTCAAGAGGAAGAAGAAGAAGAAGAAGAAAAGAATTATGAATTATCTTCAAAAGGAAAAATGAAGTGATGGTTATCATAATGCAACCATGGGTGAGGCTAACTCATGTAGAGAATAAACTAGGGTTAAAGGAAATGGTTAGGGTTAAGGAAAGAAACAAAATGGTCAAAGCATTTCAAAGCTTCATGAAGCTTCAAGAAAAAACAAAGAATGCCACCATTTTATTTTATCCAAAAGAAATAAATAAATAAATGAATAAATAAATTAAAACCCTAACCATTTACTTAACCAAGGTTTAAATCAAACATACACCCAAGTTTGCATGTATCATCAAACATGATACAATCTTGTGCACAAAAAATATATCACATATACAATGTGCACAAACAAGTGAGAAAAACATCTTAAGTGAACCGATATTATTTAATGTAAAGTAATATATCAAATATATAATTATACATTAAATCATTAAATCAACACTTGATTTAACGATCCGGTCACATCACATATGACCGACTAATATCCAATGTATCGACTTATCGAATCAATCCTCAATTCGATAAATAGGTTATATCGCATACAACCAATCGATACATTCATCGCGAGAATAGAATACGGTATCACATACACGCATTATTCTCGATCCCGCACATATCTCATATGCGCTCCTATTTAGTTTCGCTTGAGCCAGAAAATCTCTGTGTAGGACTCTAAAGACTCGTCAATACTCCGGCAGCATGTGATGATCATATCAAACACCCATAAGCCGCAAGCGGTCTGCCAAACGTAACGGCCACCCGGGTATTGAGCGATCAGAAGATCGACGAGCAAGCCCACTCACACTCCTGTGAATCCAACCAGTAACACTTACCGTACTGTCCGGTCTGTTCGTCTGATATGTCACATATCTCGCCTAGGGGTGCTAAACGTCAGACCCCAATAGCTCGATAAGTCGTATCGATATGAGGTCTATAACAGTTCGAGAAACTACTGGTAACACTTACCAGTAAACTCAGCAACCCTGGCCAGGGATTTCCGGTTATAGCTAATCGAACACAGCGCAACATCAACTCCCTATACCGGGAGAGACGAATCCCCTCCTATCGCTCATTGCCTCCATGTGATTCGGGACTGTGGCCAAAAACCACCATTTTGCACGCCCTCTTGGACGTGGTAAGGTGGAAATCAAAGCACAGTGGGAATCACACAAGACTCTATGACGATCTCGGGTCAACAGACTACTCTGTACCAGTGTCACCAGAGAACTGCCATCTGACGTAAGGTATTATACCATCTGGGAGTACTCGGCGAGTCCGTCCAGTGTACCCAGTCTCCACTGAGCACCCGTATATCATCTCTGATGTCAAAAACCAATGGATATGGTATCATCCATCGCCCATCTGTATGGGTCGAGATGGTATACGCTAGTCTACACTGGTATATCAATGCCCCGTCTCGATACACCCACGACTAAGGACCTTGAAGGATGTACTTATAGACTACCATATCCTTACTAGTATGATCCGCATCATAATCCAGGTAGTCAAGTACACATCCTAAGGGCTTTACCAACATATAACAGAGAGACAATCAGTGTACACGTTAAGGTAAAGAGCAACCAAATAGCATACTATCATGTCGAGCAAGAAAGTCCTCCCTATATATGTGCAAGCATCCACTACAATATACATCCTATGTATAGTAATGGCCTCTAGGGCATACATATAACTAACAGGGGCTTTAGTGGTAAGGAGATACCCCAACTTGTCATAAGTGATTACCATTTTGACATTCCTGAGCCAATCATTGTAGTTTGGCCCTGTCAGTATATTTTTATCTAATAGTAACTTAAGGCCGGTCATGATGCTTGGTCGCTGCAATTGGGAGAGAGAGAAGAAACACTTTAGCATGATGCTCTTGCAAGTTTAGAGTGGTTTTTAGTTTGTCTAAACAGGATGGCTCCCACTGTTTCTCGAATCCTTCCTCAAACCATAAAAGAAGAATTAGTCGGGATTGATCTCACCGTACAATACTTGCTTAACCATTCAGCCAGGCCAGTGTTGGTACTTCGAGGGAGGTTTTACAATGCTTTCGTGTCGTGAAGTTCCTTAATTAAATAACCTCTTTTCCCTGTGGGCGTAGCCCCGCTAACACCTTTCTAGACACCTACTTGGTTTATAAAATTGATCGTTAAGTGAGAAAGTTTCCCGAGGAGTAGCACATACTCACAGTAGGATCAGGATCCAAATATCATCGTGTGATAAAGCTGAAGGAATCCTACCAAAATCATCACACTCCAAATGGTATGCAACACTAGCAAGTTTCAATTTCTTTTGAAACTCCCGATGTGGATTTTTGCCCCATGCTCTTATGACCATGACTTTGGCCAACAAATCATAAGTCGCATGTCAAGTTCTACCCGTCATTTTCGATGTTAATTTGAACCCACCTGTACCTACCCTTGACTTTGGCCAACAAGGCAGTACGACTGTCCCAAACCAACGCATCTTTCTATGCTACATATGAATATCCAATAACTAGCAATCACTATGCCTTGACTTTGGCCAACAAACATAGCTTGAATACTATTGACTATCCATACGAAATGACGGAGGGCTATGAATGGTTTTGGCGAAACCGTGAATGTAGTGAACTTGATATAATCGAAGGAACCTGATAGCTTTTAAAAGGAGTGGTTTAAGCTTCGCGTTTTTAAAAGTTTTCTGTTTTGGAAAAAACCGAGTGGTTTTGAAATTGTTCCAACGATTTAACTTTGGTTTATTTTCTTTGCATTAATTTAATGCGTCCCATCAATTAATCCTACCATTGCAGAAAATAAGGAGAATATGATGTACGCTTATGCCATCAGCATTCGCCATTGGGCCCCGTCATCACCCGTTAGGTTACTTAACTAACGACAGAGCGGGGGCTGGAATAGCGCGGATGCAAAACATAAGCAACGCCTACTAGATATCATATATAGATATAAACATTCGTCAGATGCAATGATAGCCATTCCAGATCACAGATGAACACATTGAATATGCTAGGAATCAGCGTTTCGTTAGAGCCTGCAACGAAAGACGGATTACACGGTCGCGATGAATAGCCAAACCATTCCCTAGACCCCTACGGGTGCGGAAAACTACCCGCCAAGTACACGAAGTGAAGCAACCTCCCTCCACAACGTGAGTAGGCCACTCGGCACTTCAAAGTAGCCGGTAGTTTTTGCACCCCACCTTGGGTCTATCCTAGGAGAAAAAACAATAAAAGAAATAATATACAATGGCGGCTATAACCTCAACCCGGATGTGCGGCAATAAAAATAATATTACATCAATTTACAATTATTACATCGAATGAAAAATGAAAACCCTCATCTCACATCCCTGGCTATTCATTGCGACGATCCAACAAGTTTATATCCACAAACCAACATCACAGATCACAGATATATACAACCGCTACTAATCGAACGTATAGCGATTAGCAGACGTTCAGTACATATAACACATTACAGATATAAACCAATTAGCTAAAGTTTATAGAATTTCGATCAATATTTCAATTTGAAACTATCCCAAACACAACACTGTTCTCAGAAGAATCTGGGCAGAAACAAAGCATCTTAAAAATCACAAAACCAACACAGAGAACCCAAAAGAAATTTGGTGCGCAGCCGAGTTGACTCGGCCGCGGATCCGCGGCGGATCGCTTGGATCGGCCGCGGATCCGCGGTCTTATGAGCGATTCAGGCGCCCAAATTTCTACAGTTTTCTCTAAAAAGCCTGCTTGTATTTTTAAGGTCTCTGGAAATATTTTTAGACCTGTTTTAAAAATCGACAGAAAAAACTAAATTTTGATGTATTTTGCGATTTTTTCGGATCGAAGTTCTAAACGCTTTGCTAACATTTTAGTTGTTGTTTAGCTAGGCTCTGATACCACTGTAAGTCAATGTAACCCACCCCCGGTACTTACGGGGAGGCGGAACAATCAGATTTTTATCACAAGGAAACATAGACTAACCATGAAGGATCTTTGCTAAACAAAAACTAACAAACTAATTACAAGTTCTAGCTACTAGGTTAGATGGTTATACCTAGTTCTTGAACTCCTTCTCTTCTTGTTGTGGTCCTCCTTGTTGTTAGCTCCTTTGAGTGGTATAGACGGCTCCTCCTCTTCGTCTTCTCTTTCCCGAAAAAAGATCCACCCGAAGGCCTCTACCTTGAGCTCCTACCTCAACCAAGAGGTAACTAGAGTGCTTGGCTTGGTAGACTAAGAACCCTAGAATGAGTAGAGATTTATCTTGATGGTTTTATCTCACAAAGCTCATAATTTTCAACTCATGAAACAATAGAACTTTGAGAGAGAGGAAAAGGGAGAGCTTTGCAAGAGAGAGAATGAGAGAATAAATCCCAACCTTGCTCTCATATGAGAGAATATGAGAATAATAATAATAATTAGGAAAATTGTGATGGTTAGTTGATTTGACCATTATCATTTCACATTAAATGCTAATGCAAGCTTCAAGAAGCATCTTTGCAAAAGAAATCATCATGGTCAACAAAAGTCAACAAGTCAAATGGTCAAACCAACCCTAACCATGGCACAATTATCCTTAATTAATATTATTAATCATGTTTCTCATTCTCATTAGGGTTTAGAAAAAGTCAACGGTCAAAAACCCTAATGAGGTTCCTCTGCCTCTGTCAACTGTGCATACACACCCGCATCCGTGTTCCGAGGAACATGAATACAATGAGACAAAACCAATCTCAAAACAAATACTAGGATCTGGATTAAACCAAAAGCCGCTAGTAATAACTGCCCGGACACCAAACATGCACAAGTGCGCATATGTGAATGAACCCCGTCGCAAAACCATGCGACCTCTACTCTGTTTTGCCCAAAGGTGAACAACCCTCTGTGTGGGACTCTAAAGACTCGACAATACGCTGGCAGTGGGTTTAACCATAGGCCGCAAGTGGTACTAGCTGTACGTAACGGTCCCGATAAGAAGACCGATGAGGTGAACCCATCCGAACTGCTACTGAGCTTTAATGTGACAATCTCTGTACAGTCCGGTCTGTTCGTCTGAGAGTATCGCATGTCGTGCCTAGGGGGCGGTAAACGTCAGTCCACTGATAGCGGTACAAGTCATGTTGGAGTGTAGCCCAGAACACCCTGAGAAACTACTGGAAACAATACCAGCAAATCTCGCTTGCCCTGACCAGGGACTTTGTGTAATGGCTCTCCTAGACAAAGCGCGATATCAACTCCCAATACCGGGAGAGACGAATCCTGTCTAACCGTCACTGCCTCCAAGTGCTTCGGGACTGCACCCAACTACTACCTGTTTGCATGACTCATTTGAGCCATGGTAGGGTAGTAATCTAAGAACAGTGGGAACACACTCGAGGCGAAGTGACAGTGTCAAGTCAACGGACAAAGCTGTACTCATGTCACCTGAGAACTGATAACTGATGATAGGTATAATACCAACCAACAATTCCCAGCGATTCTTGTCCAGTGTACTCGTAACCTATCGAGCACCCGTATACTATCTCCAGTACGACGTACTAATAGCTGTGGGATAGACCATCTCCCCTGCTGGGATGAGAAGCGCATGCGCTAGTCTACTCCGGAGTATCGATGCCCCGTCTCGATAATCCTACGACTAAGGACCTGTATAGGGATATGCTTGTAGATTATCCAGCCCCTACTAGTGTGACTGCCATCACAACGCTGGTAATCATGCAAAGATCCTAAGCACTCCACTAATATGTATAGGCGATATGCTAAAAGAAACACATGCACATATTAAAGTAGAAACAAACCAAGTAGCATACTACCATTTTGAGCAAGATTGTCTATACAATTGTGAATATCCCAAGCTTCCATTAAGTAATATACAAACTAGTATGATACAGTAATGGCCTCTAGGGCATATACACTAACAGTTATCACCATGTATTACCAAATACATTGATTCTGAACGAATGTTATTAGATACCGAATCTGATATACAACATCATATTTGTCTCTTTATTTAGTAAAGAAGGATATAATTTTGTATTATTGGATAATGTTTTAAACATTTCATGTATCAAGAGTTGATAGGTTCAGGCACGTTATCTAAAAACATATACATTCTAAATCAAACCACGGTTCTTAACGTACAGAACACACACAAGAGGAAGAGTTTAGAAATGAACGAATCCTTCTTGAGGCATTGTAGACTAGGTCATATCAATGCGACCCGACTAGCTAAGTTACATTAAGATGCATATTTAAATCAGTTTGAATTTACATCTTGTGAAACTTTCCAGTCATGTCACAAAGATAAAATAACCTAGCTCCCTTTACTTGAAACAGAGAAAGGGTTAGTGAACTCTTGGGACTGATACATAATGATGTAGTAAGTCCCCTATCTACAATTGCAAGGACTGGTTCTTTATACTTACTTACATTCACTGATGATCTCTCAAGATTCGGACGCATGTTCCTGTTGAAACACATGTCTGAAGCTTCTAAGAAATTCAAAGAATATAAGATAGAAGTAGAGAACCAATACAGGAATAAATATTATGTCCTTTGAAGAGATAGGGGAGGAGAACACTTAGGCATGGAGATCCTGGACTATTCTAAAGAAGAATGAGATTCTCTCTCAGCATTACTCATCCGTATACACCACAGCACCACGGTGTATCGGGGCGGAGCAATCGCACCCTCTGAGATATGGTGCGCTCTATGATGAGCACTACTGAGTTACATGTTTCCTTTGGGGGTTATACACTTGTGAAGCTGCATACCTATTGAATGAGGACACAATAGTTCCCGACGAACCTCAGCTATAAGTGCACGACAGCGCCCCGGCCGTCTGAACGAGGCCAAAATGCGGAATCAAAGCTTTTCTATAAACTAGAAACTGGCGCTACCACGTACTAAAAACCCGGATCGGGCCATTAACCTACTCCTAGCTAACTAGAGAATGGGTAGAAAGCTATACCGAGCGATCCGTGTCCTTCGGTCTTCGGTCTCTATCCCGATCTCCTCGCGGAAACTCCAGTCTTCATCTCCTCGTCGGAAAGGGCACCACATCGCCGGGTTCTTTTACAGGCTTCCACCTCTGGACCGAGGCAACTCGGGCACGAAGTTGGCGAGCCGACGTGTCCAAGAATGCTGTAGGCTAGTGTAGTGCTCTTTGTCTCAAGGGGTTTAAAGAAGTTGCCATATGAATGTGGAGATAGAGTTGGAAAAATGAACTTGGAGAGAGATGAGGAATTTTGTAGCAAGCAAAAATGAGAACAACAAATTTCCCACCACCAAAAATGAATTCTCCCCACACCCCCAATATGGCCGGCCATGCTAGAAGAAAGAGAGAGGAGGGAGTGTGTGAATCAAGCAAAGGAATGATGAGTGATGATGATGAAATATGTCACACCAAAAAGTCTAACTCTTAAACCCATCACTCAACCAATCATTGCAAGCAATGATGAACAAAAAAGAAGTCAATGGAAGTTTCAACCATCATGAACCAACAAGTTACAAAAACCACCCTCCACTTTGCTAATTTGAACATTTGCAAATAAGCCCATCCACACCAATTTTCAACCAAAGAAAGAACAAAGGTAAAATGGCCGAAACGGAATGCAAACTGGCAACTTCAAAAAATTGATCCCGTAATAAATTACAGGAAAACCCCATGACTGTATATACATACCCGCATTTGTATTCCGACCGAATACAAATGCAATGAGATAAAATCTATACTGTACAATACTAGGATCCGGCTTAAACCAAACCCCGCAAGTATTATCTGCCCGATCATGATCCGTGCAATACCGCACGTATATGATCGAACCCTGCCATATCTCCATACGGCCTCTACAGCATTTCGCCCGAAACTTGAGAAACTGTCTGTGAGGGACTCTAAAGACTCGTCAATACTTTTGGATGTGGATTTAACCACTAGTACGTCAGAGGTATTAGCCATACGTAACAGGCTACCAGGTATTGACCAAAAGGGACGTCGATGAGCGAACTCATCCTGACACCCTACTGAGCCAGTCAGTGATAATATCCGTATAGTTTGGTCCATTCGTCTATGAGTATCGCATGGCGGGCCTAGGGGGTTGGTAAAAGTCAGACCCCCAAAAGCGGTACTAGTCGTGTCGGAGTGTAGCTCAGAACAGCCTGAGATATTACTGGAATACATACCAATAAATCTCCTGCCTTGGCCAAGGTCTACATATAATGGATCTCCTAGACACAGCGCGACCTCATCCCCAATACCGGGAGAGACGAACCCCTGCAGATCCGCTCACTGCCTCCATGTGGCTCGGGACTATACCCAACTAAAACCTGTTTGCGTGACTCCTTTAAGCCGTGGTAGGGTAGTAATCAAAGTACAGTGGGAACTCACACGAGACAAATGACGATCTCAGGTCTATGAACTAACCTGTACACATGTCACCAGGGAACTGCTATCTAACGTCAGGTATAAGACCAACTAGCATGTTCCCGACGGGTCCTGTCCGGTGTACTCATAACCCAATGAGCACCTGCATACATCTTAGGTGAACCAACTGACACCAGTGGCTTGTTAGACCGGCCACCGCCCCTCGTCGGGGTCTCGACTGTATACACTAGTCTACTCTGGAGTATCGATGCCCTGTCTCGAAAACTCCCACGACTAGGGACCTTTTAAGGATGTGCTTATAGACCCCAGCTTCCACGTATATGATCGACATCATACTGCTGTCCGTCAAGCAAAAATCCTAAGGGCTCTATCAATGGGCAATAGTGACCTGTAAGGTCACCTAATGCAGTACACGATGATAAAGATAAACCAGATAGCATACTATCATCTTGAGTAAGACTGTCCAACCGGCATAGGTCCTCCCTCAATCATTGCAATCACGTGCCTGTGATCCAATAATTGACTCTGAGGGCACTATATCCAACAATCTCCCACTTGCACTCAAGGCTAATTATTGCGATGTCGCATACTCACAGCCCATATGATACCGAACACCCAACTCCTCAACTAATCAGTCTCACAAAACCCGTTTGCGAAACTATTGATTTCGAGGAATAGCCTCAGTGAGTGGATCCGCCCTGATGTTTTTTTCTATGTCTCTATTGATCTCAAGTTCGCGGAGAAACCCATCTCCCGAAATGAGCAATACCTGTCTTAGAATATGTCTGGATATCTAATGGGACCTAGCTCATAAATGAGCGCCAAATCCAAACTTCTTAGACTGTATCGTCAACTGAACTTAATCAGTATCCCGCGTAATGCCTCCCTCAGTGTCCGCTTGGATCACCTGTCCAAAACACTGCCCCTCGTTAGAGGGAAAACTATAACTCTGACAGTCACTCTGTCATCCAGGTCACCTTGGAAGCCTAGAATGATAACCGTCTCCTGAATGAGGCTGTCGTTATCATATCCCTAGAACATCCACTTATGTTCTAAAACTGCTTCCGAATGTTTCTCCAGGATTGGATCAATATTAACTTACTGCATCTTGTGCAAAAAACAACATCTGGTGTGGTACTTGACATCTCATGATTGACTCAATTTCCTAAGCAAGTGGTCTGCCAATCGTGCACATCCCTCTCCCTTTTAGTCTATAAGACACCTTCAGAGAGAGTGACTCCATCACCTGCAGGTACACTACCGTGCCAGGAGTCGTCCATTCTAAAACACCTTTAGAATGCTGTTTAAGTACCCAGATTGGGAAACTACCCAAATATAGATCTAAAACCATAGATCCAGTAACCAGAATGTCTGATATAATATCCATATCCTATGTGGAGAAACGACTATATGATAACCAAAGTATAACCGATCGTAGTATAGGAATATCACTTCCTACTCTGTGTATGTCATCCAAAAACCAGGACATCACACCTTACTACCTTCTTAACAGATCCATCCCCTATTCTGATGAAGTCAAATCTATGACTGTCATATCAGAAATAGATGATCTATCTCCGCTACATCTGCTTTAGTCTATAAATAGACATAAGCCACCTGTCCACCAATGCTTCCGCTGCTCCCACTGACTATGACAACCCTCTGGCAGAGTCATATACACGTACACTTCTAAAGCTAGTTTAGAACGACGCTATACTCATCCTCCTGCCGGGTCTCACAGTCTGGAACAACAGCAATGGCAAGTCTGGGTAAACAAGAACCTCCCTATCACCGTCTTTGAGCATACCGAAGTACCTCTCAAGTGTCTGAGGTTACCTACCATATCTGTGGAGTGGCCAATGGAATGTCAAACTAGATTGAATCTTTAGGTTCTTAACAAATTTTCAGTAATCGTTTGCGGTTCTGGAATCACTTCCAGTTCTACTATACTCCCACTACTGTTTTCTGAAAAAATCCATTTTTGTTAAAACTGTGGCGAGTCTAGAACAATATCACTATTGATCTTCGAGATGGTAAAAAGTCAACCCACGTCATAGCCCGGGTCAACCCACAAACTGCCATTACGGAAACGTGCCTTGAGTTATCCAGAGTCTGGCTTTAAGCATAAGCCGGACAACTCTCCGTACCTTAACATCGTTAAGATATGAAATGTTCTATATCCAATACAGAAACAGAGGCACTGATTTAATTGGAACCAGATTCAAATCATGCAACTGTCTCCAGTGCATGCCAACTAAATGGAAAGAGGCCGATCAGCATTACTCAACTTAGGAGTGCTTCCAATTATGAGTAACCTGAAAGAGAAGTAAGTTCTCTTAATCCTTACTATTAACTGAATACCATACACAAATATCTACATCTTCGATCACCTTGAAGAATCCTAATACTTGCAATACCCGGTTCTCTACTTCATTCATATACCTATAACTTCTCAAAACTCAGACCTTGCATTTGTACAAAACATATGTCTAAAAACTAGAGAAGTCATAAGTAAACCGAATATAGTACGAGGACCAACCCCTCTTTCCTAATGGACACTGGACAATATACAATACCCTGTTGTCACGACCCGAAAGAGCACGTGACTGGCCCTTGAACCATATGAAGTCTATAGGACCCCATCTGATCCAAGTAAGCCAAAAGCCCAGAAATCTAAAACCATTTAAAGAGTAAATAAGGAAAACTGGTATTTAAGAAGTAAAGAAATCGTGTTTCAAAAATCCAAGTTTTTAAATAACTAAGCCGAATATGTATTTTTAAAATGTGTAACCTTTCCTGAAAATTTCGGCAGAGTTTCCTTTGTAAAAACTGTCCCCGAACGGGGTACAACAAGAATAATATATATGAAATGATAAAAGGCATCCCCAAGCGGGAGCTAGCTCTTCGTCAAACGACGGTCACAACCACGCAAGCAATAATAATATACAACGCCAAAGGGCGAGGATCAAAACCCAAAAAGAAACTCAAAACAGCCAGAAAACTGTAATACTACAAACGCGACTCTAAGGTCGAAATAATACAACACTGTTTTCTAAGTCTGAAGCAATATACAAGTTTTGGTTGATGGAATTCTATATACAATAAACAATACAGGAACAATGGCGGTTCTGATACAAAAGAACCCACCTACCAACGCAAGTCACCCATATGGAAGCAGTGTGCCAGAAATGCCGTTATCGAATCTGTACGGCAAAAACCTGCAAGGACTGTGGCACAACGGCGGTGAGTTGCCAACTCGTGAATAGAAAATATCTAGAAGCAGAGATCGAATGTATGACCCATCCTAGGTCAATACGATCAGATATAAATAAACCTCAACATGAATAAAGCTGAATCATGCTAAACTGGCAATGTAATCTCTATACATGAGTGTAGTGCCAAGTGCTCGTGCTAGTGCCTCAGGTAATAGCATATCATGAATGTGAGGTATGATCAATGTAATCAAATCTGCATGTACGTGGATCCCGTCCACTCGTCACCCAATGACAATAACCATCATGCATGTAAATATCATCAGCATATGCATGGAAATATGAGGATATAAACCACACGTGTCCCTCGCGACACATCAAAATCATGGAACCGGAGTGCCCAGCATCGGCACTCGAAAACATCATGAAAACTGTGCCCAGCATCAGCACCTAAATCCTCATACATCGGGCTCCGTCAGTCCAGATCGACCCACGGGCTCTGTCTGCGGTATCGGCCCTCGGCCCCGGCAGTACGCCCATATCCATCTATCGACTCCGGTCGGTATCCTCCGGATAACCGCCAGGTCCAACAAAATCACCGGTAGGTACTCGCCACCCTGCCAGGCTCATCGTCTACTCCAAGAAAAACATTTCTTGTCCCGGGGAACCATACCGGGTCCACCATGTACCCGCAATCGGCCTCATCTGCCTCCTCGAATCGGGTTTCACATGTCGCTCTCAGCACCGAGAAAACACATGGTGGACGCACTGAAATATCATATCAAGGGTAACCGGGTTTTAAAACAATTCCGTATTCTGGTTTCAAGTTCAGGTTCGGGTCCAAATTAGCATCACACAAGGGATTCTAAGGTCACCACAATCCTCAATTCCATCTTTGATTTCAGTTTTACCCTAAACCCTAACTTGAATTCTCTAAAGTCCACAAACAACACAATATCGATATGAAACTAGAATAGATGCACAAGAAAATGAAATACTACTCTAATAGGTGCAGAAATTACCTCCTTTGGCAACTCAAGAAAATTCTTGAGTTGCTCAAAGTTCTCCAAATCCAATCTTGCTAGGTTCAATGTGTAGCTAGTGAGCTTGGGAGTAAGTTTTGTGAAGTGGGAATGGGGTTTTGGCTTTGTTTTCATGGTGGATCTAGGGTTTTAGTGAAGAGGGTAAGAGAGGGAGAGAGAGCAGCAGCAGCTCCAACAAGGGGAGGGAGAGAAAATGAGAAGGGAAATGATGGGGGGGGGCATGGGTCAAAAGAGGTGAAGGTTGACTTGGTCCCTTTCTCTCTCTCATCATACTACTTTTTCTTTTCTTTTCTTCACTAAACTCTTCTCACTTGAATAGTAGACCCAAAAGAAAAGCCATGGTAGAAATGCACAAGCAACACAAGTGTAGAAAATGATATGTGCACATTTTTGCACAAAAATGCTAAAAATCCAATTAGCGATTCTTAATCGCGATTAGCACTAAATTAGCATATAACTAATTTTAAAAACTTTAAAATGGCATAATTCCATAAAATACCTTATTTTAGAATTTTCCATAATTTTTCCCCATCTATTTGTATTTAATTATACCAGAATATTAAAATATTCATTAAAATAATATTAAATTATAAAATTTCCCAAAAATCATATTTTATTATTTTGGAAACGTAACAATCTACCCCCCTTAAAGAAATTTGGTCCCCGAATTTAAATTTAAACCCCCAAATACTAAAATATTGCAATATAAATTCCAAGTCATCGGGGCTCCGAAATCTGCAATACATAAAACGTATCATAGCGCAATGCATGCGTATGAGTACTGAGCAGATAACTCAAAAGCAACACTCCATCAAGCATCCCGCAATCATCGGAGTCATGGTAAAGACACAAATGTCAAATCCAATACAAAACCAATATGATATAGATCAGAACTATACATGTAGACATCCAATCTATACATGTAAATAGCTGATGTAAATGCATGCCCAATCTTTTGAAGTCGCTGTGCGATGCGCGTAACACTGCACAGTGGCGGACGTTTTTCACAAGAAAATAACTATATACGTATATATATATATATCCTTTGTTTAATAGGTACGTTCCGCCGTTTTGAAAACAATTTTGAAGGGTTTCCTTGTTTTTAAACGTTTCGTGTCATATAGGACATGAAGGTATATATATATCGAGACCATAGCTCGCTCTTTGGAAATCCCTTCGAACTATCAATGCATGCAAAATATATCCAGGTACTGTCCTCTGACTAGTCCTTCTCGGTACAAAACGAATATCAGATATCATAGGAATGTACTGCTCCAAAAGGAATAAATCCCAAAAATGCACATAACACCACCCTGTGCGTCTGGTGTGCACGGAAATCAAAATCCATATATGTGCCATACAGGTGCACAAAACAACATCTAGGTGCAACGGGTGTGCATGAAACATCTGTCATAGGCAACGTGTGTTCCTGACAGCCCAAACATGTGCATCTGACATGCACGAAGAATCTCGATTTAGTGCATCTGGTGTGCCCCAAAATCGTATCTCAAAACATGCGCCCAATATGCGCGAAAATCCAAATCGGTGCATCCATCATGCACGAATGAAAATCTAAACCCTGCGCACTCAACATGCACGGAATTACAAAATCCAATAGCAACGCCGAACATGCGTAAGTCCAGTCAAAAGCACGGAGTGCAAGAATCCACATCAATATCACAATCAAAATCGACATATCGAAAGACATCAAATCGAAGTCAGGTGCAACCGTAATGCACAAAATGTAAATCCGGTGCAACAAAGGAATGATATATAAATCTGATGCGATAAACGCAAGAAACATAAAACTGGTGCGACAAACGCACGAAGTATAGAACTGGTGCATCCCATGCACAAATATCAAGCAATAACTCAAATACGTAAGCAGCAACACCAAGTGTACCCAGGTATAAAGGAAATCATAAATGTGTGCAACTGCGTGCACAAAACACACATCAATGCACTACAAGCACATATAAGCTATACCGAGTGCAAAAATCAAATCGTGTGCGTAACATATGCACAACATCAAATCAACCGTATGAAATCCATAAAGTCATAAGCAGGTGCAGCCAAGGCACGAAACGATATACAACGCGGCTCAATCAAAATCAGGTGTACCGCGATAGAAAAACTCACAACCGTGTGCATCAGCGTGCACAAATCAAAACACTAAAAGTACATGAAACTATGCTGGAAGCGTAAATCAAATCACCGACATAAAATAGGCATGAAATCACAATCAATACCTCAAGAGTAATAACTATGTGCAAGGTATAAATATCCAGTAGGTGCAACCATAGTGCACAAAATCAAATATCATAGAACTCGGTCACCCAAAACCAATCATGCAAATAGATCGCCCAAAATACCGAAATCCCAAAGTGACGGATACGTGATAGTCGAATCACAAAATCACAAATCATAAATACCGTCGTCGGTATATCCTCCTTCGAAGTCGAGAAGGTACCGGTACATCCAATGCTAGCGGCGTAAGATATCTACTTTCCTCTTGCTCGCGGCTGGCGCCCTCTGCCTCTGGTTCCTGATCTTTCCTGTAGATTACCAATCTCGCAATCCATTGGCTCATCGGCCCGGTCAGGTGTGCTGACAGGGACGATTCCGTCCTGGCACTTCCCTGGTCATCTCTCGGTCAATCCTCACGACCGCTCGTAAAGCAGCACATCTCTGGCGCCGACCTCGGGTCCTCTGAATGCACATCACGCATCTGCTCCTGGTGCAAATCTTATTGCAGCAGTGTATGTGAAGGAATCCCTGCTCAAGGTCTCTTCTGATTTTGCCTAGGCTAAACTGTACAGGGATGGTACTCTGGCATAATCTTTTCTCGCTCTCTGGACATCTGCGTCCTTAGTACAACATCTCCTCGGAAGCTGGTCGCATCCCTGTGCCTCTGTATGCATATCCGACTTTTAATCTTAACGGGGTGTAGTAGCAGCTCGTCTGCTTCTCGCACGAACTTCTTGTCCCGCTTGTCTGTATCATCGACCATTTCGACATCACGTCTCTATCTGCGCACTTCAATGCCATCGGCTACGGCCCCTCCGAAGTCTCTAACACGGACTCAAAATCACGAACTCGGTACCTTCGTCACTCAGTAGGAGATATCTAGCCGAACACGTCCTCAGCGTGCATATCACATCTCTGATGTCAGCGGAGTGAAACGTCATCTCGTCGAAATCTTGTGCAAACTCTTTACCCCACCTTGCTCCAATATCGACTGATTCGGACTCATCTCATCGTGGCTACACAGACTGCGCTCTAACGGCTATGCTCGTATCTGGAGTCTCCCAAGCAGTGTCCCATCACATGATATCCGAATGATGTCGAATCGTCCGATCGGCTCGTCGGAACATCATAATCCCCAAGAGCTCAACATCTCGGGTACAGTTTAATAGTATCGAGTACATACCACAGCATCGGTGGTCCAGCCGTAGAAGGGCAAACCCAAGCATCACAAATGGTGCCGCGGAACTGCCGCAAACCCTAAGGTTCAAAGGCTTTCACACGGTCATTATGTCGAGTTAGGGTTTCATCCTTCTAGAGGGTCCATAGAATCGCTTGCATGTCTTTCCGAATACTTTAAACTTGGAAAATGGGTTCCTGACATTCGATCGTCTCAATCGACTCTCAACGAATCTGCGTGAAGTCGCCTCTAGCTGGAATCAATCTATCTGATGGCCACGCATCGGGGTAAGCGAACGAACCACATGTCCTAGTCATTAATCCTCGGTGACTAGCGACTCACTATCATATCTCTAAGAATATGCTCATGCTGCAGTAGCTCCAATCATCTGGGCGATATCTCATCATTCGCAGCAACAACTGGCTCAATCGTCGGTACGCTAAGCAGCGCCTCAACCATCATGAATAAGCGATATATCAACAGTCATCACATCCTGCCTGGCCTCTATCAGTGGCTCAATCCTCTGGTACCGACCGGTACACCCGAAAAATCTCGCAACAACGATCTGTCAAACGCTCATAGTGCGAAAACACAAAATAAGAAGCCTCAATGCAACCGTATGTCTCTGGAATCACGCCCCGGTCAGCCCTCGTCCCCGACGAGCTCATGCTGACACAACTCGAGCCGTAGCTCACTCTGCCCGTGCAATCGCGGCAGCAAAACCATAACCAGTATCGATGAAGGTAGATAATAGGAAGGAATATAATACGGTGCAAGGAAATGTACAACCTAAGGTTTCTTAAGCGGAGTGGCGTGTCGTAAGTATGCCGCGGAACATACCCACGGTACATCACTCTACTTTAGTCACCTATTCCATCAACCAAGGGTCATCCTACACGATGAAAGTTCGGGTCTAATACCCCCTCGACTAAGTCTAAGTTCCGTAAAGTCAAGCCTAAGTTCTGTATATAAATAACGCCCTAGGCTCCACATAGTCAAACTCAGACTCGAATCAAGGTCAACCTAGCGCTTTGATACCAACTTTGTCACGACCCGAAAGAGCACGTGACTGGCCCTTGAACCATATGAAGTCTATAGGACCCCATCTGATCCAAGTAAGCCAAAAGCCCAGAAATCTAAAACCATTTAAAGAGTAAATAAGGAAAACTGGTTTTTAAGAAGTAAAGAAATCGTGTTTCAAAAATCCAAGTTTTTAAATAACTAAGCTGAATATGTATTTTTAAAATGTGTAACCTTTCCTGAAAATTTCGGCAGAGTTTCCTTTGTAAAAACTGGCCCCGAACGGGGTACAACAAGAATAATATATATGAAATGATAAAAGGCATCCCCAAGCGGGAGCTAGCTCTTCGTCAAACGACGGTCACAACCACGCAAGCAATAATAATATACAACGCCAAAGGGCGAGGATCAAAACCCAAAAAGAAACTCAAAACAGCCAGAAAACCATAATACTACAAACGCGACTCTAAGATCGAAATAATACAACACTGTTTTCTAAGTCTGAAGCAATATACAAGTTTTGGTTGATGGAATTCTAGATACAATAAACAATACAGGAACAATGGCGGTTCTGATACAAAAGAACCCACCTACCAACGCAAGTCACCCATATGGAAGCAGTGTGCCAGAAATGCCGCTATGGAATCTGTACGGCAAAAACCTGCAAGGACTGTGGCACAACGGGGGTGAGTTGCCAACTCGTGAATAGAAAATATCTACAAGCAGAGATCGAATGTATGACCCATCCTAGGTCAATACGATCAGATATAAATAAACCTCAACATGAATAAAGCTGAAGCATGCTAAACTGGCAATGTAATCTCTATACATGAGTGTAGTGCCAAGTGCTCGTGCTAGTGCCTCAGGTAATAGCATATCATGAATGTGAGGTATGATCAATGTAATCAAATCTGCATGTACGTGGATCCCGTCCACTCGTCACCCAATGACAATAACCATCATGCATGTAAATATCATCAGCATATGCATGGAAATATGAGGATATAAACCACCCGTGTCCCTCGCGTCACGTCAAAATCATGGAACCGGAGTGCCCAGCATCGGCACTCGAAAACATCATGAAAACTGTGCCCAGCATCGGCACGTAAATCCTCATACATCGGGCTCCGTCAGTCCGGATCGGCCCACGGGCTCTGTCTGCGGTATCGGCCCTCGGCCCCGGCAGTACGCCCATATCCATCTATCGACTCCGGTCGGTATCCTCCGGATAACCGCCAGGTCCAACAAAATCACCGGTAGGTACTCGCCACCCTGCCAGGCTCATCGTCTACTCCACGAATAACATTTCTTGCCCCGGGGAACCATACCGGGTCCACCATGTACCCGCAATCGGCCTCATCCGCCTCCTCGAATCGGGTTTCACATGTCGCTCTCAGCACCGAGAAAACACATGGTGGACGCACTGAAATATCATATCAAGGGTAACCGGGTTTTAAACCAATTCCATATTCTCTTTTTAAAACACCCACGGTTCCCAAAACCAGAAATATCATGGAAATAACATATCTCAATGCGTATAATCAGAAAGCATGACGTATGCGACATGTGAAGAAATGTAAGCAACATACACTGAATGTAACAGTACTACAGTGTAGTGACATGGCAATTATCGAAGATGAAGTTTGTGAGCCGGCAAACAAGTGTACGTGGAACATACGCATCATCGATAATTGTGCTGGTGTCCTAGCAGCATGACTGAAATGTATCAACAATATAAACGATGCAATGCAACAGCATGAATATGCGGAATCGAGTAATCACGCAACAGTAAAGAACCTGCCTCAATAATTATATCATGCAACCTTGCCTTTTGAAATAAGACGAATCAGGGCTTTTGGTAAAATAAGGGCTACGGTGTTTTAAGAAAAGACGCGTTGTTCGAGAATATCCGTATAAACCCTTTTTGCTCTATCTTTAAAATATCCCCGATTCGTTAGTTTTGAAATAGGTATGACTAGGGTCTAGCCTAATGCCTACTAGGCAAACTACGAACCCAACAATCAAGCCAATCGAGAGGGGTATGAAAACCACCTAAATCTGAGTCGATATCACACTATCTCATCGCATGACAGGTATCACTACCATCATATCGCATCTCCAATACGAACTATGTCATGTCGCCAAATCTCACGGTCTCAATCGCATCTCATCGACTCATCTCAATCCCACGTATCATCCTCAAAACTCGTATATGAACACATAGTCCCATACCCATGTGTAGATATACACACCATCATAAGCGCACAGATAAATGAAAGAATGCATGCAAGTATATGTGTATGTGTGCAACCCCTACTCTAGGGTTTCGAACTATATTAAACCAATACATTCTTATCACCAATAATACCATTATCACCATCAATAATCCCAACAACACATAATAAATATATGTGTGCATACGTATTCGTATACATCACCACGGACTGCGGGGGTGCTATACGCCATCCACCCGACTTCTCCCCATATATATAAATCTACTCACCTTGCTTCTCATGTGTCGGTGCCGATGTCGCTATCTTCATCTTCTTTGCCTCACATCTCGTAGGGTACCTACAAGAATATCACAAACGCTAAAGCACATGAAAATCACATCGGAAACCAAAACGGCACACGCTATGCCTATAGGTAAAAACCTATAACCTCGCATGCAAACACGATCAATATCTACTTGTCGTTGACGTCCAAACGCCACCCGACAGGAACGAAACACCAAATACCAAAATCCATACTAACACAAGTCGTAAACTATGCACCAACATAAGAAAAATCAACCCAGATTTCACCCTAGATGGAATCAGTCAAAACTAGACATACCCAGGGTCAAGAATATAGGAAATGGGGCCATGCACAAAAATCGAGGCAATTCCCTCCTGCTCTGGCCGCAATTTGCGGCCAGAAGGAATTAATTGGCGGCCTCAGTTTGCAGTTAGGGGTTAGGGTTTGGTGTGGTGGTTCCATGGTGCATGCACATCTCACTGTCAACTCAGTTTTATTTTTGGGGTCTCGGGGTAATAGCAGATTACACAAAACACTTCCAGATTTACAGTTTTCCCCGATATCGAGTCCGTAATTCCGTATTCTGGTTTCAAGTTCAGGTTCGGGTCCAAATTAGCATCACACAAGGGATTCTAAGGTCACCACAATCCTCAATTCCATCTTTGATTTCAGTTTTACCCTAAACCCTAACTTGAATTCTCTAAAGTCCACAAACAACACAATATCGATATGAAACTAGAATAGATGCACAAGGAAATGAAATACTACTCTAATAGGTGCAGAAATTACCTCCTTTGGCAACTCAAGAAAATTCTTGAGTTGCTCAAAGTTCTCCAAATCCAATCTTGCTAGGTTCAATGTGTAGCTAGTGAGCTTGGGAGTAAGTTTTGTGAAGTGGGAATGGGGTTTTGGCTTTGTTTTCATGGTGGATCTAGGGTTTTAGTGAAGAGGGTGAGAGAAGGAGAGAGAGCCGCAGCAGCTCCAACAAGGGGAGGGAGAGAAAATGAGAAGGGAAATGATGGGGGGGCATGGGTCAAAAGAGGTGAAGGTTGACTTGGTCCCTTTCTCTCTCTCATCATACTACTTTTTCTTTTCTTTTCTTCACTAAACTCTTCTCACTTGAATAGTAGACCCAAAAGAAAAGCCATGGTAGAAATGCACAAGCAACACAAGTGTAGAAAATGATATGTGCACATTTTTGTACAAAAATGCTAAAAATCCAATTAGCGATTCTTAATCGCGATTAGCACTAAATTAGCATATAACTAATCTTAAAAAATTTAAAATGGCATAATTCCATAAAATACCTTATTTTAGAATTTTCCATAATTTTTCCCCATCTATTTGTATTTAATTATACCAGAATATTAAAATATTCATTAAAATAATATTAAATTATAAAATTTCCCAAAAATCATATTTTATTATTTTGGAAACGTTACACCTGTATAAGTCCCTTGAGTCTAATAACTAATTCCCTGTGTGTCGTAGGTTGAAAACTGTACTTATGGTTAAGAAGAATTACACCGCTGTTTAATACTCCTTACCTAACCATCCACTGATATAGGTAAATGTCATGGACATAATTTCAAAAAGTTATATCCCACTTCATAAAAATGAACGTACAGATATATCAATTTGGAATTGGTGCATAACAACGGATATTCAAAACCAAATATTCGCCGTCCGGCAAACAACCCAGGTGACTTCCTCAAATATCACCAATTACAACGAATTTCGATATAATGATGATAATCACCTAATTCCCAATAGCTTACTCCCACTAATCATCTGTAAAACCATACAGATGTGAGAATCACACCTGGTAAATACATACCCTGGAGTAAGTGCTAATTGGGAAATCAGTTTTCTTTTAACAGTACACAGTGAAACTGAAACATTGAAATGTTTCGTAGGGGTATCCGGGTATTCCTAGTAATGCCTCTTCCATTATCCAGATTCACAACTGTAACCGTATATTTCTTTGCCATCTCTCCAAATCCCTTCGTATGTCTTTAGTCATTACCTTCTGTACACCCTCTTAGGCTAAATGGTTTTCTTCCTTCCCTACCGTTCGGCACTAGCCTATGGTTTGGAAGAAGACTATCCAATAAGCATAATGGGTGTACTGTCCCAATCCTAGGGGCACTCGTAACCTGAGAGAAGGTGAAGATAAAAGACAACCGAATAAAACCTTATTCCTATTTCTCCTGAACCAGAATCCATCCCCAAACTGGAACAAGTTCCTTTTGAGTTCGTATATAACCATACGATGGAGTATCCAATAAACTGTAGATCTTCGCAGTGATACGGAGTGTTCGGGAGACATACAAAGGTGAAGTGGGAGTGGTAATGAAATACTTGGTTTGGTCATGAATAGCAGTCACAATTTACTTTGCCCTCCTTCTAATCCCTTTATTTGTCTTAACTTAATACCTTCTGTACACCACACTTAGGCTAATCGGCTTTCTTCATTCCCTACCGTTCGGCACCAGCCTAAGGTTTGGAAGAAGACTATCCAATAGGCGTAACGGGTGTACTATCCCCTAATCCAAGGAGCACTCGCAACCTGAGAGAAGGTAAACGGAAAAGACAACTGAATAGTCCTATTCGTTTTCTCCAGAACCAGAAACTATCCTCGAATCTGGAACAAGTTCCTTCGAGTTCGTATATAACCATACGATGGTTTTATCCAATGGAAGTGGACGTTCGTAGTAATACGGGGTATTCTAGAGAAAAGGGTAAAAGTAGGAGTGGCAATGAGGTATGCAACTCAGACAATCCAAAAGCCAGTCTTATAAGAAGGTTCGGTCAACTTGGTCACTGAGTCATAGTCTAGGGTCGGGCCATGATCGCTGCCAAATAGAGAGAGAGAAAAGAAATACTCAGCATGAACTCTAACCTAGATCAGAATGGTTATCACTTTATCTAATCAGTACACCTCCCACTGTAACGTCAAATTCTCCTCCAAACCTGAAAGAAGAATTAGTCGGGATCACCCTAGGAGTAAACCAACTCATCAGTGTGAATCGGGATCCAATTATCATCGCATGATAACGTGATGTAATCCACTCACGCTATCACACTCCAGAAGGTATGCGCATATCTAGCAAGTTTCAGTTTCTTTAGAAACTCCCGATGTTATTTTTGCCCCATGCTCTTATGACCTTGACGAAGGCCAACATATCATAAGTCACATGTCAGGTTCTACCCGTCATTATCCAGGTTAATTTGAACCCACCCGTACATACCCTTGACGAAGGCCAAAATAGTAGTACGACTGTCCCAAACCAACGCATCTATCTATGCTACAGAAAAGCAACAAATAGCTACCATACACTATGCCTTGACGAAGGCCTACATACATAGCATGGATACTATGTGCTACCTTTCTGAAATGACGGAGGGCTACGAATGGTTTTTGGAAAAAAACCTTTAACGTAAAGAACTTGATATCATTGAAGAAACCAGATAGCTTTTTATAAAAATATAGTGGCGAAAACCTTTGCTAAAGAGGTCACTCCCGATGAAGGGATCTCGGCTCTTTCCCCGTAGAATGAAGTGCAGGATATTCCAACTGAATACCATGATGCAAAGCAAAGGTAATTGACTATAGTGAAGTTATTTCCCTGACGCAAACTTCTGTCCAAGGGGTCACTCCCGGTGAAGGGATCTCGGCCCTTGCCTCGTCGATTGAGGTGCTGGATATTCATAACCGAATACCACTGTGCAAAACAAAAGAAAACGTCCTTGCAATAACAACTTTTTGAAAAATGTTCCAACAACATCAGGATAGGTTTGTTTAGCTTGCATTGATCCGAATCAATGCAGTCCCATCAACTGATCACACCAATAAAGAACGAAAATAATGATGTATGTATATGCCATCCGCATTCGCCACTGGGTCCCGTCATCACCCGTTAGGTTACTTAACTAATGACAGAGCGAGGACTGGACTAGCGCGGATGCAAAACATATACAACATCTACTAGTATATATATCCATATATAATATTCGCTCAAGTCGTGATAAAAATGCAACATCACAGAAATGTAATAAGCATCACAGAACAATACAGATATCTGGGATCGCCGGGTTTCATAGAGCCACTGCTGAAACCCGACGTTCCCCTGGTCGTGTGGATAGCCTATGCAATGAAATCCTAGACCCCTACGGGCGCGGCAAGTTACCCGCCAAAACCTGAAGCGAGGCAGCCCCCTTCAGCAATGTGAATGGACCATCCAACACTTCACGGAATCCGGTAACTTGGGCACCCCTCCTTGGGTCAACCTGTACCCCCTACGAGTGCGGCGAATAGCCCGCCAATTCTAGAGTAAAGCCCCCTCCGTCTCAATGCCATGAGATGCGGGCCCGTTGCCCTCTAAAACCCGGCTATCCATGCACCCCACCGCGGGGTAATCCTAGTACAGAAAGTAAAATATACATACAACGGGTACATCGACCTCAGCCCGGTCGTGCCCCAAAAGAATAATATACAAACAGGCAGTGACGGCAGTCCACATGTCGGACGCTCGCCCCGCAATATCAAATATACATAATACCAAAACTGTACTAACATTGCATCCAGGCTATCCACCACGACAAATCCGCAACATCACAGCACAACACAGAACATCAACGTGAATGTCACGTTCGCAAATCCGTCTAAAAGGGCTATAGCTGTTAGACAGGATTTACCGATCAAGTGACATTCACGGTCGTAGATATAATGTAAATACTGTGAACTAACATGTTTAAAATTTTCGATCGACTAAATTTACCGAAGTGGGCCCCAAGCACAACTGTAGCACTCAAAGAAAATCTGGGCCCAAACAGAATATACCAAAAACCCCATTTTCAAGTAAGGAGTACTGTAGAAATTTTGAAGCAGTGAAGGCACAGAACGGCGGCGGAGCCACGGCAGAATAGGGGCTATTGCCGCGGTTCCGCGGCGAGGTCGTACGATCATGCAGTCAAATTTTCTCAGAATTCCTATAAAACCCTGCTCGTATTTTTCCAATATACCAAATAATTTTTAGAGCACGGGAAAAATTCGACAGAAACTGGACTTGAAAATACGTTTTTAGAAAATCCGATCGATCGAACTTGTAAACACGTTAGAGCAAGCTAGACTAGGTTAATGGCGTGGCTCTGATATCAATATAAGTGCACGGCAGCGCCCCGGCCGTCTGAACGAGGCCAAGATGCGGAATCAAAGCTTTTCTATAAACTAGAAACTGGTGCTACCGCGTACTAAAAACCCGGATCGGGCCATTAATCTATTCCTAGCTAACTAGAGAATGGGTAGAAAGCTATACCGAGCGATCCGTGTCTTTCGGTCTTCGGTCTCCATCCCGATCTCCTCGCGGAAACTCCGGTCTTCATCTCCTCGTCGGAAAGGGCACCACATCGCCGGCTTCTTTTACGGGCTCCTGCCTCTGGACCGAGGCAACCCGGGCACGAAGTTGGCGAGCCGACGTGTCCAAGAATGCTGTAGGCTAGTGTAGTGCTCTTTGTCTCAAGGGGTTTAAAGAAGTTGCCATATGAATATGGAGATGGAGTTGGAAAAATGAACTTGGAGAGAGATGAGGAATTTTGTAGCAAGCAAAAATGAGAACAACAAATTTCCCACCACCAAAAATGAATTCTCCTCACACCCCCAATGTGGCCGGCCATGCTAGAAGAAAGAGAGAGAAGGGAGTGTGTGAATCAAGCAAAGGAATGATGAGTGATGATGATGAAATATGTCACACCAAAAAGTCCAACTCTTAAACCCATCACTCAACCCATCATTGCAAGCAATGATGAACAAAAAAGAAGTCAATGGAAGCTTCAACCATCATGAACCAACTAGTTACAAAAACCACCCTTCACTTTGCTAATTTGCGCATTTGCAAATAAGCCCCTCCACAACAATTTTCTGCCAAAGAAAGAACAAAGGAAAAATGGCCGAAACGGAATGCAAACTGGCAACTTCAAAAAACTGATCCCGTAATAAATTACAGGAAAACCCCGCGACTGTATATACATACTCGCATTTGTATTCCGACCGAATACAAATGCAATGTGACAAAATCTACAGTGTACAATAGTAGGATCCGGCTTAAACCAAAGCCCGCTATTATTATCCGCCCGATCATGATCCGTGCAATACCGCATGTATATGATCGAACCCTGTCATATCTCCATACGGCCTCTACAGCGTTTCACCCGAAACTTGAGAAACTGTCTGTGGGAGACTCTAAAGACTTGTCAATACTTTTGGCTGTGGATTTAACCACTAGCACGTCAGAGCTATTAGCCATACGTAACAGGCTACCAGGTATTGACCAAAAGGGACGTCGATGAGCGAACTCATCCTGACACCCTACTGAGCCTGTAAGTGACAATATACATACAGTCCGGTCCGTTCGTCTATGAGCATCGCATGGCGGGCCTAGGGGGTTGGTAAAAGTCAGATCCCCAAAAGCGGTACAAGTCGTGTCGCAGTGTAGCCCAGAACACCCTGAGATACTACTGAAATACCTACCAGTAAATCTCCTGCTTTGGCCAAGGACTTCGTGTAATGGCTCTCCTAGACACAGCGCGACCTCACCCCCAATACCGGGAGAGACAAACCCCTGCAGATCCGCTCACTGCCTCCATGTGGCTCGGGACTGTACCCAACTAAAACTTGTTTGCACGACTCCTTTGTGCCGTGGTAGGGTAGTTATCAAAGTACAGTGGGAACTCACACGAGACAAATGACGATCTCAGGTCGATGAACTAACATGTACACATGTCACCTGGGAACTGCTATCTGACGTCAGGTATAAGACCAACTAGCATGTTCCCGGTGAGTCCTGTCCGGTGTACTCATAACCCAATGAGCACCTGTATACATCTTAGGTGAACCAACTGACACCAGTGGCTTGTGAGACCGGCCACCGCCCCTCGTCGGGGTCTCTACTGTATACACTAGTCTACTCTGGAGTATCGATGCCCTGTCTCGAAAACTCCCACGACTTGGGACCTTTTAAAGATGTGCTTATAGACCCCAGCTACCACGTATATGATCGCCGTCATACTGCTGGCCGTCAAGCAAGAATCCTAAGGGCTCTATCAACGCGCAATAGTGACCTGTAAGGTCGCCTAAAGCAGTACACGATGATAAAAATAAACCAGATAGCATACTATCATCTTGAGTAAGACTGTCCAACCGGCATAGGTCCTCCCTCAATCATTGCAATCACGTGCCTGTGATCCAATAATTGACTCTGAGGGCACTATATCCAACATCAGCCTCTCCGCCTATCTGGTAGGGTTCCTCATCCGCCTGAGAGATACTTCGGTTTCTCGATGATAGTAGGAGTGATGATTGCATCATGTGATGATGAACCAACTAGTATCGAGCAGGCCATCAAGGGTAGTGACTCTGTAAGAATGGCTGGATGTTTAGCGATCTGAGATGGAATCCATGTACACCAACAAAGTATGGACTTTGTTTACTATATCTGAAGGGTTAAATCCCTATCAGGAGAAAGTATATCTGGAGAAGATTACTTGGTGCAGGTAGAAAAGTTGAGACTTTCAAAGATAGACTTGTTAAAGGTTCTCGTCATCGACCAGGCGTGGATAATGATGAAACCTTTTCCAGTGGCTGTGCTTAAGTCCATCCGGATCCTACTTGCCATTGCTATATACCATGACTACGATATCTGGTGATTGGGTGTCATGACTGATTTTCTAAATAATGATTTAGAATAGAACGTCTATAAATACATAGCCAGAGGGCTTCATAGACAGTGGGAGCAACGGAAATATGTGCAAGTTGCTTTATGTGTTAAAGCAGGCATCGCGGAGTTGGAACGTTTACTTTGATGTGGTAGTCAAAGTGTTTGACTTCATAAAAATGCTAGATGAATCTTGTATATACAAAAAGGTAGTAGAGAGTAAGGTGGTCATCCTTGTATTGTACGTGGTCGACATATTCTTGATAGGAAAAGAGTTCTCTATGGTACGTACCGTCAATCTCCTCTTATCACAAGGATTCTCCGTATTGGATCAAGATGATACCTCCTAAATCTTGGGTTTTGGATCTATGAGATAGATCTAAATGGATGTTAGGATTCTCACTATGTGTAGTGAGAAGGTATCAATCGATCCTGGGGAGAATTACTGGATAGCTTCCAGGGTGGTAAGGATGACTGAATGTCAGTCACAGGCATTGTCTTTACCCTTAGTGGAGGGACGGTATGTTGGAAGAGTTCCAAGCTGGATACCGTGGTAGACTAGACGATAAAGGCTGAATACATCGCTACCAAAGATGCTACCAAAAAGGCAGTCTTGGGGTATATTTGTTCATGAGATGAACAAGGTTTCTACCATTGTGTGGCAATGGAGGTGTGGTTTTGGCCTAGGAACCCCGGTCCCATCAGTGACCCAGACATATTCTGAGGTAGTATCACCTGATCCTGGAGATGGTTGATCTCCAAGAGATCGAGGTTAGGAGAGTAGACTCAGAGGTTGACACGGCGAATCCACTCACTGAGGCCTTTCCAGCGAGAGACTTTTATAGGACGTTGGGTATGCTATACTGCAATAACTGGCCTTAGTGCAAGTGGGAGATTTTTAGTTGTATGTATGCCCTAGAGGCCATTATTGTACATGAGATGTACATTATAGTGGATGCTTGGACATATATAGGGAGGACTTTCTTGCTCGACGTGATAGTACTCTATCTGGTTGCTCTTTATCTTAACATATACACTTATTGTCGCTCTGTTACATGTTGATAAAACCCTTAGGATGTGTACTCGACTTCTAGGATTATGATGCAGATCATACTAGTGAGACCTGGGTAGTCCATGAGTACATCCTTTAATATTCCTAGTCATGGGAATATCGAGACGGGGCATTGATATTCCAGAGTAGACTAGCATATATCTTCTCGACCCCCATGATAGGCAATAGATGATCCCATATCCATTGGTGTTTGATATCAGAATTGGTATGCGGGTGCTTAATGGAGACTAGGTACACTAAACGGACTCACCGAGAACTCCCAGATGGTATTATACCTCACGTTAGATGGCAGTTCTCTGGTGACACAGTTACAGCTTAGTCTGTCGACCCGAGATCGTCATAGAGTCTTGTGTGTCCCCCACTGTGCTTTGATTTCCACCCTATTATGGCTCTACTGAGTCATGCAAACAGGTGGTTTTTGGGTACAGTCATGAGTCATATGGAGGCAACGAGCGATAGGAGGGGATTCGTCTCTCCCGGTATTGGGGGTTGATGTTGCGCTATGATCGATTAGCCATAACATGAAATCCCTGGCCAGGATTGATGTGATTTACTGGTAAGTGTTATCAGTAGTTTCACGCTCGTTATGGACCTTACATCGGCATGACTTATCAAGCTACTGGGGTCTGACGTTTACCACCCTTAGGCAAGATATGCGACATATTAGACGAACAGACCGGACTGTGCGGTAAGTGTTACTGATCGGATTCACAGGAGTGTGAGCAGGCTTGCTCGTTGATCTTCTGATCGCTCAATACCCGGGTGGCCGTTACGTTTAGCAGACCGCTTGTGGCTTGTGGGTGACTGATATGATCACCACCTACTGCCGGCGTATTGACGAGTCTTTAGAGTCCTACACAAAGGTTTCCTGGCTCAGGAGAAACGAACTAGGAGCACATATGAGATATGTACGGGACCGAGAATAATATGAGTATGTGATATCGTATTCTATTCCCGCGATTTGTATCATCGGTCGGTTATATGCGATATAGCCGGGTTACCGAATCAAGTGTTGATTCGATATATTGATACACAAGATATTAGTCGGTTATATGCGATATGACCGGATCATTAAATCAAGTGTTGATTTAATGATTTAATGTATAATTATATATTTGATATATTACTTTACATTAACTAGTATTGGTTCACTTAAGATTGCTTTTCTCACTTGATGTGCACATAATGTATATGTGATATATGTTTGTGTACATGATTGTATCAAGCTTGATGATACATGCAAACTTGGGTGTGTGTAAGTCTTACACAATGTTTATTTATAATTGTGAGGGTTTTATTTATTTTAAGTATTTCAAAATGGTGTCTTTATTTGTCATGGCTTAAAACTTCATGAAGCTTCAAGCATCTTTGACAAAGTCCATACACTTTGTTTTACTCAAGATATTTTTAAACCTAACCATTATATTAAACCATGGTTTAGTCTCTACAAAGGTTAGTGGATGATACTAACTCACCCATGGTTGCATAATTATCATTATTCTTTTCTCATTTTTCATACTTCTTCTACTTCTTCATCCGAAAGGAAAAGCTTTCTAGGTTTTCTCTAAGTGGTGAAATCAAGTGAGAAATCAAAATATAAAGTAGACCCACTTCCTATTTCATCATCCTCTACTACTTGCCATTTAGTTTAGGGTGTTCTCTTAACAAAGTTCTTGACCTAGTAAAGGATTAGCTTGAGTTTGAGTCACCTCGACGTAGATCATCTTCGGCCTCGAAGTCTAAGAGCAAGCTTGTTCATTTCTCCGGGTAATTCCATACAATTGTCCGGGAGTTTGATGATCGCAGTGAAGGAACGTCAACACGGAGCTTTAGAAGTGAAGGACCGGATCTACAAAGGTTGTATTTTTGTTCACTTCTCTTTGTGATGATAGATTACATGTTTTGTTACCCTATTTTTCTAGCATGATTCTTAGTTTGATTACCTTGAATTTTTTTTGTGGCATTTGTGATGCTTGCAAACCCTAGGCTAGGTGCTAAGGAATCCCAACAGTAAGGTGAGAGCCATGCTTCAATAGTGTTGCACAAATGAATTAATAATTCATTTGTGCAAACTATTCAAGCATGGTTGGGTTTTTAAATTGGAAAAATGAGTTTTTTAAAACCATGCTTCATATTATTTTCTCACTTGATGAAAGATGATGGATGGTTCATTTTGTGAGCATGAGTCTTCATTCTCACTATTAGCTTCACTCTCCTCACTCCTTTCTTGAGCTCCTCCACCTTCATCTTTAACCTCCTCTCTAAAATCTCATGTCTTGAGAATTAAGAGGGGATGTGAAATATACACACATAGAACACTTCACTAAATCATAGAAACTTTAGATTAGCAATCTAAAATCTCTAGTTTCTCCACTAGACTCTTAGTGTGGAGCTAGAGCCATGAGCTACATCTCTCAGGTGGATCATCTTCGACAGAGGAAGACCTGTGATCAAATTCGATCCAAAGGACCTCTAGGAGCTAAGGAAAATAGTAGAAGACCGAAGGACACGGATCATTCGGTATACCACTTCTAACCTTGTAGTTAAGATCTATCTTTGTAGCTAGTGTAGATTTATCGTTCGATTCTAGAACGGGTTTTTAACGCCAAGTTTTTAAACGCCAATTTTTTTTTCGCGTCGGCCACAGTAGATGGCCAGGGCACTAGCAAACCCCAACATCCCATTCATCAGGGTAGAGAACATATTAGAGAAATATCTTATGAGATGCCGGAAAGGCTTCTTTATGCTGGGCGCACGTGCGTTGCACATGTTGCGCTCAATACCGGTGCACGTGCGTCGCACGTGTTGCGCACGTTCCTACACGTGATGTGCATGGCACCTGCGCTTTTGCATATGCGCACTAGGGGCACGTATGCCTAAGGAAAGCAATGGATTTGAAAAAGAAGTAATGACTTCTATGAGGATGAAGCCTCTCCTTTTGAGAGAAGCCCTCCCACTTATTTATAGGGGAGTGATAAAGAAAAGATCTGTAACACCTTAGGATGCGATTAGTGTTAATTAAACGATAATGCGGGTTTTTAGGGAAAAGTTTACCAAATCGGTTTCCTCACATTTTATAACAATTAATTAATATTTGATTATTATTTGTTATAGCTTGCACACACGCGTGCATGTTAGTGTTGTTAGCTATAGTGCCCTCAAGGCAATTATCATAGTCGCGGACTTGTGATTATGATGATTGAGGCAGGACTTACACCGATAAAACAATCTTACATAAGATGATAGTATGCTATCTGGTTTATCTTTATCATCATGTTGATAGAGCCCATATGATTCTTGCTTGACTGTCAGCATTATGATGGCGATCATATATATGGGAGCTGGGGGTCTATAAGCACATACTTAAATGTCCCTAGTCGTAGGAGTATCGAGACCGGGCATCGATACTCCAGTGTAGACTAGTGTAAACTGATCGAGACCCCGACGAGGGGCAGTGGCCAGGTCTCACAAGCCATTGGTGTTAGTTTGTTCACCTAAGATAGTATAAAGGTGCTTATTGGGTTATGAATACACTGGACGGACTCGCCGGGAACCTGCTAGTTGGTATTATACCTATTGTCAGATAGCAGTTCCCAGGTGACATGTGTACAGGTTAGTCTGTCGACATGAGATCGTCATTTGTCTCGTGTGAGTTCTCACTGTGCTTTGATTACTACCCTACCACGGCTCAAAGGAGTCGTGCAAACAGGTTTTAGTTGCGTACAGTCCCGAGCCATATGGAGGCAGTGATCGGATCGTCGGGGATTCGTCTCCGCCGGTATTGGGGGTTGATGTCGCGTTGTGTACGGATGGCCATCACCATAAATCCGTGGCCATGGTGGACGAGAATTATTGATCCAGGATCGATAGTTTCTCAGGTGGTGATGGGGTTTCATTCCGACACTAAATATCGCGTTGTTAGGGCTCTGACTTTATCCACCCCCTTAGACTCGATATGCGATACTCTTAGACGAACAGACCGGACTGTACGGATATTGTCACTGTCAGGCTCAGTAGGGGTTCTGCATGAGTTTGCTCGTCGGTCTCCCTTTCGCTCAATACCTGGGTAGCCGTTACGTACAGCTTGTGCCGCTGACGTGCTTGTGGTTAAACCCACTGCCAGAGTATTGACGAGTATTTAGAGTCCCACACAGAGGGTTTTCACGGTTCAGGCGATATAGTGTACATGACGTATGTTGATACATACAGGTGTTCGATTAAATATGTGCACGAGCTGAGCATACTTTAATCGGACGGTTGATAATACTAGCGGCTTAGGATTAAGCCGGATTATTAAATCGGGTTTTGATTTAATAATTTATATATGTATTTGTATATACGTATTCTAGTATTATTGTTCACTATTCGTTTTCTCTCTCGGCTATTCGTATTTTGGTACGAATACGCGTATATGTATTTCGATACATGTACCGGGAAGTATTCCGTATTTTTTACGGAATAGCTTCTAGAAGATGCCACCCTTTTTATTGATTTTATTTTAGAAATTCAATTTAAAAATGAGGTGGAAAAGGTGAGTCAAAGCATGGCTTTAAGGTATGGAGCAAAGTATGATGTGAATATTTTATATGATGGATTGGAAATGATATTTTTTTTTGTGGAGGAGAGAGGAGGGGACGGCCACTTCATTAGGGATGGGGGCATCATTTTTTTTATCACATTATTACATTGGGCTCCTCACTATCTCAAGTTCACAAAAACACTTGGCATTATTTTTGCTCATGCCAAAAGCTTTCACCTACTTCATCTTCTTCTTGAGTCTCTCATTGAGCTCATGGGTAGAGAGGAAAATTGTAGTGACACTTTCATGCACCCCCACTCTCCATCGCTAGCGACTTTGGAGTGTAGGTTACCTCGTTTGTCGAGATTGGAGCTTGCGCCATTTCCCTCGGGTGGATCATCGGAGATGGAGGAAGACCGGCAACCAAACATCGTTAAAAGATAACTAGGAGCTTGGAATGAAGACCGAAGGATACGAATCAACTCGGTATAACGATTCTAACTCTTAGTTAGTTTTCTAGTTTAGGGTTTAAGGTCGATCCGTAAATCGGGTAACGGTAGCGCCGGTTTAATAAATTTTTGTTCCGCATTTTGGCCGCGTTTCGATGGTCGGGGCGCTGCCGGAACCCTTCATGGTATCAGAGCCACCCTTTTAACCCCTTAATAGCTTGTTTAAATATGCTTGAAAGATCGATCGACGGAAATTTCCAAAATCACGATTTCATTTTTCTGTTCTCTGCCGATTTTCAAAAGTGTTCAAAAAATATTTTCCAGTGGCTTAAAAATCCATGCAGGAGATTTTAGGTGTACAGAAAATATTTGGGCTTCTGATTCCTCTAAAGCGCCGCGGAACCGCCGCACTTACTCCCTATTGGCGGCGGATCCGCGGCCATTTAGTGGCGACGGGCTTCAAAAATTTTCCTGTAGCCCCCTGGCTTGGAATTGTGATTTTTGCAATATCCTGTTTTGGCCCAGGTTTCTGTAAAGTGTTGGTTTTGCTATTGGGGCCAATTTGGAACTTAGTCGATCGATATTTTAAGTGTGCGTTTAACAGTACATACATTTTTATCTGCGACCATGAATATCATTTGATCAGTAAACTCGTCTAATTGCTATATCTCTTTTAAACGGGTTTGCGAACGTAACATTCACGTTGATGTTATGTGATGTGCTGTGATGTTGGTTGGATTGTCGTGGTGGATAGCTATGGTGCAATGTTAGTACAGTTTAATTTCATTTGTACATTTGATATTGTGGGGCGAGCGTCCGACATGTGGACTGCCGTCACTGCCAGTTTGTATATTATTCTTTTGGGGCACGACCGGGATGAGGTCGATGTCACCCTTGTATATTATTTTATTTTCTGTACTAGGATTACCCCGCGGTGGGGTGCATGAATAGCCGGATTCTAGAGGGAAACGGGTCCGCATCTCATGGCGTTGGGACGGAGGGGACCTTAATCTAGAATTGGTGGGCTATTCGCCGCACTCGCAGGGGGTATAGGTGACCCAGGAGGGGTGCTCAAGTTACCGGATTCCGTGAAGTGCTGGGTGGTCCATTCACGTTGCTGAAGAGGGATGCCTCACTTCTGGTTTTGGCGGGTAACTTGCTGCGCTTGTAGGGGTCTAGGTTTCATTGCACATGCTATCCACACGACAGGGAACGTTGGGTCTCACTTGCGGCTCAAGTGAAACCCGGGGCTTCAGGTTATCCACCATTCTGTGTTGTTTCTGTGATGTTGCTTTATATCATGGCTGGGACGAATGTTATATATATATATTTATATATACTAGTAGATGTTGTATATGTTTTGCACCCGCGCTAGCCCAGTCCCCGCTCTGTCATTAGTTAAGTAACTTAGCGGGTGATGACGGGACCCAGTGGCGAATGCGGATGGCATATACGTACATTTTATTTTCGTTCTTTTCTGGTGTGATTAATTGATAGGACCGCATAGATTCTTATCAATGCAAGGATATAACAAACCTATATATATGATGTTGTTGGAACCAAGTTTTTAAAAACTGACATTACAGACGTTCTCTTTTTCTTTGCACAGTGGTATTCGGTTATGAATATCCAGCACCTCATTCGACGAAGCAAGGGCCGAGATCCCTTAATCGGGAGTGACCCCTTCAGTAAAAGTTTGCATCAATGTAATAATTTCACTATAGTCGATTCTTTTGCTTTGCATCGTGGTATTCAGTTTGGAATATCCTGCACCTCATTCTACTGGAAAAGAGCCAAGATCCCTTCACCGGGAGTGACCTCTTTAGAAAAAGTTTTCGCCACTATATATTTATAAAACCACTTGGATTCCTTCAACGATATCAAGTTCATTACGTTAAAGGTTTTTCGCCAAAAACCAGCCGTAGCCCTCCGTCATTTCAGATTAATATTTCTTAGTATTCGTGCTACGTATGTCATGCATTGCCGAGGCGTAGTGTTCGGTAGCTCTGTAATGCTTCTCTGTCGCATGGATATGTGGATTGGTCAGGACAGTCGTACGGTTATGTTGGCATTGTCAAGGACTCGTACGGGTGGGTTTAACGCAATCAAGATAATGACGGGTTGAACTTGACTAGGACTCTTTGATATGTAGGCATTGTCAAGGTCACTTGGGTCCTAGGGGTAAAAACACATATCGGGAGTTTCAAACATACAAGAAACTTGCCAGGCTTGCGCATACCTTCTGGAGTGTGGTGACTTGAGTGGCTTCCATTAGGTAATTGTAAGTGCACGGTGGCGCCCCGGCCGCCAATCCGACGCCGGAATGCGGAAACGAAAAACTTTGCGAAACTTGCAAACTGGCACCACCGCGCACTTTTAACCCGGATCAGGCCATTAACCTAGCTACTAGCAAACTAGAATAAAAGTAGAGAAGCTATACCGATGTCACGTCCCGAAAGTACGGAATATGACCGGCACTTAAACTACGAAACGTCTCGAGACGTACGTAATCTAAGTAAGCCGAAAACCCAGAAATCCAAACTAAGGAAAGTAGTAGGGTGAAGGAAAACCAATTTAAAATCAAGTAGTTTTAATAGCATAAGCAGAGTTATGCGGTTTTAAAAACATCAAGTATTTCCTGAAAATTTCGGCAGAGTCTCCTTTGTAAATACTGGCTCCCAAACGGGATACAACATGAATAGTATACGAAATCAATAAAAAGGTATCCCCAAGCGGGAGCTAGCTCTTCGTCAATCGACGGTCGCAACCACACAAGCAATATAATATACAACGCCAAGGGCGAGGATCAAAACTCAAAAGGAAACTCAAAACAACAAGAAATCCAAAGAAATACAACGCGCGACTCTAAGGTCGAAAGAATAAACATCACTGGTCTCTATCTGAGATAAATACAAGTTTGGTTGATGGAACTTCTAGATACAACAGAATAATAATATACAAGATATATAATGGGGGTACGATACAAGTAAACCCACCTACTAGCAAATCACCCGAAGGAAACTATGCCCGCAAGCCGTAAAGAAACCTGTACGGCAAACCTGCAAGAAACTGGGACACAACGGGGGTGAGTTGCCAACTCGTGAATAGAAAAACATCTACGCACAGAAATCGCATAAATAACGCAACCTAGGTCAATGATCATAATATATCCTCAAATATATGAATAACATGCAGCCTATAACAATGGCTAGGGTAATATCTAACCCGAGTGTGATCTCATATGCCCGTGTCAGTGCCTCAGGTAGCAATATATCATATGAATGAGGTATGAATGCATGAAAACAGAATACATGTAAATGAAGAAACTGTTTTCATAAATTAGTGAGATTTCCTTTGTATTTTTAAAATGAGGTATCATAAATGAAATCAGCATCAACAGTGTCTAGCATCGACACAAAACATAAATCTCAATGTCTCAAAACCTCAGGCTCCGGCTATCCGGACTGGCCTGTATCATCAAATCTCAGTACCTCAATATCTCGAAATCTCAATGTCTCAATCTCAATATCTAGGGCGCCGTCAGTCCAGACCGGCCCCTACCATCCATCTCAAGACCACGACGGTATCCTCCGGATATCCGACGCGTCGGGTAAAATCACCGGTAGGTAGTCTCCCCCTGCCAGGCTCATCGTCATCACCACGAGCTTCTTGCCCCGGGGTACCTTACCGGGTCCACCATGTACCCGAAACAGTTCATCCAACTCCTCGAATCGGGTCTCGAAATCCATCCGCAAACTCATGGTGGACGACTCATACATCATGGGAAAAACCGCGCTTTTCATTTAAAAAGAGAAAGAAGAAGTTTGTATATGTTTTGCGGTTTTCCCCAAATCCAGAAAATCTCATGGAAATCCGAATCCAAAACCTCAATAGCACGTAAAAAGTGAATATATGCATGAGAATCCATGAATGCGGCATAACAATGAATAACAGTATGCATGAAGTAGCAGGTAATAACTACAATGTCTAGACTAACATATAAGGCAAGTACACTAATATCATGTCTAAACTACTAGCTAACAGGCTATGTCAAGCAATAATATTTTCTAAGGTGTACGTGACATGGCAATTACCGATGAAGATGTGTGTGAGCCGGCAAGTAAGTGTACGTGGTACATACGCATCATCGGTAATGGTGCTGGTGTCCTAACCACACGATATCAACAGTAGAATATGAAGTATAATATAAGCATGTGATGCGGAGCGAACAACAATAATGAGCGGGAGCTGAATACTAGACGCAACGATAACTAATCTACATTAACCTAATATAAGTCCTACAATGGTGCCTTTTGAAATAACACGAATCGTGGGGTTTTGAAAATAGGGGCTACGGTGTTTTTATGAAAAGATACGTCTTTTGAAATATCCGTAGGATCCCTTGGGCTGTCTTTTAAAATACGCACGATTCGTAAGCTTTGAAATAGGTAGGAACCGAATCTAATCTAACAACTAACTAAACTAAAGGGCTAAGCTACAAGCTAGACTACAGGTAAGGAAACCGCCTAACATCTGAGTCGATACATATACATACCTGTATATATTTATTAGTCGGTGATCCGCCTCAATAATATCATATCCGATACCATATCTATAATCAGACATCCCAAGTCAAGAGTGCGGATCAATCATCAAGATATAGCTCGTACGTAAATCCGTCGTACGGCATCCCCAAATCTGGGTACGGGTCAATATCACATTTATCATACTATTCACCTAGTATCCTCTTTATCAAATATCATGATCGGGGTACTGATCTACGTCTAGTACAATACTGATACCGCCTAAGTATGCATGCACGTGTGTGAAACACTACGTCAAGGACCCGCTACAACGTCATGTCGTATCTCAAATACGAACCCTGCTATATCACCGATCTCACGGCCTCAAATCAAATATCATCGACTCATCATAAATCCCAAGTACTATCCTCAAATCTGTATGTGAACACAGTCCCATACCCATATGAACACATAACTATATATTCCCGAATAAGCACAAATGAAAGAAGAAAGTATGCAAGTATGGGTGGTTGTGTGCATGTGTGGTGCGACCACTACTCTAGGGTTTCGCGACACTAAATCATCCAAGAACACCAAATATCCATATTATCATTAATATACTCAAACAAAATATAATCAATATATATATGTGTGTATACGTATTCGTATACATCACCACGAACTGCGGGGGTGCTATACGCCATCCACCCGACTTCTCCTCGTAGATATAAATCTACTCACCTGGTCCTCGCTCGCCGGTGCCGACGTCGCCACGCGCTTGCTTGTCGTCTCGAAGTCCACATGGGGTACCTAAACATCATAACGCACCATATCGCATTAAAATCCGACTCATGACCAAAACGTCCCACATAGGTCAAAACCTATGGTTGCTTTCACAAATCAACCCAAAAACCCTCGACGTCGGCGTACAAACGCCAAACCATCGAGAAAAACCTAAACACACTCATTTGTACAATCACAAGCACTAATTATAATATAAAATAGCTTAAAATTCACAAAAACCCCAAATTCACTTTAAAAGCCATTTTTTCTGAAAATCTAGCAAGCACAATTCGCCGTTTTTGTACAAAACAAGATGTTTAAACAAATGTAGCGGCCATAATACTTATTAAATATCTTAAATAAGTCATAAAAACCATTTCCATAATTTAATCTCATAAATTTGCATAATTTCCAAAATCCTAGTTTGCAAAAATATCAATTTTTAACACCTTTTAAAGCAAAATTCACAATTCATCAATTAAGCTTGGTTTTGCATGATCCAAAATCATTAAACCACTCATTATAATATTAATAATGACATGAAACCTTAATTTAGATTTTAATCCCAATATAAAACAATTTCAAAAAAACCTAGTTAGCAAAAAGCACATTTATCACATTTTCCAACTAACAAATTTTGAAATTAGTAACTAGATTAGGTTTTAGCAAGAATTAACATGTCAATCTACTCATGGAAACCTTAATGATGTGATAAAATCCTATCTTGATTTTAATCTCACATATAACCATTAACCCCACAATTCAAGTTTGCAATATGTACACAAATTAAACACCAAATTTAGTTAAATTGGAGTAATTAACCAACAATTAAGACATGGGTTAAGATTTATACCTCCCAATTAGAGATCTAGCAAGGATCTAAGCCTCCCAAATTGCTCTCTTGCTCCCAAAATCCATGCTAGATAGGCAAATAAATAATGGGTAGGAGTTGGATTTCGGTTTTGAGTTTTAGTTGATTTTTCATGAAATTTTTTGTGAATTTTTTTGGAGAAGAGATGAGATGAGGAATGAGAGGGGAGGGCTACTGACATGTCCAGGTTTCGGCCAGCATGGGGGTGGGGAATGGGTGAGGGAGGAGAGAGAGTGAGGTGGAGAAAGTGGAAAAAGTCAAAGTCCACCATTTTCTATCATTTTCCTTTCTTTTCTTTTCTTTTCTTGGTGATTGGAGAGAGAGAGAGAGGGAGGGCTGTCATGGTGGGGCCGGCCACATGGCGAGAGGGAGAGACGGTGAGGTGTGGGTGTGTGGGTTAGGGAAAAAGAAAAATGTATTACCCCGATTCCCGTTAACACTAATTTCACCGAAAAAATGCTTTTTCTTCGATATTTTCTAAACCGTTTTGGCAAACGATTTCATTTCAAAAACCACATGATAAAATTTTATTTAAAGTTTTATGATGCACAAAATTTGTTTCAACTCATTCCAATTTGTAATTTTCCCTAATTAAATATATTAGTGACGGCTTAAAATAATATTAAAATAATTAATTTCGGAAAATTTTCAGAAAATTTAAAATTTCACCAGTGGCTCAATAAACACCAAATAATAGCAATTACATAGCTGGAATATGTATATTTAATTTTTATAATAAGATATTTGCATTTTGACTTTTTACAGAAAACCCCCTTATTTTACCGATTTTCCGAAATTTCACCGAAACGATTTTCAAAACGCTACAACCAAGTGATCTGTATCCTTTGGTCTTCGTCTCCACTCCGATCTCCTCGCGGAATCTCCGATCGTCGCCTCCTCATCAAAACGGGCACCACATCGCCAGGTTCTTTTACGGGCTCCCACCTCTGGACCGAGACAACTCGGGCGCGAAGTTGGCTAGCTGACGCATCCAAGGAGTGCTGTAGGCAAGTGTGGAATCCATTGTCTCTAGGGGTTATGAAGTTGCCTTGTATGGATATGGAGGAATGAACTTTTGGAGAGGTGATGAATTTTGTAGCAAGCTAAAATGAGATGAGGAAATGCCACACATCCAAATGAACCTCTCAATCCTCTCCCCTCAAGTGTGGCCGGCCTCTCTATGATGAGAATGAGATAGAGAGCAAAAACAAGAAGGGAGGTGAGTGTAGGAAAGATAGAATGGTGACCACACCCAAGTCTAATCCAAATCCCAATCAATCTCATCACATTAATTGCAAGCCATAATGAAGCAAGAAAAGAATGGAATCTAATGGTGCTATGGTTATCATAATCCCTCAAATAGCAAATAAAACCTCCACAACTGCTAATTTGCAAACTTTCAAATTAGCCCCTCCATCAGAAAATCCGGCAGCGAAGGAACAAAAGAAAACTGGCCGGAACGGAATGCAAACTGGCAACCTCAAAAAACTGATCCCAAAATAAATTACAGGAAAACCCCGCAACTGTATATACATACCCGCATTTGTATTCCCACTGAACACAAATGAAAAGAGACAAAATCAACACTGTCTAATACTAGGATCCGGCTTAAACCAAAGCCCGCTAGTAAAATCCGTCCGATCACGTTCCGTGCAATACCGCACGTATCTGATCGAACCCTGCCATATCTCCATACGACCTCTACAGCGTTTCGCACGAAACTTGAGAAACTGGTCTGTGGGGGACTCTAAAGACTCGTCAATATTTTGGTTGTGGATTTAACCACTAGCACGTCAGAGGTATTAGCCAATACGTGACGGGCTACCAGGTATTGACCAAACAGGACGTCGATGAGCGAACTCATCCTGACACCCTACTGAGCCTGTCAGTGGCAATATCCGTACAGTCCGGTCCGTTCATCTATGAGTATCGCATGGCGGGCCTAGGGGGTTGGTAAAACTCAGACCCCTAAAAGAGGTACAAGTCGTGTCGGAGTGGAGCCCAGAACACCCTGAGATACTACTGGAATACCTACCAGTAAATCTCCTGCCTCGGCCAAGGGCTTTGTGTAATGGCTCTCCTAGACACAGCGCGACCTCACCCCCAATACCGGGAGAGATGAACCCCTGAAGATCCGCTTACTGCCTCCATGTGGCTCGAGACTGTACCCAACTAAAACCTGTTTGCACGTCTCCTTTGAGCGTGGTAGGGTAGTAATCTAAATACAGTGGGAACTCACACAGACAAATGACGATCTCAGGTCGATGAACTAACATGTACACATGTCACCTGGGAACTACTATCTGACGTCTGGTATAATCCCAACTAGCAGGTTCCCGGCGAGTCCTGTCCGGTGTACTCAAAACCCAATGAGCACCTGTAAACATCTTAGGTGAACCAACTGACACCAGTGGCTTGTGAGACCGACCACCGCCCCTCGTCGGGGTCTCGACTGTCTACACTAGTCTACTCTGGAGAATCGATGCCCTGTCTCGAAACTCCCACGACTAGGGACCTTTTAAGGATTTGCTTATAGACTCCAGCTCCCTCGTATATGACCACCTTCATACTGTTGGTAGTCAAGCAAGAATCTTAAGGGCTCTATCAACGTGCAATAGTGACCTGTAAGGTCACCTAAAGCAGTACACGATGATAAAGATAAACCAGATAGCATACTATCATCTCGAGTAAGACTGTCCTACCGGCATAGGTCCTCCTCAATCATTGCAATCATGTGCCTGTGATCCAATAATTGACTCTGAGGGCACTATATCCAACAATCTCCCACTTGCACTCAAGGCTAATTATTGCGATGTCGCATACTTACAGCCCGTGTGATACCGAACACCCAACTCCTCTACTAGTCAGTCTCACAAAGCTTGTTTGCGAAACTATTGCGTTCGAGGAATAGCCTCAGTGAGTGGATCTGCTTTGATGTTTCTTTCTGTGTCTCTCTTTATCCCATGTTCGCGGAGAAAGCCATCTCCTGAAATGAGCAATACCTGTCTTAGAATGTCTGGATGTCTGATGGGACCTAGCTCATAATGAACTCCAAATCCAAACTTCTTAGACTGTATCGTCAACTGAACTTAATCATTATCCAGCGCCATCCTTCCCTCAGTATCCACCTGGACCACCTGTCCAAAATACTGCCCCTCGTCAGAGGGAAAACTAAAACTCTGACGGCCACTCTGCCGTCCAGGTCACCTTGGAAGCCTGGAATGATAACTGTCTCCTGAATGAGGCAGTCGTTATCATATCCCTAGAACACGCACTTATGTCCGAAAACTGCTTCCGATCGTTTTTCCAGGATTGGATTAATATCAGCTTATTGCATCTACTACAAGAACAACATCTGGTGTGGTACTTGACATCTCATGATTGACTCAATTGCCTAAGCAAGTTATCTGCCAATCATGCACATCCCTCTCTACTTTAGTCTATAAGACACCTTTAGAGAGGGTGACTCCATCACCTGCAGCTATACTACCGTGCCAGGAGTCGACCATTCTAAATACTAATAGAATGTTGTCTAAGTACCCAGATTGGGATACTTCCCAAATCTAGATCTAAAACCGTAGATCTAGTAACCAGAATGTCTGATATAATATCCAAGTCCTATGTAGAGAAACCACTGTGTGACAACCAAAGAATAACCGATCGTAGTATAGGAATATTACTTCCTACTCTGTGTATGTCATCCAAATACCAGGACATCACACCCTACTACCTTCTTAACAAATCCATCCCCTATCCTGATGAAGTCAAACCTATGATTGTCACATCAGAAATAGATGATCTATCTCCGCTATATCTGCTTTAGTCTATAAATAGACATAAGCCTCCTGTCCACCAATGCTTCCGCTGCTCCCACTGACTACGACAACCCTCTGGCAGAGTCATATAGACGTACACTTCTAAAGCTAGTTCAGAACGACGCTATACTCATCCTCCTGCCGGGTCTCACAGTCTGGAACAACAGCAAAGGCAAGTCTGGGGAAATAAGAACCTCCCTATCACCGTCCTTGAGGCTACCGAAGTACCTCTCGAGTGCCTGAGGTTACCCACCATATCTGCCGAGTGGCCAATGGAATGTCAATACAGATTGAATCTTTAGGTTCCTACCAAATTTTCAGAAACCGTTTGCGGTTCTGGAATCACTTCCAGTTCTACCATACTCCCACTACTGTTTTTTGAAAAAAATCCATTTTTATTAAAACTGTGGCGAGTCAAGAACAATATTACTATTGATCTTCCAGATGGTAGAAAGTCAACCCTCGTCAAAGCCTGGGTCAACCCACAAACAGCCATCACAGAAACGTACCTTGAGTTATCCAGATTCTGGTTTTAAGCATAAGCCGGACAACTCCCCTTACCTTAACATCGTTAAGATATGAACTGTTCTATATCCAATATAGAAACAGAACCACTGATTTAATTGAACCAGATTCAAATCATGCAGCTGTCTCCAGTGCATGTCAACTAAATGGAAAGAGGCCGATCAGCGTTACTCAACTTAGGAATGTTTCCAATTATGAGTAACCTGAAAGAGAAACAAGTTTCTCAAAATCATTACTATCATCTGAATACCATACACAAGTATCTACATCTTCGATCACCTTGAAGAATCCCGATACTTGCAATACCTGGTTCTCTACTCCATTCTTATACCTATAACTTCTCAAAAACTTAGACCTTGCATTTCTACGAAACACATGTCTAAGAACCAGAGAAGTCACAGGTAAACAGAATATAGTACGAGCACCAACCCCTCAGTCCTAATGGACACTGGACAACGTACAATACTCTGTATAAGTCCCGTGAGTCTAATAACTCATTCACTGTGTATCGTAGGTTGAAAACTGTACTTATGGTTAAGAACAATTACACCGCTGTTCAATGCTCCTTACCTAACCATCCACTGATATAGGTAAATGTCATAGACATAATTTCAAAAAGGTATATCTCACTCTATAAAAATAGACGAACAGATATATCAATTTGAAATTGGTGCATAACAACGGATATTCAAAACCAAATATTTGCCATCCGGCAAACAACCCAGGTGACTTCCTCAAATATCACCAATTACAAAGAATTCCGATATAATGAGGATGATCACCTAATTCCTAATAACTTACTCCCACTCATCATCTGTAAAAACCATACAGATGTGAGAATCATACCTGGTAAATACATACCCTGGAGCAGGTGTCCAATTGGGAAATCAGTTTTCTATTAACAGTACACAGTAAAATTGAAACATTGAAATGTTTCGATGGGGTATCTGGGTATTCCTAGTAATGCCTCTTCCATTATCCAAATTCACAACTATAACCGTATATTTCTTTGCCATCTCTCCAAATCCCTTTATATGTCTTTAGTCATTACCTTCTGCACACCCCTTTAGGCCAAATGGCTTTCTTCCTTCCCTACCGTTCGGCACCAGCCTATGGTTTGGAAGAAGACTATCCAATCAGCATAATGGGTGTACTGTCCTAATCCTAGGAACACTCGCAATGCAAGAGAAGATGAAAATAAAAGACAACCGAATAATCTTTATTCCTATTTCTCCTGAACCAGAATCCATCCCCGAACTGGAACAAGTTCCTTTCGAGTTCGTATATAACCATATGATGGAGTATCCAATAAACTGTGGATCTTTGTAGTGATACGGAGTGTCCTGGAGAAATACAAAGGTGAAGTGGGAGTGGTAACGAAATACTTGGTTTGGTTGTGAATATCAGTCGCAATTTACTTTGCCCACCTTCTAATCCCTTTCTTTGTCTTAACTTAATACCTCCTGTACACCGTTTAGGCTAATTGGTTTTCTTCATTCCCTACCGGTCGGCACCTGCCTATGGTTTGGAAGAAGACTATCCAATTTGCGTAATAGGTGTACTGTCCTAATCCTAGGAACACTCGCAACCTGAGAGAAGGTAAAAGGAAAAGACAACTGAATAGTCCTATTCGTTTTCTCCAGAACCAGAAACCATCCTCGAATAAATTCCTTCGAGTTCGTATATAACCATACGATGGTTTTTTCCAATGGAAGTGGAAGTTCGTAGTAATACGGGGTGTCCTGGAGAAAAAGGGTAAAAGTAGGAGTGGCAACGAGGTTTGCAACTCTGACAATCCGAAAGCCAGTGTTTAAGAAGGTTCGGTCAACTTGGTCACTGAGTCATAGTCTAGGGTCGGGTCAATGGTCGCTGCCAAAGAGAGAGAGAAAAGAAACACTCAGCGTGAACTCTAACCTAGATCAGAATGGTTATCACTTTATCTAATCTGGAAACCTCCCACTGTACCGTCAAATTCTCTTCCAAACCTGAAAGAAGAATTAGTCGGGATCACCCGAGGAGTAAACCAACTCATCAGTGGGAATCGGGATCCAACTATCATCGCATGATAACGTGACGGAATCCGCTCACGTTATCACACTCCAGAAGGTATGCGCATATCTAGCAAGTTTCAGTTTCTTTAGAAACTCCCGATGTGATTTTTGCCCATTGCTCTTATGACCTTGACGAAGGTCAACAAGTCATAAGTCACATGTCAAGTTCTACCCGTCATTGTCCAGGTTAATTTGAACCCACTCGTACAAGCCCTTGACGAAGGTCAACAAAGCTATACGACTGTCCCAAACCAACGCATCTATCTATGCAGCAGAAAGGTAACAAGCAGCTACCATACACTATGCCTTGACGAAGGTCAACAAACATAGCATGAATACTACGTGCTACCCGTCTGAAACGACGGAGGGCTACAAATGGTTTCTGGCGAAAAACCTTTAACGTAATGAACATGATATCGTTGAAGGAACGGATAGCTTTTTAGAAAAATATAGTAACGAAAACCATTGCTAAAGTGGTCACTCCCGGTGAAGGGATCTCGGCTCTTTCCCCGTAGGATGGGGTGCAGGATATTCCAACTGAATACCACGAAGCAAAGCAAAAGTAATCGGCTATAGTGAAGTTATTGCCCTGACACAAACTTTTGTCCAAGGGGTCACTCCCGGTGAAGGGATCTCGGCCCTTGCCTCGTCGACTGAGGAGCAGGATATTCCAACTGAATACTACTGTGCAAAACAAAAGAGAACGCCCTTGCAATAACAGCTTTTTGAAAAATGTTCCAACAACATCAGAATAGGTTTGTTTATCTTGCATTGATCCGAATCAACGCAGTCCCATCAATTGATCACACCAATAAAGAACGAAAATAATGATGTACGTATATGCCATCCGCATTCGCCACTGGGTCCCGTCATCACCCGTTAGGTTACTTAACTAACGACAGAGCGGGGACTGGACTAGCGCGGATGCAAAACATATACAACATCTACTAGTATATATATCAATATATAATATTCGCTCAAGGCGTGATATAATGCAACATCACAGAAATGTAACCAGCATCACAGAACAATACAGATATCTAGGATCCCCGGGTTTCATAGAGCTGCTACTGAAACCCGACGTTCCCCTGGTCGTGTGGATAGCCTGTGCAATGAAATCCTAGACCCCTACGGGCGCGGAAAGTTACCCGCCAAAACCTGAAGCGAGGCAGTCCCCTTCAGCAACGTGAATGGACCACCCAGCACTTCACGGAATCCGGTAACTTGGGCACCCCTCATGGGTCAACCTATACCCCCTACGAGTGCGGCGAATAGCCCGCCAATTCTAGAGTGAAGCCCCCTCCGTCTCAATGCCATGAGATGCGGGCCCGTTGCCCTCTAGAATCCGGCTATCCGTGCACCCCTCCGCGGGGTAATCCTAGTACAGAAAGTAAAATATACATACAACGGGTACATCGACCTCGACCGAGGGCTTTGTGTAATGGCTCTCCTAGACACAGCGCGACCTCACCCCCAATAACGGGAGAGACGAACCCCTGAAGATCCGCTCACTGCCTCCATGTGGCTCGAGACTGTACCCAACTAAAACCTGTTCGCACGTCTCCTTTAAGCGTGGTAAGGTAGTAATCTAAGTACAGTGGGAACTCACACGAGACAAATGACGATCTCAGGTCGATGAACTAACCTGTACACATGTCACCTGGGAACTACTATCTGACGTCTGGTATAATCCCAACTAGCAGGTTCCCGGCGAGTCCTGTCCGGTGTACTCAAAACCCAATGAGCACCTGTATACATCTTAGGTGAACCAACTGACACCAGTGGCTTGTGAGACCGGCCACCGCCCCTCGTCGGGGTCTCGACTGTATACACTAGTCTACTCTGGAGAATCGATGCCCTGTCTCGAAATTCCCACGACTAGGGACCTTTTAAGGATTTGCTTATAGACTCCAGCTCCCACGTATATGATCGCCCTCATACTGCTGGTAGTCAAGAAAGAATCCTAGGGGCTCTATCAACGTGCAATAGTGACCTGTAAGGTCACCTAAAGCAGTACACGATGATAAAGATAAATCAGATAGCATACTATCATCTCGAGTAAGACTAAGACTGTCCTACCGGCATAGGTCCTCCTCAATCATTGCAATCACGTGCCTGTGATCCAATAATTGACTCTGAGGGCATTATATCCAACAGTTATCATGCGGTGATTGTTGGATCCCGATTCCCACTGATGAGTAGGATTACTCCTCGGGTGATTCCGACTAATTCTCCTTTTGGGTTTGGAGGAGAATTCGAGGAAACAGTGGGAGTCATCCTGATTAGATAAAATGATTAACCATTCTGATCTAGGTTAGAGTGCACGTTGAGTGTTTCTTTTCTCTCTCTCTCTGGCTGGGACTATGACCCGACCTTTGACTAAAACTCATGAAACCAAGTTTACCAAACCTTCTTATAACACTTTGGCTTTTGGAATGTCAAGGTGTCGCATATATCATTGCCACTTCTATATCACCTTTGCATTTCTCCATAACACCCCATATTACTACGAACATCCACTTCCATTGGATAAATCCATCGTATAGTTACATACGAACTCGAAGGAACTTTTTCGAGGATGGATTCTGGTTCTGGAGAGATTGAATAGGATTATTCGGTTGTCTTTTCTCTTTACCTTCTCTCGGGTTGTGAGGGCACCTAGGATTAGGAGAGGGTACACCTATTGAGCTTATTGGATAGTCTTCCTCCAAACCATAGGCAGGTGCCGAACGGTAGGGAAGGAGGAAACCAATTAAGCTTAAGTGTGTTGTATAGAAGGTAATAAGTAAAGACATATAAAGGGATTAGAATAATGGCAAAGGAAATGCGATCACCATCATTCACGACGAAACCAGGTATACCTCTGCTACTCCTACATCCACTTTGCATTTCTCTAGGACACTCCGTATCACTACGGATATCCACTTCCATTGGATATGACATCGTATAGTTACATACGAACTCGAAGGAATTCGTTCCAGATTCGGGGATGGTTTCCGGTTCAAGAGAAATTGGATAGGATTATTCAGATGTCTTTTCTCTTTACCTTCTCTCAGATTGCGAGGGCTCCTAAGATTAGGGGAGTACACCTATTACGCTTATTGGACAGTCTTCTTCCAAACCTTAGGCTGGTGCCGAAGGGTAGGGAATGAAGAAAACCAATTAGCGTAAAAGAGTTGTACAGAAGGTAATAAGTAAAGACATAATAAAGGGATTGCAGTGAGGGCAGGTAAGTATATGGTTACTGTCATGATTCAGGAATGGAAGAGGCATTACTAGGAATACCAGTTAACCCTTTTGAAACATTTTCATATTTCAATTTTATTGTGCGATGTTAATTGATAACTGTTTTTCCAATTGGAATCTAACTACAGGGTATGTATTTACCAGATCAGTTTCTTACATCTGTATGTTATTACGGATGGTGAGTGGGAGTAAGATATTAGGAATTGGGTGATTAGATCCTCATTATAACGGAATTCGTTGTAATTGGTGATATTTGAGGAAATCATCTGGTTTTTTCCAGATGGCAAATATTTGGTTTTGAATATCCGTTGTTATGTATCAATTTCAAACTGATATATCTGTACATTTATTTTATAAAGTGAGATGTAACTTTTTGATATTATGTCTGTGACATTTACGTATATCAGTTGGTGATTAGGTAAGGTGCATTCAATAGCGGTATAATTCTTCTTAACCATAGTACAGTTTTTCAACCTACGACGCACATAGTTTGAGTTATTGAACTCAGAGGACTTATACAAAGTATTGTATGTTGTCCAGTGTCCATTTGGACAATGGGGTTGGTACTCGCACTGTATTCTGTTTACCCATAACTACTCTGATTCTATGTATTTCATTGAAATGCAAGGTTCAGATTTTGAGAAGTTATAAGTATAAGAATAAAGTAGAGAACCATTTATTAGAAGTATCGGGATTCTTCGAAGTATTCGAAGATGTAGATACTTGTGTTTGGTATTCCATCGATAGTGATGGTTTTGAGAACTTGCTTCTCTTTCAGGTTACTCATATATGGATGCACTCCTAGATGAGTAATGCTGATTGTCCTCTTTCCATTTGGTTGATATGCACTGGAGACAGCTGCATGATTTTGAATCTGGTTCAAATTAGATTAGTGCTTTTGTTTCTATATTAGATATATATATAATCAATTTATATCTTAACGGTGTTAAGGTATAGGGAGTTGTCCGGCTGATGCTTAAACCAGAATCCGGATAAACTCAAGTCACGTTTTAGTAATATCTGTTCGTGGGTTATCCCGGGCTTTGACGAGGGATAACTTTCTACCATCAGGAAGATCAATATTTATATTGTTCTTGACTCGCCACAGTTTTTAGTAAAATGGATTTTTTTTCCAGAAAATAGAAGTGGGAGTATGGTAGAACTGGAAGTTATTCCAGAACCACAAACGATTACTGGAAATTTAATAGAACCTAAGGATTCAATTGGATTTGATGTTCCATTAGCCACACTGCAGATTTGGTGGGTAACCTCAGGCACCCGAGAGGTATTTCGGTCTTCTCAGTAACGGTGACAGGAGGTTCTTTTTTATCCAGACTTGTCATTGCTGCTGTTCTTGACTTTAAGACCCGGCAGGAGGCTGAGTATAGCGTCGTTCTAAACTAGTTTTGGAAGTGTACGTGTATATGACTCTGCCGGAGGGTTATTGTAGTCAGTGGGAGCAGTGGAAGCATAGTGGGCAAGTAGCTATGTTTATTTATAGACTAAGCAGGTATAGCGGAAATAGATCATCTATTTTTGATGTGGCAGTCATAGGTTTTAACTTCATCAGAATAGGAGATGGATCTAGTAAGAAGGTAGTAGGGTGTGATGTCCGAGGATTCGGGATGACATGCACTTAATAGGAAGAAATATTCCTATACTATGATCGGTTATACTGTGGTTGTCACAAAGTTGTTTCTCCAAATAGGATATAGATATAATATTAGGTTTTCTGGTTACTAGATCTATGGTTTTAGATCTAGATTTGGGAAGTATCCTGATCTGGGTACTTTGACATTAAATGGACGACTCCTGGCATGGCGGTCTACCTGCAGGTGATGGAGTTAACCTCTCTAAAGGTGTCTTACAGACTAAAGGGGAGAGGGTTCTGCATGATTAGCATATTGCTTGCTTAGGCAATTGAGTTAATCATGAAATATCAAGTACCACACCAGATGTTGTTTTTGCACTAGCTGCAATAAACATATCCAATCCTGGAGAAACATTGGGAAGCAGTTTATGAATATAAGTGAAAGTTCTTGGGATATGGTAACGGCAGCCTCCTTCTGGAGACGGTTATCATATCAGGCTTCCAAGGTGACCTGGATGATAAAGTGACTGTCAGAGTTATAGTATTTCCCTCTTTTGAGGGACAGTATGTTGGACAGGTGGTTCAAGTGGATACTGAGGAAAGGCAAGGCGCAGAATACTGATTAAATTCAGTGGACGATACAGTCTAAGTAGTTTGCTGGATTTGGAGTTCATTTGTGAACTGGGTCCTATCAGATATCCAGACAAAATTCTAAGACAAGTATTGCTCATTTCGGGAGATAGTTTTCTCCGCGAAGTTGAGATTAAGAGAGATACAAACAGAAACATTAGAGCGGAACCACTCACTAAGGCTATTTCTCGAACGCAATCATTTTCGCAAACAGCTTTGCGAAACTGATTAGTAGAGAAGTTGGGTGTTCGGTATCACACGGGCTGTGAGTATGCAACATCGCAATAATTGGCCTTAGTGCAACTGGGAGATTGTTGGCTATAGTGCCCTCAAGGCAATTATCATAGTCGCGGACTTGTGATTATGATGATTGAGGTAGGACCTATACTGATAAAACAACCTTACTCAAGATGATAGTATGCTATCTGGTTTGTCTTTATCATCTTGTTGATAGAGCCCATAGGATTCTTGCTTGACTGCCAGCATTATGATGGCGATCATATATATGGGAGCTGGGGGTCTATAAGCACATCCTTAAATGTCCCTAGTCGTAGGAGTATCGAGACCGGGCATCGATACTCCAGTGTAGACTAGTGTATACTGATCGAGACCCCGATGAGGGGCGGTGTCCAGGTCTCATAAGCCATTGGTGTTATTTTGTTCACCTAAGATAGTATACAGGTGCTCATTGGGTTATGAGTACACTGGACGGACTCGCCGGGAACCTGCTAGTTGGTATTATACCTATTGTCAGATAGCAGTTCCTAGGTGACATGTGTACAGGTTAGTCTGTCGACCTGAGATCGTCATTTGTCTCGTCTGAGTTCCCACTGTGCTTTGATTACTACCCTGCCATGGCTCAAAGCAGTCGTGCAAACAGGTTTTAGTTGGGTACAGTCCCGAGCCACATAGAGGCAGTGATCAGATCGTCGGGGATTCGTCTCCCCCTGTATTGGGGGTTGATGTCGCGTTGTGTACGGATGGCCATCACCATAAATCCGTGGCCACGGTGGACGAGAATTATCGATCCAGGATCGATAGTTTCTCAGGTGGTGATGGGGTTTCATACCGACACTAAATATCGCGTTGTTAGGGGTCTGACTTTATCCACCCCCTTAGATTCGATATGCGATACTCTTAGACGAACAAACCGACTGTACGGATATTATCACTGTCAGGTTCAGCAGGGGTTCTGCATGAGTTTGCTCGTCGGCCTCCCTTTCGTTCAATACCTGGGTAGCCGTTACGTACAGCTAGTGCTGACGTGCTTGTGGTTAAACCACTGCCAGAGTATTGACGAGTCTTTAAAGTCCCACACAGAGGGTTTTCACGGTTCAGGCGATATGGTGTACATGACGTATGTTGATGCATACAGGTGTCCGATTAAATATGTTCACGAGCTGCGCAGACTTTAATCGGACGGTTGATAATACTAGCGGCTTAGGATTAAGCCGGATTATTAAATCGGGTTTTGATTTAATAATTTATATATGTATTTGTATATACGCATTCTAGTATTATTGTTCACTATTCGTTTTCTCTCTCGGTTATTCGTATTTTGGTACGAATACGCGTATATGTATTTCGATACATGTACCGGGAAGTATTCCGTATTTTATACGGAATAGCTTCTAGAAGGTGCCACCCTTTTTATTGATTTTCTTTTAGAAACTCAATTAAAAAATGAGGTGGAAAAGGTGAGTCAAAGCATGGCTTTGAGGCATGGAGCAAAGTATGATGTGAATATTTTATATGATGGATTGGAAATGATATTTTTTTTTTGTGGAGGAGAGAGGAGGGGCCGGCCACTTCATTAGGGATGGGGGCTTCATTTTTTTTTTTTTGATCACATTATTACATTGGGCTCCTCACTCTCTTAAGTTCACAAAAACACTTAGCATTATTTTTGCTCATGCCAAAAGCTTTCACCTCCTTCATCTTCTTCTTGAGTCTCTCATTGAACTCATGGGTAGAGAGGAAAATTGTAGTGACACTTTCATGCATCCCCACTCTCCATAGCTAGCAACTTTGGAGCGTAGGTTACCTCGTTTGTCGAGGTTGGAGCTTGCGCCGTTTCCCTCGGGTGGATCATTGGAGATGGAGGAACACCGACAACTAAACATCGTCAAAGGATCACTAAGAGCTTGGAATGAAGACTGAAGGACACGGATCAACTCGGTATAACGATTCTAACTCTTAGTTCGTTTGCTAGTTTAGGGTTTAAGGTCGATCCGTAAATCGGGTAACGGTAGCGCCGGTTTAATAATTTTTGTTCCGCATTTTGGCCGCGTTTCGATGGACGGGGCGCTGCCGGAACCCTTCAAGTGTGAGGGTTAGTTAGTATTAATCTCGTTAAGTGACCATGACACCTTAATTAACCTATGCCTTGATTTAACCTTGCCTTAACCTTGCCTTAGATATTTTTGTGAGAAATATCTACTTTGTTTTGGATTGAGAGAGAGAAAGAGGTGGCTAGGTGAGTCATGGAGCCTTTAATGGTTGCATTAATGGAGGTGGGGGAGAGAGTAAGATTAAGGGATAGGTTCACCCTACACTCACTCTCTCACCCTTTTCTCTCCTCACTCTCTCATTCTCTTCTCACTTTCTCACACTCAATTATTTCTTCATCTCCATTGCTCACAACTGAAACCCTCACTATCCATTCACTAATCCTTGCAAAAACTTCATGAAAACACTTCACAAATCATGGTTTAGCCAATAAGTTGCCTTGGAGCTTGGAAAGATTGAATTTTTTAGCAAGAGTGGCTAGGTAATGAGCTCTAACTTTTAATTAGGAGTTCATATTGTTGTGTTGCCTTGTAGTTATGGATTAGAACACTAAAGGTTTAGTTTCGTGCAAATATCATATTTTTAGTGTCATTATGGAGTCTCGGTGATCTGCTGTAGAACCAGGTACTTGTTGGAAAAGTTCCCATCACAGTGACCTAGTGTTGTGACCTAGAACCCACCATAAAAACCTGAGACCACCCCTTCATTTCGAGGCCGCAAATTTTTTGCTTCTGGCCGCAAATTGCTGCCAGAGTGGGGGCTGGGGTGTTGAATCTTGGTCGTCGGGTCACTGGGGTTGTATGTGGTCTCGTAGAACTTGCAACTTTCACTAATTGTTTGTATATCAAAATCTGGGATTACTTTGCTATAATCTAGTGTTTTGAATACGCGTGTTACGTTATCCGACACGGTTCGTGATCTTGTGTAGCTGCTGTACTTGGGTTAGTTTTGGGTTGTCGCTACACACGTTAGCCACTAGACGAACACTTGCGAGTTGGATTGGAGGTTGTGCGTCGGTCAAACATAGTTTGTACGTGATATTGGTCGATTTATGAGATTTTGCACTTGCTATGTTTATGTTAATAGGATCGCAGGCGGGGACTTCAAACACTGCGAAGAAGTGGAAGCAGGTGATTGGATCTACCTAGCTCAAGATTGTCGGTGAGTAGATTTAACATCTACGGGGAAATCGCCCGTATGGCGTTAAGCGTCAAGGCCAGATATGATATGATATGATATGATATTAGCTGCATTGCTTATATGCACATATAGAGATGGTTCATGTACATCATTGCATCTTATTACTTGTTGTGCCTGGACTTATACCCATTGGACACTGCACTATTATTGACAGTTCATGTTGCACGAGCACTATTTCTATGCTACACCCACATTGTCGATAATTGCCATGATATGCACAACACACATACATATGTGATATGGTATTGATTTGTGACATTGAGGCATTGATTCTTGTGCAGTTGCGCATATGAAATACTGTTGCATGCATACCTATATGCTTACATATACTTTGCTATAGCTGCATGTATATCATGCATACATACTTACATGTACACCCACATATCCTGCTATAGCTACATATACCCCTAAGTGGTAAAGTATTGTCATTTGACATTGAGACATTAATTCTTATTCCATTGTGCATATGAAATATAGCATACCTGTATACCTACATGCTTACACATATGCCTTGCTATGCTACAGCTACACCTATACCTACATGGTATTGCATCATTATTAACATGTATATATACATACCTTGCTACAGCTACACATATACCTACATGGTATTGCATCATTATTGACAGGTATATACACATATCTTGCTATAGCTACATGTACATCATACATACATACTTACATGTACACCCAGATATCTTGCTATAGCCACATGTTCACCTTTATATGATGTTGCTTGGATTTTGGAGAATTGGGAACCACATGATATATTTAATAACTTGATGCATTTAAATAGCAGTTTTTCCTTGATATACTCATATTACTGTTTTATGTTGCATATATATATTATATTTCATGGATTTACGCATTGAGATGTGGATTTCATGTGATTTATGGATTTGAGAATCCTGGGGGTATTTCAAGAAATTCATGTATTGTTTGAAAACCCGGTTTCTCTTGATATGATATTTCAGTGCGTCCACCAAGAGTTTTCTCGGTTCTGAGACTTGCGTTAGATACCCGATTCGAGGAGCGGTAGGCACCGTCTGCGGGTACATGGTGGACCCGGTATGGTTCCCCGGGGCAAGAGATGATTTTCGTGGTATAGACGATGAGCCTGGCAGGAGGGCTAGTACCTACCGGTGATAGTATTTGGACTCAGCGGTTATCGTGGGGATACCGACCGGAGTGATGTACGGACATGACATCGGGGCCAGTCGTGGTGACGGCGCCTGAGATATGAGGATTTACGTGTCGATGCTGGACACGGGTTTCATGATGTTTCGAGCGTCGATGTTGGACACTCCGGTTCTATGATTTTGATGTGTCGTTGAGGGACACACACACACACACACAAAAGAATATGTTTTCATGATGTTTCGGGTGTCGATGTTGGACACTCAGGTTGTATGAGACTTACAGGATAAGAGGGCCGATCAGAGGATGTGGTGCCTGAGGATTTTGGGATTTGACGTGTTAGTAAGGGACACTGGGTTTTTTCCATGCTGATGATTTTTGCATGAGTTTTTATTATTTATCCCACAATCAGGATTTATTTGATATGCATTTTATTCTTGTAGATATAGTACCCTGGTGGTGTACCTTGATCATGATAGTTGCATATTCTTATTTCCATACTTATACTATCAGATTACATGTGATAGATTATTACTGTTAGTGCATACATGCGATTACAGTATGATGTTATATACTATTCACGAGTTGGCAACTCACCCCCGTTGTGCCATCGTGTTTTGCTGGTCTGATCCTCAGAGTAGTCGTGGCATGACGTCTTATTATCTCTACTTTTGCGGATACCGCTACGGTTGGCTGTGAGGCCTTTTGCTATAGGTGGGTTGCGGTTATCCGATGATGTACATTGTATATCTTTTGTATCTAGTACTCTCCATCTACTACCTTCATGTATTGACTTAGAGACGAGTTGTGAGGATCGATGTTGTATATTCTTATGACTCTGGTTGTCGTGCTCGTGTGAGCCAGCCTTTATTTATGTTGATTATCACTTTTCTTCGCTACGGCGTCGTATATCGGTATAGTGGTTGTTTCCGCCTTTGAGCGAGATTTGCTCTCGTTTGGGGATGCTTTACTTATCTTATGTTTGTACCCTTTTCAGGGCTGGCTTTTACAAAGGAGGTGTTGTCGAAATTTTTATGAAAAACAAATATTAAGCTTTAATTCCTTACTTGAGATTTTATAGTGTTTCTATCCTTTACTTTTTGTAATGGTTTAAATTGCTAGGTTTTCGGCTTACTTAAATTGCGTTGCGCCTGTTGACGTTACATTGTCTAAGTGCCGGGCATGTGCCTAATTTCGTGTTGTGACAAGATCTCTCTTTTTCCCTATGTGGGATTAAAGATGTATCCCCCATATGGTAGAGCATTACTTAGACCATACACGCATAGCACGTTTGCTCATAACTTTTGATTCCGGAAGAGTTATGATGCCCGTAATATATAAAAAAAAGGACTTTTCGAGATGCTTTCATTGCCATCAGAATTTGTTTGATTCTCATTCGGGAGTTTAGAAAAATACAGCCCAGAAAATACTGTCTTGCATTTTCTTAAGCGTATTGCTGCCATTTGATGCTTTGGGCTCTTTTGCGCAGAAATTTTAGGCGGGAACAGAGTTTAGTAGTTTCCCGGTAAGTGATGAGCTTAACTCCAGCATGACTTATCAAGTTATTAAAGGTTTGACGTTATTCACACCCTAGACCCGGTATACAATATTCTTAGACGAAAATACCGGACTGTATGGAGATTGTCACATTCAGACTCGGTAAGGTTCTGAAAGACTTGATTCTCGAACTTCCTGTCGGCATATACCTAGGTAGCCGTTACGTACAGCTAGTGGCGCTGACGTGCTTGTGGTTATGGATTTATCTAGTAACTCACTGCCAGCATATTGTCGAGTCTTCAGAGTCCCACGTAGAAGGTTTTCCCGGTTCAGACGATATCATGTAGATGTCGTATATTGATACTTGCAGAGGTCCGATTAAATACGTGGCTACACAGACTTTAATCGGACGGTTGATAATACTACCCTGCTTAGGATTAAGCCGTATTATTAAACCATGTATTGATTTAATAATTTACATATATATTTTTTGATATATATATTCTAGTATTATGTTCACTATTCATTTTATCTCTCTTGGCTATTTGTATATTTATACGGATACGCGTATATATATTTTGATAAATATACCATGGTTGTATTCCGTATTTATACAAAACACTTCTAGAATGAGAACACCTCAGTTTAGGGATTTTCTTTTAGGAAATTAGTAAATGAGGTAGAAATGAGAGTATGGTTGTGAGCAAGTTGAAAGGTATGGGCTTCATTAGTTTATTACTAAAATGTTATAACATAATTTTTTGGTGGAAAATATATGATAGCTCACTCTCTCATTCTCAAAACACGAGCACATTTTGTGATGGTTGATTCTCATCCTTCATCTCCTCCTTCTCTTGAGAGTTCTTGCTCATATGTTGAGCTCCTCTCTTAAGATGGTAATTGAGAGATTATGATGGTCATACAATTATTACATACCTAACACTCCACTTCTAGCAAACTTGGCTGGTTAGTTGCTTCACTAGAGTTCTCTAAATGAAGCTGGAGTAAGGATCGGATTCTTTCGGGTGGATCATTTTCGGCAAGAACGGTCGCCACTCAAGCACGTTCTCGACGGCTACAGATCTTGGAGGGGTCTTCTACGATTAGGTGGACACGCATCAAAGGTTCTAGTCTCACAACATTGTAGTTCGGAACCCTTGTTTGGTTACTAGTTTATTGTTTGGAACGATTTCTAGGTTGTGTTTTCTATCGCTCACTTGAAATTTTTATTCGCAATTTTTCTCTTCCGATGTAACCGTGAGCGCTAGGAACCCAACAAGAAGGTTGTTGGATATAGTGCCTGAAAGTCGACCTTAGCACCACCATAAGGTTCTAGAGGCATCAAGCATGCCAAATTTTAATTTTATTAGATACAAAGTTAGACTAACAGATATTTACTAGAATATTAGGGTTTGCCTTTGTGATTTGATGAACTAAAGAGAAAAAAAGAGTATACAACCTTTGTAGTTCGAGTCCTTCTTTTCAATAGCTCCGGGTTGTGGTCCACGCGACTCCACTAGGCTCCTCTTTAAGATGAAAGAACCTCCTTCGTGACCTTCGCGCCAAAGTCGATCCACCCGAAGTCCACAAGCTCAAGCTAACCCTTCACTAATCTCATTAGTGAAGGCAACACTCCACATCAAATTGCTAATCTAATGTGTGATGGTGAAGTAGTGGTTTAATTTGCTCACTAGGGTTTTCTCAAGTTCAATGATTCACATCATATGTGAGGTTTTGAAGTTGGAAGTGAGGTGAAGAAAATTGTAGAGAGTAAGAGAGAGCCAGAGCTCAAGAAATGGCTATAGCATGAAGAATGAAAAATGATGAGTGTAAAAACCAAAATGGCTCTCTCTTTCCTCACTTATTCAAGCATGGAATAAATTGCAATTCTAAATTGCAACCATGCTTGAATAATATACAAATAATAAAACACATGCCTTGCCCATTCCACGAATATCTCCATAATTTACACCTCATTTTTCTATTTTCTCAAAATAGAAAAAACATGCCATGCTTCATATAATAATAATAATAATAATAATAATAATAATATATTTACATATATCAAATATACATTAATATATATATATATAAAGCAATTAGTGAGCTGATGATATTAGTTAAGATATAATTATATCACATATAATATATATCACATTATTAAATCAACACTTGATCTAATAATTCGGTTATATCACATATAACCGACTAACATCATTAATCAGAATATCACATTATCAAACCAACACTTTATTCGATAATCCTGTTATATCACATATAACCTGACCGACATCAGATAACTGCCAGATTATAACACGGTATCACATACTCATATTTAATCAGGCCCACGCGCATATCAACATATGTGCCCTAGTTCGTTTCGCTCGAACCAGGAAACTTCTGTGCGGGACTCTAAAGACTCTTCAATACGCCAGCAGTAGGTGATGATCACATCAATCACCTATAAGCCGTCAGCGGTACTAGCTGGACGTAACGGCTACAAGGGTATTGAGCGATATGAAGATCAACAAGCAAGCTCGTCCATACTCTCCAAGAATCCTATCAGCAACACACCGTACAGTCCGGTCTCTTCGTCTGATATGTCGCATATCATGTCTAGGGGTGGTAAACGTCAGACCCCAGTAACGTGATAAGTCATGCCGATGCCTGGCTTATAACGGTTCGAGAAATTACTGATAACCCTTATCAGTGAATCTCAGCAGCAGCCCTGTCCAGGGACTTCCAGTTATAGCCAATCGAGCATAGCGCAACATCAACCCCCAATACCAAAAGAGACGAAACCCCTCCTATCGCTCATTGCCTCCATGTGACTCGGGACTGTACCCAAAATCCACCTGTTTGCACGACTCCTTTGAGACGTGGTAGGGAGGAAATCAAAGCACAGTGGGAGCCACACAAGACTATATGACGATCTTGGATCTACAGAATAACCTGTACCAGTGTCACCAGAGGACTGCTATCTGCCGATAGGTATACTACCAATTAGGAGTCGTCGGCGAATCCTGTTCGGTGTACCCATTCTTTAATGAGAACTTGTGTACAATATTTGATGTCACACACCAATGGTTATGGGATCAACCATCGCCCTCTAAGGGATAAGAAACGCATACTAGTCTACTCTTGTAATATTGATGCCCTGTGTCTCGATATCCCCTCGACTAGGAACTGATAAAAGGATTTACTTTTGGACCACCTTGGCCCCACAAGTATGATCTCATCATAATCCTTGTAGTCAAGTACATATCCTAAGGGCTTTACCAACATGCAAGAGACAGATCGGAAGAATACCATTCTACATGTTAAAATAAAGGTAACCTAATAGAATACTATCACGTCGAGCAAGAAAGTCCTTTATATATATGTCCAAGCATCCACTATATCAACAATAATGGCCTCTAGGGCATACATATTCCTAACAATCTCCCACTTGCACTAATGCCAGTTGTTATAGTATCTCATACCCAACGTCCCAAAAGTCTCTCGAATAGCATCTGGGGGAAGACCGCGGTGAGTGGATCCGCTGTGTTAACTCTCCTGACCTCGATCTCCCGGAAATCATCTCCCTGATCCGGTGATACTGTCTAAGAATATGTCTGGATCGCTGACAGGACCGGTGTTCCTAAGACAAAGCCACAGCTCCATTGTCATCAAAATACATAGGTATTGGATGATCAATGGTAGGAACCTAGTTCATCTCCTGAACTAATTCATCCAGACATCCTCTTTGGCAGCATCATTGGTAGCGATGTAATTAGCATCTATCAATGAGTCTGCTACGGCATATAGCTTGGAACCCTTCCAACATACCGTCCTTCCACTGTGGGTGAAGACAATACCCAAGACTGACTTTGAGTCTTCCTTATCACTCTGGAAGCTCGAATCGGTAAAAGAATCCATCTGGAGTTCACCGTTACCATACAACAAGAACATCTTCTTTATTCCTTCTCAAGTATTTAAGAATGTTCTTCAGCTGTCCAGTGGTTTTCCCAAAGATCTTTTCGACACTTATTCACTAAACCTAGTGAGTAAGCTACATCTGGTCTAGTACATAACATCGCATACATGATTGACCCATCTGCCAAAGCATAGGGTATCCCTTGTATCCGAGCTCTCTCCAAATCAATCTCGAGAGACATCTCTTTGGAGAGAGTGATTCCTGAACAAACGGGTACATTACCACGCATAGAATCATCCATACTAAACCCCTTTAGTATGGTGTTTATGTACCTGGATTGGGACAATCCCAAATCCATTTAGATCTATCTCTATAGATCTATATCCCCAGGAAGTAGCAGGCATCTGTTAGATCTTTCATGGAGAACTTGTGTAATAAGAGGAGCTTGACCGAGTGTAGCATAGGAACATCCTTTCCTATCAAGAGTATGTCATCCGCGTACATTACGAGGAAGACAACCATACTCTCTACTACCTTCTTATTTATACATGGTTCATCTACCTTTTTGATGAAGTCAATCTCTTTGACGGCTTCATCAAAGCAGATGTTCTATCTCCGCGAGCCTGCTTTAACCCGTAGATGGATTTAAATAGATTTCACATGCTTCCGCTGCTCCTACTGTCTATGAAACCCTCTGGCAGTGTCATATACGCTATTTTCTAAATCACCATTTAGAAAACCGGTTTTGACGTGTATTCTGCCAGATTTCGTAGTCATGGTATGCAACAATGGAAAGTAGGATCCTGATGAACTTAAGCATAGCTTTGAAAGTCTCAACTTTTCCATCTACAGCAAATTATATTTCTCAAAGATCCTCTTACTCCCGATAGGTTTTACTCCTTCAGGAGCAACATCCAAAGTCAATACTTTTTTGGTGTACATGGATTCCATCTCAGATCGCATAGCATCCAGCCATTTCAAATAGTCTCCGCTTGTGATGGCCTGCTCGAAACTAGTTGGGTCATCATCTCCATGATGCAATCCTCGCTCCCACTGTCTATGAGAAAACCGTAATATCTCTCAGGTGGATGAGGAACCCAACTAGATCAGCGGAGTGGCTGCGGTTCGTCGGGGATTATAGAATCCTTCGGCTACACCAAATCGTCAGTTATAGTTTGTGTTGCTGGAACTTCTTCCAGTTCTAACTCATTGCCACTAATTTCTTCAACAAGAAATTCCGTTTCTAAAAAGGTGGCATGTCGAGGAATAAAACATCTTTTGTTTCTCGGTGTCGTAGAAGATACACCCTCACGAACGGTTAGGATATCCTACAAACTTGCACGGAACTGATCTTGCATCGAGCTTGTCCGGATTTTTCTTTTTAACATAGGCCGGACAACCCCATATCTTAACTCGTTAAAGAGATGGTCTTTTTCCATTCCATATTTCATATGGAGTGGTAGGCAACAGATTTGATCGGAACTCTATTCAATAGGTATGCATCTTCTCAATTGCATTTCCCTGAAAGGAAATAGGTAACTCAGCAGTACTCGTCATAGAGCGCACCATATCTAATAGGGTACGATTCCTCCATCCCGATATACCGTTGTGTTGTGGTATATACGGAGGAGTAAACTGAGAGAGAATCCCATTCTCTTTTAGATAGTCTCGGAATTCCCCGCTCAAGTATTCTGCTCCCCGATCAGATCGTAGGATTTTAATACTTTTGCTCGTCTGGTTTTCAACTTCGTACTTATATTCCTTGAATTTCTCAAAAGCTTCAGATTTGTGTTTCAATAACAACACATGTCCGAACCTTGAGAGATCATCGGTGAATGTAATAAAGTACGAATAACCATTCCTAGCATGTGTAGACATAGGACCGCATACATCACTATGTATCAGTCCTAAGGGTTCAGTAGCTCTTTCTTCGTGTCCAGTAAACAGAGTTTTGGTCATCTTTCTTTTGAGACATGACTGGAAAGTTTCATACGATGAAAATTCGAACGGATTCAAATATCCATCTTTATGCAACTTAGCCAGTCTTGTCGCATTGATATGACCTAGTCTACAGTGCCATAAGAAAACTTCGTTCATTTTCTGAACTTTTCCTCTTGTTTGTGTTCAGTATGTTAAGAACTGTACTTTGATTAAGAACGTACATACCGTTACATAACGTACCAGATCCAATCAACACTTGATTCTGAAAAATGTTCATAACATTATCCTCTAATGTGAGATTATATCCTTCTTTAGTTAGCAAAGAAACCGATATAATGTTGCACATCATCGTTAGTACATAGTAACAGTCATTCAAAATCAATGTATTACCAGTTCGTAATACAAGGTGATAATCGCCAACTGCCTTGGCTGCAACAATTGCACCATTCCCTACTGTTAGGGATTTATCACCCTTTCCCAGTTCTTTACCTTTCTTTAGCCCATGTAACAAATTACATGTGTGGGATCTATTAGTTATGTATATGCCCTAGAGGCCATTGTTGTACATATGATGTATATCATAATGGATGCTTGGATATATATAGATAGGACTTTCTTGCTCGTTATGATAGTATGCTATTTGGTTTCACTTTATCTTAACATGTTGACTTATATTAGTTTATTGTCATACTCTCACATATTGATAAAGCCCTTAGGATCTGTACTCGACTACTGGGACTATGATTAGATCATACTAGTGGGGCCACGGTAGTCGTTGAGTACATCCTATAACTGTTCCTAGTCGAGGGTGTGTCGAGACAGGGCATCGATACACCAGAGTAGACTAGCGTATACGCATCTTGACCCATATGATGGGCGATGGAAGATCCCATATCCATCGGTGTTTGACATCAAGGATGGTGTACGGGTGCTCAGTGGAGACTGGGTACACTGGACGGACTCGCCGAGAACTCCCAGATGGTATTATACCTCACGTCAGATGGCAGTTCTCTGGTGACACTGGTACAAGGTAGTCTGTAGACCCGAGATCGTCATAGAGTCTTGTGTGATTCCCACTGTGCTTTGATTTCCACCTTACCACTTCCAAGAGGGCATGCAAACTGGTGGCTTTTGGGTGCAGTCCTGAATCACATGGAGGCAATGAGCGATAGGAGGGGATTTGTCTCACCCTGTATATGGAGTTGATGTTGTGCTGTGTTCGATTGGCCATAACCGGAAGTCCCTGGCCAGGGCTGATATATAGATTTACTGGTAAGTGTTACCTGTAGTTTCTCGACCCGTTATGAGCCTCACATCGACACGACTTATCGGTTACTGGGGTCTGACGTATACCACCCCTAGACAAGATATGCAACATATCAGACGAAGAGACCGGACTGTACGGGAGTGTTACTGTTTGGATTCACAAGAGAATGTACAGGCTTGCTTGTTGATCTTCTAATCGCTCAATACCTGGGTGGCTGTTACGTTTAGCTGACCGCTTGCAGCTTGTGGGTGTTTGATATGATCATCACCTGCTACCGGCGTATTGACGATTCTTTAGAGTCCTACACAGAGGTTTCTTGACTCAGGCAAAACGGAGTAGGGGCACATATGTGATATGTGCACGACCGAGGATAATGCGATATGAGATACCGTATTATATTCTTGCGATATTTAGATATGAGCCGGGTCATCGGATCAAGTGTTGATTCGATGAATCGGTACATGATATATTAGTCGGTTATATTCGATATAGCCGGATTGTCGGATCAAGTGTTGATTCGATAATTTAATGTATAATAATATATATGATATATTGCATTACATTATCTAATATTGGCTCGCTTTATTGATTCATTTTCTCACCGGATAATACATTGATATATATGCGATATATGTTAATTGTATTATTTTCTTTTGTTACAAAATATATTATATATGTGATATATAATATTGTAACATAATATGATTACTAATGTAACATGTTTAGTGGAGATTAAACAAGGTTAGGGTTTGAATTGGGTTAGTTCTTTCATGAACCTTCTAGAAGGTTTTCTTTTGTTTTGTGCTAACATATTATGGTTGATATTTTAAGTGAACCCAACCCAAACCCTAGCCCTAGTTAAATCTCTACATGGGTTAGCCTTGTCATAGTTGACCATGGTTACATTTGTAATCATATATCTTTTCATTATTCATCACAAAAGGATTATTGATTTAATATTCATCTTCTTCTTCCTTTGAGCTTTGAGAAAGCTTTCTAGGTTTTCTTTATGTGATGATTTTGTGTGAGAATTTGATATAAAAAGAAAGCATAAATACTACTCCATCATCCTCATCTAATCTAGCCAATTAGAATAGGGTGTTCACCTCATTAGAGAGAGAGCTTGAGTTATAGAAACTTCGAGGTAGATCATCGGAGAAAAGGTAGACTACAAGCTAGCATGGATCGTTCGAGTTGTGGAGCCTCTCTTGAGTCCGGGAGATCATGGATTGCAGCGAAGGGACTTCTACTCGGAGCTTATGAAGCGAAGGAGCGGACTACAAAGGTTGTAATCCCTCACTCTTAGTTGTAAAGATGTTTACTTGCATGTTAAACCCTAATAATCTAGCAACGATCCCGGCTTTGGGTTGTTCCGCACGTCTAAATTTTAAATCGGGCATGGTTGATGCCTTATAGACCCTTGTATGAGTGCCTAGGAACCCTACAGTGGTATCAGAGCCTAGCTAGAGCATTAGGCGACGTGTATACGAAGTTAAAACTCCGATCGAACCCCGAAACATCAAACATGACCCCGTCTCTGGAAATTTTGTAAAAGTGTGATTTTTTCTGCATTAAAAATACTTAAAAAATCAGCAGGGAATTATAAGAATTACTGTGGAAAACGAGCATGTAATTCGTATGGACCGCCGTGGAACCGCGGCAATACCCTGCTTGCGCCACGGATCTGCGGCCGTACAGTTGAATTGGGCTTTGGTTTTGGTACAGTAATATCCGTGGCTGTTCCTGCATATTTCTAGGTATTTTTAATCTGACTCAAGTGTTGAGTGTTCTGGGGTTTATTTTGAATTCGTTGATTCGATCGGAAAGTTTAATTTCGTTCTGTTTTCCGGATAATTTAGAAACTGTTAAAATGTTCGAACGGATATCATTAACTCATTTTTCCCGGCACGAAAAACTTTCAGGTGTTGAATTTTTCTTGAGTTTAAATCTTTCGGAAAAACGTGCAAGTAACACGGTGGACCCTCTAGAAGAACACAAACCTTAACTCGATTATGTGACCATCTGAACTGCCTCTAAACCTTAGGGTTTGGGGCAGTACGGCATGCCACATGTGAGGCGTTAGCTTGACCCTCCTACGGCTGGACCAATGGTACTGTGACATATTGTGGGATTGTTTGAACTCCGCTCAAGTGTTGAGCTATTTAGGAAATCTTGGGTATTTGATTATTCGATCGGAAAGTTTAATACTGTCTATTTTATCTGGAATGTGATACAATATGTGGAGTTCATACAGTTAGGCATGAAATGCGAAGTATGTGATATTTTGGATTTACGATGTCTAAAGAGATTGTGGATTCCAAATGTTGTAGTTTTACACTTTCTTTTCTGTTACCGTAAGTGTAGTATGTAGTTGTATTGCCGGTTTTCGTTACTATACATCAACGACGATCGGTGTATGCTTACTTACTTACGTTGATGATATGAGATATTATGTGTTGCTGTGATATGTTATATTGGATCGTCGTGTTCTGAATAGCCGGGGGTTTTATGTGAGATGAGGGTTTTTATTTTCATTCATGTAAAATTCATTTGTATATAGTATTCTTTTATTGGGGCACTTCCGGGATGAGGTTGATGTCACCAGTGTATATTATTTACTTTTCCGCATTAGGTAGACCTAAGGAGGGGTGCACAAGTAACTGGGTTCTAGGGTCCAGTGGGAGGCCATCTCGAGGAGTCGAGACCGGGTCTCCTAACCCTAGAATTGGCAGTGTTACTTGCCGCTCTCGTAGGGGTCTAGGGATGTGGATTTGACTATTCATCGCGACCATGAAATTCGTGTTTTATACAGGCTCGTATTAAAAACACGGACATCCTAGTATATCCGATATTTCATATATGTTCTTCTACTGCAATGTTCTGTGATGAGATTAATTACTGCCTGAGACGAATGCTTATACTATATATATATATTGATATATAAATATTACTGCTTTCGTTTCTTCTGTGATGCTTAGGAAGTATTAATTGATGGGATTTTTATTAATGAGATTAATAAAAGAAAAGAAACCTAAAAGATGTTGTATAATTAAAACTTTATAAAAAGGTAGCTACGGTCTTGCTTTGCACAGCGGTATATATGATATACCCTACACCTTATTCGATGGGGAAAGAGCCGAGATCCCTTCGTCGGGAGTGACCTCTTTAGCAAAACTGGCAGATGCTACAAACTCACGGTTTAGTTTTTGACAGCTTAAATAGTTCTTGTTTTGCACCGCGGTATATATGATATACCCTACACCTTATTCGATAGGGAAAGAGCCGAGATCCCTTCACCGGGAGTGACCATGTCAGGACTGAAAAGCCTCAAAAACACTCCTTTTCAAAATCACTTGATTCTACGACGATATCAAGTTCATTACGCTCATGGTTTTCTGAAAAACCTACGTAGCCCTCCGTCATTTCAGATAGATATTACTCAGTATTCGTGCTACGTTTGTTGGCCTGCGTCAAGACGTAGTATGCGGTAGCTAACTAGTACTTATCTGCAAACATGAGATGTGATTGGATTAGGGTAGTCGTACGACTTTGTTGGCCTGCGTCAAGGGTCGTGCGGGTAGGTTTAATTCAATAAAGAAATGTACGGGTTGAACTTGACTAGCAGACTGTGGCTTGTTGGCCTGCGTCAAGGTCATAGGACGCTAGGGGTAAAAGTATTATCGGGAATTTCAAGTGTTGAAATTTGCAATGAGATTGCATACCTACTATGAGATAGTTGGATCCCGATACCCACTGCAAGTAAGAGTTACTCCTGGGAGAATTTTATACAGGACAATTAGCCGATCAAGTAGGTGTCTAGAAAGGTGTTAACGGGGTTAAGCCTCTGGGAAGACGAGGTTTATTTTAATTAGGTCCGTGCGAAAGCACGGGGAACCTCCCTCAAGTACCAACACTGATCTGGCTGAAAGATTGACGAAATTATAGGGTGTGATTAATCCCGGCTAATCTTATCTTTTAGGGTTTGAAGGAAGATTTGATAAAAACAGTGGGAGACATCCTGATTAGATAAGATAATAACCAATCTAATCTTACAAGAGTACGCTAAAGTGTTTCTTTCTCTCTCTCTCCAGGTAGCGACCATGTCAGGACTTAATCAAGATAAAAATATGGATGTATTGACTGAACCCGCTTATTATACTAAGCAGGGGATCGTTGGTCCCGTTCTTTCTTATAAGAGTTATAAGACTGACCAGGAAACAAGAGAAAATCTGGATTCTCACGCCGCCCAAACGAAGAACAGGCATGCCGATGCATCTTCTTCGGGTGTGTTAGTTATTGAGAACTGTTTATCAGTTCACCCTACGTCCTGGGTATTAGATACCGGATCAGGATCTCACATATGTAAATTGTTACGTGGGCTACGTAAAGGTAGAGAACTGGGAAAGGGTGATCATTCCGTACAAGTAGGGAATAGTTCAAGTATTGCAGCCAAAGCAGTTGGCGAATATCACCTTGTATTACCAAGTAGTAATACATTGATTCTCAACGAGTGCTATTATATACCGAACATGATATGCAACATTATATCAGTTTCTTTATTAAGTAAAGAAGGATATAATTTTGTAGCACAGGATAATATTATGAACATATTCCTGGATCAAAAGTTGATTGGATCAGGCTCGTTACATAATGGCATATTCATTCTCAATCAAAATACAGTCCTTAATATACAAAACACACACAAGAGGAAGAGTTCAGAAATGAACGAATCCTTCTTGTGGAATTGTAGACTTGGTCATATCAATGCAACACGACTAGCTAAGTTACATAAAGATAGATATTTGAATCCGTTCGAATTATCATCTTATGATACTTTCCATTCATGTCTCAAAGGAAAAATGACTAAAACTCCGTTTAGTGGACACGGAGAAAGAGTTACGGAACACTTAGGACTGGTACATAGTGATGTATGCGGTCATATGTCTACACATGCCTGGAATGGTTCTTCTTACTTCATTACATTCACTGACGATCTCTCAAGATTCGGACATGTGTTCCTGATGAAACACAAGTCTGAAGCTTTTTAGAAATTCAGAGAATATAAGCACGAAGTAGAGAACCAAATGGGCAAAAGTATTAAGATCCTTCGATCTGATCGAGGAGGAGAATACTTAAGCAATGAGTTCGTAGATTATCTAAAAGAGAACGGGATTCTCTCTCAGCTTACTCCTCCTTATACACCACAGCACAACGGTGTATCGGAGTGGAGGAATCGCACCCTATTAGATATGGTACGCTCTATGATGAGTACAGCTGAGTTACCTATTTCCTTCTGGGGATATGCACTAGAGACAGCTGCAGACCTATTGAATATGGTTCCCACCAAATCTGTGCCAACCACTCCATATGAGATATGGAAACGAAAGAGACCATATCTTAATTATGTTAGGATATGGGATTGTCCGGCATATGTAAAAACACAAAATCCGGACAAGCTCGGGGCAAGGTCTATTCTCTGTAAGTTTATTGGATATCCCAAACATGTGCGAGGGTATATCTTCTACCACACCGAGGAACAAAAGATGTTTGTTTCTCGGCACGCCATCTTTTTAGAAAAGGAATTTCTTGCAAAAGAGATTAGTGGCTCTAAGGTAGAACTGGAAGAAGTTCCAGCAGAACAAACTACGACAGATGATTTGATGGAACCAGAGAACTTAGTAGTACCCGATGAACCCCAGCCTCTCCGCCGATCTAGCAGGGTTTCTCATCAACCTGAGAGATACTACGGTTTTCTCATTGATGGTAGGAGCGATGATTGCATCATGGAAGATCATGACCCGACTAGTTTCGAGCAGGCCATCACGAGTGGTGACTCTGTGAAATGGCTGGATGCAATGCGATCTGAGATGGAATCCATGTACACCAACAAAGTATGGACTTTGGAAGTTGCTCCTGAAGGGGTAAAACTCATTGGGAGCAAATGGATCTTTAAAAAGAAAATTGGTGTAGTTGAGACTTTCAAAGTTAGACTTGTTGCAAAGGGTTTTCGTCAACGACTAGGTGTGGATTATGACGAAACCTTTTCTCCAGTGGCTATGCTTAAGTCCATCCGGATCTTACTTGCCATTGCTGTATACCATGACTATGAAATCTGGCAGATGGATGTTAAGACCACCTTTCTAAATGGTGATTTAGAAGAGAGCGTGTACATGACTCAGCCAGAGGGCTTCATAGATAGTGGGAGCAGCGGAAAAGTGTGCAAGCTGCTTAAATCCATTTATGGGTTAAAGCAAGCATCGCAGAGTTGGAACATCTGCTTTGATGTTGTAGTTAAAGAGTTTGACTTCATCAAAAACATAGATGAACCTTGTATCTATAAGAAGGTTGCAGAGAGTAAGGTTGTCTTCCTCGTATTGTACATCGATGACATACTCTTGATAGGAAATGATGTTCCTATACTGCAATCAGTCAAGCTCTTCTTATCACAAAGATTCTCAATGAAAGATCTAGGTGATGCCTCCTGCATACTGGGAATTATGATCTATAGAGATAGATCTAAACGGATATTGGGATTGTCCTAATCCAGGTACATTGACACCATACTAAAGAGGTTTAGTATGGAAGAATCTAAGCGTGGGAACCTACCCACGATCTCTGGACTCACTCTCTCCAAAGAGATGTCGCCTAAGACTGATTTGGAAAGAGATCGCATGCAAGGGACACCCTACGCTTCGGCAGTAGGCTCTACCATGTATGCGATGCTATGTACCAGACCCGATGTAGCATACTCACTAAGTGTAGTCAGTAGGTATCAAGCAGATCCTGGAGAGAGTCACTGGATAGCTGTGAAGAACATTCTTAAGTACTTGAGAAGGACTAAAGAGATGTTATTGGTATATGGTAACGGGGAACTCCAGGTGGAGTCCTTTACCGATTCGAGTTTCCAAAGTGATAAGGACGACTCTAAGTCACACTCGGGATTTGTCTTTACCCTCAATGGAGGGGCGGTGTGTTGGAAGAGTTCCAAACAGGATACCGTTGCAGACTCGACGATGGAGGCTGAATACATCGCTGCCAACGATGCTGCCAAAGAGGCTATATAAATAAAGAAGTTCATTACTGAACTTGGTGTGGTTCCGTCCATTGAGCATCCAATACCTTTGTATTGCGATAACAATGGAGCTGTGGCTTTGGCCAAGGAACCCAGGTCCCATGAGAAGTCTAGACATATTCTGAGGCGGTATCACCTGATCAGGGAGATAGTTGATCGCCGGGAGATCGAGGTCAGGAGAGTTGATACGAAGGACAACACTGCGGATCTACTCACGAAGGCCATTCCCCAGATACAGTTTGAGAGATTATTCGGGATGTTAGGTATGAGATACTACAGCAGCTGGCCTTAGTGCAAGTGGGAGATTGTTAGTTATGTATATGCCCTAGAGGCCATTGTTGTACATATGATGTATATTATAATGGATGCTTGGATATATATAGAGAGGACTTTCTTGCTCGTCATGATACTATGCTATTTGGTTTCACTTTATCTTACCATGTTGACTTATATTAGTTTACTGTCTTACTCTCACATGTTGATAAAGCCCTTAGGATTTGTACTCGACTACTGGGACTATAATGAGATCATACTAGTGGGGCCACGGTAGTCGATGAGTACATCCTATAACTGTTTCTAGTCGAGGGTGTGTCGAGACAGGGCATCGATACACCAGAGTAGACTGGCGTATACGCATCTTGACCCATATGATGGGCGATGGAAGATCCCATATCCATTGATGTTTGACATCAAGGATGGTGTACGGGTGCTCAGTGGAGACCGGGTACACTGGACGGACTCGCCGAGAACTCCCATATGGTATTATACCTCACGTCAGATGGCAGTTCTCCAGTGACACTGGTACAGGGTAGTCTGTAGACCCGAGATCGTCATAAAGTCTTGTGTGATACCCACTGTGCTTTGATTTCCACCTTACCACGTCCAAGAAGGCGTGCAAAACGGTGGCTTTTGGGTGCAGTCCCGAATCATATGGAGGCAATGAGCGATAGGAGGGGATTCGTCTCTCCCGGTATAGGGAGTTGATGTTGTGCTGTGTTCGGTTGGCCATAACCGGAAGTCCCTGGCCAGGGCTGATATAGAGATTTACTGGTAAGTGTTACCAGTAGTTTCTTGACCCGTTATGAGCCTCACATCGACACGACTTATCGGTTACTGGGGTCTGACGTATACCACCCCTGACTAGATATGCAACATATCAGACGCAGAGACCGGACTGTACGGGAGTGTTACTGTTTGGATACACAGGAGAATGTACAGGCTTGCTTGTTGATCTTCTGATCGCTCAATACCTGGGTGGCTGTTATGTTTAGCAGACCGCTTGTAGCTTGTGGGTGTTTGATATGATCATCACCTGCTACCGGCGTATTGACGATTCTTTAGAGTCTTACACAGAGGCTTCTTGACTCAGGAAAAATGGAGTAGAGTCACATATGTGATATGTGCACGACCGAGGATAATGCGATGTGAGATACCATATTATATTCTCGCGATATTTAGATATGAGCCGGGTCATCGGATCAAGTGTTGATTCGATGAATCGGTACATGATATATTAGTCGGTTATATTCGATATAGACGGATTGTCGGATCAAATGTTGATTCGATAATTTAATGTATAATAATATATATGATATATTGCATTACATTATCTAATATTGGCTCGCTTTATTGATTCATTTTCTCACCCGATAATACATTAATATATATGCGATATATGTTAATTGTATTATTTTCTTTCGTTACAAAATATATTATATATGTGATATATAATATTGTAACATAATATGATTACTAATGCAACATGTTTAGTGGAGATTAAACAAGGTTAGGGTTTGAATTGGGTTAGTTCTTTCATGAACCTTCTAGAAGGTTTTCATTTGTTTTGTGCTAAGATATTATGGTTGATATTTTAAGTGACTCATTCTTTATCCCAACCCAAACCCTAGCCCTAGTTAAATATCTACATGGGTTAGCCTTGTCATAGTTGACCTTAGTTACATTTGTAATCATATATCTTTTCATTATTCATCACAAAAGGATTATTGATTTAATATTCATCTTCTTCTTCCTTTGGGCTTTGAGAAAGCTTTCTAGGTTTTCTTTATGTGATGATTTTGTGTGAGAATTTGATATAAAAAGAAAGCATAAATACTACTCTATCATCCTCATCTAATCTAGCCAATTAGATTAGGGTGTTCACCTCATTAGAGAGAGAGAGCTTGAGTTATAGAAACTTCGAGGTAGAACATCGGAGAAATGGTAGACTACAAGCTAGCATGGATCGTTCGAGTTGTGGAGCCTCTCTTGAGTCCGGGAGATCATGGATCGCGGCGAAGGGACTTCTACTTGGAGCTTATGAAGTGAAGGAGCGGACTACAAATGTTGTAATCCCTCACTCTTAGTTGTAAAGATGATTACTTGCATGTTAAACCCTAATAATCTAGCAAAGATCCCGGTTTTGGGTTGTTCGGCACGTCTAAATTTTAAATCGAGTATGGTTGATGTCTTATAGACCCTTGTATGAGTGCCTAGGAACCCAACAGGATCCTGATCCGGTATCCAATACCCATGACGTAGAGGTAATTGAGAAACAGTACTTGGTTACGAACACACCCAAAGACTATGCATCAACATGCTTATTCTTCGGTTGGGTGGCATAGGAATTCGAATATTCCCTTATTCCTTGCTCAGACTTATGACAATTATAAGGTAGAGCAGAACCAAGCCCAGTATAATAAGTAGGTTCGGTCAAAACATCCATATTATTATCTTGATTAAGGCGCGTCATTGGTTGCAACCAGGAGAGAGAGAAGGATAATCACTTTGCGCGCTCTTTGCAAGATTAGATTGGTTTTTTTATCCAATCAGGATGACTCCCACTGTTTTTATCAAATCTTCCTTCAAACCATAAAAGGTAAGATTATCCGGGATTAATTACATCCTACAGGTTCGCCAATCGTTCGCCCAGGCAGGTATCAGTACTCCGAAGGAGGTTCCCCGTGATTTCGCACAGACCTAATTAAAATAAACCTTATTTCCCTATAGGCATAACCCCGTTGACACCTTTCTAAACACCTACTGGATTAGCTAATTGTAAAGTGCAAAATTCTCCCAGGTGTAACTTTTACTCGCAGTGGGTATCGGGATCCAACTATCATATAGAAGCTATGCAATCTCATTGCAAATTTCAACACTTGAAATTCCCGATAATGTTTTTACCCTAGTGTCCCATGACCTTAACGCAGGCCAAACAACCCATAGGGCGCTAGTCAAGTTTAACCCGTTCATTTCTTGATTGAATTAAAACCACCCGTACGACCCTTGACGCAGGCCAAACAACGCCGTATGACTACCCTAATACAATCGCATCACATGCTGTAGAAAAGCACTAATTCAGTTACCGTACACTACGCCTTGACGCATGACAAACAACTGTAGCACGAATACTAAAATAGTGTTTATCTGAAATGACGGAGGTCTACGCAGGTTTTTAATCAAACCATGAGCGTAATGAACTTGAAATCGTTGTAAAATCTAGTGATTTTGAAAAAGAGTGTTTTTTAGGCTTTTGCTAGTTTCATTAAAGAGCTCACTCTCGGTGAAGGGATGTCAGCTCTTTCCTCATCGAATGAGATGCTGGATATTCATGAATACCACTATGCAAAGCAGAAACTAGAGAAGCTGTCAAAACAAAACCGAATGGGTTATAGAATGTGCTAATTCTAAAGAGGTCACTCCCGGTGAAAAGATCTCGGCTCTTTCCTCATCGAATGAGGTGCTGGATATTCATCAAGGAATACCACTATGCAAAGCAAAATCTAGAGCTACCCTTTTTGAAAATTTGATTCTACAATATCTTGTGGTTTCTTTCTTTTCATTAATCTCATTAATAAAGTCCCATCAATTAATGTTTCCTAAACATCACAGAAAAATAAAACGAAAATAGAACGTACGCTTATGCCATCCGCATTCGCCACGGAGCCCCATCATGTACCGTTAGGTTACATAACTACCGGAAAAGCGGGGCTGGACTAGCGCGGGTGCAAAACATAAGCAACGTTTATTATATATCATATATATAATAGTACATTCGTCTCACGCAGTTATATGATCAACATCATAGAACTAAGCAGCAGAAGCAATATATGAAATATTGGATATACTAGGATGTCCGTGTATTAAATTTAGCTAGTAAGGTAAAACACGGATTCCACGGTCGTGATGAATAGCCTGTTGGGGATTGTGCCCTCAGAGTCAATTATTAGGTCACAGGTACGTGATTGTAATGATTGAGGGAGGACCTATCCCGGTAGGACAGTCTTACTCGAGATGATAGTATGCTATCTGGTTTACCTTTATCATCGTGTACTGCTTGAGGTGACCTGACACGTCGCTATTACACGTTGATAGAGCCCCTAGGATTCTTGCTTGACCACCAGCAGTATGAGGGCGATCATATAAGTGGGAGCTGGGGGTCTATAAGCTTATCCTTAAAAGGTCCCTAGTCGTGGGAGTTTCGAGACTGGGCATCGATACTCCATTAGTAGACTAGTGTATACAGTCGAGACCCCGACGAGGGGCGGTGGCCGGTCTCACAAGCCACTGGTGTCAGTTGGATCACCTAAGATGTATACAGGTGCTCATTGGGTTATGAGTACACCGGACAGGACTCGCAGGGAACCTGCTAGTTGGTCATATACCAGACGTCAGATGGCAGTTCCCTGGTGACATGTGTGCAGGTTAGTTCATCGACCTGGGGATCGTCATTTGTCTCGTGTGAGTTCCCACTGTACTTTGATTACTACCCTACCACGGCTCAAAGGAGTCGTGCAAACAGGTTTTAGTTGGGTACAGTCCCGAGCCACATGGAGGCAGTGAGCGTATCTTCAGGGGTTCGTCTCTCCCGGTATTGGGGGTGAGGTCGTGCTGTGTCTAGGAGAGCCATTACACAAAGTCCTTGGCCAAGGCAAGGAGATTTACTGGTAGGTATTCCAGTAGTATCTCAGGGTGTTCTGGGCTACACTCCGACACGACTTGTACCGCTTTTGGGGGTCTGACTTTTACCAACCCCCTAGGCCCGCCATGCGATGCTCATAGACGAACGGACCGGACTGCACGGATATTGTCACTGACAGGCTCAGTAGGGTGTCAGGCTGAGTTCGCTCACAGACGTCCCTTTTAGTCAGTACCTGGTAGCCCGTTACGTATTGGCTTATACCTCTGACGTGCTAGTGGTTAAATCCACAACCAAGGTGTTGACGAGTCTTTAGAGTCCCCCACATTCAGTTACTCAGCTTTCGGGCGAAAGGTTGTAGAGGCCGTATGGAGATATGGCAGGGTCCGATCAGATACGTGCGGTATTGCACGGATCAGGATCGGACGGTTTTGTACTAGTGGCCGTATAGTTATATGGCAGCGTTCGATCAGATACGTGCGGTATTGCACGGATCAGGATCGGACGGATATTACTAGCCGGCTTTGGTTTAAGCCGGATCCTAGTATAGTACAGTGTAGATTTTGTCTCATTGCATTTGTATTTCGGTCGAAATACAGATGCGGGTGTGTATGCACAGTATCGGGGTTTTCCTGTAATTTATTACGGGACCAGTTTTTGGAGTTGCCAGTTTGCTTTCCGTTTCGGCCAATTTCCTTTGTTCCGTTCATTGGCCGAAGATTGGTGGAGGAGGGTTTATTTGCATTGTTGCAAATAAGCATTTATGGAGGGGGTCTTTGTATATTATCATGTCATGATACTTGTCCCATCATTTGACTTCATATCTTCATGATGGCTTGACTTTATGTAACCATCATGGTTGTTGATGATGGTGGTGTTGGAGTGAGGGTTTTCTTGTGATCATTGGTTTTTCTTTCATCATCTCTTGCTTGCATCATTGCTATCCAACCACCCTCTTGACCTTGTTTTTCTCTCTCCAATCAATCTTGAGAAAGGGGGGGGCCGGCCAATTTCCAAAAGGAGGAATGGGATTGATTTTCATTTTGATGTGTGGAGAAAAATATGATACATTCCTTCTTGAGTATGCTCCATTTTTCTCACCTCTCTCCAAGCTCTCTTTTCCTTCACCAATGGCAATTCCACAAACCCCAAAAATGAGACTTGCTCACTACATATTCTACAACGAACCTTGGGCACGTCGAGTAGCCGGCTTCGTGCCCGAGTTGCCTCGGCATTGAGGTGGGAGCCCGTAAACGATGTAGGCAACGTGGTGCACTTCCGGCGACGAGGATGAGACGGACGGAGATCCCGCGAGGAGATCGGATTGGAGATGAAGACCGGAGGACTTGGATCGTCGGTATATCTCTAACCCATTCTTGTAGTTAGCCTAGACTTGTTAATGGTAACGATCCCGGGTGTTTAGTGCGCGGTGGTGCCGGTTTGCTAAGTCCGCAAAAATTTAAGTTATTCACCGCTTCCGCATTCCGGCGTCGGATCGACGGCCGGGGCGCCGCCGTGCACTTACAGTGGTATCAGAGCCTCGCCATTAACTTCGTCTAGCTTTCGTTTGATGTGTTTTGCTTTTCCGATCGACCAAAATTCCAAAATCTATGTTTTTGTGCACATCAGTTTTCTGTTAAGATTTTTTGGTGTCCAAAAATTTTTCAGGTGGTCTCAGAATGATGTGCAGGAAATTCTAAGCATACTGGAAAAATTCGACACTGTGATCTCTCCTCATGAGCGCGGAACCGCGGCCTCACCTCTATATTGGGCCGCGGATCCGCCGCAGTGTGGAGAGGTCAGTGGGCCATCTTTTTCCAGTGGGCTTCAGGGTAGTAATTAGGGGTTTTGGAATATTAAAATTGGGCCAATTATTTCTGTGAGTGCTACAGTATTGCTTGGGGGCCCACTTGTTAATTTTTGGTCAATCGGAAAATTTTAAACACATTTTTCACAGTATTTACATTATATCTGCGACCGTGAATGTCACTCGATCGGTAAATCCGGTCTAACTGCTATAGCCCGGTTAGACGGATTTGCGAACGTGACTTTCACGTTGATGTTCTATGTATTTGCTGTGTTGTTGCGGATCGGTCGTGGGGGATAGCCTGGATACAATGCTAGTACAGTTGTGGTTGTATTATGTACATTTGATATTGCGGGGCGAGCGTCCGACATGTGGACTGCCGTCACTGCCTGTTTGTATTATTATTTTAGGGCACGACCTGGTTGCGGTCGATGTACCCGTTGTATGTATATTTTACTTTCTGTACTAGGATTGCCCCGCGGAGGGGTGCACGGATAGCCGGGTTCTGGAGGGCAACAAGCCCGCATCTCATGGCATTGAGACGGAGGGGGCTTCACTCTAGGATTGGCGGGCTATCCGCCGCACTCGTAGGGGGTACAGGTTGACCCAGGAAGGGTGCCCAAGTTACCGGATTCCGTGAAGTGCTGGGTGGTCCATTCACGGCGCTGAAGGGGGCTGCCTCGCTTCAGGTTTTGGCGGGTAACTTGCCGCGCCCGTAGGGGTCTAGGATTTCATTGCACAGGCTATCCACACGACCAGGGGAACGTCGGGTTTCAGCGGCTCTGTGAAACCCGGGGATCCCAGATATCTGTATTGTTTCTGTGATGCTGTACATTTCTGTGATGTTGCATTTTATTCACGCCTTGAGCGAATATAATATATTGGTATATATATTAGTAGATGTTGTATATGTTTTGCATCCGCGCTAGTCCAGTCCCCGCTCTGTCGTTAGTTAGCTAACCTAACGGGTAATGACGGGACCCAGTGGCGAATGCGGATGGCATATACGTACATCAGTATATTTTCGTTCTTTTTGGTGTGATCAATTGATGGGACTGCATTAATTCGGATCAATGCAAGTTTAAAAACAAACCTAATCTGATGTTGTTGGAACACTTTTCAAAAAGCTGTTATTGCAAGGACGTTTACTTTTGTTTTGCATCGTGGTATTCATTGGAATATCCTGCTCCTCAGTCGACGAGGCAAGGGCCGAGATCCCTTCACCGGGAGTGACCCCTTGGACAGAAATTTGCGTCAGGGCATTGACTTCACTATAGCCGATTACTTTTGCTTTGCACCGTGGTATTCAGTTGGAATATCCTGCACCCCATTCTACGGGGAAAGAGCCGAGATCCCTTCACCGGGAGTGACCTCTTTAGCAACGGTTTTCGTCACTATATTTTCAAAAAGCTATCCGTTCCTTCAACGATATCAAGTTCATTACGTTAAAGGTTTTCGCCAGAAACCATTCGTAGCCCTCCATCATTTCAGTTAAATATTCGGTAGTATTCAAGCTATGTATTTTGACCTCACGCCAAGGCATAGTGTTTGGTAGCTGCCGGGTATTTATCTGTTGCATAGATAGATGCGTTGGTTTGGGACAGTCGTACTACTATTTTGGCCTACGTCAAGGGTATGTACGGGTGGATTCAAATTAACCTGGATAATGATGGGCAGAACTTGACATGTGACTTATGATATTTTGACCTCACGCCAAGGTCATAAGAGCATGGGGCAGAAATCACATCGGGAGTTTTCAAAAGAACTGAAACTTGCCAGATATGCGCATACCTTCTGGAGTGTGATAGCGTGAGCGGATTCCGTCACGTTATCATGCAATGATAGTTGGATCCCGATTCCCACTGATGAGTTAGTTTACTCCTCGGGTGACCCCGACTAATTCTTCTTTCAGGTTTGGAGGAGAATTTGAGGTACAGTGGGAGGTTTCCAGATTAGATAAATTGGTAACCATTCTGATCTAGGTTAGAGTGCACGCTGAGTGTTTCTTTTCTCTCTCTCTCTTTGGCAGCGACCATTGACCCGACCCTAAGACTATGACTCAGTGACCAAGTTGACCGAACCTTCTTTAACACTGGCTTTTGGATTGTCAGAGTTGCGAACCTCATTGCCACTCCTACTTTTACCCTTTTCTCCAGGACACCCCGTATTACTACGAACGTCCACTTCCATTGGACAAAACCATCGTATGGTTAGATACGAACTCGAAGGAATTAATTCGAGGATGGTTTCCGGTTCTGGAGAAAACGGATAGGATTATTCAGTTGTCTTTTCCTTTTACCCTCTCTCAGGTTACGAGTACTCCTTGGTTTAGGGGTAGTACACCTATTACGCAAATTGGATTGTCTTCTTCCAAACCTTAGGCTGGTGCCGACCGGTAGGGAATGAAGAAAACCAATTAGCATAACGATGGTGTGCAGAAGGTATTAAGTTCAGACAAAGCAAGGGATTAGTAAGAGGGCAAAGTAAATTGCAACAGATATTCACGACCAAACCAGGTATTTCATTACCACTCCCAAATCACCTTTGTATTTCTCCAGGACACTCCGTATCACTACGAAGATCCACAGTTTATTTGGATACTCCATCGTATGGTTATATACGAACTCGAATGGAACTTGTTCCAGTTCGGGGATGGATTCTGGTTCAGGAGAAATAGGAATAAGGTTTATTCGGTTGTCTTTTATCTTCACCCTCTCTCATTGCGAGTGTTCCTAGGATTGGGACAGTACACCCATTATGCTTATTGGATAGTCTTCTTCCAAGCCATAGGCTGGTGCCGAACGGTAGGGAAGGAAGAAAACCATTTGGCCTAAAGGGGTGTGCAGAAGGTAAAGACTAAAGACATATGAAGGGATTTGGAGAGGTGGCAAAGAACTATACGGTTACAGTCGTGAATCTGGAAGAGGCATTACTAAGAATACCAGGATACCCCATCGAAACATTTCAATGTTTCAGTCTCACTATGTACTGTTAAAGGAAACTGATTTCCCGATTAGACACTTGCTCCAGGGTATGTATTTACCAGGTTTGATTCTCATATCTGTATGGTTTTACAGATGATCAGTGGGAGTAAGTTATTGGGAATTGGGTGATCATCCTCATTATATCGGGATTCGTTGTAATCGGTGATATTTGAGGAGATCACCTGGGTTGTTTGCCGGTCGGCAAATATATGGTTTTGAATATCCGCTGTTGTGCACCAATTTCAAATTGATATATCTGTACGTCTATTTTCATAGAGTGAGATATACCTTTTAATATTATGTCGATGACATTTACCTATATCAGTGGATGGTTAGGTAAGGAGCATCAAACAGCGGTGTAATTCTTCTTAACCATAAGTACAGTTTTCAACCTACGACACACAGTGAAAGAGTTATCAGACTCAAGGGACTTGTACAGAGTATTGTATGATGTCCAGGGTCCATCAGGACAGAGGGGTTGGTCCTCGTACTATATTCGGTTTACTTATGACTTCTCTAGTTTTTAGACAAGTGTTTCGTGGAAACACAGGGTCCGAATTTGGAGAAGTTATAGGTATTTGAATAGAGTAGAGAACCAGGTATAGCAAGTATCGGGATTCTTCAAAGAGAACGAAGATGTAGATACTTGTGTATGGTATTCAGTTGATAGTAATGATAAAGAGATCTTGCTTCTCTTTCAGGTTACTCATAATTGGAAGTATTCCTAAGTTGAGTAACGCTGATCGGCCTCCTTCCATTTAGTTGACATGCGCTGGGAACAGCTGCATGATTTGAATCTGGTTCAATTAAATCAGTGCCTCTGTTTCTATATTGGATATAGAACAGTTCATATCTTAACGATGTTAAGGTACGGGGAGTTGTCCGGTTTATGATTAAAACCAGACACTGGACAACTCAAGGCACGTTTCTGTAATGGCTGTTTGTGGGTTGACCCAGGCTATGACGAGGGTTGACTTTCTACCATCTGGATGAACAATAGCGATATTGTTCTAGACTCGCCAGAGTTTTATTAAAATGGACTTTTTCAGAAAATAGTAGTGGGAGTATGGTAGAACTGGAAGTGATTCCAGAACCACAAACGATTACTGAAGATTTGATAAGGAACCTAAAGATTCAATCTGGATTGACATTCCATTGGCCACTCCGCAGATAAGGTGGGTAACTTCAGGCACCCGAGAGGTACTCCGGTAGCCTCAAGGACGGTGACAGGGAAGTTCTTGTTTACCCACAATTGCCATTGCTGTTGTTCCAGGTTACGAGACCCGGCGGGAGGATGAGTATAGCGTCGTTCTAAACCAGTTTTAGAAGTGTACGTCTATATGACTCTGCCAGAGGGTTGTCGTAGTCAGTGGGAGCAGCGGAAGCATTGGTGGACAGGTTGCTTATGTCTATTTATAGACTAGAGCAGATGTAGCGGAGATAGATCATCTGTTTCTGACATGACAGTCATGGGTTTGACTTCATCAGAATAGGGGATGGATCTGTTGAGAAGGTAGTAGGGTGTGATATCCTGGTATTTGGATGATATACACAAAGTAGGAAAAGAAACTCCTACACTACGATCGGTTATACTTTGGTCGTCACACAGTTGTTTCTCCACAAAGGAAATGGATTTTATATCAGACATACTGGTTACTAGATCTATGGTTTTAGATCTAGATTTGGGTGGTTTCCCAATCAGGGTACTTGACAGCGTTCTAAGAGTATTTAGGATGGACGACTCCTGGCACGGTAGTGTACCTGCAGGTAATGGAGTCACCCTCTCCAAAGGTGTCTTACAGACTAAAGTGGAGAGGGATGTGCATGATTAGCAGATCACTTGCTCAGGCGATTGAGTCAATCATGAGATGTCAAGTACCACACCAGACATTGTTCTTGCACTAGATGCAATAAGTTGACATTAATCCAATCCTGGAGAAACAGTCGGAAGCAGTTTTAGAACATAAGTGGATGTTCTAGGGATATGATAACGACAGCCTCATTCAGGAGACAGTTATCATTCCAGGCTTCCAAGGTGACATGGACGACAAGGAGGTTGTCAGAGTTATAGTTTTTCCTTCTGATGAGGGGCAGTATTTTGGACAGGTGGTCCAAGGCAATACTGAGGGAGGCATGGCGCGCAGGATACTGATTAAGTTCAGTTGACGATACAGTCTAAGAAGTTTGGATTTGGAGCTCATTTATGAGCTATGTCCCATCAGACATCCAGACATATTCTGAGACAGGTATTGCTCTTTTCAGGAGATGGGTTTCTCCGCGAACATGAGATATAGAGAGACATGGATAGAAACAACAAAGCGGATCCACTCACTGAGGCTATTCCTCGAACGCAATAGTTCCGCAAACGAGCTTTGTGAGACTGACTAGTAGAGGAGTTGGGTGTTCGGTATCACACGGGCTGTGAGTATGCGACATCGCAATAATTAGCCTTGAGTGCAAGTGGGAGATTGTTGGAGATAGTGCCCTCAGAGTCAATTATTAGGTCACAGGTACGTGATTGTAATGATTGAGGGAGGACCTATCCCGGTAGGACAGTCTTACTCGAGATGATAGTATGCTATCTGGTTTACCTTTATCATCGTGTACTGCTTGAGGTGACCTGACACGTCGCTATTACACGTTGATAGAGCCCCTAGGATTCTTGCTTGACCACCAGCAGTATGAGGGCGATCATATAAGTGGGAGCTGGGGGTCTATAAGCTTATCCTTAAAAGGTCCCTAGTCATGGGAGTTTCGAGACTGGGCATCGATACTCCATTAGTAGACTAGTGTATACAGTCGAGACCCCGACGAGGGGCGGTGGCCGGTCTCACAAGCCACTGGTGTCAGTTGGATCACCTAAGATGTATACAGGTGCTCATTGGGTTATGAGTACACCGGACAGGACTCGCAGGGAACCTGCTAGTTGGTCATATACCAGACGTCAGATGGCAGTTCCCTGGTGACATGTGTGCAGGTTAGTTCATCGACCTGGGGATCGTCATTTGTCTCGTGTGAGTTCCCACTGTACTTTGATTACTACCCTACCACGGCTCAAAGGAGTCGTGCAAACAGGTTTTAGTTGGGTACAGTCCCGAGCCACATGGAGGCAGTGAGCGTATCTTCAGGGGTTCGTCTCTCCCGGTATTGGGGGTGAGGTCGTGATGTGTCTAGGAGAGCCATTACACAAAGTCCTTGGCCAAGGCAAGGAGATTTACTGGTAGGTATTCCAGTAGTATCTCAGGGTGTTCTGGGCTACACTCCGACACGACTTGTACCGCTTTTGGGGGTCTGACTTTTACCAACCCCCTAGGCCCGCCATGCGATGCTCATAGACGAACGGACCGGACTGCACGGATATTGTCACTGACAGGCTCAGTAGGGTGTCAGGCTGAGTTCGCTCACAGACGTCCCTTTTAGTCAGTACCTGGTAGCCCGTTACGTATTGGCTTATACCTCTGACGTGCTAGTGGTTAAATCCACAACCAAGGTGTTGACGAGTCTTTAGAGTCCCCCACATTCAGTTACTCAGCTTTCGGGCGAAAGGTTGTAGAGGCCGTATGGAGATATGGCAGGGTCCGATCAGATACGTGCGGTATTGCACGGATCAGGATCGGACGGTTTTGTACTAGTGGCCGTATAGTTATATGGCAGCGTTCGATCAGATACGTGCGGTATTGCACGGATCAGGATCGGACGGATATTACTAGCCGGCTTTGGTTTAAGCCGGATCCTAGTATAGTACAGTGTAGATTTTGTCTCATTGCATTTGTATTTCGGTCGAAATACAGATGCGGGTGTGTATGCACAGTATCGGGGTTTTCCTGTAATTTATTACGAGACCAGTTTTTGGAGTTGCCAGTTTGCTTTCCGTTTCGGCCAATTTCCTTTGTTCCGTTCATTGGCCGAAGATTGGTGGAGGAGGGTTTATTTGCATTGTTGCAAATAAGCATTTATGGAGGGGGTCTTTGTATATTATCATGTCATGATACTTGTCCCATCATTTGACTTCATATCTTCATGATGGCTTGACTTTATGTAACCATCATGGTTGTTGATGATGGTGGTGTTGGAGTGAGGGTTTTCTTGTGATCATTGGTTTTTCTTTCATCATCTCTTGCTTGCATCATTGCTATCCAACCACCCTCTTGACCTTGTTTTTCTCTCTCCAATCAATCTTGAGAAAGGGGGGGGGCCGGCCAATTTCCAAAAGGAGGAATGGGATTGATTTTCATTTTGATGTGTGGAGAAAAATATGATACATTCCTTCTTGAGTATGCTCCATTTTTCTCACCTCTCTCCAAGCTCTCTTTTCCTTCACCAATGGCAATTCCACAAACCCCAAAAATGAGACTTGCTCACTACATATTCTACAATGAACCTTGGGCACGTCGAGTAGCCGGCTTCGTGCCCGAGTTGCCTCGGCATTGAGGTGGGAGCCCGTAAACGATGTAGGCAACGTGGTGCACTTCCGGCGACGAGGATGAGACGGACGGAGATCCCGCGAGGAGATCGGATTGGAGATGAAGACCGGAGGACTTGGATCGTCGGTATATCTCTAACCCATTCTTGTAGTTAGCCTAGACTTGTTAATGGTAACGATCCCGGGTGTTTAGTGCGCGGTGGTGCCGGTTTGCTAAGTCCGCAAAAATTTAAGTTATTCACCGCTTCCGCATTCCGGCGTCGGATCGACGGCCGGGGCGCCGCCGTGCACTTACATAGCCAAACCCATATCCCTAGACCCCTACAAGAGCGGCAAGTAACCCTGCTAATTCTAGAGTTAGGATGCCCGGTCTCAACTCCTTGAGATGGTCTCCCACTGGACTCTAGAACCCGGTTATTTGTGCTCTCCGTCTTGGGACTATCCTAATGCGGAAAAGTAAATAATATACAACAGTGGTGACATCATCCTCAACCCGGAAGTGCCCCAATAAAAGAATATTACATACAGATTTTACATGAATGAAAATAAAAACCCTCATCTCACATAAAAACCCCCGGTTATTCTTTCATGGCGATCCAATAAATCATATCAACAGCAACACATGATATCATATATCATCAAAGTAAGCAAATATACGTATCTCTAAAACTCGTTGACATATAGCAACGAGATTAGGATACCCCACATATTACACTTACGGTCGCAGAAAAGAAAATAAAAAAGTACAATAATTAGAATCCGCAATATCCTTAGACATCATAAACCCGGAATATCTCATATTCCGGATTTCATGCCTAACTTATAAAACATGCAATTTAGTCTCAAATTGAAAACTTTTTTCAATTGGTTTTCAAATAATTCAATAAGATTACCGACTTAGTGATCACGTACAATACGCAATTGCGACGGAGTTTTGATCTGAATCAAAACTTCATGGCAATCGATCAATTGAGGTTAAACGGCTAGGTTTACAATATACTAACTAGTTTTCATAAAACTAATTAATCTAGATTCTAATAATTTTATAACACATCACAAAACTAGTAAAGTAAACCACGACATTAGAATTCCGCATGCAATAAGCAAACATGACCAATTTTTCCAAGACATGAAAAATCCAGTGAGCTAAAGTTCCAAAACCGACCGTTTTAAAACAATCCGGGAGTCGAAACGAACTCAAAACCCACCCGAATCTTTGCGAAGGAAAAAAGATCCCAAAATTAACTGTCGAATGGGGGGCCTTGGAGGGGTACCAACCCCCGGGGGCCACCCTGAAGTGTCCCCCTAGGGTAGGCAGACCCGAGAGCACCCAGTTGGAGTGCTCTCATGTCACCCACCCCCAAGGCTACCTTATGGTGGTCATGGGGTAGAGGTCCGGCCTCTGGTCCCCCGCGGGGTGTCCCCGGGGTGCGCACGATCCACCCGCGGCTTGTCGGTTCAAACCGTGATCCCCCAGAGTGTGCAAACAACTCAAAACATCATTTTGGAAACTGTTTTTATCAGCAGTTTTTGCGCGACAAAAACGGCGGATTTCTAACGTCGCTACAAGCTACCCTAATGTTCTAACTTAGCTCTGATACCATGAACGTCGACCTTAGCACCACCATGAGGTTCTAGGGGTATCAAGCATGCCAAATTTCAATTTTATTAGGTACTAAGTTAGTCTAACAAGATCTTTACTAGAATATTAGGGTTTGCCTTTGTGATGTAATGAACTAAAGAGATGAAAAGAGCATACAACCTTTGTAGTTCGAGTCCTTCTCTTCAATAGCTCCGGGTTGTGGTCTACGTGACTCCACTAGGCTCCTCATCAAGATGAAAAAGCTCCTTCATGATCTTCACGCCGAAGACGATCTACCCGAAGTCCACAAGCTCAAGCTAACCCTTCACTAATCTCATTAGTGAAGGCAACACTCCACATCAAATTGCTAATCTAATGTGTGATAGTGAAGTAGGAGTTTAATTTTCTCACTTGGGATTTTTCAAGTTTAATGATTCACATCACATGTGAGGGTTTGAACATGGAAGTGAGGTAAAAAAAATTGTAGAAAGCAAGAGAGAGCCAGAGCTCAATAAATGGCTATGTCATGAAGAATGAAAAATGATGAGTGTGAAAACCAAAATGTCTCTCTCTTTCCTCACTTATTCAAGCATGGAATAAAATTGCAATTCTAAATTGCAACCATGCTTGAATAGTGATTCAAGACTAATATACAAATAATAAAACCCATGCCTTGCCCATTCCACAAATATCTCCACAATTTACACCTCATTTTTCTATTTTCTCAAAATAGAAAAAACATGACATGCTTCATATATATATCAAATAAACATTAATATATATATATAAAGCAATTAGTGAGCTAATGATATTAGTTAAGATATAATTATATCACATATAATATATCACATTATTAAATCAACACTTGATCTAATAATCCGGTTATATCACATATAACCGACTAATATCATTAATCTGAATATCACATTATCAAACCAACATTTGTTTCGATAATCTGGTTATATCACATATAACCTGACCGACATCAGATAACTGCCAGATTATAATACGGTATCGCATACTCATATTTAATCAGGCCCACGCACATATCAACATATGTGCCCTACTTTTTTTCGCTCGAACCAGAAAACTTCTGTGTGGGACTCTAAAGACTCGTCAATACGCCAGCGGTAGGTGAAGATCATATCAATCACCTACAAGCCATCAGCGGTAGTAGCTGGACATAACGGCTACCCGCGTATTGAGCGATATGAAGATCAACAAGCAAGCTCGTCCATACTCTCCATGAAGCCTATCAGCAACACTACCGTACAGTACGGTCTCTTCGTCTGATATGTTGCATATCATGTCTAGGGGTGGTGAACGTCAGACCCCAGTAACGTGATAAGTCATGCCGATGTCTGGCTCATAACGGTTCGAGAAACTACTGATAACTCTTATCAGTAAATCTCAGCAGCAGCCCTGGCCAAGGACTTCCAGTTATAGCCAATCGAGCATAGCGCAATATTAACCCCCAATACCGGGAGAGACGAAACCCCTCCTATCGCTCATTGTCTCCATATGACTAGGGACTGTACCCAAAATCCATCTGTTTGCATGACTCCTTTGAGCTGTGGGAGCGAGGAAATCAAAGCACAGTAGGAGCCACACAAGAATCTATGACGATCTCGGATCTACAGACTAACCTGTATTAGTGCCACCAGAGGACTGCTATCTGACGATAGGTATACTACCAACTAGGAGTTCTCGACGAGTCATGTTCGGTGTATCCATTCTCTAATGAGCGCCTGTGTACAATCTTTGATGTCACACACCAATGGTTATGGGATCAACCATCGCCCTCTAAGGGACAAGAAACGTACACACTAGTCTACTCTGGTAATATCGATGCCCTGTATCTCGATATCCCCTCGACTAGGAACTGATTAAAGGATGTTCTTTTAGACCACCCTGGCCCCACTAGTGTGATCTCATCATAATCCTGGTAGTCAAGTACATATACTAAGGGCTTTACCAATATGCAAAAGACAGACCGGAAGAATACCAGTCTACATGTTAAGATAAAAGTAACCTAATAGCATACTGTCATGTTGAGCAAGAAAGTCCTCTATATATATGTCCAAGCATCCACTATATCAACAATAATAGCCTCTAGGGCATACATATTCCTAACAGTGCCCTCAAGGCAATTATTGTGATCGCAAGTAGGCGTTTATGATAATTGAGGGAGAACCTATACATGTATAACAATCACACTCGAGATGATAGTATGCTAACTAGTTTGTCTTCATCATTGATGAAGCCCATAAGATTTTTGCTTGAAATCCAGTATTATGATGGCGATCATATATGTGAGAGCTGGGTTGTGCATAAGCACATTCTTAAATGTCCCTAATCATAGGAGTATCAAGACCGGATATCGATATTCTGGAGTAAACTAGTATATACGCTTCTAGACCCCTATGAGCGGCGGTGGTCGGTCTCACAACCCATTGGTGTTGTGTCACTGTGTAACATTTCAGAAAAATAAAATATTATTTTTGGGGATTTTTTTATAATTAAATAATATTATATTGATATAATTAAATACCGATAAATAGGGGGAAATTTGGAAAATTACAGAAATTACTGAAATGAGGGTGCATTATTGGATTTAAGAAAATTATGGAATTTTATGATTAATTATACACTAATTAGTGCTAATCGCGATTAAATATCGCTAATCGCGCATTAAGCTTGTTTTGTGCAAAACATGCACCATGTCACATTTACAAACACTTGTTACATTTTTCCTATCATGTGTTTTCCTTTTTCATATATGGTTTTGTTTTGATAAGAATAGAAAAGGAAAGGAAAGAAAATGAAAGAAAAGAAAATGAATAAAGAAAGAGAGGCATGAGGCATTGATTAGGCATGGGGGGCTTGACTTTGGCTCTCCCCCCCCCCCCCGCCTCACTTCCTTCCTTGCTCAGCAGCAGCCCTCTCCCTCCATCTTCTCTTCACCATCACAAACAACCCCAAAACAACACCAAAACATCATCTCCTCTTCACAAAATTTGTGCACAAGCTCACGACGAGCATCTTGGACCGAGAAAAATAGGATTTTGATGCTCTAGGGGATTCATGAGTGCCAAGTGAGGTAATTTCTGAACCATTAGCGTAATATTTGGTTTACCTTAGCTTCTATGCCTGTTTAGAAGTGATTAGGCAATGTTTATTGAGGTTTTGAAATTCCTAGTTAGGTTTGTGATGAAATCTTGAGTGGTGAATGGTAATTGAGGTGTAATTAGGGACTACAAACCCTGTTATGATGATATAGTAGACTGAACCTGAGACTTAAACCCCGGAATACGAACTTAGAAACCCGATATCGGAGAATTGTGGATTCTGTGAGGGTATATTGACATCTGCTATCACCCAGGGACTTTAAAATTTATTTACCGAACACAGAGAGTCATGTAGGCAACCTGGAGTGTACCTTAGAGACCCGAGCCCCTAAAACCCTGCTGAGGCCGCAAATAAAAGCTTTCTGGCCGCAAATTACGGCCAGATCAGGAGATTTGGGGGTGGTGTTTGGTCTGTAGCTCTATGTCCTTTAAACTAGACCCTTGACAGAAGCAAAATTGGCTAGTTTGGCCTAGGGTAAAATCTGGGACTAAATTCATGAGTTGCTGTTTTGATTTAGGGTTATATTTTTCGTATTTTGGATTCTGGATTTTTGTAATTGTGTTTTACCTCGATCACTTGACGTTTGTACGACGATATCGAGGGTTGTTTGGTGGTTTTGAAGGTGTAGTCCATAGGTTCTAACCTATAGACTTTTAGCGTGTCATTTTGGTTTTGAATTGGGTTTTAATGCGACACGATACATTATGATGTGTAGGTACCCCCACGAGGACATCGAGACGACAAGCAAGCGCGTGGCGACGTCGGCAAAGGCAAGTGAAGAGCAAGGTGAGTAGATTATATCTACGGGGGAAGTCGGGTGGATGGCGTATAGCACCCCCGCAGTTCGTAGTATAGTGTATGGTATATATATATTATATGGATATAATTATATGTTATTGTGAGGTTATGATTATATAGATAGATTTTGGGAGTCATAGATAATTTTAGTATCATTGGATGATTGTGTCGCTAGTTAATTTACTCAAGAGCCCTAGAATAAGGTTTACACCGACGCGCACACACATGCTTACTTTGTTTTTACTGGTGCGTATATGGGGATATGTATATATATATACATATATAGGTATGGGACTATGTATATATATATACGTATACCTACACATGGATGATGAGGATTGTATATGGTATATGAGTCGATGAGATTGGGTATGGTGCCATGCGATCGGTGATATGATGTGGTTCGTATTATGAGATACGACATGAGATTTTAGCGGGCCTTTAGACGTGTGTTTCATACACGTGTATATATATATATATATATATATGGTATCTGTTTGTACTAGACTTAGAACGGTACCCTAGTTCATAAGATGTGATGATAAGGATACCAGATAAATGATGAGATTGATGTGATAATTGACCCGTACCCAGATTGGGATGCCGCACGATGGATTTACCGTACAAGTTATATATTGATGATTGATCCACACTCTTGACTTGATGATATCATGTTATTTATTGTATCATATGTGATACTATTAAGGCAGGATCACCGACTATTATATTTATATGTATCGACTCAGATTTAAGTGGTTTCCTTACCATTTCGATTAGCCTGTAGTTTACGTATAGATGTTAGACAAGACTCAAGTCATACCTATTTCAAAACTAACGAATCATGAGTATTTTAAAGACAGGCCATGGGATTATATGGATATTTTCAAAAGACGCATCTTTTGTTAAAACACCGTAGCCCTTATTTTTCTAAACACCATGATTTGTGTTATTTCAAATGGCAAAACTGTATGGCATATATATGTTGATGTAGATTCTTCACTGTTGTGTTTATTATTCATTTTCCGCATATTCTTGCTATTCGCATCACATAGCATTTTTAAATGTGTTTATTGTTATATTAAACCCATGTTGTCAGGACACCAGCACCATTATCGATGATGCGTATGTTCCGCGTACACCTGCTTGCCAGCTCACACACTTCATCATCGATAATTGCCATGTCACTACACAGTAGGACTGTTGCATCAGGATATGACCCCTTGCATGACATACTTGCGTACATATATATTGTACACGCATACTTGCGTACATACATATTGTACACGCATACTTGCGTACATACATATTGTACACTCATACTTGCGTACATACATATTTTACACTTATACTTGCGTATATACATATTGTACACTTATATTTGCGTACTCACATATTGTACACCCATACTTGCATATATACGTATTTGCACATACATGATGATTCTGGCTTGAATTTGGAGATTTGGGAACCGCAAGATATATTTTAAAACTGGATTCATTTAAAAGAGTGGTTTTCCTTGATATGTGCATATTACTATTCAATGTGGCATGATATACGAATATGCTTACATTTCTTTTATATGTCGCATACATCATGCTTCATGATTATACGCATTGAGATATGTTGTTTTCATGAGATTTCTAGATTTGGGAACCGTGGTTATTTCAAAAGAGAGTATGTATTGTTTTAAAAACCCGGTAACCCTTGATATGATATTTCAGTACGTCCACCATGTGTTTTCTCGGTTCTGAGAGTGGCATGTGAAACCCGATTCGAGGAGTGATAGGCACCATTTGCGAGTACATGGTGGACCCAGTGAGGTATCCCGGGACAAGAAGACTCATATATGTTGGACGGTGAGCCTGGCAGGGGAGCACTACCTACCGGTGATAGTACTTAGACTCGACGGTTATCATGGGGATACCGACCGGAGTTATGTACGTATGGATACGTCGAAATGCGAGGGTCAAAGCTGGGCACTCGGGTTTTCGAGATAGTGTTTGATACATACCTATCAGGGCCAGTCGTGGTGACAGCACCTGATAGATGAGGATTTATGTGTCGATGCTAGACACGGGTTTTCATGATTTTGATGTGTTGCGAGGGACACCCGTTGATTTATATCCTCATACTTTCATGCAAATGCTTTTATGACATTTACATGCATGATGTTGTTGTGTCATTGGTTGACACGTGAACGAAATCCACATGCATACAGGCATTGATTACATAGTTGGATGATATCCACATACTTAGACTTCAAGATATAGTTGACACTGATTTCATGATTATTACATTGATCACACCTCGTGTTTATGATATGTTGCTACCTAAGGCACTGACACGAGCACTTGGTATTACACTTGGTATTGATGTTTACCCTTGCCACCTTTTCATGCTTCAGACTTTATCATATTGAGGATATATATATATATATATATATATATATATATTACTTATCGTTTGACCTAGGATTGAGGCATACATATGATTTCTCCTCTGTGATGTTTTCTACTCACGAGTTGGCAACTCACCCCCGTTGTGCCACAGTTCTTGCAGGTCTTGCCGTACAGGTTTCATTATGGCTTTCTGGCGCACTACTTCCTTTCTGGGTGATTGCTTTGTTAGGTGGGTTCACTTGCATCGGGACCACCATCGTACCATTTATTTATATTCAGTTATATCTAGTAAAACTCCATCAACCAGACATGTATATGTATTTGACTTAGAGACCAGTTGTATATTCTTTTAACCTTCGAGTCACGCATTGTATTATTATGATTTTTCATGTTGATTTGAGTTTCCTTTTTTGATCATCGCCCTTTGGCATTGTATATTATATTTCTTACGTAGTTGTGACCGTCAATTGACGAAGAGCTATCTCCCGCTTGGGGATGCCGTTTATCATTGTGCATATATTATTCATGTTGTACCCCGTTTGGGGCCTGTATTTACAAAGGACTCTGCCGAAATTTTCTGAAAAGACTTGATATTTTAAATGCAATACTTCGGCTTATGTTATTTAAAAACCACTTGTTTTAAAATATGTTTTCTACACTTCTTATTTAAAAATGGTTTAGATTTCTGGGCTTTTGGCTTACTTGAATTAGATGAAGTCCTATAGACTTCATATGATTCAAGGGCCAGTCACGTACTACTTCTGGTCGTGAAAAAGTTGGTATCAGAGCGCTAGGTTAACCTTGGTTCGAGTCTAAGTTTGACTATGCGGAGCCTAGAGCGTTTGTATATATTCAGAACTTAGGCTTGACCTTATGGAACTTAGACTTAGTCGAGGGGGTATTATACCCGAACTTTCTTCGCGTAGGTTGACCTTGGTTGATGGAGTAGGTGACTTAAGGAGAGTGGCGTACCGTGTGTATGTTCCGCGGCATAATTACGATACGCTACTCCACTTAAGAAGCCTTAGGATGTACATTTCTTTGCACATCATTATATTCATTCATGATCTATCCTCATCGATATCGCTTTATGGTTTTGCTGCCACGATTGCACGGGCAGAGAAAGTTACGGCTAGAGTTGCGTCAACACGAGCTCGTCACGGACGAGGACTGACCAGGGTGTGATTCTAGGGACACATGATTTCATAGAGGTGTCATTTTATTGTTTTTTCGCGCCATGAGCGTTTGATGGATCGTTTTTATGAGATTTCTCGGACGTGCAGATCAGCACCAGAGGATCAGGCTACTGCTAGATGCCAGCCAGAATGTGATCTCCGTCGATGCACTGATTATTTGATGCTTGAGGCACTGTTCAGCATGCGGACAAATAAGCCAGTCGTCGCTGCGAATGATGAGATATCGCCCCAGATTTTTAGAGCTACTGCAGCACAAGTTTGTACTTAGAGATATGATAGAAGGTCACTAGTCACCCAAGGATGAGTGACTAGGACATGTGGTTCATTCGCTTACCACGATGCGAGGTCATCAGGTTGATTGATTCCAGCTAGGGACGACTTCACGCAAGCACGTTGGGAGTCGATCGAAACAATCGAATGTCAGAAGCGCATTTTCCAAGTTTAAAGTATTCAGAGACAAATGCAAGTAATGCTATGGACCCTCTAGAAGAATGAAATCCTAACTCGACATAATGACCATGAGAACGGTTTGAAACCTTTGGGTTTGCGGCAGTTCAGCGGTGCCATTAGTGAGGCTTGGGTTTGCCCTTCTACGGTTGGTCCATAGGTACTGTGGCATGTACTGGAATACTATTAAACTGTACCCAAGATATTGAGCTCTTGGGGGATTATGGAACTTTGACGAATCGATCGAAAAGTTCGACTTCATTCGGATATCATATGATGGGATGCATTGCTTGGGAGACTTCAGATACGAGTATAGCCGTTGGAGCGCGGTCCATGCAGCCATGAAGAGACGAGTCCGAAGCAGTTGACATTAGAGAAAAGTGGAGTAAGAGGTTCATACGAGATCTTGATGAGATGACGTTCTACTCCGCTGACATCAGAGATGTGATCCGCATACAGAGGCGTTGTATATGGATATATCTTCCAGAAGGAGTCGTGATGAGTATGTAGCCATTCCGGAAAAAGAAACAGATATAGAAAAAGGTGATAACCTCTGGGCAGTTCGGAAGAAACGAGATTGAGAGGGACTTCGACAGAACCTTTCTGGAATACTATGAGAAGATTTGGACCCAGGAGCGGTCATTTTACGCACACCCAACAGGCCAGAGTTCGGCATCGTCGATGAGATAGTTGGCCAGAGATCTTCAGAGGATGTGCCAGAGCGGGACAGTTTCCGTCGTCATTCCATATTTGGCCGTTGAGCCGAGGAGCTATGCACTTAGCAATCTGCAATGAGAGACGAGAGCCTAAGGGCACCAGACGACAAGCCACGAACAGTAGGCAAGTAGATATCTTGCTCTGCCAGCATTGGATGCACCGACACCTTCTCGACTTTGAAGGAGGAAATATCGACGACGGTATTTATGATTTGTGATTTGGTGATTCGATTATCACGTATCCCTCACATTGGATTTCGGTATTTTGGGCGATCTATTCGCATGATTTAGTCTTGATGACTGAGTTTCATGATATTTGTTTTCGTGCACCATGGTTACACCTACTGGGTATTTATATTTTGTACATAGTTATTACACTTGAGATATTCTTTATACACCGTTGTCTTGATTTATGATTTATGTACAGTATCGCACTTGATATCGTTTTGTGCCTTCGATGCACATGTTTATGATTTCATGGATTTCACACAGTTGGGCTGATTTTATGCATATGGTACGCATTCGATTTGGTTTTTGCACTCGGTATAGTTCACATATGCTTGCAGTGCATTAAAACATATTTTGTGCACCACATTTGCACCTGATTTCGTTTTGATGTCATTTGAGATATTGATTATGATTTCATACCTAGGGCATGCATATAATTTGACTTATGCTTTCGGCATAGTTTTCATGCACTTTTAGTATTTTGATTTGCTTTTGTGTACGCTGATGCACATGGTTAGGAGATTATATACCACGGTATACCTGATTTGGATTTGGATTGAAATGGCTGTATAGCGTCGATTTCGATTGTGATACTCGATATTTGTTTTGTGCACCTTGTGCACCGGATTGGATTTGGCGCATGTTCGGCGCTTGATATTGGATTTCATGATTTCGTGCATGTTGAATGCACATGATTTAGATTTTATTTGTGCATGAGGGATGCACCTGATTTGGATTTTCGAGCATATTGGGCGCATGTTATGAGATGCGATTTTGGTGCACACCAGATGCACTAAATCGAGATTCTTCGTGCATATCAGATGCACCTGATATTGTTGTCAGGTACACCCGTTGCCTTAGACAGGTGTTTCGTGCACACCCGTTGCACTTAGATTTTGTTTATGTGCACATATATCATTCATGGATTTCGATTTCCGAGCGCACCAAACGCACAGTGTATTCTTATATACATTTGGGGATTGATTTCATATGGAGCAGTACGTTTTTATGATATTTTCTATTTGTTTTCGTACTGAGAAGGACTAGTCAGTGGACAGTACCTGGATATATTTTTCATGCATTGATAGTTATCGAAGGGATTTCTAAAAAGGGAGCTATAGTTTCAATATTTACCTACGTGTCTGATATGACACGAAACGTTTAAAACAAAGAAACCCTTCTAAATTATTTTCAAAAACGGTAGGACGTAATATTAAACAAAGGATAAGTATATATATAGTTATTTTCTTACAATAGACGTCCACCACTGTGCCGCGATACGCGCATCGCACAGCAACATAAAAAAAATGTTTGGCATGCATTTCCTTCAGATATCTACATGTATAGATTTGATGTTTACATGTATAGTTTTGATGTAAATAATATTGGTTCGTATTGGATTTGACATTGTGTCTTCACCATGACTCTGATGATTACGAGATACTTGACGGAGTTTTGATTTGGAGTTATCTGCTCATTGTTCATGCGCATGCATTATGCAATGATGCGTTTTATGTATTGATGATTTCGGAGCCCCGACGACTTGGACTTTTTACTGAAATGTTTTAGTATTTGAGGAGTTCAAATCTAAATTCGGGGACTGAATTTCTTTAAGAGGGAAGATTGTAACATTTCAGAAAAATAAAATATTATTTTTGGTGATTTTTTTATAATTAAATAATATTATATTGAATATTTTAATAAGGCGGTATAATTAAATACCGATAAATTAGGGAAAATTTGGAAAATTACAGAAATTACTGAAATGAGGGTGCTTTATTGGATTTAAGAAAATTATGGAATTTTATGATTAATTATACAAAAATTAGTGTTAATCGCGATTAAATATCGCTAATCGCGCATTAAGCTTGTTTTGTGCAAAACATGCACCATGTCACATTTACAAACACTTGTTACATTTTTCCTAGCATATGTTTTCCTTTTTCATATATGGTTTTGTTTTGATAAGAATAGAAAAGAAAAGGAAAGAAAATGAAAGAAAAGAAAATGAATAAAGAAAGAGAGGCATGGGGAGCTTGACTTTGGCTCGCTCTCTCTCCCCCTCACTTCCCTCCTTGCTCAGCAGCAGCCCCAGCTCTAGCAGCTGCCCTCTCCCTCCATCTCCTCTTCACCATCACAAACAACCCTAAAACAGCACCAAAACATCATCTCCTCTTCACAAAATTTGTGCACAAGCTCACGACAAGCACCTTGGACCGAGAAAAATAGGATTTTGATGGTCTAGGGATTCATGAGTGCCAAGTAAGGTAATTTCTGAACCATTAGCGAAGTATTTAGTTTACCTTAGCTTCCATGCATGTTTAGAAGTGATTAGGCGATGTTTATTGTGGTTTTGAAATTCCTAGTTAGGGTTGTGATGAAATCTTGAGTAGTGAAGGGTAATTGAGGTGTAATTAGGGACTACAACCCCTGTTATGATGATATAGTGGACTGAACTTGAGACTTAAACCCCGAAATACGAACTTAGAAACCCGATATCGAAGAATTGTTGGTTCTGTGAGGGTATATTGACATCTGCTATCACCCGGGGACTTTAAAATTTATTTAGCGAACACAAAGAGTCATGCAGGCAATCTGGAGTGTACCCTAGAGACCCGAGCCCCAAAGACCCTACTGAGGCCGTAAATAAAAGCTTTCTGGCCGCAAATTGTGGCCAGATCAGGAGATTTGGGGGTGGTGTTTGGTCTGTAGCTCTATGTCCTTTACACTAGACCCTTGACATATGCAAAATTGGCTAGTTTGGCCTAGTGTAAAATCTGGGACTAAATTCATGAGTTGCTGTTTTGATTCGGGGTTATATTTTTCGTATTTTGGATTCTGGAATTTTGTAATTGTGTTTTACCTCGATCACTTGACGTTTGTACGGCGATATCGAGGGTTGTTTGGTGATTTTGAAGGAGTAGTCCATTGGTTCTAACCTATAGGCTTTTAGCGTGTCGTTTGGTTTTGAATTGGGTTTTAATGCGGCACGATATGTTATGATGTGTAGGTACCCCCACAAGGACTTCGATACGACAAGCAAGCACGTGGCGAAGTCGGCAACGGCAAGCGAGGAGCAAGGTGAGTAGATTATATCTACGGGGGAAGTCGGGTGGATGGCGTATAACACCCCCGCAGTTCGTAGTATAGTGTATGGTGTGTATATATATATATATATTATATGGATATAATTAAATGTTATTGTGAGGTTATGATTATCTAGATAGACTTTGGGAGTCATGGATAATTTTAGTATCATTGGATGATGGTGTCGCTAGTTAGTTTAGTCGCGAGCCCTAGAATAAGGTTTACACCCATACGCACACACATGCTTACTTTGTTTTTACTGGTGCGTATATGGGGATATGTATATATACACGCACACATACGTATGGGACTTTGTATATATATACGTATACCTATACATGGATGATGTGGATTGTATATGGTATTTGGAGTTGAGTCGATGAGATTGGGCATGGTGCCATGAGATCGGTGATATGATGTGGTTCGTATTTTGAGATACGACATGAGATTTTAGCGGGCCTTTAGACGTGTGTTTCATACACGTATATATATATATGGTATTTTTTTGTACTAGACTTAGATCAGTACCCCAGTTCATGAGATGTGATGATAAGCATACCAGATAAATGATGAGATTAATGTAATAATTGACCCGTACCCAGATTGGGATGCCGTACGATGGATTTACCGTACGAGTTATATATTGGTGATTGATCCGCATTCTTGACTCGAGAATGTCATGTTATTTATTGTATCGTATGTGATACTATTGAGGCGGGATCACCGACTATTATATTTATTTGTATCGACTCAGATTTAAGTGGTTTCCTTACCTTTTCAATTACCTGTAGTTTTCGTATAGATGTTAGACAAGACTCGATCATACCTATTTCAAAACTAATGAATCGTGAGTATTTTAAAGACAGGCCAAGGGATTATACGAATTGTTCCCCTCCGAAAGACGGCGTGACAGGGACGCGGTGAACGTCTCGCCTGAATTTCGGGGCAGATGCTAATAGGTGCTATCCGTCCACCTCTCCGAAGATGACAAGTTGATTTATGGCACCATGTATCGAAGGTTTAAACGGATGCGGCCGATATAGCAGACTTCGTCAGATTACCCCTCGTTAGAGGGGTTTTTGATTGTGGGGACGCTCTTCCCTGCAGGCGCAAGCCCCTGCAGTTAATTACGCTACCGCATCGCGGTAACAACTTTCTCCTTCTCGAGCTGGTCACTTCGTGTCGTGGGTGTTTGTTTTGTTTGTGGTTGCCCATGGATTGTATACGGAAACTAATTTATGTTGTCTCCCGTAGGACGTGGATTAGTCCAAATCCGTATTTTCTTAGATTTGGGTTTGGGATTTTGGTTTAAGGATACGTTAGCCATATTTGAGGCTAAGATCAACTTAAACGTTCGTTAAAGATACGTTAGTCTAATTTGAGACTAAGATCAGCTTAACAGGATCGTTTAGATCCGACAGAAGAGCATTTGGCGGCTCTATTGTTCTAGTTTAAGGACATAGTGGTCCATTGCCAGTCTAGGGACATGGTGGTCCATTGAATGTATGGTCATCGGGACCCGTCACCTCTCTGACGACGTTGAAGGATTACAACGACAGATGTCAGAGCAGTTCAGAGATGTACCCTTGAACCAAAGTTGGTTGGGAGATCTATAGTCCAATTTGGGACTAAAGTCTGTTTGAAGGTTTATGAGCATATGGGCCCGGTTGATATGAGTTGAACATTTTGTTGTTCTGGCTGTTTGAGCCTTTATTTGGGGCTCAGCCCTTATGTAATGCATGGCATTGGGCTCTTTAATTAAATGCATGGCATTTATATTAGGCCTGTTAGGCTTTACTTGGGCTCTGCCTTTCTTTAATAATGCACAGCATTTAATAATCTGTCAGTGCACCTCGTGGCCTATCAGGCACTTTGGGCCAATTAAAGAGCGCAAGGCGCCAGCGCATGTGGAGGCGACACGTGTCACGCTCTGGTAAGCGCAAGTCTGTTAGCGCGGTGCGCTGCGCCAGTGCGTTGCGCTAGTGCGCTGCTGACACGTGGCGCGTTCTGATGCAGTGAGCCAATCCAAGAGCGCAGTGCTCTGTTTTAGAAGCGCAAGGCGCAGATTGACACGTGGCGCTCTCTGGTGACTTGCGCCAGTCCAAGGAGCGCAACAGCGCAAATTAAGAGTGCAGGGCACTGTTCAATAGCGCAGAGTGCATCTTGATCAAATTTAGATCAAAGAAAAGAATGTTTTTAGTTCTAAAGAGGTTCTACCTCAAGTTTTCAAGAACCAATGGTTCATCAAAAGGCTGTGCCTTTATATAGATCAAAAGATCTAATAATGAAGTAAATTACTTCTTTAATTTTTGTGATTGGATCTTTTTTTGATCTTTTTTCTTTTAATTGAAGATCTTGATCTTGTTCTTAGATCTTTGATCTTTTTAGAAGAAATTCTTCTTTTTTCAAAGGTTTACCTTTTTTTCATTTTGAGTTTTTCTCAAAGTTTTTAGAGGAGCTCTCTGTATCTGAAACTTGGAGTCTAGGGGACTTTATATAGGGCCAATTAGTTTGTTAGGTTAGTTACAGAGATCTTTCTCTGATTGATCTGGGGATATTTCCCCACCGTTGGATCTTTGATCCTAAGCCCTCTGTTTTACAGAAGATAATCTTCTTGTTTTAATAAGATTAAAAAGATCTTTCTAGAATTTTAATTCTGATTAAATAATTCATTATTTAAGTTTTAGTGCTGGCACAGTTGGCGCAAGTGCACCTGCGCTTGATACGTGTAGCGCAGCGCAGCGCAACTGCGCTAGCGCACCTGCGTTCTAGCGCTCTACGCTGACACGTGTCGTGCAGCGCAGAGCGCAGCGCAACTGCGCTGACACGTGTCGCGCAGCGCAAAGCGCAAGTTATCTGAAGCGTTGCTTCCTTTATTATTTGAATTTTTAAAACAGAGCCTTGCTCTGATTGGGGGAAACAGAAGCGTTGTTTCATTTCCCGCCTTGGAATTTGAATAGAGTTTTGCTCTGATTGGGGGAAACAAATGCCCCCCATCGGTGCGCTTACGTGGCCCCAGACGTGAGCGCGGCGGTGGCAGAATTCCAATCGTTGCGCCATCTTTTGGAAGTTGAAACGGCTCTCAATGCCTATAAATAGGACCTTTGGTCCCTTAGATGATTTTCATCACCTCCTTGAGAATTATCTCATATTCAGAGCATTGTTCTTAGGCTTTAAGAACTTTTCAAGAGTAAAACTCTGTTAAAACTTAGGTATAGTTTAAAACTTTTAAGAAACCAGGGTTTTACCCATTAACAGAGCTTTGCTCTTTATAGATCTTTGATCTAAAGAGAACCATTTTAGGGTTCCAATAATAGAGCCATTACTCTCTAATAGGATTTTATTTATAATTTCTTGATTCATTAATGGAGCTTTACTCCTTTTAAATCATATAGCAGAACTCTTAAAGATTAAAAACGGGATCTTATTTTTTGATGAATTATATTATCTTTTCAGAGCAAAGCTCCCAATGTTCTCGGGAGATTTTCTTTAAATTCTCCTCATAACTGATTTTGACAGGTGTTACTCCTGTCTACAGAGCATTGCTCTCGAGGAGTTTAACTCCCTGTGTCTTTTTTTCTCATTGCTAATCTTCCAATGATGTTTCTTCAGGCATTATGGCTGTTCATTTATACAGTCTGCACGAGTTCGTTACTTATGAGGATATCCGCACACAGGGCCATCACCAAAACTAAGAGTTTACAGATGGCCAATATGCGGAGATTATGGGTCGTCTGCATGCACGCGTTGGTTGGTTGCTTCCTCGCCGTTCTGCTCTCTTGAAAGTCGTGCTGGGAGCAATTTGGAGAGCACTTCCGGGGTTTCACGAGGCCATGCCACTTAATGCGCTGGATGATGCCGAAGACAAGGTGCATTCAGTGTAACTGTCGGGGCTGATCTCGAAGAAACGGCGAGATAGCCTCATTGACATTCTGCATCAAATTTTTCAACAGACGACAATAATTGCTGCTTATCAAAGGATGGGGGATTGCCGAAGATCTTGACACGCGTGAGCGCGAGAGGATGCACACGAGAATGATCAAAAAGGCCAGAAAGACTCTAAATGGCCTTACTTTCGAATTGCTTAATCCATGCCCTGGATCTGAGGTTTTGCCATTGTAAACATTTCAATAATGCTGCTTTTGTTTATTGTCTTCATTGATGTAAGAATTTTCCAAGTATGAATGACAAATCTTTTGCCTCTTTTCTTTTATTTTCTGCTTTGTTATTGGCATATTCCTTAAGTAAGCGTAACCTGTAGGTGATATAGAACATTCCATCTTGAATACTTCGAGGAGTAGTGATGGCTTAGGAAGCAGGTACAGATCTGCTACCTAAGGCTTTTCAACTTTATGAGCCGTGAGGGTCTCACTAAGACTTTTCTCCCTACGGATTGAGAGGATCTCGTAGGTGTATTTTCTCCTTAGGGGTCGTGAGGACTCCTAAGTGTGTTTTTTCTTGAGAGTCGTAAGGATCTCACTAGAGAATTTTCCCTCTTACAAGTCGAGAGGACTCGTAAGTTGTTATTTCCCTCCTTGTCGAGATTCGACTTTGGAGAGTGTGACCCATGAATAGTATGCAAGAGTCCATTTTGGATCGACTCGCAGGATCCCAGTGTTTAGGAAACAGGTTTTTTAATCCCCGCTGCCTAAGGCTTTATCTCACAAGTCGAGACGAATCGAGAAGTTCACGCAAGAATATCCTAACGTCACAGTTAACCTCTGCTCTTTACGACAGAGGTCCGTTAGGGTCTGTGGTACTTAGGGTTTTATCCGTCGTACCGTCGCGTTGGCTGATGTATTCCTCGATAGGCAATCTTTCTGTTCAAGTAGCCTTGCGACTGTTGTGTCTCTGATCCCTTCAGGGGCTGGACAAGACGTTTTAAAGCAATCCTCCTAGGCAGTTTAACCGTCGGAAGAGCAAGCGTTAGGAATTTTTCTATGCAGCCTTTTACTTGAGGTTAGGCACATTTTGGAGAGCCCTGATGAGTCATAACCACTCCGCGCTGGTGTGGGATGATCTCCGATAGTCTTTCAGGTTTTATATGAGTTGCCGTCAAGACCCTGAAGCTAGGAATTTCTCCTTCACTTCGTTTGCTGGCATTGCGTCCGCTATATCGAGACGAATGTCGCGGTTGTCTCTAGGTTATTGGTGAACCGTCGAGGTTTGGAACTAGGGATTTTTCCGTGGCTCCATTGTTTGATTGTCGCGTCTGAATCTTGCTAGAGGAAGAACGCTGGGGTGACATCTCGTCTGCTGTATCGAGACGAACGTCGCGGTGGTGACCACTCCGCGCTGGTGTGAGATGATCTCCGATGGTCTTTCAGGTTTTATATGAGTTACCGTCAAGACCCTGAAGCTAGGAATTTGGCCTTCGCTTCGTTTGCTTTGTCACGTCCGAATCCTATTGGAGGAAGAACGATGTCGTGACATCTCGTTTGTTGTATTGAAACGAACGTCGAGGTGGTGACCACTCCGCGCTAGTGCGAGATGATCTCCGATTGTCTTTCATGCTTTATATGAGTTGCCTTCAAGACCCTGAAGCTAGGAATTTGGCCCTTGCTTTGTTTGCTTTGGCATGTCCGAATCCCGTTGGAGGAAGAACGATGTCGTGACATCTCGTCTTTTGTATTGAGACGAACGTCGAGGTGGTGACCACTCCGCGCTGGTACGAGATGATTTCCGATTGTCTTTCAGGCTTTATATGAGTTGCCGTCAAGACCCTGAAGCTAGAAATTTGGCCCTTGCTTCGTTTGCTTTGGCGTGTCCGAATCCTGTTGGAGAAAGGACGCTGTAGTGACATCTCGTCTGTTGTATTGAGACGAACGTCGAGGTGGTGACCACTCCGCGCTGGTGCGAGATGATCTCCGATTGTCTTTCAGGCTTTATATGAGTTTCCGTCAAGACCCTGAAGCTACGAATTTGGCCCTGCTTCATTTGCTTTGACCGTGAGGTCTTTGTTGACATTGCTTCTGCATCCTGCTGGACTGCGAAGGAAAACTGCTGTTGACATTGCGTCTGCTGTAACGAGATGAATGCTGAGGTGGAGCTGGGATTTTGCCGTCACTCGGCTTTGTTTCGACCATGGGGTCTTTCATTGACGTTGCATCAACATCCTGCTGGACTGTGAAGGAACGTCGTTGTTGATATTGCGTCTGCTGTAACGAGACGAATGCTGAGGTGGAGCCGGGATTTTGCCTTTACTCCGCTTTGTTTCGACGTGAGGTCTTTTGTTGACGTTGCATCTGCATCCTGCTGGATTGCGAAGGAACGCCGTTGTTGACATCTCGTCTGCTGTATCGAGACGAACGTTGAGGTGAAGATGGAATTTTGCCGTCACTCCGCTTTGTTTCGACGTGAGGTCTTTTGTTGACGTTGTATCTGCATCCTGCTGAACTGAGAAGGAACACCGTCGTTGACATCTCGTCTGCTGTAACGAGACAAATGCTGAGATGGTCTCTAGGTTGTCTATGAACCGTCGAGATTTGAAACTAAGGACTATGCCGTGGCTCCTTTTAATGGTATAGCATCTATGTCCTGCTGGAAGGAATAGGCACACCGTTGTTGGTCTCCAAGCTGTAGATGTGGCCATTGAGATTTAAAACTAGGGATTTTGCCATGGCTCCGTTTCGTTGCAACTCTGAGGTCAGTTGTTGACGTCACGTCTGTATCTGGTTGGAGCGAGGAGAAACGCCGTTGATGATCTCTAAGTTATCGATATCGACGTTGAGACCCTGAAGCTAGGGATCTTCCTTTGCTTCGTTGGTTGACATTGTGTCTGCAATATTGCGACAAATGTCGAGGTTGTCTCTAGGTTGTCTATGAGCCGTCGAGATTTAGCTTCGCTTTCTGGTGGAGCCTGTTGGGAAGGTATGGTTCCCTCTTTGTTCGTGCCCCTGGATTGTATACAGGGATCGATTTGATCTCGCCTGTTGGGCAAAAATTTCATTTTCATCATTTTTTTTCGCGATGCTTTATCATTTCAACTTTTATATCGCGAAAGTCGCGATTGCCCAATCATTTCGGCTATTTTTCGCGGTACCCAATCATTTCGGCTATTTTTCTTTTTACTTGCTGCTTTTTATTGCGAGTTGCCCAATCATTTCGGCTGTTTATTTCATTTTTACTCGCTGCTTTTTATTGCGAGTTGCCCAACCATTCGGCTATTTTGCATACATACATTTTTTTACTTGCTGATTTTGTTGCAAGTTGCCCCATCATTTCGGCTATTTCATATGCATTTTTATCTCGCTCATTTTTTATTGCGAGTGTGGAACTTGGAATCTGGTGCCAATCTCAGTATCAGCATCGCTACAACTGGAATATTGTCAGGAGCGAATCATCATTTGCCATGAAAGGACTTGGAATTTGATACCGGATTAGGCATCAGCATCGCTACAACTGGGATATTGCCAGCAGCGAATCATCATTTGCCTTTGTCGATGTCGAACAAAGGTGGCTTAGTAAACAGGGTTAGGATTCTGTCGACTAAGGCTTTTGACTTCATGAGCCGTAAGGGTCTCACAAAGGTATTTCTCCCTACGAGTCGTGAGGATCTCGTAGGTGTGTATTCTCCTTAGGAATGGTGAGGATTTCTAAGTGCATGCTCTCTTATAAGTCGTAAGGATCTTACAAGAGTGTTTTCTCCTTATAAGTCGAGAGGACTTACAAGGGTTGTTCATCGTGCGAACATATCCCTAGTCACGGATGGGACTTGGTTAGGGAAATGTTTATTCTCGCCCGTGGATTGTATACAAGGGTCAGTATTGAGCCACTTGTTGGGAAGTATCGGAGGTTGTGGGGGTTTGCTTAAGAACAGGTTTAGATCTTTGTAACTTAAGACTTTCAAATCTTATAAGCCGTGAGGGTCCCATAAGAGAGTTCTCCTTACGAGTCGTGAGGATCTCGCAAGTGTAATTTCTCCTTAGGAATCGTGGGGATCCCTAAGTGTGTTGTTCCCTTGTGAGTCGTAAGGATCTCACGCAGGTGGTTTCTCCTTACAAGGTCGAGAGGACCCTGTAAGTGTCTTTTAACGAGGTTGCGCCCTTTCGGGTTTTCACAAACACTCGTCGGTAGCCCTGCTGTTTTTACTCACGGAGCCCTTTCGGGTTTTCATCCGTGCCCATTTTGCTTATGGACATACCGTTTTTTTTATTCTCTTCTTTTTTTTCTAACGAGGTTGCGCCCTCTCGGGTTTTCACAAGACTCGCCGGTAGCCCTGCTGTTTTTACTCACGGAGCCCTTTCGGGTTTTCATCCGTACCCATTTTGCTTATGGACATACCATTTTTTTTAACACCACGTCAGCCTGGGGATGCCGCGGGTTGGTAGTAGTTTAACGACGTTTCGGTCATTAGCCTGAATGTGATTACGCAGCTAGATTTTGCCGCAAATCTTCGTATGTTTTTTGTCGGAGGTGGATTCCTTGAAGAGAGGGCTGAAGGCGATTTCTTCATCAGAGTCGCCTCCAAAGGTGATAACTTGCGATCCCTTGTTGTCGGCTATGTGACAGTTGCCAGAAGCTCTTTCACGCTCATCTGTCGTGCTTTTCTGTTCCCGACGATCCTTGCGCTTCAATCGTTGAACATGTCATCGATGGGCAACATATCCCTGCCACCAGTTTTTAAAGAATATGCACTCCTCGGTAGGGTGTGCAATCTTCTGATGGTGTAGGAAGAAGTTAGGATGTATTTCCGCTTCATCAAGACATATATTGCCAGGGGAATTTCCTTTGAAAGAGGGCAATTTCATTCCTATTGCCAGGGCCCTAGTGAATCGTTTCCTTACTTTAGGCTTGCTTTTGCTGGCGATAGAGATGCTTTGCTCCAGTTGGGGTGTCTCGACCTTTTTCTCCAGTCGTCGGCGTTTGGATTTTTCGAATATAGCCAGTCCACGCTCTCGATTGGCTTTGCTTTTCTGACGGGCCTCGTTTAGGAATGCATCAATCATTTCGTCTGATGGTCCTAAAAGTTCTGGCTCAGGATTTGCCCCCAGTTTCTCTGTGTAAGGAACGTCTTCATTGTTTATCGATGAGTGAGAGATCATATGGCAACTTGCTACGTAACCATCAGATTCATCCGACGAGTCTTCTTCATTGTCATCACTTCCGTCCTCAAGGTCGTAGTTGAGGAATTCTTGGAGTGTGATTGGAGTCCGCGCCTTCTCGTTAAACTCTTCCAGCGTGTCGATTTGTTTCTGCAGGTCCGTATGCTTGTCGCCAGGCTTCACGGGCTTTTTGGATTTCTTCTTCTTTTTCGAAGATTTCGACGGCTGGGTGTGAGACTTTGACTATCACCACCAATTTTTGGAGTTGGGCGCAGTTTCAGCATTCCCTCGAGGATCTCGGGCTCCAGTGGATTTTTCCACCTGATTGCCGGGCATGTGTGATGATCTTTCAGCATTCTTTTCTTCTTGGCTGAAAAAATGACCTCCCATGGAGCTTCTTTTATAAAAGAGCACGATGCCCCCGGTGTGTTTGTCTTCTTAGGAGTGTGAGGTTGTGGCGGGTTCACCCTCCAATTTTCGGATAATATGAACTTGCCTTGTTGGTACTGATCTTCGATCCATCCCTTAAAGATGAAGCAATTTTTGATTGGATGGCTTACCGCTTGGTGGTAAGGGCAGTAATTAAGATCGTTGACATCGCTTGGCTGCAACGGACGTTTTGGATTCGGCAGATTGATGAGTCTGTTGTGCACTGCTAGCTCGAACAGTCTCCTTGTTTTATTCTGAGGAAACGAGTAAGGACGTCCCAGTCTCTCCTCGAGGGATGGGCGTAGACGCACGTTGTTTTGGCGAACAACCGTCTTTGAGTTGCTCGGCTGTTGTTGAGTATTAGCGATGACGATCGCTTTCCCTTTTCCTTTCTCATTTCGAGAGTCTAGCTTTGGAGGAGACGGTTTATGTCCCATCTGATCCATTTGGGCCAACATGTCGATCAAGGCCAGGAAAGTAGTTGGCTTGAAGAACATCATGAATTACGAGATGGTCGCTTGCGGATCAAGAGTGCCCACGAACATGCCTACCGCAGGTGCTTCTTCGATGCGTTGTTGGCACTTCGACCATAAGTTTCGCCACCGTATTGCGTATTGGACCCACGTCTCGCCTGGCTTCACCCTGGCATTAATCAGTGCTGTTATCGGGGTGTGTTCACTAGCACTCGCGAATCTTTGTGTAAACAATAGCTCCATCTCCGCAAATGTTTTTACAGAGTCGTTAGGTAGCGCTGAATACCATTCAAAGGCCGTTTCCGCTAAGCTGCCGATGAATTGGCGAAGCAACAGTTTGTCGTCACCTCCAGTGTTGCCGCATAAGGCTCTGAATTGAGCGACATGCTGATGTGGATTCCCTGTCCCCTTGTACACATGGAATTTAGGGATCGTATATCCCGACGGGTAACTGATTTGGTCATACCAGCCCGGATAGGGTCGTCCGGTTCTAACAATTTGCCCAACCTCTTCATTCGCCTAATGAACTCGTATCTGCTGAGCAATATAATCATCCAGGGCGGCCTTGGAGATAGTTTCCTCTCTGGCTGTTGAAAGAGCCGGAGGTGGATTTGATGTTTCTCTTCCGTCGTTTCCGATAATGATCGGAGGGTCATCGGCTGGAGGATCCGGCTGTAACATCATCCCGACCATGTCTTGGAAGAGAAGTGCCATTCACTTTATATTAGCCGCTTGCTCTGCGGCTTCTTCGTCCTTCTTTTCGAGGACTCTGCGTAAGAAGTCAGCATCGGTTTCTTGTTCGTGACGCTGCTCTGATGATGGCTCCGGGCTTTCTTTTGGCTCGGTGAGTGTGGCCATCGCAGTCATCATCTCCTGAAGCTTCTGCTGTTGCTCCTGGGCTTTTGTCACGGATCGGGTGAGCGGTCGGTGACCCATCAAAGCGTGGATATCCTCTTTCCCGGATGCCATATAAACAGTATGCACCACTATGCCCCCAGACTTGAGGCGTTTGTGCTCAGCGCTTTTACAGTTCTCCATGTTCACAGGGGCTTTTTGTGGCCTCCTTTTCTTTTGAGTGATTGGCGTTGAGGGAGCCGTTGCAGTGGGCACCCATCCAGCTGTTGCTTTTTCTGGCTTGACAGAGTAGTCCTTCTCCTGCCGAACCTTCATCTTTTTCTGTCGGCGGAGATAGTCTTGATCCATTACGGAGTCTTGGACTTGATGCCAGACCTTGTAAATTTCAGAAGACAGCCTTTGAGGGAGCTGCTCCAGTTTCACCTTTGGGGCATTATCCACAGGTGTAAGAGATCTTTTCAATACGGCAGTGGGTGAATTCCTGCGCACCCTATTAAGCAGCTCAAAGCTGTTTCCAGTTGGAACCGCAGCATTGACTTCCACCATTGGGGCTGGTGGAGTTAGCCCAGAGGGGGAGTTGTCCCCAGCTTTCCTTAGCCGGCGCCAGTGACGACGGCGAGCATGTCGCATGATTGGAGTTGGTTTAGCCGTAGGAGTGACCTCCTCATGCCCCCTGTATTGGTCAGAATTCGCTGGTATCATCATTTTAAAGACCGACGTCCGTTGAATAGGGAAGGCCAACCTATCAAAAGCAGACTTCCGAGTAGGGGAAGCAATCTTGGTGATTTCGCCTGGAACGGGAGTAGAAATAGTCAGTCTTGTGAAGACCGGCCCTTTGGCAGGAGAAACTACCTTGACGATTTTAGGAGCGGGGATGGCTATTCGCTTCAGGATAACGCCTTCTGGTATTGCAGGCTTCTTCATGGGCCCGTTAGAGCTCTGGCCTAGTCTGTTAAAAACTGAGGCATTGGACTTGGGCGACCCGTTGAGAGGGGCCGCGGTAGTTGTAAGCCGATCAAAGACCGACTTCTTTGGAGCTTCTTGCGACGTCAATGGGGCATTGAAGCTCATCGGTGGGAGCATGGTCCCGAAGAATAGTCCAGTGGTTGCTTCAGTTACCTGCTCCACTGGCGTCTTGAAAAGAGAGGCCGCTTGGGGCCCATAAGTCACTCATCCAGCAAAGACGGAGTGAGAGTTGCAGTTGCAGGTAGTGCAGTTTGAATCCATTGATCTTCTGTTTTCTACACGGAGTAAGACACCAAATCTAAGTACCTCGAATCCACAGGCAACCACAGCAAACCGCGATTCGTTCGCGAACACGACACACGAAGTGTGGAGTGGAAAAAGGAAAAGGTCCCACCGGGCATGCCAGAATCTGTTCCCCTCCGAAAGACGACACGACATGGACGCGGCGAACGTCTCGCCTGAATTTCGGAGCAGATGCTAATAGGTGCTATCCATCCACCTCTCCGAAGATGCCAAGTTGATTTATGGCACCATGTATCGAAGGTTTAAACTGATGCGGCCGATGTAGCAGACTTCGTCAGATTCCCCCTCGTTAGAGGAGTTTTTGATTGTGGGGACGCTCTTCCCTGTAGGCGCAGTTAATTACGCTACCGCATCGCGGTAACAACTTTCTCCTTCTCCAGCTGGTCACTTCGTGTCATGGGTGTTTGTTTTGTTTGTGGTTGCCCGTGGATTGTATACGGAGACTAATTTATGTTGTCGCCCGTAGGACGTCGATTAGTCCAAATCCGTATTTTCTTAGATTTGGGTTTGGGGTTTTGGATTAAGGATACGTTAACCATATTTGAGGCTAAGATCAACTTAAACGTTCGTTAAGGATACGTTAGTCTAATTTGAGACTAAGATCAGCTTAACAGGATCGTTTAGATCCGACAAAAGAGCATTTGGGGGCTCTATTGTTCTAGTTTAGGGGCATAGTGGTCCCTTGCCAGTCTAGGGACATGGTTGTCCATTGAATGTATGGCCGTCGGGACCCGTCACCTCTCTGACGACGTTGAAGGATTACAACGACAGATGTCAGAGGAGTTCAAAGATGTACCCTTGAACCAAAGTCGGTTGGGAGATCTATAGTCCAATTTGGGACTAAAGTCTGTTTGAAGGTTTATGAGCATATGGGCTCGGTTGATATGAGTTGAACATTTTGTTGTTCTGGCTGTTTGAGCCTTTATTTGGGGCTCAGCCCTTTTATAATGCATGGCATTGGGCTCTTTAATTAAATGCATGGCATTTATATTAGGCCTGTTGGGCTTTACTTGGGCTCTGCCCTTCTTTAATAATGCACAGCATTTAATAATCTGTCAGTGCGCCACGTGGCCTGTCAAGCGCTTTGCGCCAATTAAAGAGCGCAAAGCGCCAGCGCATGTGGAGGCGACACGTGTCGCGCTCTGGTGAGTGCAAGTCTGTTAGCGCAGTGCGCTGCTGACACGTGGCGCGCTCTGGTGCAGTGCGCCAATCCAAGAGCGCAGTGCTATGTTTTAGAAGCGCAAGGCGCAGATTGACACATGGCGCTCTCTGGTGACTTGCGCGAGTCCAAGGAGCGTAACAGCGCAAATTTAGAGTGCAGGGCACTGTTCAATAGCGCAGAGCGCATCTTGATCAAATTTAGATCAAAGAAAAGAATCTTTTTAGTTCTAAAGAGGTTCTACCTCAAGTTTTCAAAAACCAATGGTTCATCAAAAGGCTGTGCCTTTATATAGATCAAAAGATCTAATAATGAAGTAAATTACTTCTTTAAATTTTGTGATTGGATCTTTTTTTTGATCTTTTTTCTTTTAATTGAAGATCTTGATCATGTTCTTAGAACTTTGATCTTTTTAGAAGAAATTCTTCTTTTTTCAAAGGTTTACCTTTTTTTTCTTTTTGAGTTTTTTCTCAAAGGTTTTAGAGGAGCTCTCTGTATCTGAAACTTAGAGTCTAGGGGCCTTTATATAGGGCCAATTAGTTTGTTAGGTTAGTTATAGAGATCTTTCTCTGATTGATCTGGGGATATTTCTCCACCATTGGATCTTTGATCCTAAGGCCTTTGTTTTACAGAAAATAATCTTCTTGTTTTAATAAGATTAAAAAGATCATTCTAGAATTTTAATTCTTATTAAATAATTCATTATTTAAGTTTTAATACTGGCACAGTTGGCGCAAGTGCACCTGCGCTTGACCCGTGTCGCGCAGCGCAGAGCGCAACGCACCTGCGCTAGCGCACCTGCGCTGACACGTGTCGCGCAGCGCAGAGTGCAAGTTATCTGAAGCGTTGCTTCCTTTATTATTTGAATTTTTAAAATAGAGCCTTACTCTGATTGGGGGAAACAGAAGCGTTGCTTCATTTCCCACCTTGGAATTTGAATAGAGATTTTCTCTGATTGGGGGAAACACGAATATTTTCAAAAGACGCATCTTTTCTTAAAACACCGTAGCCCTTATTTTTCTAAACACCACGATTTGAGTTATTTCAAATGGTAAAACTGTATGAGATATATATGTTGATGTAGATTCTTCACTGTTGTGTTTATTATTCATTTTTCGCATATTCTTGCTATTCGCATCGCATTGCATGTTTAAATGTGTTTATTGTTATATTAAACCCATACTGTCAGGACACCATCACTATTATCGATGATGCATATGTTGCACGTACACCTGCTTGCCGGCTCACACACTTCATCATCGATAATTGCCATGTCACTACACAGTAGGACTATTTCATCAGGATATGACCCCTTACATAACATACTTGCGTACATACATATTGTACACTCATACTTGCGTACATACATATTGTATACACATACGTACATACATATTGTACACCTGCTTGCTGGCTCACACACTTCATCATCGATAATTGCCATGTCACTATACAGTAGGACTGTTGCATCAGGATATGACCCCCTTACATGACATACATATTGTACACTCATACTTGCGTACATACATATTGTACACACATACTTGCGTACATACATATTGAACACCCATACTTGCGTACATACATAATGTACATGCATACTTGTGTACATACATATTGTACACTCATATTTGCGTTCTCGCTTATTGTACACCCATACTTGCATATATATGTATTTGCACATACATAGATAATTCTGGCTTGAATTTGGAGATTTTGGAACCGCAAGATATATTTTAAAACTGAATTCATTTAAAAGAGCGGTTTTTCCTTTATATGTGCATATTACTATTCCATGCCGCATGATATACGGATATGCTTACATTTCTGTTATATGTTGCATACATCATGCTTTATCATTATACGCATTGAGATATGTTGTTTTCATGAGATTTCTGGATTTGGGAACCGCGGTTATTTCAAAAGAGAGTATGTATTGTTTTAAAAACTCGGTTACCCTTGATATGATATTTCAGTGCGTCCACCATGTGTTTTCTCGGTTCGGAGAGTGGCATGTGAAACCCGATTCGAGGAGCGTTAGGCACCATTTGCGGGTACATGGTGGACCCGGTGAGGTACCCCGGGGCAAGAAGACTCGTATATGTTGGACAGTGAGCCTGGCAGGGGAGCACTACCTACCGGTGATAGTACTTAGACTCAGCGGTTATCGTAGGGATACCGACTGGAGTTATGTATGTATGGATATGTCGAAATGCGAGGGTTGAAGCTGGGCACTCGGTTTTTCGAGATAGCGTATGATACGTACCTATCAGGGCCAGTCATGGTGACAGCACATGATAGATGAAGATTTACGTGTCGATGCTAGACATGGGTTTTCATGATTTTGATGTGTCGTGAGGGACACCCATTGATTTATATCCTCATACTTTTATGCATATGCTTTTATGACATTTACATGCATGATGCTGTTGTGTCATTGATTGACACGTGGACGAGATCCACATGCATACAGGCATTGATTACATAGTTGGATGATATCCACATACTTAGACTTCATGATATAGTTGACACTGATTTCATGATGATTACATTGATCACACCTCATGTTTATAATATGTTGCTACCTGAGGCACTGACACACACGAGCACTTGGTATTACACTTGTTATAGATGTTTACCCTTGCCACCTTTTCAAGCTTCCGACTTTATCATATTAAGGATATATATATATATACTACTGATCGTTTGACCTAGGATTGAGTCATACATACGATTTCTGCTCTGTGATGTTTTCTACTCACGAGTTGGCAACTCACCCCCGTTGTGCCACAGTTCTTGCAGGTCTTGCCGTACAGGTTTCATTATGGCTTTCTGGCACACTACTTCCTTTCTGGGTGATTGCTTTGTTAGGTGGGTTCACTTGCATCGTGACCACCATCGTACCATTTATTTATATTCAGTTGTATCTAGTAAAACTCCATTAACCAGACATGTATATGTATTTGACTTAGAGACCAGTTGTATATTCTTTCGACCTTAGAGTCGCGCGTTGTATTATTATGAGTTTCCATGTTGATTTGAGTTTCCTTTTCAGTTTTGATCCTCGCCCTTTAGCGTTGTATATTATATTGTTTGCGTGGTTGTGACCGTCGATTGACGAAGAGCTAGCTCCCGCTTGGGGATGCCTTTTATCATTGTGCATATATTATTCATGTTGTACCCCGTTTGGGGCCTGTATTTACAAAGGAAACTCTGCCGAAATTTTCTGAAAAGACTTGATATTTTAAATGCAATAATTCGGCTTATGTTATTTAAAAACCACTTGTTTTAAAATATATTTTCTACAATTCTTGTTTAAAAGTGGTTTAGATTTCTGGGCTTTTGGCTTACTTGAATTAGATGAAGTCCTATAGACTTCATATGATTCAAGGGCCAGTCACGTACTACTTCGGGTCATGACACACTGGTAGTGAGTACACTGGATGGACTCACCGAGAACTTCTATATAGTATTATATCTATCGTTAGATAGAAATTCTTAGGTGGCATGAGTACAGGTTAGTCCTTTGACCTGAAATTGTCATTTGTCTCGTGTGAGTTCCTACTGTACTTTGATTACTGCCCTATCATGGCTCAAAGGAGTCGTGCAAACAAGTTTTAGTTGGGTACAATCTCGAGCCACATGGAGGCAGTGGTCAACTATCAGGGATTCGTCTCTTCTAGTATTAGAAGTCGATGTTGCGCTGTGTTCAGTTGGCTATCACCAGAAATTTGTGGCAACGGTGGATGAGATTTACCGATAGTTGATCGGTAGTATCTCTGTTGGCGACGAGCTTGACTCAGACACGACTTATCGGGTTAGTAAGGGTATGATGTTATCCACCCCCTAGACTTGATATGCGATACTCTTTGACGAAGAGATCGGACTGTATGGAGACTGTCACATTCATGCTCAGTAGAGTAAGGATGTAGTTGATTGTCGACCCCCTTTCGACAAGTATTTGGGAAGCCGTTACGTACAGCTAGTGCCACTGACGTGCTTGTGGTTAAACCTACTGCCAGCGTATTGTCGAGTCTTTAGAGTTCTACACAGAGGGTTTTTCCGGTTTAGGCGACAAATGTAGGATCCATACGCTGGTACATGTAAGGGTCCGATTAAATACGTGTATACGATACACGGATTTTAATCGGACGGTTGATAATACTAGTCGGTTTAGGATTAAGCCGGGTTATTTAATCAGGTTTTGATTTAAATTTATTGTTAGTGTAATATGCTCTAGAGGCCATTATTGTATAGTACTAGTTTGTATAGTACATTTTGGAAGCTTCGGATATATAAACGGATTTATGACAGTTTTGCTCAATATGGTAGTATGCTACTTGGTTTGTATCTATCTTAATATGTGTATATGTTTCTGTTAACGTATCGCTAATACATATTGATAGAGCCCATAGGATCTTTTCTTGACTACCAGCGTTGTGATGGAAGTCACACTAGTATGGGATGGGTAGTCTACAAGCACATCCTTATACAGGTCTCTAGTCATAGGATTATCGAGACAGGGCATCGATACTCTAGAGTAGACTAGTATATATGCTTCTCATCCCAGCAGGGGAGATGGTCTGTCCCACAGCCATCAGTACGTCGTACTGGAGATAGTATGCAGGTGCTCATTGGGTTATGAGTTACACTAGACGGACTCGCGGGGAACTGCTAGTTGGTACTATACCTATCGTCAGGAAGCAGTTCCCAGGTGACATGAGTACAGCTTAGTCTGTCGACTTAACACTGCTGCTTCCCCTCAAGTGGGTTCCCACTGTTCTTAGATTACTACCCTACCATGTCTCCATTGAGTCGTGCAAACAGGTAGTAGTTGGGTGCAGTCCCGAAGCGCTTGGAGGTAGTGGCAGTTAGATAGGATTCGTCTCTCCCGGTATTGGGGGTGGATGTTGCGCTGTGATTCGGAAAGCCATTACACAAAGTCCCTGTCCAAGGCAAGTGAGATTTCCTGGTAAGGATTCCAATAGTTTCTCAGAGTGTTTTTGGCCGCACTCCGACACGACTTATTGCGCTTTTAGGGGTCTAACGCTTGCCGCCCCCTACGACCGATATGCGACACTCTTAGACGAACAGACCGGACTGTACAGAGATTGCCACAAATAAGCTCGATAGGGGTACCGATGAGTTTGCCCGTCGTCCTTCTTATCGACAGATACCTTGGTAGCCGTTTCGTGTAGCTAGTACCGCAGACACGCTTGTGGTTAAACCCACTGCCAGCGTACTGTCGAGTCTTTAGAGTCCCACACAGAGGCTTTCCCAGTTTCGGGCGAAACGTGTAGAGGTCGTATGGTTTTACGACAAGGTTCGATCACATACGTATACTTGTATGCGTATGATGTTCGGGAGGACAATACCGGTAGGCTTTGGTTTAAGCCGGATCTTAGTATTTGATTATTGGATTAGTTTCGTCTCATTGTATTCATATATCTCGGGATACGGATGTGGGTATGTATATACGGTTGAGAGGGGTATTCTTGTAATTTGATCAATATTACAACTTGGACTGAGACACCTCAATTAAAGTTTTTCTTTTATGATTAATTCTTTTGTGAGGTGGAGGAAATGAGAGAGGAAACTTTGTTGTATTTTAGTGAAATAGGATTAGGGTTTCACATTGACTTTCTTGGACTCATTTGAGATTTGTTGAATTAGATATTTGTTTGATATTTGTGTGAGATATTTTCTTTTGGTTTAAAAGATAAAACTCAAGCCATTTCACTTAATCTTTTCACTAAATGAAAACTACAGATACTTTTTCCTCTCTCTTTTCTTCAAGCTTTCTCTATCTCTTTTCAAACCATAACCATCTCATGAGTTGAGAATCATAGGGTTTGTGAGACTACTAGACTCCTAATCATTCTCTACACATCCAAGGCTACTTAGTTTAGCACACCAAGTGACCTAGTTCCCTCAAGTTAGAGGTTAAGCTCAAAGTCGGAACCCACGAGTGGATCTTCTTCGATTTGGAGAAACCGATCAGGAGGCGCGATCCGTTCTCACTTCGAGGAGCTCACGACGTGGAGAAGGACAGCGAGGAGGTGAAGGATAATGAGAACTTGAGGTATAACTTTCATACATAGTAGTTAAACCTCTAACCATGATTGTTAGTTACAGTTTAGTTTCTATCCTGGAGTTCAGTTGATGTTACGAAGCACTTAAAAATCGTTTTTTGCAAACTCCGCCTCCCCGCGAACACGTGGGGTGCGTGGCATTGACTTACAGTGGTATCAGAGCCGACTTAACCATAACTAACAGATTAAACGACAACTAAAACTACGAAACTGAAATGACCCCGAAACATAAAACATAGATCCTAGTTTCTGTTGAATTTTTACGAGGCTCTAAAATTTTTTTAAACAATTGCAGAATGCTCTACTTGCTGTAAGATGAATGTAGAACAAAAACGAGGCTATTTCACTGTAGTATGGCCGGCCAAACCCTCTAAAATCCTGGCCTCGCCCGTTTTTTTATGGTGAAATTTCCTTAGTTTGTTCTATCAATTCTTCACTGTGGCAATACGGGGTGTTTCGAAGTCGCAATTTAACGTTGTTTAATGTTTCAAATTGTGATATATGTGTTCGTAAACTTCCACTAATTGCTATATGTCATTTATTTAGGGGTTGCACATATTTGTGATGTTTGGTTTGTGTATATGTACTTATTGGATCGTCGTGAATGAATAGCCGGGGATGTGAGACGAGAGTTTCTTTCATTCAAATGTAAATTGTAATTTGATATAATATTTTTTCGTGGGGCACATCCTGGTTGAAGTTGTACCCACCGTTGTATTATTTTCATTTACTGTTTTCTGCTCCTAGGATAGACCCAAGGTAGGGTGCACAAACTACCGGGTACTTTGAAGTGCCGAGTGGCCTACTCATTTTACTAAGAGAGGTTGCTTCACTTCGGGTATTTGGCGGATAGTTTGCCGCACCCGTGGGTGTCTGGGGTGGGGTTTGGCTATTCATCATGACCGTGGAATCCGTCTTTCGTTACAGGCTTAAACGAAACGCGGAATTTCTAGTATATCCAATATATTCATCTGTGATCTGGAACGCCTATTATTGCGTCTGACGAATGGATATATCTATATATGATATTTAGTAGACATTGTTTATGTTTTGCATCTGCGCTAGTCTAGCCCTCGCTCTGTCGTTAGTTAAGTAACCTAACGGGTGATGACGGGCCCCGTGGCGAATGCGGATGGTATAAGCGTACGTTGTATTTTCGTTTTTTTTCTGCAATGGTAGGTTAATGATGAGACTGCATTACATTAATGCAAAGCAAACAAACCAAAGCTGAATCGTTGGAACAATTTTAAAACCACTCGGTTTTTTTTCAAAACAGCAAAACTTTTAAATGCGGAGCTTAAACCACTCCTTTTAAAAGATATCAGGTTCCTACGATTATATCAAGTTCACTACATTCATGGTTTCGCCAAAACCATTCGTAGACCTCCGTCATTTCAGTTGTATATTCAGTAGTATTCAAGCTATGTATTTTGACCTTCGCCAAGGCATTGTGATTGGTAGCTGTTGAATATTCATCTGTATCATAGATAGATGCGTTGGTTTGGGACAGTCGTACTACTATTTTGGCCTTCGTCAAGAGTATGTGCCGGTGGGTTCAAATTAACCTGGACAATGACGGATAGAACTTGACATGTGACTTATGATATGTTGGTCTTCGTTAAGGTCATAAGAGCATAGGGCAAAAATCCATATCGAGAGTTTCTAAAGAAACTGAAACTTTCTAGTGTTGCATACCATTTGGAGTGTGATAATTTTGGTAGGATTCCTTCGACTTTATCACACGATGATATTTGAATCCCGATCCTACTATGAGTGTATGCTACTCTTCGGGAGATTTTTTCACTTAACGATCAATGCTATAAACCAATTAGGCATCTAGAAAGGTGTTAGCGAGGCTACGCCCCTAGGGAAAAGAGGTTATTTAATTAAGGAACTTCGCGAAAGTGTCATAAAAGCTCCCTCGAAGTACCAACACTGGCTTGGCTGAAAGGTTAAGCAAGAATTGTACGGTGAGATTAATCCTGACTAATTCTTCTTTTATGGTTTGAGGAAGGATTCGAGAAACAGTAGGAGCCATCCTGTTTAGATAAACTAAAAACCAATCTAAACTTGCAAGAGTATCATGCTAAAGTGTTTCTTCTCTCTCTCTTAATTGCAGCAACCAAAGATGACTGGCCTTAATTTACTATTAGATAAAAATATACTGACGAGGCCAAACTATAAAGATTGGTTCAGGAATGTCAAGATGGCAATCACGTATGACAAATTGGGCTATGTCCTTTCTACTAAAGCCCCCGCCGTCCCAGGTCCAGAATCCAGCGTCGCAGATAAGGAAATCTGTAAGACCTGAGAGATTGACTGTGCGAAGGCCAAGTGCCTTGTGCTGGCCTCCATGGACAATGAGCACCAGAGGTGGCACGGGAATATGGATCTTGAATCCATATTCCTCCATACCAAGGAATTATATAGAGAGGAATCTCGTATTGCAAGATACGTGTCCTCAAAGAAGCTATTTCAGGCGAGGTTGGCCGTCGGGTCATATGTAGGGGAACACATCCTTAAGATGATTGGCTATATTGAGGAACTCGCGAACCTCGAGACCACGTTGGAGAATGAGCTGTATACAGACTTGATTCTCCAGTCCCTCCCTTCCACCTATGCACAGTTTATCTTGAATTTTAATATTCAAGGTAAAGAAGTTGAATTTCCTGAACTCCTTAACATGTTGAGGAGTGCTGAGGGCACCCTGAAGAAACCCAGGGAAACACCCGCTTTGCTTGTTGGTGGAGCTTCCTCTTCTAGATCTAAGGCGGAAGCTAAGGGAAAGAAGAAGAAGGCCCCCACCAAGCCGAGAGGCGGTGTTGGTAAGGTGGAAGCGAAGGCAAGGCAAAAGTGGCAGGGCCGACCGTAAGGAAGGAAGAATGCTTCTACTGTCATAAGAAAGGCCATTGGAAGAAAGATTGCAGGGCTTGGAAGGCCAAGAACCAGGACCCGAAGCAAGTTGTGGCTTCGGCTTCAGGTGTGTTTGTAATTGAAAACTTTCTGTCAATCAACTCTACTTCCTGGGTATTGGATACCGGATCAGGATCTCATATCTGTAATTCTTTGTAGGTGCTGAGAAGTCGTAGAGTTCTGAAGACCGGTGATATGACCTCAGGGTTGCTAACGGAGCGAGCGTGAATGTTGTGTCCGTAGGGGAATATCACCGAGGATTGATAAGTAGACATATTTTGGTTTTGCGTAACTGTTTTTGTGTACCTAGTTTAACTTGTAATATCATTTATGTATCTTTGTTATCTATAGAAAGTTATGATTTTACATTTTTAAGCGATGTCGTAAACATCCACCTTAATCATGGTCTGATTGGGTCAGGTACTCTAAACAACGATATATACGTATTAAACCAACTACAAATTTTCAATGTCCAGAATACACAGAAAAGAAAGACTCCAGAATTAAATCAAGCTTTCTTATGGCATTGTAGACTGGGTCACATCAACGAAACAAGGTTGACCAAATTACATAAAGAAGGATATTTGGATCTATTCGAGTATCAATCTTATGCAACTTGTCAATCATGTCTCAAAAGAAAGATGACAAAGACTCCGTTCACTGGACACGGAGTAAGAGCAAGCGAGCTTTTTGGACTCATACACAGCGACGTGTATGGTCCAATGTCTACACATGCAAGAAATGGTTATTCCTATTTCATTACTTTTACGGATGATTTCTCTAGGTATGGACATGTCTTCTTGATGAAACATAAATCCGAGGCCTTTGAGAAATTCCGAGAATATAAGAATGAAATGGAAAAACAAACCGGCAATAGATCAAGACATTAAGATCTGATCGAGGTGGTGAATACTTGAGTGCTGAGTTCCTGGATTACCTAAAAGAGAATGTAATTCTCTCTCATCTTACTCCTCCATACACACCACAACACAACGGTGTATCGGAGAGACGGAACTGAACCTTATTGGATATGGTACGTTCCATGATGAGTAACGCTGAGTTACTGCGATCATTCTGGGGCTATGCACTAGAATCAGCTGCATATCTTTTGAACAAGGTTCCTACCAAGACTGTGCCTACCACACCATATCAGATGTGGAGTGGAAAGAAACCCTATCTTCAGTATCTGAAGATATGGGGATGTACAGCTTTTGTCAAAAAGCAGCATGCGGACAAACTCGAGGCATGCTCAGTACTGTATAAGTTTGTGGGATACCCAAAGAACTCCAGGAGGTATCTTTTCTATTACGCAGAGGAAAAAAAGGTTTCTGTTTCTCGTCATGCCCACTTTTTGGAACATCAATTTTTAGAAAAAGAAACTAGTGGGAGTGAAATAAAACTGGAAGAAATTCCAGAACCACAAGCTAGTACTGAAAGCTTGGTAGAACCAGAAGTTTCAAAAGAACAGGACATTCCCGCACCACTCCGCAGGAGTAGTAGGTTGTCTCATCTGTCAGAGAGATGCTATAGTTTTCTCGTAGACGGGGATAGAGAGGATTGCATCATTGATAATGATGAGCCAACTAACTTCCAGCAAGCCATTCATAGCACAGACTCGGTAAAATGGCTAGATGCAATGCGGACCGAGATGGAGTCCATGTGCACCAACAAAGTATGGACTTTGGACATTACTCCAGAAGGGGTAAAACCCGTAAGCTGCAAATGGATGTTTAGAAAAAGATTGGTGTAGATGGACAGGTTGAAACCTATAAGGCTAGACTTGTTGCAAAAGTATTTCGTCAAAGACCTGGTTTAGACTATGATAAAACCTTTTCTCCGGCGGCTATGCTCAAATCCATTCGGATCCTTCTTTCCACAAACACCGTTGCTAACTCGACAATAGAAGCGGAGTATATCGCAGCTTCTGATGCCGCAAAAGAAGCAGTCTGGATGAGAAAGTTCTTAACAGAACTTCAGGTGGTTCCGCCCATTGTTGATCCAATACCTCTGTATTGTGAAAACAACGGGGCTATAGCTTTAGCAAAGGAACACAGGTCCCATCAGAAGTCCAGACACATCTTGAGGCGGTATCACCTGATCAGGGAGATCGTGGATCGCCGGGAGATCGAGGTGCGAAGAGTTTCTACTGTGGAAAACACTGCAGATCCATTCACAAAGGCCATCTCTCAGACGCGGTTCGAGAGGCTATTCGAGATGACAGGCTGCGATATGCCAGCACATGGCCTTAGTGCAAGTGGGAGATTGTTAGCGTAATATGCCCTAGAAGCCATTATTGTATAGTACTAATTTGTATATTACATTTTGGAAGCTTAGGATATATACACAGATTCATGACAGTCTTGCTCAATATGGTAGTATGCTACTTGGTTTGTATCTATCTTAATATGTGTATATGTTACTGTTAACGTATCGCTAATTGTAACGCCTTAGATTTCGGTTAGTGTTAGTTTAGACGTTAATGTGGGTTTACTGTAAAAAATTTACCAATTCGGGTTCCTCACATTCTATAACATTTAATTATTATATTAATATTATTTGTTATGGGCATGCACGCACGTGTGCACGTTAATGTGAGGGTTTGTTTGTGTAATCTTGATCTTAGCAATCATGACACTTAAACTAATCTAATCTTTGCTTTAATCTTTTGCCTTAACCCTAATCCAATCCTTAACCATTTCCTTGATATTTTGTGAGAAAGAGAGATATTTCTTTTGGAGTGAGGAGGTGGCATGATGAGTGGTATGAAAGCATTAATGGTGAGTTAATGCTAATGGTTACACTCACCTCACCTCTCACCCTACACTCACCTCCCTCTCTCTTTAACCTCACTCTCTCTCATACTCATTTCCCTTCTCATTTTATTCATTCCTCTCATATCCAACTGAACACTTAAGTTTCCATCACCAAAATTCATCAAATCCTTCACATATCTCACCAAAATCACATCTTTTTCTTGGATTTGCCTCTTGGATGCCTTGGAGCTTGCAAAGCTTGAATTTTTGAGTTCTTTTGTGTAGGTAATGATCTCTTTATGTTCTTTATATAGTTTTTGTGTTGTGTAGACTTTTAGTTTTAGTTTAGAATGTTTAAAGTTAAGTTTATGTGCAAATATCGTATTTTTAGTGTCGTATGTGACATCTGTGATCTGCTGTGACCCGGAGAGTTTACTAGAAAACCAAACAAAGTGGTTGTGTTGTACCTGAGACCATAGGACATCACCTGGAGCACGGACCCCTGTTGCTCGGACTCGGCCGGCGATGAGAAGAGGAATTCCGGCGACCTCGGCTTGGGGTTGGAGTTAGGGTTTGGGTTTTTCTGGGTAGGTGTCTGCAGTTGTTTAGGTGTATTTGGCCTTGTTTGGTTGTTGAGTTTTCTCAGCATGCAAAATCTTGGTAGTTTCTTGTGTTTCGTTTAAGCGCGATATGTTATACGACACGGATCGTGCGCTTTGTGTGATTTTGCTCTTGGGTTGGTTTCGTCGTGTCACTACGTACGTTAGCCACAATACGAATACTTGAAAGTATGTTTTGTGTTGTTGTGTCGGTCAAATGTAGTTTGTACGTGTTTTAGATCAATTACTAATATACACTTGTTTCGTTGTTTTAATGTTATAGGTTCGCAAGCGGAGACTTCGGACGCTGCTACAAAAGGAAAACAGGTGGTTGGCTTCACTTAGCCAGGAGCGTTTGCGAGTAGATTTAACATCTACAGGGGAATCGCCCGCATGGCATTATGCGTCTGGGCTAGAGATGTTAATATTTTCGCATATTCTATTTCATTTGTAGAGTTGCGCATACACCCTACTGCTTAGTTAATTGTTGTGCTTGGACTAGTATTCTTAGGACACTGCACTATTATTGACGACTCATGTTGCACGAGCACTGATTGTATGCCACACACACCGTCAATAACTGCCATGACACGCACAACCCATATATAGATATGATATTGTTTGGTTAGGGACATGGAGACATTGATTCATATTTCTTTATGAATATGACATATAGCATACCTGTATACCTACATACTTACACATATGCCTTGACATGCTTACATGCTAGATACCAGATACCTATATGGTATTGTACCATTAGAGATAGATACATACACACATAATGACATAGCTACATGTATAACTTGCTATACCTTTATGTTTACACATATATCTGGCTTTAGCTACAAGTTTACCTTTATTTGATGTTATATAGACTTAGAGAAATTAGGAATCGCATGATATTTATATTAACTTGTTGCAGTTAAATAGTGGCTTTTCCTTTATATGCTCGCATTTCAGTTTTATGTTGCGTATATTATATTAATGGATTTTCGCATTGAGATATGGATTTTTCATGATATTTTCTAGATTTGGGGACCGTGGTAGTTTCATGAAATTATGCATTATTTGAAAAACCCGGTTTCCCTTGATATGATATTTCATCAACCACCATGAGTTTTATCGGTTCGGATATATATCCCCCGCGCGAGGAAAGGAGGGGTCCGTGTGCGGGTACATGGTGGGGCCGGAGGTACCCCGGGGAAAGAATATCAGTGAGGAGATGAGTTAGTGGGGGAACCATACCATCCGGTTACATTACCAATGACTCTGCGGTTATCGTGGGGATACCGATGGGAGTCATGTGCGTATGGATACGTCGAGAGGCGAGGGTCAGAGCTAGGCACTCGAGCTTTCGGTATACCGTATGATATGCCTATCAGGGAGCCAGTCGTGGTGACAGCACCTGATAGATCACTATTTTGTATCGATACTTGACACTTGGTTTTCATGATATTTTACTCTTAAGTATATATAACAGTGGAATGGGACGCTGATATATATGCATATATATATATATATATTAGTGGAATGAGACGCTAATATATATATATACATATAAATTCATATACTTCATCTTAATTATTCATGCAAATATACTTAGGATATATGAAATTCACTTGATATTGGATTTGGGATATAGAAGATTCATTTGAGACTGGATACAGGATATATATGAGATTGTTGATTTTGTACTTTCAGGATATATGAGATTTATTCGATATTGTACATTCAGGATTTATGAGACTTATATGATATGAGAGCCAATTTGGGGGCTTATTTGAGGAATTAGGATTTGGATTGTCTTGATGGATTTTGATCCTACCACGATATCAGGATTCCATGGAAATGACATGTTTCATTCCATACTCCACTTTATTGTTTATGCACTGCTTCTTGTATTAGTAGTACTTGTTAGTGTACCTTTCATGACTGTAGCATTCACATACTTCATTTTATATGCATTGCTTCATGTGTTAGTTGTACCTGCTAGAGTACCTTTCATGACTGTTGCATATATACATTTTCATATCATTATTGCATGATTATTGCATACCGATTGTCATATTATTGCTTCATGTATTTGTAGTACCGTTAGTGTACCTTTCATGACTATTTCATTCATATGACCTTTTACTGCTTTTAGCTTACATATGTTAGATTCGCGTTGTACGTGCATACTTGCGATTACCTGCATATATTATTTACTATTCACGAGTTGGCAACTCACCCCCGTTGTGCCACAGTTTGTTTTGCAGGTTGTTTCCCCAGAGTAGTCGAGGCAGGGCTATTATCATCTATCATATCATCTTTTGCTGCAGATACCGCATCGGCTCACAATGTGCAGTTTTGCTTTAGGTGGGTTTTGTGGTTATTCGTTGTTGTATTGTATATTTGTTGTATCCTTGTACTCTTCATCTACTCCTTTCATGTTTGACTTAGAGAGTTGATGTGAGGACAATATTGTATATTATTTTGCGACTTGGATGTCTTTTATGCAGTTTTACTTCTATCGTCTTTTATTTCTTCGCTACGGCGTCGTATATCTGTTGTGGTGGTTGTTTTCCGCCTTTGGGTGTGTTTTTGCTCCCGTTTGGGAATGCTTTACTTATATTTATGTTGTACCCATTTTTGCGGCAGTTTTTTACACAGGAGGTGCTGCCAAAATTTTAAAGGAAATTAAGTTGGACTTTTAAAGAATTTGGATTGCGATTTCAAAGGTTTTAAAAATGTTATTATTTCTTACTACTGTTAATGGTTTAGATTGCTGGGTTTTCGGCTTACTTAAATTGTGTTACGCCTGTAAACGTTGCGTAGTTTAAGGGCCGTCACGTGCCAATTTCGGGTCGTGACAAAGTTGGTATCAGAGCGCTAGGTTTTACCTTTCGGAGTGTAGGATGACCTAGGTATGATAGAGTAGGTAGCTTAAAGCAGAGTAACATAGTGTGTGTATGTCTGCGGCATACTCACGATGCGGTACTCCGCCTAAAGTGACCTAAGTACAAATTGCTTGGAATTCCTTCCTTGATGATTCATATCCTTGTGATTCGATTTCCGTGTTCTTATCGAATCTTATTTCCATTTATAGCCTTTGCCGCCGATGACTATGGGGACTAAGAGTGATGCTGCGAGGGCCAAGGTCAGGATTGACTCGGGTGGGATGAGGACTGACCATGATGGCGCACTCGTTGCACAGGGGCAGATGGATCCGCCTTCGACAAATAGTATCGCTAGGCTTGTGGCAGAGATGCAGGACATCCGCCAGACGATGAGTTCATTGGTTGAGGCCGTTCGAGCGCAGTGACAGGAGGTTGTCACCCCTGTTATCCAGTTGTTCCTTGCGGTCAGTACACAGCATTTCATCACCTACATAGCACCAGTGGATGCAGCCCCAGTTGACGACGCACATCTTCCAGAGACTTTGGGAGTTCCTGGACAGTGGAGGACTTGTATCGGTGTACCAGCCCAGAGACAGCGGCGCAGTCATCGAGACAGTTTTCGTGACCGTCGCGGGAGTAGCAGAGGCTTAGGATGAGGACAGTCGTTCGGCTCTCATTTCCAGGAAGGTCGACAGCCATGGAGAGGATGCTATCGGTGCGGAGACCTTCATCACCACATGAGGCGTTGTTCCCTAACACCACGTCAGGGTCGTATTTAGAGAGGTCGTGGAAGTGGAGGGTTCTGTAACGTTGTAGAAATCGTTATGCGAAATTTTTCCATTTTAGAGTAAAATTGTCGGTATTTTCAGTTTTAACCCGATTGTGATCAAACGACTATATAGACTTGCTAGAACCTAGTTTAGCTAAAATAATCTAGTGCGCAAGCTTTGGGGGTATATGGGACGTTTTGGTTCAATTTGAATTTTTCCCTATTTTAATATTATTTTATTGTAGTATTTGCATATTGGGAAATTTCCTTCTTCAAAAATTATTGCAAGAAAATTAAGTTTCAGTAGATTAAACCTTCACATAATATCTAGATATTTGTTTGGAAATTAGAATTTAAGATTAAAGAAAAAGAAAAGAATCAATGAGGTGCATGCATGTGTGTGTGAATGCATTTATCTGCATTTATTATGAGAAATAGCTAGGAAACTCCACACAACTCTCCATCCTTCTAACTTGGCCGAGATCCATCTTCCCTATTCTGTCCTTGATCATTCCATTTCCTTTTTGCAACAATTCCAAGATCAAATTAAATCTCCAAAATTCCCAAATAATTCACAAAATACCCCAAGTCTTGAATTAGCATCTTGGAGCTAGGAAAGCTTGGATCTTGGGAGCTAGCTTTGATAGGTATAATCCCTAATCTGTTAATTAAGAGTTTTTATGATGGGTAGCTCGTTGGTTGTAGCGTAGAGCACTAACAGTAATCGATTTGTGAAATATCGTATTTTTGGTGTCTTTTTGAACCTCTGAGAACTGCTGTGATATGGAAATTTTAGTGAGCGACCAAATAAAATTGTAGTGATGTACTAGTGACCCTGGAGCACCACCTGAGACATGAGCACCACCCCACCGGCCATGGCCGGCAACACAAGGCGAAATTCCGGCGACGCCGGCTATTGAAGGAAGTGTTGGGGTTTGGTTTTTGTGGGTAGTTGTTGTAGGGTTCCTAGGCACCCTAATGAGGTCTCACAAGGCATCAACCATGCCAATTTCAAAAAATCTAGGTGCCGAGAAACCCGACTACGGATCGTCGGCTAGATATTTAGGCGAAAAGATAACTAGTTAACAACTTAACTAAGAGATACGGAAATACAACCTTTGTAGATCCGTTTGTCCACCTCCATAGCTCCATGAAGAAGTCATCTCCGCTGTACAAATCCGATCTTGGACTCTCGCATTCGCTTCATCGGAGAATAGACGGGCTAGGTCATCGATGTCCATGCCGAATATGATCTACGTCGAGGCATCGCTAAATCAAGCTCCGACTTCACCAAGTCAAGAAACTTGTGAAGAAAACACACTCTACTACTTGGCAAGAGGTAGAGGATGAAGAAATAGGAAGTGGGTAGACTTTAGAATTGGATTTCTCACTTTATTTCATCAATCACCATTGATGAAGAAAGGTTTTCTTCATGGAAGAAGATGAAGAAGAAGAAGCTAGTATTATGATAAGTTAATTTTAAATCAAAAGTAAATCAATACTTATCATAATAATAACCATGGTCAAGTGTAGAGAGTTAATCATGGTTGAATGGAATGGTTAGGGTTAAGCATGAGACAAAATGGTCACTTGGTCAAAGTCTTCATGAAGCTTCAACAAGCTTCCAAAGAAAGCCACCATTTTGCATTATGCTTATCATTTTCCAATATGAATAAACAAATAAATAAATAGATATGAAAATGAAAACCCTAACCATTACATGACCATGGTTTAAACTTTACACAAAACACAAGTTAGCATGCATCATCAAACATGATACATACAAGTGCACAAAAATATATCACATATACAATGTGCAAACCAAGTGAGAAAATCCATTTAAAGTGAACCAATACTAGTTAATGCAAAGTAATATATCAAATATATAATTATGCATTAAATCATTAAATCAACACTTGATTCAATGATCCGGTCATGTCGCACACAACCGACTAGTATACAATGTATCGGCTTATCGAATCAATCCTTGATTCGATAACTAGGTTATATCGCATACAACCATTCGACACATTCATCGCGAGAATAGAATACGGTATCACATACACGCATTATTCTCGGTCCCGCACATATCTCAAATGCACTCCTATTTCGTTTCGCTTGAGCCAGGAAACCTCTGTGTAGGACTCTAAAGACTCGTCAATACGCCGGCAGCAGATGATGTTCAAATCAAACACCCACAAGCCGCAAGCGGTCTGCTAAACGTAACGGCCACCCGGGTATTGAGCGATCTGAAGATCGACGAGCAAGCCCGCTCACACTCCAGTGAATCCAACCAGTAACACTGCCGTACAGTCCGGTCTGATCGTCTGATATGTCGCATATCTCGCCTAGGGGTGGTAAACGTCAGACCCCAATAGCTCGATAAGTCGTGTCGATATGAGGTCTATAACAGTTCGAGAAACTACTGATAACACTTACCAGTAAATCTCAGCAACCCTGGCCAGGGATTTCCGGTTATAGCCAATCGAACACAGCGCAACATCAACTCCCTATACCGGGAGAGACGAATCCCCTCCTATCGCTCATTGCCTCCATGTGACTCGGGACTGTACCCAAAAACCACCGTTTTGCACGCCCTCTTGGACGTGGTAAGATGGAAATCAAAGCACAGTGGGAACCACACAAGACTCTATGACGATCTCGGGTCAACAGACTACTCTGTACCAGTGTCACCAGAGAACTGCCATCTGACGTGAGGTATAATACCATCTGGGAGTTCTCGGCGAGTCCGTCCAGTGTACCCAGTCTCCACTGAGCACCCGTATATCATCTCTGATGTCAAACACCAATGGATATAGGATCATCCATCGCCCATCTGTATGGGTCGAGAAGGTATACGCTAGTCTACTCTGGTATATCAATGCCCCATCTCGATACACCCACGACTAGGGACTTTGAAGGATGTACTTATGGACTACCATGTCCCCACTAGTATGATCTGCATCATAGTCCAGGTAGTCAAGTACACATCCTATGGGCTTTACCAACATGTAACAGAGAGACAATCATTGTACACGTTAAGGTAAAGAGCAATCAGATAGCATACTATCATGTCGAGCAAGAAAGTCCTCCCTATATATGTCCCAGCATCCACTACAATATACATCAAATGTATAGTAATGGCCTCTAGGGCATACATATAACTAACAGTTGTCTGCTGTGGTTTATGGGTGTTTGGTACTGTTTACTTTTTTAGTATTTACAGTATGCAAAATCTGGGATCGTTTTCCTGTAATCTAGTGTTTTGTGTCCGCGCGATACGTTATACGATACGGATCGTGCACTTTGTGTGATTTTGATCTTAGGTTGTTTTCGTCGTATCGCTACACACGATAGCCACAATACGAACACTTGAGAGTATGTTTTATGTGGTTGCGTCGGTTAAATGTAGTTTGTGCATGTTTGGGTCTATTATTAATATATACTTTCTTTATTGTTTTGATGTAGTAGGTTCACAGGCGGGGACTTCGGACACTGCTATAAGGGGAAAACAAGTGGTTGGCTTCATTTAGCCAAGAGCGTTGGTGAGTAGATTTACCATCTACAGGGGAATCACCCGTATGGCGTTATGCGTCTGGGCTAGAAATGTTATGTTTTGTCGCATATTCTATTGCATATATAGAGTTGCGCATACACATTACTACTTAGTTATTGTTGTGCTTGGACTAGTATCCTTAGGACACTGCACTATTATTGACGGCTTATGTTGCACGAGCACTGATTGTATGCCACACACACCGTCAATAATTTCCATGAACGCACAACACCCTTATAGTTATGATATTTGGTTAGGGACATTGAGACATTGATTCATATTTCTTTGTGCATATAACATATAGCATACTTGTTTACTTACATGCTAGTTACCCATATATCTATATAGTATTGTTCCATTGTGATAGGTATATACACACATGAGACATAGCTACATGTACATCTGGCATACATACATATATATACCTGGAGGGTATTATGGATAAGCATAGAGACATACCTTGCTACCGATACTTTTACATCATACATACTTACATATGGACATACATATCTTGCTATACCGACATGGTTACGTATATCTTGTTATAGCTACATGTTCACCTATATATGATGTTGCATCTGATTTCGGAGAAATCAGGAATCGCATGACATATATTTAAAAACTTATTGCAGTTAAATAGCGGTTTTCCTTTATATGCTCATATTACCGTTTCATGTTGCATATGTTATATTCTTGGATTTCACATGATGTTCTCTGATATTGTTACTCCTAAGTATATATAACAGTGGAGTGGGACGCTGTTATATATGCATATATGTATATATTAGTGGAGTGGGACGCTAATATATATGTATTGATTCATGCAGTTATACTTATTCATTACTTGATGTTTTCTGGATTTGAGGACCATGGTTGTTTCATGAAATTGTGCATTATTTGAAAAGCCCGGTTTCTCTTGATATGATATTTCTGCATCCACCATGAGTTTTATCGGTTCTGATTATATACCCGATTCGAGGAGCGGTAGGCACCATCTGCGGGTACATGGTGGGGCCCGGAGGTACCCCGGGGCAAGAAGATTGATGGACCTTGCCGATTGAGCCTGGCAGGGGAACCATACACTCCGGTGACATTACCAGTGACTCGGCGGTTATCGTGGGGATGCCAACGGGAGTCATGTACGCATGGATACATCGAGAGACGAGGGTCAGAGCTAGGCACTCGGGCTTTTCGGTATAGCGTATGATATGTACCTATTAGGGGGCCAGTCGTGGTGACAGCACCGGGTAGATCAGTATTTTGGTGTCGATGCTTGACACTTGTTTCATGATGTTTTGGGTGTCGATGTTAGACACTTACCTTATATGAAACTTACTCGATACTGATATTGTACACACAGGATATGTGGGATATACTGATATTGTACACACAGGATATGCATGATATACTGATATTGTACACACAGGATATGTGGGATATACTGATATTGTACATACATGATATGTGAAATCTAGTTGATGTTGGACATTCAGGACATACGAGATTTACATGATATGAGAGCCAATTTAGGGGCTGATTTTTTTAAATTGGGAATTTGATTGTCTTGTTGGATTTTGGTCCTGCCACGAGATTAGGATTTCCGTGGAAATGACATGTTTTATTCCATACTCCACATTTATTGTTTATGCACTGCTTCATGTATTATTTGTACCTGATAGAGTACTTTCATGACTGATGCATTACATATGACTATTCATTGCTATTAGATACTTATGTTAGATTCGCGTTGTACGTGCATACTCGCGATTACCTGCATATGTTATTTACTATTCACGAGTTGGCAACTCACCCCCGTTATGCTACAGTGTTTTGCAGGTGTTCCTCAGGATAGTCAAAGGCAGAGCTATTTCCATCCATCGTATCATCTTTTGCTGCGGATTCCGCTTCGACTGACAGGGTGGAGTTTTGCTTAGGTAGGTTTTGCGGTTATCCGATGTTGCCTATTGTATATTCGTTGTATCATGTACTCTCCATCTACCATTATCTTGTATGACTTAGAGACTTGATGTGAGGACGATATTGTATATTATTTATGACTTGGAGGATTTTATGCAGTTTTATTTATATCGTCTCTTTCTTCGCTGCGGCGTCGTATATCTGTTGTGGTGATTGTTTTCCGCCGTTGGGTGTAGATTTGGCTCCCGTTTCGGATGCTTTTACTTATATATTATGTTGTACCCATTTTTGGCGGCTTGTTTTATAAAGGTGGTGCTGTCAAAATTTTAAAGGAAGAAAAGTTGTACTTTAAAGAATTTGAGTTGAGATTTCAAAGGTTTTGAAAATGCTATTATCACTTTCTTACTACTTTTGACGGTTTAGATTGCTGGGTTCTCGGCTTACTTAAATTGCGTTACGCCTGTAGACGTTGCATAGTTTAAGGGCCATCACGTGCCATTTTCGGGTCGTGACAAGTTGGTATCAGAACGCTAGGTTTTTCCTTTCGGAGTGTAGGATGACCTTGGTATGATGGAGTAGGTAGCTTAAGCAGAGTAAGGTGGTGTGTTTATGTCCGCGGCATACTCACGACGCGGTACTCCGCCTAAAGTGACCTAAGTACTAATTGCTTAAAATTCCTTCCTTGATGATAAATATCCTTGTGATTCGATTTCTGTGTTCTTATCGAATCTTATCTCCATTTATAGCCTTGCCGCCGATGACTATGGGGACTCAGAGTGATGCAGCGAGGGCCGAGGTCAGGATTGACTCGGGTAGGACGAGGACTGACCAGGATGGCACGCTCGTTGCACATGAGCAGACGGATCCGCCTTCGACAGATAGTATTGCTAGGCTTGTGGCAGAGATGCAGGACTTGCGCCAGATGATGAGTTCATTGGTTGAGGCCATTCGAGCGCAGCGACAGGAGGTTGTCACCCCTGTTACCCCGTTGTTCCTTGCGGTCAGTACACAGTATTCCGTCACCTACATAGCACCAGTGGATGCAGCCATAGTTGACGATACATGTCTTCCTGAAACTTTGGGAGTTCCAAAACCATGGAGGACTCGTACAGGTGTACCAGCCCAGAGACAGAGGCTTAGGCTTCGAGACAGATTTCGTGACCGTCGCGGGAGTAGCAGAGGGTTGGGACGAGGACAGTCGTTCAGCTCTCATCCCCAGGAGGGTCTGCAGCCATCGTATGGATGTTTTCGATGCGGGAGCCTTCATCACGACATCAGGGATTGTTCCTTGGTACCGCGTCAGACCCATGTTCAGAGAGGTCATGGTCGCGGAGGGTTGGTTCCAAGGGAACGGTCTGGCAAAGGAAGAGTTCTACAGTTCCGAGTAAGAGGCAGACACGAGAGTTTGCTTCTACTCATCGGGACGCGCAGGTGTCCAATGCTGAGTTTTCAGGTATTCTAAATCTGCATGTTCGTTTGTTTCGTAGGTTTTTTTTAGTAGGGATCTATGCACTCGTTTGTTTTACACACGTTGTGCTGTGTTGCGACGAGAGTCGTGTTAGGTAGATCAGTCGTTTGTGGTGTTAACTTCTGTCAGCGATTCTTTTATTGCGCGACACGTATTTCGGTCGCTTGCCAATCGGATAGGAGATAGAGATTCGTCCGTCACTGTGATCCTTCTAGAGATGCTGGATTTGACGTTCTCCTGGGCACGGACTGGTTAGATACGTGCTAGGCGTCTGTGGACTGCCGCAAGAAAACAGTCAGGTTTTGTTTTCCCGGCGAGTCAGTTCTTGTTGTGCAGAGGGACAGTTGTGCCACCTCTCATAGCTTGAATTCAGCCTTTTCGCTAGTCGGATTTTGAGGAGAGGATGTCGTGGATTCTTGGCATTCATTCGGGATACCGGAGCCACAGTGGGTTTATTGGACCGGGTTCCTTCGTGCGAGAGTTTTCCGACGTTGTTCCAGATGAGCCGGCGAAGCTTAGGGAGCTTAAGGATCAGCTGCAGAGTTGTTTGTTGGGGGACTTGTGCGTCCAAGTGTTTCGCATTAGGGGAGCTTCTATTTTGGTTCGTCAAGGAGATGGATGGCAGTTGAGGATGTGTATTGATTGATCGTCAATTGAACCAGCTTACGGTGCGGATAGGTATCCTTTACCTCGCATTGACGATTTCTTCGATCAGCTCCTGATGTGCGAGGCATTTTCTAAGTTTGTTTGGGATCAGGTCATCATTGTTGTGGGTTCGAAGTGATGACATTCCGAAAACTGCCTTATGCGTGCTATGGGCTTTGTGTGTTTTTGTGGTGTCGTTGGACTCACCAGTGCCCTAGCATCATTTATGATATGATGAACCAGATTTCTTCTGGGCGTTCCTTGACCAGTTATTGTTGTGTTATTGACGACATTCTGGTCTATTCTAACGCGTCTTGAGGAACAGGAGCAGCACTTGAGGATTTGTTTTGCATATACTGGGAGAGCACCAGTGGTTTGCTAAATTCTCGGAGTGTTCCTTCAGGCTTGTTTGTGTTGACCCCTAGGTCTTGTATTACGGGAGACGGTTTTTGTATGGTTCCGAGGAAGATCGAGGCCGTACAGTTTAGGCCCAGACTTGTGTGCAGGACGGAAGTCCGCAGATTTTTGGGCTTAGCAGGTTTTTACCGTCGTTTCGTGCAGGATTGCAAGTGTAGTGCTGCACCGTTGACTGGACTGACCAGGAAGGAGTTCTGTTCTATGGACTGAGGCTTGTGTGCGGAGTTTCGGCAGTTGGAGATTCGGTTGACAACTGCACCAGTTCTTTCTTTGCTTTCTGGTTCGGGCGACTTTGTTGTTTAACTGTGATGTTTCGCGAGTGGGGCTGGATTTTGCGCTGATGCGGCATTATAGAGTTATCGCTTTTGCTTCCCTACATTTGGAGAAAGTACAAGCAGGATATCCCATTCATGGTCTGGAGATGGCTGCAGTGGTCGTGTGTTGGAGATATGGAGACACTACTTGTTCAGAGAGTCGTGTAAGATTTTCACGGACTATCAAAGCTTAATGTACATCCTCCTGCAGCAGGTTTTGATTGTTGAGATGGCGCCGTTGAATGGAACTTGTGGAGGATTGTGTTTGTGATATCCTTTGGTTACCCGTGGCAAGGCGATTGTGGTAGCTGATGCTTGAGTCGTAGGCCCGGGGTTAGCTTATTCCAGTTGTGCGCAGTTCAGAGACAGTCTTCTGCAGATTTACAGTTCTTGTGCGATCGTGGAGTACAGCATAGGTTCGCCTCTGCTGAGGGGACAGCTTGCTCATGTCCGCGCCTATCCACTTTTCCTTAATCGTTTTCGTGAGGCACTGCCCACCGATACTCTTTGTCAGTGATACTTGAGCATGTTCGGCAGGGTAAAGATTCGGAGTCCTTGATTGGTGACCAAGGTGTGCTACGTTTAGGAACGCATTGTGTACCGTTACTGGTAGGTAGAGACGCGAAATCCAAGAGCAGGCACATCGGTCAGCTTTCTGTGTTCATCCAAGTGCCGCCAAGATGTAACGTGACTTGAGAGTTAGTTACTGGTGGGCAAGGATTGAAGAGTGAAGTATCGGATTTCGTTCAAGGTGTCTGTCTTGTGGTGAGCTTAGGTTGAGCATTGAGACCGGCTGGAGAGTTGTAATTTTTAACCGTTTCGGAAAGGGAATAGGAGCAGATCTCCATGATTTTTTTTCGTTGTGGCGTCTACCCAGGTCTAGACAGGGTGTGACTCTATTCGGGTGTTTGTTGTCCGGTTATGCTCGGTTTGCTCAAATGTTCTTATTAAGTTGTGCGTTTGCACGGAGTTCCTTCATGCGTTGTATCCAATAGAGGTACCTTGTTTGCTACCCATGGTTGGCAGAAGCTTCAGGAAGCCTTAGGTACTGGTTGAGCTTTAGCTCCGTCTTTCCATCCGCGGGATGATGGTTTGTGAGAGCGGGCTATACCGACTCTGGAGGATATGCTTGTGCATACGTGCTAATTGTTGTCTGCAGTTGGGATCGTCACTTTCCATTGTTAGGATTCTTCTTCGGTAGCAGTTATCAGGAGACATTCCAATTGGCAACCTTTAGGTTTAGTTGTTAGGTCGTGTCGATCTCCAGTCTGTTTTTCCGACTCTGCGTAAATAGGATTTTTAAACCCCAGCTAGTCAAGAGATTTCGGAAATGATCCAGTTTGTTCAGGTCAGGATGATGACAGTCCTGTGCGGACAGAGGTCTTATGCCGACCATGGTGGTCGCAGACTTAAGTTCGCAGTGGGAGATCATGTATCCCTGAGGATTTTCCGATGAATGACATGTTGAGTTTTGGGAAGCTTACCCCAGGATTGTAGGTCCTTTTGGGATCCTTTTAGCGAGTTAGTTCTGTTGCCTTTAAATTGGCACTTCCGCCCAGATTATTGAGTTTTCACCCCGTATTCCTTGTGTCATTACTTTGCAAATACCTTCATGACCTTTCTCACATTATTCAGCACCAGACCATTTAGCTTGGACGCGATCTTTTCGTTCACCAGCAGCCATTTGTGTTAGTGGCTCGGCAGGTGGAGAAACTTCGGTCAAGGGTCTTTCCATCTGTGGTGGGTTTTCTTAGACATAGCCGTACAGTGAGGTGATCACTTGGGAGGCTGCGAACGAGATTTAGGAGTTTTGTACTCTTTTCTTTGGTGGTACGCTTAGTGAGAATTTTAAATTCGGGGACGAATTTTTATAGGGGGGAGATTGTTAACGGTGTAGAAATCGTTATGCGAAATTTTTGCATTTTAGGGTAAAATTGTCGGTATTTTCAGTTTTAATCCGACTGTGATCAAACGACCATATAGACTTTCCAGCGCCTAGTTTAGCAAAAATAAAGCTAGTGCGCAAGCTTTGGGGGTATATGAGACGTTTTGGTTCAATTTGATTTTTTCCCTATTTTAATATTATTTTATTGTGGTATTTGCATATTGGGAAATTTCCTTCTTCAAAAATTATTGCAAGCAAATTAAGTTTGAGTAGATTAAACCTTCACATAATATCTAGATATTTGTTTGGAAATTAGAATTTAAGATTAAAGAAAAAGAAAAGAATCAATGAGGTGCATGCATGTGTGTGTGAATGCATTTATATGCATTTATCATGAGAAATAGCTAGGAAACTCCACACAACACTCCATCCTTCTCACTTGGCCAAGATCCCTCTTCCCCATTCTGCCCTTGATCATTTCATTTCCTTTTTGCAACAATTCCAAGATCAAATTAAATCTCCAAAATTCCCAAATAATTCACAAAATACCCCAAGCCTTGAATTAGCTTCTTGGAGCTAGGAAAGCTTGGATCTTGGGAGCTAGCTTTGATAGGTATAATCCCTAATCTGTTAATTAAGAGTTTTTATGATGGGTAGCTCGTTGGTTGTAGTGTAGAGCACTTACAGTAATCGATTGGTGAAATATCGTATTTTTGGTGTCTTTTTGAACCTCGAAGAACTGCTGTGACGTGGAAATTTTCGTGATTGACCAAAAAAAATTGTACTGATGTACTAGTGACCCTGGAGCACTACCTGAGACACGAGCACCACCCCACCGGCCATGGCCGGCGACAAAAGGCGAAATTCCGGCGACGCCGGCTATTGAAGGAAGTGTTGGGGTTTGGTTTTTGTGGGTAGTTGTCTGCTGTGGTTTATGGGTGTTTGGTACTGTTTACTTTTTTAGTATTTACAGTATGGAAAATCTGGGATTGTTTTCCTGTAATCTAGTGTTTTGTGTCCGCGCGATACGTTATACGACACAGATCGTGCACTTTGTGTGATTTTGCTCTTAGCTTGTTTTCGTCGTGTCGCTACATACGATAGCCACAATACGAACACTTGAGAGTATGTTTTGTGTGGTTGCGTCAGTTAAATGTAGTTTGTGTGTGTTTGGGTCTATTATTAATATATACTTGCTTTATTGTTTTGATGTGGTAGGTTCACAGGCGGGGACTTCGGACACTGCTACAAGGGGAAAACAAGTGGTTGGTTTCACTTAGCCAGGAGCGTTGGTAAGTAGATTTAACATCTACAGGGGAATCGCCCGTATGGTGTTATGCGTCTGGGCTAGAAATGTTATGTTTTGTCGCATATTCTATTGCATATATAGAGTTGCGCATACACATTACTACTTGGTTATTGTTGTGCTTGGACTAGTATCCTTAGGACACTGCACTATTATTGACGACTTATGTTGCACGAGCACTGATTGTATACCACACACACCGTCAATAATTGCCATGACACGCACAACACCCTTATAGTTATGATATTTGGTTAGGGACATTGAGACATTGATTCATATTTCTTTGTGCATATAACATATAGCATACCTGTATACTTACATGCTAGTTACCCATATACCTATATAGTATTGTACCATTGTGATAGGTATATACACACATGAGACATAGCTACATGTACATCTAGCATACATACAAACATATACCTGGAGGGTATTATGGATAAGCATAGAGACATACCTTGCTACCGATATTTTTACATCATACATACTTATATATGGACATATATATCTTGCTATACCGACATGGTTACGTATACCTTGTTATAGCTACATGTTCACCTGTATATGATGTTGCATCTGATTTCGGAGAAATCAGGAATCGCATGACATATATTTAATAACTTGTTGCAGTTAAATAGCGGTTTTCCTTTATATGCTCATATTACTGTTTCATGCTGCATATGTTATATTCTTGGATTTCACATGATGTTCTCTGATATTGTTACTCTTAAGTATATATATATAACAGTGGAGTGGGACGCTGTTATATATGCATATATGTATATATTAGTGGAGTGGGACGCTAATATATATGTATTGATTCATGCAGTTATACTTATTCATTACTTGATGTTTTCTGGATTTGAGGACCGTGGTTGTTTCATGAAATTGTGTATTATTTGAAAAACCCGGTTTCTCTTGATATAATATTTCTGCAGCCACCATGAGTTTTATCGGTTCTGATTATATACCCGATTTGAGGAGCGGTAGGCACCGTCTGCGGGTACATGGTGGGCCCGGAGGTACCCCAGGGCAAGAAGATTGATGGACCTTGCCGATTGAGCCTGGCATGGGAACCATACACTCCGGTAACATTACCAGTGACTCGGCGGTTATCGTGGGGATGCCGACGGGAGTCATATACGCATGGATACGTCGAGAGACGAGGGTCAGAGCTAGGCACTCGGGCATTTCGGTATAGAGTATAATACGTACCTATTAGGGGGCCAGTCGTAGTGACAGCACCTGGTAGATCAGTATTTTGGTGTCGATGCTTGACACTTGTTTCATGATATTTTGGGTGTCGATGTTAGACCCTCACCTTATATAAAACTTACTCGATACAGATATTGTCCACACAGGATAAGTGGGATATACTGATATTGTACACACAGGATATGCTGGATATACTAATATTGTACACACGGGATATGTGGGATATACTGATATTGTACACACAAGATATGTGGGATATACTGATATTGTACATACATGATATGTGAAATCTACTTGATGTTGGACATTTAGGACATACGAGATTTACATGATATGAGAACCAATTTGGGGGCTGATTTTTGGAAATTGGGAATTTGATTGTCTTGTTGGATTTTGGTCCTACCACGAGGTTAGGATTTCCGTGGAAATGACATGTTTTATTCCATACTCCACATTTATTGTTTATGCACTGCTTCATGTATTATTTGTACCTGATAGAGTACTTTCATGACTGATGCATTACATATGACTATTCATTGTTATTAGATACTTATGTTAGATTTGTGTTATACGTGCATACTCGCGATTACCTGCATATGTTATTTACTATTCACGAGTTGGCAACTCACCCCCGTTGTGCCACGGTGTTTTGCAGGTGTTCTTCAGGATAGTCAGAGGCAGAGCTATTTCCATCCATCGTACCATCTTTTGCTGCGGATACCGCTTCGACTGACAAGATGCAGTTTTGCTTAGGTAGGTTTTGCGGTTATCCGATGTTGCCTGTTGTATATTCGTTGTATCCTGTACTCTCCATCTACCATTATCTTATATGACTTAGAGACTTGATGTGAGGACGATATTCTATATTATTTGTGACTTGGAGGTTTTTATGCAGTTTTATTTATATCGTTTCTTTCTTCGCTACGGCATCGTATATCTGTTGTGGTGATTGTTTTCCGCCGTTGGGCGTGGATTTTGCTCCCGTTTGGGATGCTTTTACTTATATATTATGTTGTACCCATTTTTGGGGGCTTGTTATATAATGGAGGTGCTGTCAAAATTTTAAAGGAAGAAAAGTTGTACTTTAAAGAATTTGAGTTGAGATTTCAAAGGTTTTGAAAATGCTATTATCACTTTCCACTACTACAAAGAAGGGTTGCCCCTACGGATTTATCCGTAGGGGCAACCCACTGCCCCTACGGATATATACGTAGGGGCGAAAAAATACCCCGTAGGTGCAAAGGCCGCAGGTGCAAATTGAGGCCCTGAACTTGCCCCTACGGTTAATTTCTTGTCCCTACGGATATATGTGTAGGTCCAGTTTCCCCTACAGATTACGCCGTAGGGTATAAGATTTTATATTATTTACGGTTTATTTTAATAAATTACTTGGCCCTACGGATATACCCGTAGGGGCATGTACTGCCCCCTACGGATATATGGGTAGGTACGTTTCCGTAGGGGCATAAATTCAGGATTCCTGATATTTTGCCCCTACGGATAACGCCGTAGGGGAGAGTCAGTGGCCCCTACGGATATAGCCGTAGGGGCTTTCCCAACCCCCTGGCACTGAGATCTGGTGGAAATATCAGTTACTGCTGATATTTTGCCCCTACGGACATATCCGTAGGGGTATCATGTGTGCCTACGGATTAATCCGTAGGTACATATTGTCTGAATTTTTTTTTAAAAAATGGGCTGCTTGATTTTTTCCCGCCCTGTGCACAATAATATATACATCAATCAAATCATATATTGCAGTATTCATAATCACATCTCACGCATATATATAATATACAAAAGAAACACAAAAACTGAATATGATATAAATACAAACCAATATCAATATCGTTTCAAAATGTAGTACAATGTGTATGATATAAATAAATACATGTTTCAAAAAAAAGAACCAAAAATCTACCCTAGCTCGGTCCAGCTCCACCTCTGAATAACGATAGAATAACGCGCGCCTGCTCCTCGGTCAATAAACTCTGCAATTCGTCGCGAGCGGGAGTCTGAGTGGGCGGTGGAGCTACAGGAGCTGTCTGCGGAACCGCAGCCGATGTAGTGGCTTGCGGAGCCGCAGCCGAAGGAGATGCGTATGGAGGCTCGGCCGATCTACCCTGTCGCGTCTGGATATAACGTGTGTAAGAAGCGTGTAAGAACTGTTTATTATTCGAATTCGTATCATTATTAAGTTATTTCGAAACCCTATTTGGATATCTAGTTTGGAAAAGCGTTGTTTATTTCAATTACATATGTATGTATGATTAATCAAACTTAAGTCTAAAACCAAATAAGCTCAAGCTACGTACTAATTATGGATATGTTGATATGTATATAATATGAAATGATATTTTACTATAAAGTAGTATACATACCAGCATCTCCTTCAACTCCTGAACGCTGGCCCTCAAGCTATCCAGTTTATGCTGGATACGTCGCTCACTGGAGACGGAGGAAGTAACCACCGGGGTGGAGTCCAACCTCATATGGGCCATGCTAGAGCCCAGTCCTCGGCCTCTCTCCCAACCTCCGTGGTGCCGTCCGTGTGCGGCGTCCAGGACTGGGGTCAGCAGCCTCGAATGTTGCCTTCCCCCTACCAACTGTCAGAACATTATATTTAGCACATACTGGTCTATAAAATTGATAAGAAATACCAAAATCAACAAATTCAAAGCCTTACCTACAGAGATAGAAGATGTGCTCCTCTGGTATCTGCATGTATCAAAATTTGAATAATATTAATTAATTTCAGTACATACATACTAACAAGGTAAACTCGCATATAGCGCTGCTTACACATATGACAGGGAGTGAACAAGCTCTTGTAGATCATCAGGCGCAAATCTAATCTCATCAAGCAGCCCATGATAATGAGTTGGACGACTAAGAGCAAAAGGAATGTGTGTATATTTATGATATAGCATTCTAAATCAATATACATGCCCTATATAATATATAAACATACCTGGAGGAACGGGAGTGGCCTCTGTCCCTGATATGGACGCATCACCAACAACTAGACAATCAAACATTGACAATATAAGTAATTTTGACATAAAGAGGCATGGATATCTATAATATTACATTCAAAATGAATATTAGAGAGCGCACCTGCAATGAGAAGTGATAAAAGTATCACCCAACAAGAGTGTAATTTACAGAATCAGTTGAGACTCTTAAAAGTCATAGAAGAACCCGACCTGCACAAATCTGATGTATGTTTTCCATTGGACACTAAGAAGTCTCTAAAGGGAAAAGCCTATGTGAAAGCCATCATTAGTTCATATCAGAAGATTGATGCTGAAACAGAGAACGAGGAATGTCATTTTTTTCTTCTTCCGTCACATTACTGTCTTCTCCTTCTGCCACATTACTGTCTTCTCCTTCTTATTATGTGCGCGTGCAAATTCAATGACTATATTGAGAATATGGATTAATAGTGGGTAGGAAAAGTATTTCTCAAATGGTTTTTGCGTCTTAAAAGCATAAACTACTAAGTAATGGCATACATAATTTTTTTAGTATAAAGGTTGTTATTTTAAGTTTTCCCTTATAGAGATATGATCTAACTGCATCTATAAACTATAAGTGTGCAGAAAATTATGATAAGAAACCATAAGAAAGGGTCGTAGCCATGCATAACCTTGAATCTACATACCAAAACATGCAAAAGCATGCACTTATTGTCACCTTGCCTTAGAATATAAAATATCTTGGAAGACTATAAGCGAGCATTTAAATCTTGATAGCTTTTGACTTCAACATATATTTTTCTCAAGTACCATGAAATATACTTGCTCCGTATAAACCGTTTTCAGGAAGATGGATTAATAATGACAAATTATCCATTGTGGCTCACTAGGTTAGTATTTTCTCTTCTATTGACCATCTTTCTAATCTGCTTGGTAAATTTATTCGGAACCGGCTGCGAATCATTAAAAGACATGCATAAGAAAAAAAGCTAAAATACAGATATATAGCACCGATACATCGAAACTTCATAGTTGCGATGGCAATCCAGAGATATTTATTTCTACACACGTGGTGCGCGTGCTAATGCGTCAGGCATCATGGACAAATATTTCAGAACATGGAAAGTATTATTCGTATAAAGTAATTAAAACTTTTAAACACCTTGGGTAGATATTTTCTTAGTTGATGCAATCATATCATGAGGACTAAATTTAAGCTATTATACATATGCATATGTATTTTTCTAACCTAATATATCACACACACACAGAGAGAGAGAGAGAGAGAGAACACCTGGTAGGTAAAGAAATCAGGTAGCAGGATCCTGAAGAAATGGAGTCCATAGCATTGCTCATCATCATCATCCATGATCCCTTTGATAATATTTTTTCAAAGAGATCACGGATGATGATGATGAGCAATGCTATGGACTCCATTTCTTCAGGATCCTGCTACCTGATTTCTCTATCTACCTGGTGTTCTCTCTCTCTCTCTCTGTGTGTGTGTGTGATATATTAGGTTAGAAAAATACATAAGCATATGTATAATAGCTTAAATTTAGTCCTCATGATATGATTGCATCAACTAAGAAAATATCTACCCAAGGTGTTTAAAAGTTTTAATTACTTTATACGAATAATACTTTCCATGTTCTGAAATATTTGTCCATGATGCCTGACGCATTCGCACGCGCACCACGTGTGTAGAAATAAATATCTCTGGATTGCCATCGCAACTATGAAGTTTCGATGTATCGGTATGCTATATATCTGTATTTTAGCTCTCTTTCTTATGCATATCTTTTAATGATTCGCAGCCGGTTCCGAATAAATTTACCAAGCAGATTAGAAAGATGGTCAATAGAAGAGAAAATACTAACCTAGTGAGCCACAATGGATAATTTGTCATTATTAATCCATCTTCCTGAAAACGGTTTATACGGAGCAAGTATATTTCATGGTACTTGAGAAAAATATATGTTGAAGTCAAAAGCTATCAAGATTTAAATGCTCGCTTATAGTCTTCCAAGATATTTTATATTCCAAGGCAAGGTGACAATAAGTGCATGCTTTTGCATGATTTGGTATGTAGATTCAAGGTTATGCATGGCTACGACCCTTTCTTATGGTTTCTTATCATAATTTTCTGCACACTTATAGTTTATAGATGCAGTTAGATCATATCTCTATAAGGGAAAACTTAAAATAACAACCTTTATACTAAAAAAATTATGTATGCCATTACTTAGTAGTTTATGGTTTTAAGACGCAAAAGCCATTTGAGAAATACTTTTCCTACCCACTATTAATCCATATTCTCAATATAGTCATTGAATTTGCACGAGCACATAATAAGAAGGAGAAGACAGTAATGTGGCAGAAGGAGAAGACAGTAATGTGGCGGAAGAAGAAAAAAATGACATTCCTCGTTCTCTGTTTCAGCATCAATCTTCTGATATGAACTAATGATGGCTTTCACATAGGCTTTTCCCTTTAGAGACTTCTTAGTGTCCAATGGAAAGCATACATCAGATTTGTGCAGGTCGGGTTCTTCTATGACTTTTAAGAGTCTCAACTGATTTTGTAAATTACACCCTAGTTGGGTGATACTTTTACCACTTCTCACTGCAGGTGCGCTCTCTAATATCCATTTTGAATATCGATAATATTACATTCAAAATGGATATTAGAGAGCGCACCTGCAGTGAGAAGTGGTAAAAGTACCACCCAACTAGAGTGTAATTTACAGAATCAGTTGAGACTCTTGAAAGTCATAGAAGAACCCGACTTGCACAAATCTGATGTATGCTTTCCATTGGACACTAAGAAGTCTCTAAAGGGAAAAGCCTATGTGAAAGCCATCATTAGTTCATATCAGAAGATTGATGCTGAAACAGAGAACGAGGAATGTCATTTTTTTCTTCTTCTGCCACATTACTGTCTTCTCCTTCTTCTTCTGCCACATTATTGTCTTCTCCTTCTTATTATGTGCGCGTGCAAATTCAATGACTATATTGAGAATATGGATTAATAGTGGGTTGGAAAAGTATTTCTCAAATGGCTTTTGCGTCTAAAAACCATAAACTACTAACTAATGGCATACATAATTTTTTAATATAAAGGTTGTTATTTTAAGTGCGCGTGCAAATTCAATGAAAGTTAGATTTGAGGATACCCATGTATGAGTTGTATTCTATATATGTGTGTTTCGATTTATGATTTCGCTTAAGTATAGGGTTGTTTTTAATTAAATTTCAAATGTATATACATGCATACTGTCTTCTCCTTCTTCTTCTGCCACATTACTGTCTTCTCCTTCTTCTTCTGCCACATTACTGTCTTCTCCTTCTTATTATGTACAGTACTTCCACAAAATACGTGTTGTCATTTCTAAATGGAAGTTTCTCAGTGCCACCATAGTAGCAGAAGATGGAATTGTTTATCGCCACTAGATTATGCTAAGCCTCGGATAGATTAGGCAAACATGATCTAGAAGAATATAATTAGCAGAGGAAATATGCAAATAAACATGCATGCAAGATGACATTAAAAGATTAATATAACAGAGATGTCTACTGATGATTTGTAAGATGTTATCGCAAGTAGGACAACTGCCAATTCTATGGCTTGTGGCCACCAGCGACTGCTTTCTCACCACAGTAAAAATAATGAGGGACTATAACATATCATGAATTCGATATGCACCGTGATTTCATAGCATATGTCTATTAACCTATAATGTATAAGTTCTCGGCGTTGATTGCAGAGGTGCATACAGTCTGAACTAGTAAATATACGTATGAAGGAAAAAGAAGAAACGATTCATAAATATGGTTGGGCCAGAAACAGACTTAGTCACTGAATGACATATAACTGATATTCTTTGATGTAGAAATCAATACACCTTTGATAACAAACTCATTCTTTTTTGGGAGATATATGAATAACCGACTCTGACCCTCAGCATTCCATTGAACACATGGAAATCCATCGTATCTCATATCCAGCCACCTCACTTCACCGATCCTATGATCGCCCTCTTGAGGACGCACAGCCCTAGCCGCAGCCCCAGCCCAAACCCTAGCCTTAGGTGGTGGTGATGAATGTGAATCCTCATGTGATTTTGCATATTATTGCAAGAGCGTTAATGGGTTTTCAAGATTTGTACGTAGTCAAGAGCAATTGTGAGCAAGGAAAGTAAAAATAGTTTTGGAATTTTATCAAACGGTTGGTGAGCAAACTGGCAAAACGTTTTGAATGAAAATATAATGTAAAATAATTTCGAGAATCAAAAGTGATAAGCTTTGTTAATGATATGGGAGAGAAGCTTGCTTTTTCTTTTTTGTGAGAAATATTTTAGGTTTTTTTTCCTTATTTCTGTTACATCCTGACCGAAGAACTTTCACAATTGTTAAAATTCAACATTTTGGTCAGTCCTCTCCTTTATTGATATGCATGTGATGTGAGGGTTGGATTTAACACAGCAACCATTGTTCATCAATATATATTACCAAATAAAGCTCTTTATTGTTGGTTATGTTGGTTTCATCCTATTCTTGCCTCAATTTGGTGTAATTTGAAATGGCCTACGATTCTAGGGTTTGATATGGGATGGCAATAGAAAAGAGAATTTATTCTCAAGTTATGATCGAATACCATAATAAATTGGGAGTTGGTTAGGATTGTGAAATTGTGAAAGTAGTTGCATTTTTTTCAAGTATGATCTTGTGAAAATCGGATGAAATATTTAACATCATTTTATTGTTATTTAGGATTAGCACCCTCTAAAGGATTTTAAGTTAAGATAATGGATATGGATCTTTTGTCAGGATAAAGAAGATCTGCACATGCATAAATACTAGTATAAGATAATTCAAAATTTGGGACAACGGATACATACCGCTAAAAGATATAAATCGAAAACCCAAACAATATTTTGTGATAAACTTAAGTGTTCTTGCAAACTAATACAAATCTTGTTAAAAATTTGATAAATTGACCTTCCCCTTCCCCTTCCCCAGCCCTAGCCCCAGCCCGCAGCCCCAGCCGCACCCCCAATAAAAAATTTGATAAATTGACCCTTCCCCTTCCCCGACCCCGACCCTAAACCTACCCCGACCCCGAACCCGACCCCGCAGCCCAGCCCCTGCCCCAACCCTAACCCGACCCCGACTGCGACCGCGACCCCAGCCCAACCCCAACTCGCGCGCCATGAACCTTAAGCCCAAAATAATCCAATAAATTCTTTAACTTACCTCGAGATTTACTCACCTGAACGGCTGCTGGGGCAGGGGCGACGATCTGAACGGCGGTGGCGACGACCTTAACCGCGGTGGCGACGAGAACTCCAGTGGCGACGAAACCGGCGGTGGCCACGAGGAGAACAACCTTGGCGGCGACGGCGTGGCGCATTGGGGGCTTATTTTCGCGCCTGATCGAGAGAGAGAGGGAAATGAGCGTAGGCGATCGAGATCTGGGATTTTATTAAATCGATATTTACTTGCCCCTACGGATATATCCGTAGGTCCTTTGTTTGCGGCTCCGTAGGGGCAAACACCTAATTAAGAATTAATATTTTTATTCTTGGACGTCTTTGCCCGTAGGGGCAACCTTTTAGCCCTACGGATATATCCGTAGGTCCAAGTTATTTCTGCCCCTACGGATTAAACTATCCGTAGGGGCAACCCCCTATTTTACTAGTGTTCTTACTACTTTTGACGGTTTAGATTGCTAAGTTTTCGGCTTACTTAAATTGCGTTACGCCTGTAGACGTTGCATAGTTTAAAGGCCATCACGTGCCATTTTCGGGTCGTGACAGGTTCGCTCAGAGAGGACAGTTTGGCAGAGGAGGAGTTCAGCCAGTTGCGGGTAGGGGGCAGACACGAGAGTTTTTTTCTACTCATCGGGACGCACGGGCGTCCAATGCAGAATTTTCAGGTATTCTTAATTCGTATGTTCTTTTGATGCTCTTTTGTTTTACACACTTTGTGCCGTAGTTGGGATGAGAGTCATGTTAGCTAGACCAGCCGTTTGTTGTGTTAACTTCTGTCAGCGATTCTTTTGTTGCGCAACACGTATTTCGGTCGTGTGCCAATCGGATAGGAGATAGAGATTCATCCGTCGTTTTGATCCTTCTAGAGAGGTTGGATTTGACGTTCTCCTAGGCACATACTGGTTAACTACGTGCTAGACGTCTGTGGACTGCTGCGAGAAAATAGTCGGGTTTTTGATTTCCCAGCGAGTCAGTTCTTGTTGTGCGGGGGGACAGTGGTGCCGCCTCTCACCGCTTGAATTCATCATTTTTCGCTAGTCGGCTTTTGAGGAGAGGATGTCGAGGATTCTTGGCGTTCATTCATGATACCGGAGCCACAGTGGGTTTGTTAGACCGGCTTTCCTATCGTGCGAGAGTTTTCCGACGTTGTTCCAGTTGAGCCGGCAGAACTTAGGGAGCTTAAGGATCAGCAGCAGAGTTGTCTGTTGGGGGGCTTGTGCGTCTGAGTGTTTCTCTTTGGGGAGCTCCTATTTCTGTTCTTCAAGAAGAAGGATGGAAGTTTGAGGTTGTGTATCGATGGATCGTCAATTAAACCGGCTTACGGTGCGGATAGGTATCCTTTACCTCGCATTGACGATTTCTTCGATGAGCTCCCGAGTGCGAGACATTTTCTAAGTTTTTCTGGGATCAGGTCATCATTGTTGCGGGTTCAGAGTGATGTCATTCCGAAGACTGTTTTTGTGCGTGCTATGGGCAGTATGTGTTTTGGTGGTGTCGTTGGACTCACTAATGCCCTAGCAGCATTCGTGGATGTGATGAACCAGATTTCTTCAGGCCGTTCCTCGACCAGTTTATTGTTGTGTCGTTGATGACATTCTGATCTATTCTAATGTGTCGTGAGGAATAGGATCAGCACTTGAGGATTTATTTTGCAGACATTGGGAGAGTGCTAGCTGTTTGCTAGATTCTCGGAGTGTTCCTTCAGGCTTGATTGTGTTGACTCCAAGGTCTTGTAGTTACAGGAGACGGTTTTTGTATGGTTCCGAGGAAGATCGAAGCCGTACAGCTTTAGCCCAGATTTGTGTGCAGGACGGAAGTCCGCAGAGTTTTGGGCTTAGCAGGTTTTTACCGCCGTTTCATGCAGGATTTCTAGTGTATCGCTGCACCGTTGACTGAATTGACCGGAAAGGAGGTTCCTTTTTCTTTGGACTGAGGCATGCGTGCGGAGTTTTCGGAAGTTGAAGATTTGGTTGACAACTGCACCAGTTCTTGCTTTGCTTTCTGGTTCGGGCGATTTTGTTGTTTAACTGTAATGTTTCGCGAGTGGGGCTCGATTGTGTACTGAGGTGACACTATAAAGTTATCGCTTTTACTTCCCGACAGTTGGAGGAAGTACGAGCAGGATATCCCACTCATGATCTGGAGATGGTCGCGATGGACGTGCATTGGAGATTTGGAGACACTACTTGTTCGGAGAGTCGTGTCAGATTTTCACGGACCACCAGTGCTTAATGTACATCTTCCTGCAGCGGGTTTTGATTGTTGAGATAGTCTTTTGCAGATTTACAGTTCTTATGCGATCGTTGAGTACAGCTTAAGTTCGCCTCTACTGAGGGGACAGCTTGCTCATGTCCGTGCCCGTCTACTTTTCCTTAATCGCTTTCATGACGTACTCCCCGCCGATGCTCGTTTGTCAGAGATTCTTGAGCATACTCGGCTGGGTAATGATTCGGAGTCCATGATTTGTGACCAGATATGCTACGCTTAGGGATGCGTTTGTGTGTACCTGTTGCTGATGGGTAGAGATGCGAAATCTTAGAGCAGGCACATCAGTCGGCTTTCGGTGTTCATTCAAGTTCCACCAATTTGTAGCGTAACTTGTGAAATAGTTACGGGTGGGCAGGGATGAAGAGTGAAGTTTTGGATTTTGTTTCGAGGTGTCTGTCTTGTTGTCAGCTAAGGTTGAGCATCTGAGACCGGCTGGAGAGTTGCAACCTTTAACCGTTCCGGAGTGGGAGTGGGAGCAGATCTCCGTGAATATTCGTTGTGGCGTCTACCCAGGTTTAGTCAGGGTCTGACTCCATTCGGATGTTTGTTGTCCGGTTATGCTCAGTTTGCTCAGTTGTCCATTGTTAAGTTTGTGCGTTGCATGGAGTTCCTTCATGGGTCGTATCCAATGAGGGCACCCTGTTCGCTTGCCGTCTTGGGCAGGAGCTTTAGGAAGCTTTGGGTACTGGTTGAGCTTTAGCTCCGTCTTTCCATCCGCAGGATAATGGTTTTGTGAAAGCGGGCTATACCGACTCTGGAGGATATGCTTCTGCGTACGTACTAATTGTTGTCGGCAGTTGGGATCATCACTTGCCATTGTTAGGGTTCTCCTTCGATAGCAGTTATCAGGAGACATTCCAATTGGCAACCTTTAGGTTTAGTTGTTAGGTCGTGTCGATCACCAGTCTGTTTTTCTGACTCTGTGTGAGTAGGAATTTTGGACCCCGGCTAGTCTAGAGACTTCGGAGATGATCCAGTTGGTTCAGGTCAGGATGAGAACAGCCTAGTGCAGACAGAAGTCTTATGTCGACCGTGGTGGTCGCAGATTTGAGTTCGCAGTGGGAGATCATGTATTCCTATGGACTTTCCGATGAATGACGTGTTGAGTTTTAGGAAGCTTATCCCAGAATTGTAGGTCCTTTTGAGATCCTTAAAGCGAGTTTGTTTCGTTGCCTTTAATTTGACACTTCCGCCCAGATTATGGAGTATTCACCCCGTATTTCTTGTTTCGATACTTTGCAATTACCTTCATGACCTTTCTCACATGATTCAGCACCAGACTATTTAGCTTGAGACGCGATCTTTCGTTCACCAGCAGTCAATTGTGTTAATGGCTCGGCAGGTGGAGAAACTTCGGTCAAGGGTCTTGCCATCTGTGAAGGGTTTTCTTGGACGTAACCGTATACTGATGTAATCACTTGGGAGGCTGCGAGTGAGATATGAGAGTTTTCTAATCTTCAAAGGTACGCTTAGTGAGAATTTTAAATTCAGGGATGAATTTTTATAAGGGGGAGATTGTAACGCCTTAGATTTCGGTTAGTGTTAGTTTAGACGTTAATGCAGGTTTACTGTAAAAAGTTTACCAATTCGGGTTCCTCACATTCTATAACATTTAATTATTATATTAAAATTATTTGTTAAGGACATGCATGCACATGTGCACGTTAATGTGAGGGTTTGTTTTTGTAATCTTGATCTTAGAAACCATGACACTTAACCTAATCTAATCTTTTCTTTAATCCTTTGCCTTAACCCTAATCCAGTCCTTAACCATTTCCTTGATATTTTGTGAGAGAGAGAGATATTTCTTTTGGAGTGAGGAGGTGGCATGATGAGTGGTATGAAATCATTAATGGTGAGTTAATGCTAATGGTTACACTCACCTCACCTCTCCATACACTCACCTCCCTCTCTCTTTAACCTCACTCTCTCTCATACTCATTTCCCTTCTCATTTTATTCATTCCTCTCATATCCAACTAAACACTTAAGTTTCCATCACCAAACTTCATCAAATCCTTCACAAATCTCACCAAAATCACATCTTTTTCTTGGATTTGCCTCTTGGATGCCTTGGAGCTTGCAAAGCTTGGATCTTTGAGTTTTTTTGTGTAGGTAATGATCTCTTTTTATTCTTTATATAGATTTTGTGTTGTGTATACTTTTAGTTTTAGTTTAGAATGTTTAAAGTTAAGTTTATGTGCAAATATCGTATTTTTAGTATCGTATGTGACATCTGTGATCTGCTGTGACCTGAAGAGTTTACTAGAAAACCAAACAAAGTAGTTGTGTTGTACCTGAGACCATAGGACATCACCTCGAGCACGGACCCCTGGAGCTCGGACTCAACCGGCGAACTCGGCTTGGGATTGGAGTTAAGGTTTAGGTTTTTTTGGGTAGGTGTCTGCAGTGGTTTAGGTGTATTTGGTCTTGTTTGGTTGTTGAGTTTTATAAGTATGCAAAATCTGGGATCACATAGGTAGTTTTTTGTATTTCGTTTAAGTGCGATACGTTATACGACACGGATCGTGTGCTTTGTGTGATTTTTCTCTAAGGTTGGTTTCGTCGTGTCGCTATGCACGTTAGCCACAATACGAACACTTGAGAGTATGTTTTGTGTTATTGCGTCGGTCAAATGCAGTTTGTACGTGTTTTGGATCTATTACTAATATACACTTGTTTCGTTGTTTTAATGTTATAGGTTCGCAGGCGGGGATTTCGGACGCTGCTACAAAAGGAAAACAGGTGGTTGGCTTCACTTAGTCAGGAGCGTTTGTGAGTAGATTTAACATCTACAGGGGAATCGCCCGCATGGCGTTATGCATCTGGGCTAAAGATGTTAATATTGTTGCATATTCTATTTCATTTGTAGAGTTGCGCATACACCCTACTGCTTAGTTAATTGTTATGCTTGGACTAGTATCTGTAAGTCCACGTTACCCGTACCCGGTTCTTTCGGGGTTGCGGAAATGGTGAAAAAAGATTTTTAGATGGAGGGTAACATGGACTCTAAACCGGATCTTTGCTAAACAAATTATCTAACAAACTAACTAAGAGATTAGCTACTATGTTAGGGGTTATACCTAATCTTGAACTCCTTCTCTTCAACTCCTTGTGGTGGTCGGATCGGCCTCACTTCGTCGTCTCCTTATGCCGAAGATGGATCCACCCGAAAGCTTCTACCTTTGGCTCCAACCTCAATCTAGAGGAAACTAAATTACTTGGCTTGCTAGACCTTCTATTCTAGGATGAGTAGAGAAGTGTTTTAGGGTTTTATCTCAATGGTTCTTGCTTCTCAACTCATGAGACAAGAGAACCATGAGCAAGAGGAAGAGGGAGAGCTCGAGGATGAAAGAGAAACAATATGATAGAATGAGAGAGGACTTTTACAACCATCCTCTCAAAAGGAAAAATAAAATCATCATAATAATAATAATCAAGTATTTTGTGATGGTTCATGTCAATGGCATTATCATTTCATGCACTCATTTTGAAAAGAAAAACAAGCAAGCCAAAAGTCATAGCCATGGAATGATAGCCATGCAATGATGATGGTCAATAAGTCCAAACTAGTCAACCGGTCAACAAAGTCAACAAGTCAACAAAGTCAAACTTTCAACCCAACCATGGCACAATAATACTTAATTAATATTATTATTAATGATATTTCCTGTTCTCATTAGGGTTTAGAAAAAGTCAACAGTCAACAACCCTAATGAGAATCCTCTGCCTCTGCCTCTGTCAACTGTGCATACACATCCGCATCCATGTTCCGAGGAACACGAATACAAAGAGATCCTCTGCCTCTGTTAACTGTGCATACACACCCGCATCCGGGTTCCGAGGAACACGGATACAAACGAGATAAATCCAATCCCAAAACATATACTAGGATCTGGCTTAAACCAAAGCCCGCTAGTAATAACTGCCCGGACACCAAACATGCACAAGCGCACAGATGTGACTGAACCCTGTCGCAAAACCATGCGACCTCTACTCTTTTTGTCTAAAGGCGAATAGCTCTCTGTGTAGAACTCTAAAGACTCGACACTACGCTGGCAGTGGGTTTAACCACAGACCGCAGGCGGCACTAGCTATGCGTAACGGCCCCCAGGTAGATGCCTATAAGAAGACTGATGAGGTGAAACCCATCCGAACTCCTACTGAGCCTGAATGTGACAATCTCCATACAGTCCGGTCTGTTCGTCTGAGAATATCGCATGGCGGGCCTAGGGGGCGGTAAACATCAGTCCCCTAATAGCGGTACAAGTCGTGTCGCAGTGTAGCCCAGAACACCCTGAGATAACACTGGAAACCTTCCAGTATATCTCGCTTGCCCTGGCCAGGGACGACTATGTGTAATGGCTCTCCTTGACACAGCGCGATATCAACTCCAAATACCGGGAGAGACGAATCCTGTCTAACCGTCACTGCCTCCAAGTGCTTCGAAACTGCACCCAACTACTACCTGTTTGCACGACTCCTTTGAGCCGTGGTAGGGTAGTAATCAAAGTACAGTAGGAACACACTCGAGGCGAAGTGACGGTGTCAAGTCAGCGGACTAAGCTGTACTCATGTCACCTGGGAACTGATAACTGACGGTAGGTATAATACCAACCAACAGTTCCCGACGAGTCCTGTCCAGTGTACTCGTAACCTAACGAGCACCCGCATACTATCTCAAGTACGACGTACTAATGGCTGTGGGACAGACCATCTCCCCTGCTGGGATGAAAAGCTCATACGCTAGTCTACTCCGGAGTATCGATGCCCTGTCTCGATAATCCTACGACTAGGGACCTGTATAAGGATGTGCTTATAGATTACCCAGCCCCCATAAGTGTGACTGCCATCACAACGCTGGTAATCAAGCAAAGATCCTAAGGGCTCTACTAATATGTATAAGCGATATGCTAAAAGAAACACATGCACATATTAAAGTAGAAACAAACCAAGTAGCATACTTCCATTTTGAGCAAGATTGTCTATACAACTTGTGAATATCCCAAGCTTCCATTAAGTAATATACAAGCTAGTATGATACATTAATGGCCTCTAGGGCATATACACTAACAATCTCCCACTTGCACTAAGGCCATGTACTGGCGTATCGGATACCTATCATCTCGATCAGCCGCTCGAACTGAGTCTAGGGTAAGGCCTTCGAGAGTGGATCTGCAGTGTTATCTTCTGAATTTACTCTCTTCACCTCGATCTCCCGGCGATCTACGATCTCCCTGATCAGGTGGTACCGCCTCAAAATGTGCCTGGACTTCTGATGGGACCTGGGTTCCTTCGCTAAAGCTATAGCGCCGTTGTTGTCACAATACAATGGTATTGGATCAATAATAGTAGGAACCACCAGAAGCTCCATGAGGAACTTCTTCATCCAGACAGATTCCTTTGCGGCATCGCAAGCAGCTATGTACTCCGCTTCTATAGTCGCGTCAGCAACAGTCTCCTGCTTAGAACTCTTCAAGCAAACTGCCCCTCCATTGAGGGTAAAGAAATAACCCGACATGGACTTGGAGTCATCCTTGTCACTCTGGAAGCTGGAGTCAGCAAAGGCCTCGATCTGGAGGTCTTTTCAGCCATACACCAAGAACATCCCCTTAGTCCTTCTCAAGTACTTCAGAATGTTCTTTACTGCTATCCAGTGTTTCTCCCCTGGGTCCGACTGATACCGGCTTACAACGCTCAATGCGTATGCTACATCTGGTCTGGTACACAACATCGCATACATTATAGAGCCTACCGCAGATGCGTAGGGTATTGATGACATGCGAGCCCTTTCCAAACAGTCTTGGGAGACATCTCTTTGGAGAGTGTGATTCCGTGACAAGCCGGTAGGTTACCGCGCTTGGAATCTTCCATACTGAATCGTCTCAGTATGGTGTCGATGTACCTGGACTGCGAAAGTCCCAACATCCTCTTAGATCTATCACGATAGATCTGGATCCCCAGAATGTAGTTGGCATCGCCCAGGTCCTTCATGGAGAACCTCTGTGACAAGAATCCTTTAACTAACTGTAGCATAGGAATATCATTTCCTATTAGGAGAATATCATCCACGTACAAGACGAGGAATACCACAGTTCTCCCTACAATCTTACTGTAAATGCATGGTTCATCTGGGTTTTTGATAAAGTCGAATTCTTTGACAGTATCATCAAAGAAGATGTTCCAACTCCGCGATGCCTTCTTCAGTCCATAGATGGACTTGAGCAACTTGCACACTTTACCGCTGCTCCCACTCTGAATGAATCCCTCCGGCTGATCCATATAGACGCACTCTTCCAAAATTCCATTTAGGAAAGTCGTCTTTATGTCTATCTGCCAGATCTCATAATCGTGGAAGGCAACAATAGCAAGAAGGATCCGAATGGATTTGAGCATATCCACTGGAGAAAAGGTCTCGTAATAGTCCAAACCAGGTCATTGACGAAAACTTTTTGCAACAAGTCTAGCTTTATAGGTTTCAACCTGCCCATCTACACCAATCTTCTTTCTGAAGATCCATTTGCAGCCGACGGGTTTTACCCCTTCTGGAGCAAAGTCAAAAGTCCAAACTTTGTTGGTGTACATGGACTCCATCTCGGTCCGCATTGCATCCAGCCATTTTACTGAGTCACCGCTCTGAATGGCTTGCTGGAAGCTAGTAGGCTCATCATAATCAACAGTGCAATCCTCTCTATCCCCGTCTATGAGAAAACCGTAGTATCTCTCGGACGGATGAGACTGCCTACTACTCTTGCGGAGCGGCGCAGGAATGTCCGGTTCTCCTGAAACTTCTGGTTCTTCCAAGCTTTCAGTAATAGCTTGTGGTTCTGGAATTTCTTCCAGTTCTATTGCGCTCGCACTTATTCCTTTTTCTAAAAATTGATGTTCCAGAAAGTGGGCATGACGAGAAACAAAAACCTTTTGTTCCTCTGTGTAATAGAAAAGATACCCCTTGGAGTTCTTTGGGTATCCCACAAACTTACACAGTACTGAGCATGCCTCGAGTTTGTCCGCATGGTGGTTTTTAACAAAAGCTGGACATCCCCATATCTTCAGATATTCAAGATGGGTTTCTTCCCACACCACATCTGATATGGTGTGGTAGGCACAGTCTTGGAGGGAACCTTGTTCAAAAGATATGCAGCTGATTCTAGTGCATAACTCCAGAAGGATCGCGGTAACTCAGCTTTACTCATCATGGAACGAACCATATCCAATAGGGTTCGATTCCGCCTTTCCCATACACCGTTGTGCTGTGGTGTGTATGGAGGAGTAAGCTGAGAGAGAATTCCATTCTCTTTTAAGTAGTCCAGAAACTCGGCACTCAAGTATTCACCATCTCGATCAGATCTCAGTGTCTTGATACTTTTGCCTGTTTGTTTTTCAACTTCATTCTTGTATTCCCGAAATTTCTCAAAGGCCTCGGATTTATGCTTCATCAGGAAGACATGTCCATACCTAGAGAAATCATCTGTGAAAGTAATGAAGTATGAATAACCGCTTCGCGCATGTGTAGACATTGGACCACACACGTCACTGTGTATGAGTCCCAAGAGCTCGCTCACTCTTACTCCGTGTCCAGTGAACGGAGTTTTTGTCATCTTTCCCATGAGACAAGATTTATAAGTGGTATAAGACTGATACTCGAACGGATTCAAGTATCCCTCTTTATGTAACTTAGTTAACCGTGTCTCATTAATGTGACCCAGTCTACAATGTCATAAGAAAGCCTGATTTAATTCCGGAGACTTTCTTTTAAGTGTGTTCTGGACACTGAAAATCTGAGCTTGGTTCAATACGTATATCCCGTTTTCTAATGTACCTGACCCAATCAGAACTTGATTTAGGTGGATGTGGACCACATCGCTTACAAAAGTAAAATCATATCCTTCCTTAGAAAGTAAGGATACAGATATAATATTACAAGTCGCACCTGGTACATACAAACAGTTACGCAGAATCAATATCTGTCCAGTTGTCAGTCCAAGATGATATTCCCCTACGGATTCAGCATTCATGCTCATTCCGTTAGCAACCCTGAGAGTCATATCACCTATCTTGATAACCCTACGGTTTCTCAGAGCCTGTAACGAATTACAGATGTGAGATCCTGATCCGGTATCCAATACCCAGGAAGTAGGGTTAACTGACATACAGTTCTCTACTACAAACACACCCGAAGCCGAAGCCACAACATGCTTCGAATCCTGGCTACTGGCTTTACTAGCACTGCAATCCTTCTGCCAATGTTCATTCCTGTAACAATAGGAACGTCCCTCCTTTACTACATCCAGTCCCGAAACATTTGCCCTTCCCCTTCCTTCTACTTCCCTGGTTTCCTTCAGGGTATAAGCAGAGGGCAGAGACTGTAGAATCATGTCAGTATTTGACCCGTTCTTCAACGTGGTCTTTAGGTCCGTGAGCTCAAAATAGCTGGTCTCTCTAAGGATGTTTCCCCCTACAGATGACCCGATAGCCAATCTCGCTTGAAGCAATTCGTTCGAGCTCTCATATCTTGCGATACGAGATTGCTCTCCATATAAATCTTTGTTATAGAGGAAGATAGAAACTAAGCCCATCTTCTCGTGCTGCCTCTGGTATGTACCATCAACTGAGGCTAACACAAGGCACTTTGCTTTCGCACAGTCTTTTTCCGATGTCTTACGGATATCACTATCCGTGACAGGGGAAACTGGTCCTGAGACGGCAGGGGTTTGATTAGTTAAGAGGTGTCCCAGCTTGTCATGGGCAATGGACATCTGGATAGACCTTTGCCAATCATAACAGTCAGATTCGGTCATTTTATTATCTAGATGTAACCTATGTGTGGTCACTAGGTCGCTGCAATTAAGAGAGAGAGAAGAAAACTCTCAGCATAATGCTCTTGCAAGTTTAGATTGGTTTTTAATTTATCTAAACAGGATGGCTCCCACTGTTTCTCGAATCCCTCCTCAAACCAAAAAGGAAGAATTAGTCGGGATCAATCTCACCGTACAATACTTGCTTAACCGTTCAGCCAGGCCAGTGTCGGTACTTCGAGGGAGGTTTTCCAACGCTTTCGCGAAGTTTCTTAATTAAATAACCTCTTTTCCCTGGGGGCATAGCCCCGCTAACACCTTTCTAGACACTTACTTGGTTTATAGCATTGATCGTTAAGTGAGAAAGTTCCCGAGGAGTAGCATATACTCACAGTAGGATCGGGATCCAAATATCATCGTGTGATAAAACTGAAGGAATCCTACAAGAATCATCACACTCCAAATTGTATGCAGCGCTAGCAAGTTTCAGTTTCTTTAGAAACTCCCGATGTGGATTTTTGCCCCATGCTCTTATGACCTTGACGAAGGCCAACATATCATAGGTCACATGTCAAGTTCTACCCGTCTTTATCCAGGTTAATTTAAACACACCCATACATACCCTTGACGAAGGCCAAAATAGTAGTACGACTGTCCCAAACCAACGCATCTATCTATGCTACAGATAAATATTCAGCAGCTACCAATCACTATGCCTTGGCGAAGGTCAAAATACATAGCTCGAATACTACTGAATATTTAACTGAAATGACGGAGGGGTATGAATGGTTTTGGCGAAATCGTGAACGTAGTGAACTTAGTATAATCGAAGGAACGAGATAGCTTTTAAAAGGAGTGGCTTAAGCTCCGCGTTTAAAAGTTGTTTTTGAAAAGAAACCGAGTGGTTTTGAAATTGTTCCAACGACTTTACTATGGTTTATTTTCTTGCATTAATTTAATGCGTCCCATCATTTAATCCTACCATTGCAGAAAACAACGAAAATCTGACGTACGCTTATGCCATCCGCATTCGCCACGGGGCCCCGTCATTACCCGTTAGGTTACTTAACTAACGACAGAGCGGGGGCTGGACTAGCGCGGATGCAAAACATAAGCAACGCCTAAATAGATATCATATATAGATATATATACATTCCTCAGATGCAATGATAGCCATTCCAGATCACAGATGAACACATTGGATATACTAGGAATCCGCATTTCGTTCGAGCCTGTAACGAAAAACGGATTACACGGTCGCGATGAATAGCCAAGACCCCACCTTAGACCCCTACGGGTGCGGCAAACTACCCGCCAAGTACCCGAAGTGAAGCAACCTCCCTCAACAACGTGAGTAGGCCACTCGGCACTTCGAGATACCCGGTAGTTTGTGCACCCCACCTTGGGTCTATCCTAGGAGCAAAAATAGTAAAAGAAATTATACAATGGCGGCTACAACCTCATCCCGAATGTGCGGCCATTTAAATAATATTACATCAATTAAAAATTACATGAATTGAAAGATAAAGAAAACTCTCATCTCATAAGCCTCCGGCTATTCATCCGTGACAATCCAACGAATTCATATACACATACCAGCAACATTATAGATCACCGATATGTATAACCCCCACTAATCGACGTATAGCGATTAGCAGACGTTCAATACATATATCACATCACAGATATAACCCATTAGCCAAAGTCTATAGAAGTTCGATCAAAATACGGATTTGTAACCACCCTAAAACACAAATTTGCTTTCTGGAAAATCTGGGCAGAAAAAACATATTGTAAAAATCCCAAAATACCCCTATAAGAACACTGCAGGAAAATTGACCCACAGCCGAGTCAACTCGGCCGCGGATCCGCGGCAGGAGCAAGCTTCTGCCGCGGTTCCGCGGCGCTTTGACCGAATTAGTGGACCAATTTTCTCCTGTGTTCTTTAAAAACCCTGAGCCGATTTTTAGTGTAAGATTAATTATTTTTTGAACAGAAATAAAAATCGGCAGAAAGTTAACATTTCGGGCATGTTTTGTGATTTTTTCTCCGATCGAACTTCTAGTTACTTTGCTAACATATTAGATAGTGTTTAGCTAGGCTCTGATACCACTGTAAGTCAACGTTACCCGTCCCCGGTTCTTTCGGGGTTGCGGAAATGGTGAAAACGATTTTTAGGTGGAGAGTAACATGGACGCTAAACCGGATCTTTGCTAAACAAATTATCTAACAAACTAACTAAGAGGTTAGCTACTATGTTAGGGGTTATACCTAATCTGAACTCCTTCTCTTCAACTCCTTGTGGTGGTCGGATCGGCCTCACCTCATCGTCTCCTTGTGTCGAAAATGGATCCACCCGAAAGCTTCTACCTTTGGCTCCAACCTCAATCTAGAGGAAACTAAAATACTTGGCTTGCTAGACCTTGTATTCTAGGATGAGTAGAGAAGTGTTTTAGGGTTTTATCTCAATGGTTCTTGCTTCTCAACTGATGAGACAAGAGAACCATGAGCAAGAGGAATAGGAAGAGCTTGCGGATGAGAGAGAAACAATATGATAGAATGAGAGAGGACTTTACAACCATCCTCTCAAAAGGAAAAATAAAATCATCATAATAATAATAATCAAGTATTTTGTGACGGTTCATGTCAATGGTATTATCATTTCATGCACTCATTTTGTAAAGAACAACTAGCAACCCAAAAGTCATAGCCATGAAATGATAGCCATGCAATGATGATGGTCAACAAGTCCAAACTAGTCAACCGGTCAACAAAGTCAACAAGTCAACAAAGTCAAACTTTCAACCCAACCATGGCACAATAATACTTAATTAATATTATTATTAATTATATTTCCTATTCTCATTAGGGTTTAGAAAAAGTCAACAGTCAACAACCCTAATGAGAATTCTGTGCCTCTGTCTCTGTCAACTGTGCATACACACCCGCATCCGTGTTACGAGGAACACGAACACAAAGAGATCCTCTGCCTCTGTTAACTGTGCATACACACCCGCATCCGCGTTCCAAGAAACACGGATACAAACGAGATAAAACCAATCCCAAAACGTATACTAGGATCTGGCTTAAACCAAAGCCCACTAGTAATAACTGTCCGGACACCAAACAGTGCACAAGCGCGCGGATGTGACCGAACCCTGTCGCAAAGCCATGCGACCTCTACTCTTTTTGCCCAAAGGCGAATAGCTCTCTGTGTGAGACTCTAAAGACTCGACACTACGCTGGCAGTGGGTTTAACCACAGACCGTAAGCGGCACTAGCTGTGCGTAACGGCCCCCAGGTAGATGCCGATAAGAAGACTGATGAGGTGAAACCCATCCGAACTCCTACTGAGCCTGAATGTGACAATCTTCGTACAGTCCGATCTGTTCGTCTGAGAATATCGCATGGCGGGCCTAGGGGGCGGTAAACGTCAGTCCCCTAATAGTGATACAAGTCGTGTCGGAGTGTAGCCCAGAACACCCTGAGATAACACTGGAAACCTACCAGTATATCTCGCTTACCCTGGCCAGGGACGACTATGTGTAATGGCTCTCCTTGACACAGCGCGATATCAACTCCCAATACCGGGAGAGACGAATCCTGTCTAACCGTCACTGCCTCCAAGTTCTTCAGGACTGCACCCAACTACTACCTGTTTGCACGACTCCTTTGAGCCGTCGTAGGGTAGTAATCAAAGTAAAGTAGGAACACACTCGAGGCGAAGTGACGGTGTCAAGTCAGCGGATAAGCTGTACTCATGTCACCTGGGAACTGATAACTAACGATAGGTATAATACCAACCAACAGTTCCCGACGAGTCATGTCCAGTGTACTTGTAACCTAACGAGCATCCGCATACTATCTCAAGTATGACGTACTGAAGGTTGTGGGACAGACCGTCTCCCATGCTGGGATGAGAAGCGCATACACTAGTCTACTCCGGAGTATCGATGCCCTGTCTTGATAATCCTATGACTAGGGACCTATATAAGGATGTGCATATAGATTACCCAGCCCCCACAAGTGTGACTGCCATCACAACGCCGGTAATCAAGCAAAGATCCTAAGGGCTCTACTAATATGTATAAGCGATATGCTAAAAGAAACACATGCACATATTAAAGTAGAAACAAACCAAGTAGCATACTACCATTTTGAGCAAGATTGTCTATACAACTTGTGAATATCCCAAGCTTCCATCAAGTAATATACAAGCTAGTATGATACAGTAATGGTCTCTAAGGCATATACACTAACAGTATCCTTATGACACTGCACTATTATTGACGACTCATATTGCACGAGCACTGATTGTATGCCACACACACCGTCAATAACTGCCATGACACGCACAACCCACATATAGATATGATATTGTTTGGTTAGGGACATGGAGACATTGATTCATATTTCTTTATGCATATGAAATATAGCATACCTGTATACCTACATGCTTACACATATGCCTTGACATGCTTACATGCTAGATACCAGATACCTATAGGGTATTATACCATTAGCGATAGGTACATACACACATAATGACATAGCTACATTTATACCTTGCTATACCTTTATGTTTACACATATATCTGGCTTTAGCTACATGTTTACCTTTATTTGATATTATATAGACTTGGAGAAATTAGGAATCACATGATATTTATATTAACTTGTTGCAGTTAAATAGTGGCTTTTCCTTTATATGCTCGTATTTCAGTTTTATGTTGCGTATAATACATTCATGGATTTTCGCATTGAGATATGGATTTTTCATGATGTTTTCTGGATTTGGGGACCGTGGTAGTTTCATGAAATTATGCATTATTTGAAAAACCTGATTTCCCTTGATATGATATTTCATTACCCACCATGAGTTTTATCGGTTCAGATATATATACCCCACGCGAGGAAAGAAGGGGTCCGTGTGCGGCTACATGGTGGGGGCCGGAAGTACCCCGGGGCAAGAATCTCAGTGAGGAGATGAGTTAGTGGGGGAACCATACCATCCGGTGACATTACCAATGACTCGGTGGTTATCGTGGGGATACCGACGGGAGTCATGTGCGTATAGATACGTCGAGAGGCGAGGGTCAGAGCTAGGCACTCGAGCTTTCGGTATAGCGTATAATACGTACCTATCAGGGGGCCAGTCATGTCGACAGCACCTGATAGATCACTATTTTGTGTCAATGCTTGACACTTGGTTTTCAAGATATTTTACACCTAAGTATATATAACAGTGGAATTGGACGCTGATATATATATATGTGTGTGTGTGTGTGTGTGTGTGTGGAATGGGACGCTAATATATATGTATACATATAAATTCATATACTTCATCTTAATTATTCATGCAAATATACTTAGGATATATGAGATTCACTTGATATTGGATTTGGGATATAGGAGATTCATTTGAGACTGGATACAGGATATATATGAGATTGCTGATTTTGTACATTCAGGATATATGAGATTTATTCGATATTGTATATTCAGGATTTGTGAGACTTACATGAAATGAGAACCAATTTGGGGGCTGATTTGAGGAATTGGGATTTGGATTGTCTTGATGGATTTTGATCCTACCACGATGTCAGGATTCCGTGGAAATGACATGTTTCATTCCATACTCCACTTTTATTGTTTATGCACTGCTTCTTGTATTAGTAGTACCTGTTAGTGTACCTTTCATGACTGTAGCATTCACTTACTTCATTTTATATGCATTGCTTCATGTGTTAGTTGTACCTGCTAGAGTACCTTTCATGACTGTTGCATATATACATTTTCATATCATTATTGCATGATTATTGCATACCGATTGTCATATTATTACTTCATGTATTTATTGTACCGTTAGTGTACCTTTCATGACTATTGCATTCATATGACCTTTTACTGCTTTTAGCTTACATATGTTAGATTTGCGTTGTACGTGCATACTTGCAATTACCTGCATATGTTATTTACTATTCACGAGTTGAAAACTCACCCCCATTGTGCCACAGTTTGTTTTGCAGGTTGTTTCCCCAGAGTAGTCAAGGCAGGGCTATTATCATCTATCATATCATCTTTTGCTGCGGATACCGCATCGGCTCACAGTGTGCAGTTTTGCTTTAGTTGGTTTTTGTGGTTATTCGTTGTTGTATTGTATATTCGTTGTATCCTTGTACTATCCATCTACTACTTTCATGTTTGACTTAGAGACTTGATGTGAGGATGATATTGTATATTATTTTGCGACTTGGATGTCTTTTATGCAGTTTTACTTCTATCGTCTTTTATTTCTTCGCTACGGCGTCGTATATCTGTTGCGGTGGTTGTTTTCCGCCTTTGGGCGTGTTTTTGCTCCCGTTTGGTGATGCTTTACTTATATTTATGTTGTACCCATTTTTGGGGCTGGTTTTTATAAAGGAGGTGCTGCCAAAATTTTAAAGGAAATAAAGTTGGACTTTTAAAGAATTTGGGTTGCGATTTCAAAGGTTTTAAAAATGTTATTATTTCTTACTACTTTTGATGGTATAGATTGCTGGGTTTTCGGCTTACTTAAATTGCGTTACGCCTATAGACGTTGCGTAGTTTAAGGGTCGTCACGTGCCAATTTCGGATCGTGACACTGATACATATTGATAGAGTCCATAGGATCTTTGCTTGACTACCAGCGTTGTGATGGCAGTCACACTTGTGGGGGCTGGGTAGTCTACAATCACATCCTTACACAGGTCCCTAGTCGTAGGATTATCGTGACAGGGCATCGATACTCCAGAGTAGACTAGTTATACGCTTCTCATCCCAGCAGGAGAGATAGTCTGTCCCACAACCATCAGTACGTCGTACTGGAGGTAGCATGCAGGTGCTCATTGGGTTATGAGTTATACTGGACAGACTCGTAGGGAACTGCTGGTGTGTACTATACCTATCGTCAGGAAGCAGTTCCCAGGTGACATGAGTACAGCTTAGTTTGTCGACTTGACACTGCTACTTCGCTTCAAGTGTGTTCCCACTGTTCTTAGATTACTATCCTACCACAGCTCTATTGAATCGTGCAAATAGGTAGTAGTTGGGTACTGTCCCGAAGCGCTTGGAGGCAGTAGCGGTTAGATAGGATTCGTCTCTCCCGGTATTGGGGGTTGATGTCGCACTGTGATTCGGAAAGCCATTATACAAATTCCCTGGCCAGGGCAACTGAGATTTGCTGGTAGGGATTCCAGTAGTTTCTCAGGGTGTTTTTGGTCGTACTCCTGTCGCGACCCGAAATGGCACGTGACTAGCACTTGAATCATATGAAGCCTATAGGACCCCATATAATTCAAGTAAGCCAAAAAAAATCCCAGAAATCTAAACCATTTTATGGAAGTGAAGAAAACTTATTTAAAAGCAAGTGGTTTTAATAACATAAGCCGAAGTATGCATTTTTAAAATCTCAAGTTTTTTCTGAAAATTTCGGCAGAGTTTCCTTTGTAAAAACTGGCCCCAAAAGAGGTACAACATGAATAATATGAATAAAGGCATCCCCAAGCGGGAACTAGCGCTTCGCCAAAAAGGCGGTCACAACCACGCAAGCAATATAATATACACAACGCCGAAGGGCGAGGATCAAAACTCAAAAGGAAACTCAATATCATCAAGAAGACCCATAATAATACAACGCGCGACTCTAAGGTCGAAAGAATAAACAACTAGTTTTCTAAGGTTATAAATATATAAGTCTGGTTGATGTAGTTTACTAGATACAACAGAAATAATATAGAACAAAGGTGGTCACGATGCGAGTGAACCCACCTACCAAAGCAATCACCCGGAATGAAGTAATGTGCCAGCAAAGCAGCCAAAGAAAACCTGTATGGCAAAACCTGTAAGAAACTGTGACACAACGTGGGTGAGTTTCTAACTCGTAAGTAGAAAACATCACAGAGCAGAAATCGTATGCATGACTCAATCCTAGGTCATACGATCATATAAATATATCCTCAAAATGATATAGCCCGAAGCATCAATAATGGCATGGGTAAACATCTATATATAAGTGTAATACCAAATGCTCGTGTCAGTGCCTCAGGTAGCAACATATCATATATGTGATGTATGTATGCATGAAAACAGAATACATCTAATGAGGAAACTGTTTTTCTTATCTCAGTGAGATATCTGTAATAAAATCGAAGTATCATCGATGAAATCAACAGGGAATCAGTGTCTAGCATCGACACAAAATATATAAATCCTAATATCTCAATATCTCAAGCTCCGGCAATCCGGACTGGTCTGTATCATCAAATATCTGTATCTAGGGCTCCGGCTATCCAGACTGGCCCATACTCCTATCGGTATCCTCTGGATATCCGTCGAGTCATAATAAAATCACTGGCCGATAGTGCTCCCATGCCGGGCTCAACACCATCATCTGCAACCATCTTTCCCCAGGGTACCGCACCGGGTCCACCATGCACCCACAGACGGTTCCTCCTCCTCCTCAAATCGGGTGTATGATATCGCTCAAGGGCCGAGAAAACTCATGGTGGAATTATCTCAAATCATAACATGAGAAAACCGCAATTTTATCTTTAGAAATGATAATCAGTATATAAAATCCTTGCGGTTTCTCCTAATCCATAAATCTCATGGAAATCCGAAATCTCAAAAATCACGATGTCAATACACAGTGAATACTGGCATAAAGCTCCACAATGTTGCATGACGAATAAATGTATAAATGCATGAAGTATCTCATTAATAAATGCAATATCTAATCTAGCACATTAATGATATATCGGAACTATCAGCTAGCAAGCGATATCAATGAATTAATATTCTCTAAAGTGTACGAGACATGGCAATTACCGATGATAATGTGTGTGAGCTGGCAAGTAAGTGTTCATAGACATACACATCATCGGTAATGGTACTGGTGTCCTGATAACATGGGTTCAATATAACTGTAAAACACATTTAAACATGCAATGAGATACAAAAAGCAAGAATATATGGAAAATGAATAATAAACGGAATAATAAAGAATCTGCATTAATGTATATGAGTCATACAATTTTGCCATTTGAAAAAACACGAATCGTGTGTTTAGTAAATGGGGACTACGGTGTTTTTAAGAAAAGGTACGTCCTTTGAAATATTCGTAGTATCTCTTGGCTTGTCTTTCAAATACTCACGATTCGTTAATTTTGGAAATAGGTATGACTCGAGCCCTGTCTAACATCTACTAAGTAAACTACAGGACTAAACTAACAGACTAGTCGAAAGGGGTAAGGAAACCACCTAAATCTGAGTTGATATATATATATATATAATAGTCGATGATCCCGTCTCAATAATATCACATATGATAAAATATATAATATGACATCCTCGAGTCAAGAGTGCGGATCTATCATCATAATTATAGCTCGTACGGTAAATCTATCGTACGGCATCCCAAATCTGGGTACGGGTCGAATATCACATTTATCTCATTATTCATCTGGTATCCTTATCATCATATCCTGAATTAGGGGTACTGATCTAAGTTTAGTACAATCTGATACCATCAATATATATATATATATATATATATATATATATATATATGCGTGTGTATGAAAACACATCGCCTAAGAACCCGTTATAATATCATGTCATATCTCATAATACGAACCAAATCATATCACCGATCTCGTGGCCTCATGACCAATCACATCGACTCATCTCCATGTACCATGTTCTATCCTCATTATCCATGTATATGTATACATATATATATATATACATACTCACAAACATGTGTGTGTGTGTATCCCCATATACGCATAAGAAAGTAAAATGTATGTGAGTGTGTGTGTGTGTGCGCGCGTGTATGCAATTCTTTACTCTAGGGTTTCGCAACAAAGATGCTAAACTAAGTTACTTCTAAATACACTAAAACTAACCCATGAACACCTAAAACCTATCTTGATAATCATGAGTCTCACAATACACATTATATATATATATACGTATTCGTATACAACACTACGAACTGCGGGGGTGCTATACGCCATCCACCCGATTTCGCCCGTAGATATATTTCTACTCACCTTGATCCTCGCTTGCCGAAATCGATGTCGCCGCGCTCATCCTTTTTGCTCCAAGTCCACATGGGGGTACCTACATATCATACGTAGTATCGTAAACCGAAATCACACATGAAAACCAAAACAACACGCGTATCATACATAGGTTTAAACCTATGGTCTACACATGCAAGACTGACCAAACAACCCTTAAAATTGACGTGCAAACGTCAAGTGATCGAAGTGAAACACAAATACCAAATCCCAAATCATTAAAAGCCGCAAAACGAATTCAGAAACTTTGAAAACTTGCTCCAGATTTGCCTCAGGTGACAATTAGGACATTTTACACATAGGGGAGGTCTAATTAACAGATACTGGAGCCACAGAACAAGAACGAGGCCCTGAGCTCATGCCCTGGCCGCAAATTGCGGCCAGAAAGGTTATATTTGCGGCCGGGCAGTGGAGTTGGGGTCCAGGGTTTCAATGGTAGCTTCTAGAATGCCCGCTTGTATCACTGTATTTGCTAAATAATTTTCAGGTGCCCCGGGTCATAGCAGATGTCAAAATAACCTCACAATTCTCACATTTTTCCGATATCGGGGTTTCTAAGTTTGTGAATTGGGGTTTAATTCTCTAGTTTTGTCCAGAATTCTAGCACTAGAAGGGTTTAAGGTCATTACTAAACTCAATTACACTAGCACAATTCAAGACTTCCTCAAAACCCTAACTTGGAATTTTCAAACCCCACTAAACATCACTTAATCACTTCCAAACTTACATAGGTGCTAAAGTGAATGAAATACAATACTAATGGTAAAGGAATTACCTCATTTGGTAACTCAAGAATTTTCTTGAGTTGCCCCAAGTCTTCAAAATCCAATTTTTCTTGGTCCAAAATACTTGTGATGAGCTTGTGCATGTTTTTAGTGAAAGGGGGATGAAGTTTTGATGTGGGATTGAGGCTGTTTGTGAGGGTTTTTGAGGAGGTGAAGGAGGGGGCAACCATGAGTGAAGGGGAGGGAGAAAGATGAAGGAAATGATGGAGGGAATAAATTGGGAGAATGGTCAAAGACCCCTCACCTCTCTCTCTCTTCTCTCTCTTGCCGATACTTCTTATTTTAATCCCTTTTCTTTTCTTTTCTTTTCTTTTCTCTTCTCATTTCATTTTAAAACAAATCCAAGGAAAAAGATAAAGAAAAGCCATGGTAGAAAAATGTAAAAAGTGTAATATGACATGGTGCATGTCATGTGCACAAAACAAGCTTAATGCACGATTAGTGATATTTAATCGCGATTAGCGTTAAAATGGAATAATTAATCATAAGAATTATAATTTGCTTAAATCATATAAAACACCCTCATTTCAGAAATTCCTATAATTTTCCAAATATTTCCTAATTTATCGGTATATAAATATACCGCATTATTAAAATATTCATAATATTTATTATTTAATTATAAAAATTCCCAAAAATAATATTTTATTTTTCTGAAATGTTACAATCTTCCCCCTTAAAGAAATTCGGTCCCCGAATTTAAATTTAACCCCTCAAATACTATAACATTTGAGTAAAATGATCAAGTCGTCGGGGCTCCGAAATCATAAATACATAAAACACATCGTAGCGCAATGCATGCACATGAAAAACGAGTACATAAACTAAAATCAAAACTCCGTCAAGCATCCCGCAATCATCAGAGTTATGGTGAAGACACCAATGTCAAACCCAATACGAAAATCAACATGATGTATGTCAAAACTATACATGTACACATCGTTGTAAATTCGTCAAAACATCTGAAAGAATGCATGCCAAACCATTCATGTTGTGTGCGATGTGCGTATCACGGAAAAGTGTAGGACGACTATTGTAAGAAATAACTATATATATACCCTTTGTTTAACATACACGTCCCGCCGTTTGAAAACTAATTTAGAAGGGTTTTATTAGTTAAATGTCTCGTGTCATCTCGGACATATAGGTAAATACTGAGACTATAACTCCTTTTTGGAAATCCTTTCGATAACTATCAATGCATGCAAAAATATTTTCAGGTACTGTCCTCGGACTAGTCCTACTCCAAAAGAAATCAATCCCAAAATGTATATAAGGATGCCACGTGCGTCTGGTGCGCACGGAAATCGAAGTCAATAAATGTGCCATACATGTGCACAGAAACAAAATCTAAGTGCAACGGGTGTGCACGAAAACACCTGTCAAAGGCAACAGGTGTGTCTGACAGCAAAGATCAGGTGCATCTGATATGCACGAAGAATCCCGATTTAGTGCATCTAGCGTGCACCAAAATCGCATCAAGCACGTCAAGTATGCGCAAGAATCCAAATCAAGTGCACAAGGTGCATAAAAACAAATATCAAATACCACAATCGAAAACGACGGTATACAACACATTTCAATCCAAATCCCAATCAGGTATACCGTGCTATATAATCTCACAACCTTGTGCATTAGCGTGCACAAAATCGAATCAAAATACTAAAAGTGTATGAAAACTATGCTGAAAGCATAAGTCAAATCACATGCATACCATAGGCATGAAATCAAAATCAACATCTCGAATGACATCAAATCGAAGTCAAGTGCAACTGTGGTGCACAAAATCTCAATCATACAAATAAATCGCCCAAATACCGAAATCCAAAATGACGGAAACAGTTCCGCTCTGGCATATCCTCTAAAGATCTATGGCCAACTATCATAGTCACTCATAATATGTCTCGTCGACGATGTCGAACTCTGGCCTGCTGGGTGTGCACAATATGACCGCTCCAGGGTCCAAGTCTTCTCGTATAGTCTTACAGAAAGGTTCTGTCGAAGTCTCCCCCAAATCTCATTTCTGCCGAACCGCCTGGAAGTTATCACCTTTTACTAAATCTATTTCTTGTTCCGGAACGGCAGCATACTCATCGCGACTCCTTCTGGAAGGTATTTCTATATACAACGTCTCTTCATGCGTATCACATCTCTGATATCAGCAGAGTGGAACGTCATCTCATCAACATCTCGTATGAACCTCTTACTCCACTTTTCTCTAATGTCGATGGATTTGGACTCGTCTCTTCATGGCTGCATGGACTACGCTCCAACGGCTATACTCATATCTGGAGTCTCCCAAGCAATGTATCCCATCTCATGATATCCGAACGACGTCGAACCATTCGATCGATTAATCAAAGTTCCATAATCCCATAAGAGCTCAACATCTTGAGTACAGTTTAATAATATCCAATACATGCCACAGTACCTGTGGACCAGCCGTAGAAGGGCAAACCCAAGCCTCATTAATGGCACCGCGGAACTGCCGCAAACCCTTAGGTTTCAAAGTGTTCTCATGGTCATTATATCGAGTTAGGGTTTCATTCTTCTAGAGGGTCCACGGAATTACTTGCATGTTTTTTTCCCGGATGCTTTAAACTTGGAAAAATGGGTTTCTGACATTCGATCGTTTTCCTTCGACTCCCAACGTACATGCGTGAAGTCGTCTCTAGATGGAATCAATCAATCTGATGACCTCACATCGGGGTGTGCAAACGAATCACATGTCCTAGTCCTTCATCCATGGGTGACTAGCGATCTTCTATAATATCTCTAAGTATAAACTCATGCTGCTATAGCTTCAAACATCTGGGCGATATCTTGTCTTTTGCAGCAGCAACTGGCTCATTCATCCACACGCTGAATAGTGCCTCAATCATCAAGAATAGTCGGTGCATTGACGGTCATCACAATCTAGCTGGCCTCTATCAGTGGCCCAATCCTCTGGTCCTGATCTGCACATTCGAGAAATTTTGTAAAAGCAATCCATCAAACGCTCATGGCGCGAAAACACAATAAAACGACGCATCTATGTAATTTTATGTCCCAGGAATCATGCCCTGGTCAGTCCTCGTCTGTGACGAGCTCGTGCTGACCGCAACTCTAGCCGCAACACTCTCTGCCCGTGTAATCGTGGCAGTAAAACCGTAAACCGATATCGATGAGGATAGATCATATGAATGAATATAATGATGTGCAAGGAAATGTACATCCTAAGGCTTCTTAAGTGGACTAGCGTATCATAAGTATGCCGCGGAACATACACACGGTACGTCACTCTCCTTAAGTCACCTACTCTATCAACCAAGGTCAAATTACACGACGAAAGTTCGGGTCTAATACCCCCTAGACTAAGTCTAAGTTCCGTAAGGCCAAGCCTAGGTTCCGAATATATATATATATATATATATATATATATATATATATATATATATACCCTAGATTGCGCATAGTCAAACATAGAATCGAACCAAGATTTACCTAGCGCTCTAATACCAACTTTGTCACGATCCGAAATGGCACGTGACTGGCACTTGAATCATATGAAGCCTATAGGACCCCATCTAATTCAAGTAAGCCAAAAAAATCCCAGAAATCTAAACCATTTTAAGAAAGAAGTGAAGAAAACTTATTTAAAAGCAAATGGTTTTAATAACATAAGCCGAAGTATGCAGTTTTAAAATCTCAAGTTTTTTCTGAAAATTTCGGCAGAGTTTCCATTATAAAAACAGGCCCCAAAAGGGGTACAACATGAATAATATGAATAAAAGCATCCTCAAGCGGGAGCTAGCTCTTCGCCAAAAAGGCGATCACAACCACGCAAGCAATATAATATATAACGCCGAAGGGCGAGGATCAAAACTCAAAAGGATATCATCAAGAAAACCCATAATAATACAACGCACGACTCTAAGGTCGAAAGAATAAACAACCGGTCTTCTTAGGTTATAAATATACAAGTCTGGTTGATGGAGATTAGTAGATACAACTGAAATAATATAGTACAAAGGTGGTCACGATGCGAGTGAACCCACCTACCAAAGCAATCACTAGGAATGAAGTAATGTGCCAGCAAAGCCGCCAAGGAAAACCTGCATGGCAAAACCTGTAAGAAACTGTGGCACAATGGGGGTGAGTTGCCAACTCGTGAGTAGAAAATATCACAGATCAGAAATCGTATGCATGACTCAATCCTAGGTCATACGATCATATAAATATATCCTCAAAATGATATAGCCCGAAGCATCAATAATGGCATGGGTAAACATCTATATATAAGTGTAATACCAAGTGCTCGTGTCAGTGCCTCAGGTAGCAACATATCATATATGTGATGTATGTATGCATGAAAACAGAATACATCTAATGAGGAAACTGTTTTTCTTATCTCAGTGAGATATCTGTAATAAAATCGAAGTATCATCAATGAAATCAACAGGGATTCAGTGTCTACCATCGACACAAAATATATAAATCCCAATATCTCAATATCTCAGGCCTCGGCGATCCGGACTGGCCTGTATCATCAAATCTCTGTATCTAGGGCTCCGGCTATCCGGACTGGCCCATACTCCAATCGGTATCCTCCGGATATCCGTCGAGTCACAATAAAATCACTGGCCGGTAGTGCTTCCCTGCCAGGCTCAACACCATTATCTACAACCATCTTGCCCCGGGGTACCGCACCGGGTCCACCATACACCCACAGACAGTTCTTCCTCCTCCTCGAATCGGGTGTATGATATCGCTCAAGAGCCGAGAAAACTCATGGTGGACATATCTCAAATCATAACATGAGAAAACCACAATTTTATCTTTAGAAATGATAATCAGTTTATAAAATCCTTGCGATTTCTCCAAATTCATAAATCTCATGGAAATCCGAAATCTCAAAAATCACGATGTCAATAGACAGTGAATACTGGCATAAAGCTCCACAATGTTTCATGACGAATGAATGTATAAATGCATGATGTATCTCATTAATAAATGCAATATCTAATCTAGCACACTAATGATATATCGGAACTATCAGCTAGCAAGCGATATCAATGAATTAATATTCTCTAAAGTGTACGTGACATGGTAATTACCGATGATGATGTGTGCGAGCCGGCAAGTAAGTGTTCGTAGACATATGCATCATCGGTAATGGAGCTGGTGTCCTGATAACATGGGTTCAATATAACCGTAAAACACATTTAAACATGCAATGCAATGCGAAATGGAAGAATGTGTGGAAAATGAATAATAAACGCAATAATAAAGAATCTACATTAATGTATATGAGTCATACAGTTTTGCCATTTGAAATAACATGAATCGTGTGTTTAGTAAATGGGCAATACGGTGTTTTTAAGAAAAGGTACGTCCTTTGAAATATCCGTAGTATCCCTTGGCTTCTCTTTAAAATACTAATGATTCGTTAATTTTGGAAATAGGTATGACTCGAGCCAAGTCTAACATCTACTAAGTAAACTACAGGACTAAACTAACAGACTAGTCGAAAGGGGTAAGGAAACCACCAAAGTCTGAGTTGATATATATATATATATATATATATATATATATATATCTATAATAGTCGGTGATCCCGCCTCAATAGTATCACATACGATATAATATATAATATGACATCCTCGAGTCAAGAGTGCGGATCTATAATCATAATTATAGCTCGTACGGTAAATCCATCGTACGACATCCCAAATCTGGGTACAGGTCGAATATCACATTTATCTCTTTATTCATCCGGTATCCTTATGATCATATCCTAAATTAGGGGTATTGATCTAAGTCTAGTACATTCTGATACCATCAATATATATATATATATATATATATATATATTAAAACACATCGCCTAAGAACCCGCTATAATATCATATTGTATCTCATAATACGAACCAAATCATATCACCGATCTCATGGCCTCATGCCCAATCACATCGACTCATCTCCAAGTACCATGTACTATCCTCATTATCCATGTATATGTATACATATATACATACATACATATATATATGCATACTCATAAACATGTATGTATATATATATATATATATATATATATATATATATATATATTTATATCCCCATATAGGCATAAGAAAGTAAAATGTATGTAAGTGTGTGTGTGTGCGTGTATGCAATTCTTTACTCTAGGGTTTCACGACAAAGAAGCTAAACTAAGTTACTTCTAATTACACTAAAACTAACCCATGAGCACCTAAAACCTATCTTGATAATCATGAGTCTTACAATACACATAATATACATACATACATACATACATATATATATATATATATATATATATATATACGTATTCGTATACTACACTACGAACTGCTGGGGTACTATACGTCATCCACCCGATTTCCCCCGTAGATATATATCTACTCATCTTGATCCTCGATTGCTGAAATCGATGTCGCCACGCTCATCCCTGTTGCTCTAAGTCCTCATGGGGGTACCTACATATCACACGTAGTATCGTAAACTGAAATCGCACACGAAAACCAAAACAGCACGCATATCATACATAGGTTTAAACCTATGGTCTACACATGCAAGAATGACCAAACAACCCTCGAAATTGACGTGCAAACATCAAGTGATCGAGGTGAAACACAAATACCAAATCCCAAATCATTAAAAGCCGCAAAACGAATTCAGAAACTTTAAAAACTTGCCCCAGATTTGCCTCAGGTGACAACTGGGACATTTTGCATATAGGGGAGGTCTAATTAAGAGATACTGGAGCCACAGACCAAGCACGAGGCCCTGAGCTCATGCCCTGGCCACAAATTGCGGCCAGAAAGGTTATATTTGCGGCCTGGCAGTGGAGTTGGGATCCAGGGTTTCAATGGTAGCTTCTAGGATGCCTTCTTGTATCACTGTATTTACTAAATAATTTTCAGGTGCCCCGGGTCATAGCAGATGTCAAAATAACCTCACAATTCTCACAATTTTCCGATATCGGGGTTTTTAAGTCTGTGAATTGGATCCCGATTCCCACTGATGAGTTGGTTTACTCTTCGGGTGATCCCGATTGATTCTTCTTTCAGGTTTGGGGGAGAATTTGACAGGACAGTGGGAGGTTTCCGGATTAGATAAAGTTATGACCATTCTGATCTAGGTTAGAGTGCACGCAGAGTGTTTCTTTTCTCTCTCTCTTTGGCAGCGACCTTTGACCGACCCTAGACTATGACTCAGTGACCTAGTTGACCGAATCTTCTTAAAATACTGGCTTTTGGATTGTCTAAGTTGCATAAGTCATTGCCACTCCTTCTTCTACCCTTTGAATTTCTCAGAACACCCGTATTACTACGGACATCCACTTCCATTGGATAGATCCATCGTATGGTTATATACAAACTCGAAGGGACTTCTTCGAGGATGGATCAAGGTTAAGGAGAAATATAATTGGTTTATTCAGTTGTCTTTTATTATCACCTTCTCTCAGGTTGCGAGAGCTCCTTGGTTTAGGAGAGTACACCTGCTACGCTTATTGGATAGTCTTATTCCAAACCATAGGCAGGTGCCGAAAGGTAGGGAATGAAGAAAACCGATTAGCCTAAGCAGGGTGTGCAGAAGGTAATATGTAAAGACAAAATAAAGGGATTAGAAAGAGGGCAAAGTAAATTGCGACTGTTATCATTCACGACCAAAACCGCGTACTTCATCGCCACTCTCATTTTACTTTTAAAGGAATAAGGTATTATTCAGTTGTCTTTTATCATCACCTTCTCTCAAGATGCGAGTACTCCTTGGTTTAGGAGGGTACACCTATTATGCTTACTGGATAGTCTTCTTCCAAACCATAGGCTGGTGCCGAACGGTAGGGAAGGAAGAAAACCATTTAGCCTAACGATGGTGTACAGAAGGTAACGACTGAAAGACAAATAAAGGGATTTGGAGAGATGGCAATAAAATATACGGTTGAAGTCATGAATTGGATTATGGAAGAGGCATTGCTATGAATACCAAGATACCCCTACGAAACATTTTCATGTTTCAGTGCATTGTTAAAGAAAAACTGTTTTCCCGATTAGACACTTACTCCAAGGGTATGTATTTACCAGGTTTCATTCTCATATCTGTATGGTTTTACAGATGATGAGTGGGAGTAAGATATTGGGAATTAAGTGATCATCCTCATTATATCGGAATTCGTTGTAATTGGTGATATTTGAGGAAATCGCCAGGGTACAGTTTTCAACCTACGAAGCACAGGTTTTGAGTTGTTTAACTCAGCGGACTTATACAGAGTATTGTATGTTGTCCAGTGTCCTTCAGGACAAAGGGGTAGGTCCTCATACTATGTTCTGTTTACTTATAACTTCTCTAGTATTTAGACAAGTGTTTCGTAGAAATACAAGGTCTAAGTTTTGAGAAGTTGTGGGTATAAGAATAAAGTAGAGAACCAGGTGTCACAAGTATCGGGATTCTTCAAAGAGATCGAAGATGTAGATTCTTGTGATTGGTATTCAGATGATAGTGATGGTTTTGAGAAACGTGTTTCTCTTTCAGATTACTCATAATTGGATGGATTCCTAAGTTGAGTAATGCTGATTAGCCTCTTTCCATTAAGTTGATATGAACTGGAGACAGCTGCATGATTTGAATATGGTTCCAATTAAATAAGTGCCAAAGTTTCTGTATTGGATATAGAATAGATCGTACCTTAAAAGATGTTAAGGTACGGGGAGTTGTCCAGCTTATGCTTAAAACCAGACACTGGATAACTCAGGGCACGTTTCTGTAATGGCTGTTTGTGGGTTGACCCTGGCTATGTCGAGGGTTGATATTCTACCATTTGGAAGATCAATAGTGATATTGTTCTTGACTCGCCACAGTTTTAGTAAAATGGATCTTTTTCAGAAAACAGTAGTGGGAGTATGGTAGAACTGGAAGTGATTCCAGAACCGCGAACGATTATGGAAAATTTAATAGGACCTATATATTCAATCAGGTTTGACGTTCCAATAGCCACTCCGCAGATATGGTGGGTAACCTCAGACACCCGAGAGGTACTTCGGTAGCCTCAAGGACGGTGACAGGGAGGTTCTTATCTACCAAGACTTGACACTACTGTTGTTCCAGGATATGAGACCCGGTAGGAGGGTTGTCGTAGTCAGTGGGAGCATCGGAAGAATAGTGGGCAAGTAGCTTATGTCTATTTATAGACTAGAGCAGTTATAGCGGAGATAGATCATCTATTTTTGATGTGACAGTCATGGGTTTGACTTCAATCAGAATAGGGGATGGATCTGTTAAGAAGGTAGTAGGGTGTGATGTCATGGTATCTGAATGACATACACAGAGTAGGAAGTAAAATTCCTATACTACGATCGGTTGTACTGTGGTCGTCACACAGTTGTTTCTCCAGACAGGATATGGATATAATATTTGACATTCTGGTTTTAGATCTGGATTTGGGTAGTTTCCCAATGTGGGTACTTTGACAGATATTCTAATGGTTTTTAGAATAGTTGACTCCTAGTATGGTGGTGTACCTGCAGGTGATGGAGTCACCCTCTCTAAAGGTGTCATATAGACTAAAGGGGAGAGGGATGTGCATGATTGACAGATCACTTGCTTAGGCAATTGAGTCAATCGTGAGATGTCAAGTACCACACCAGATGTTGTTTTTGCACTAGATGCAATGAGTTTGTATTAATCCAATCCTGGAGAAACATAAGGAAGCAGTTTTAGAACATAAGTACATGTTCTACGGATTTGATGACGGCAGCCTCCTTCGGGAGGCGGTTATCATTCCAAGCTTCAAAGGTGACATGGTTGACAGAGTGATTGTCAGAGTTATAGTTTTTCCCTCTGACGAAGAGGGACAGTATTATGGACAGGTGGTCCAAGAGGATACTGTGGGTGGCATGGTGCCGGATACTGATTAGGTTCAGTGATCGATACAGTCTAAGAAGTTTGGATTTAGAGTTCATTTATGAACTAGGTCCCATCAGATATCCAGACATATTCTAAAACAGGTATTACTCAATTCAGGAGATGGCTTTCTCCGCGAACTTGAGATTTAGAGAGATATAGAAAGAAACATCTAGGCGGATCCACTCACTGAGGCTATTTATCGAACACAATAGTTTTACAAACGGGCTTTGTGAAACTGATTAGTAGAGGAGTTGGATGTTCGGTTTCACACGGGCTGTGAGTAGTCGACATCGCAATAATTAGCCTTGAGTGCAAGTGGGAGATTGTTGGAGATAGTGCCCTCATAGTCAATTATTGGATCGCAGGTACGTGATTGCAATGATTGCGGAGGACCTATACCGGTAGGACAGTCTTACTCGAGATGATAGTATGCTATCTGGTTTGCCTTTATCAGTTGTGTGCATGTTCAGGTGACTGATTACATGTTCTACTTTGATAGAGCCCTTAGGATCTTGCTTTACTACCAACAGTATGATGGCGATCATATACGTGAGAGTTGGGTAGTTTATATGCATATCCTTAATTGTTGTCCCTAGTCGTGGGAGTTTCGAGACAGGGCATCGATACTCCGGAGTAGACTAGTGTATACAGTCGAGACCCCGACGAGGGGCGGTGGCCGGTCTCACAAGCCACTGGTGTCAGTTGGATCACCTAAGATGTATACAGGTGCTCATTGGGTTATGAGTACACCGGACAGGACTCGCCGGGAATCTGCTAGTTAGTACTATACCTATCGTCAGATAGCAGTTCCCTGGTGACATGTGTACAGGTTAGTTCATCGACCTGAGGTCATCATTTGTCTCGTGTGAGTTCCCACTGTGCTTTGATTTCTACCCTACCATGGCTCAAAGGAGTCGTGCAAACAGGTAGCTTTTGGGTACAGTCCCGAGCCATATGGAGGCACGTGAGCGGATCGGCAGGGGATTCGTCTCTCCCGGTATTGGGGGCGAGGTCGTGCTGTGTCTAGGAGAGCCATTACACAAAGTCCATGGCCATGGCAGGAGATTTACTGGTAGGTACTCCAGTAGTATCTCAGGGTGTTATTGGGCTACACTCCGACACGACTTATACTGCTTCTGGGGGTCTGACGTTACTAGCCCCCTAGGCGGATATGCGATACTCATTGACGAACGGACCGGACTGTATATACATTGTCACTGTTAGGCTCAGTAGGGTTTCTGGATGAGTTCGCTCATCGGCCTCCCTTGAGTTCGCTCATCAGCCTCCCTTGAGGTCAGTCCATGGGCAGCCGTTACGCATAGCTAGTGCCGCTGACGGTTTGTGGTTAAACCCACTGCCAGGGTACTGACGAGTCATTAGAGTCCCCCACAGACAGTTTCCCAAGTTCGGGCGAAACGTTGTAGAGGCCGTATGGTTTTATGGCAGGGTTCGGAAAATGCACGTGCGTTTACGCACGTGTTATTTTTCGAGCAGATGATACTGGTCGGCTTTGGTTTAAGCCGGATCCGAGTATTATATTGAGTAGATATAATATCTTTGTCTCAGTTGCATTTGTATTCGGTCGTAATATAAATGCGGGTATATTTATACAGTTTCGGGGTTATCCTGAAAGTCGTTTCAGGATCACTTTTGGAAGTTGCCAGTTTCCAGTTTTCTATCAGCCGTCTTTTAACATTCGGTTAAAGACGGATTTATCTTTTCTTCAGTTGAGGTGAGTCAATGTTCTAGAAGCATCTAGATGAGGTGACTAGGATTAATTGGTGTTGTGTTTTCATTGGTTGCATTAATGGTTAGATGATGTGTTATTATGACTCATCCTTTGACATTAATGATTCTTGTTTAGCTAAGGATATTTGTTCATGATATTTTGCTTATGGTTACTCTCCCCTTCTCCTACGATCACCTCCCTCTCCATATATATATATGGCCGGCCCCCTCTCCTCTCTCACTTGAGGTTTTCATTTGTGAAAAGATTATGATAGCATTTGGGGTGTGTGGAATTTCACAGCTCATTTCATTCCAACACCCGATTCCCACGGCAACTTCATTAACCGTCCGTCCATAGCTTTGGACGGAACGAGACAAAGTCATCCACTCATTCTCTACATCATTCTTGGTCGTCTCTTCTAGCAAACTTGACGACCGAGTTGCCTCAAGTCAGAGGCGGGAGCCCGTTTAAAGAATCGGTGATGTGGTGCCACCTGGACGAGCAGATCGGAGATCGACGAGATCGGAGCAGCCGCAACGGAGCGTGGGATGATGGTTAAAGAACGAAGGACTCGGATCGTTCGGTATAACCTTTCTACACTCTTTATAGTTTGTTAGTTTAGCAATAATGGCAGATCCGGGTTAAAGTATACGATAGCGCAAGTTTAAAAGTTTTTGTTCCGCATTTGGCGTCTGTAGACTGCCGGGGCGCTAGCGTAGACTTACAAAAGACCCATCACCTCTCTCTCTCTCTCTTCTCTCTCTTGCCCATACATCTTATTTTAATCCCTTTTCTTTTCTTTTCTTTTCTTTACTTTTCTTTTCTCTTCTCATTTCATTTTAAAACAAATCCAAGAAAAAGAAAAAGAAAAGTTATGGTAGAAAAATGTAAAAAGTGTAATATGACATGGTGCATGTCATGTGCACAAAACAAGCTTAATACACGATTAGTGATATTTAATCGTGATTAGCGTTAAAATAGAATATAATTAATCACAAGAATTACAATTTGCTTAAATCATATAAAACACTCTCATTTCAGAAATTCCTATAATTTTCCAAATATTTCCCAATTTTCGGTGTATAAATTTACCGCATTATTAAAATATTCATAATATTTATTATTTAATTATAAAAATTCCCAAAAAATAATATTTTATTTTTCTGAAATCTTACAACTCCGACACAACTTATTGCGCTATTATGGGTCTGACGCTTGCCGCCCCCTAGGACTGATATGCGACACTTTTAGACGAACAGACCGGACAGTACGGAGATTCCCACAAACAGGCTCAGTAGGCGTACGGATGAGTTTACTCGTCGGCCTTCTTATCGACAGATACCTAGGTAGCCGTTACGTGCAGCTAGTACCGCTGACGCGCTTGTGGTTAAACCCACTGTCAGCGTACTGTCGAGTCATTAGAGTCCCACATAGAGGATTTCCCGGCTTCGGGCGAAACGTGTAGAGGTCGGATGGTTTTACGACAGGGTTCGATCACATACGTGTACTTGTGCGCATATGATATTCGGGCGGACAATACCAGTGGGCTTTGGTTTAAGCCGGATCCTGGTATTTGATTATTAGATTAGTTTCGTCTCATTGTATTCATATTTCTCGGGATACGGATGCGGATATGTATATACGGTTGAGAGGGATATTCTTCTAACTTGATCAAGATTACAACTTGGAGTGAGACACCTCAATTAGGGTTTTTCTTTTATGATTAATTCTTTTGTGAGGTGGAGGAAATGAGAGAGGAAACTTTATGGTATTTTAGTGAAATGGGATTAGGGTTTCACATTGACTTTCTTAGACTCATTTGAGATTTGTTGACTTAGATATTTGTGTGAGATATTTTCTTTCGGTTTAAAATCCAAAACTCAAGCCATTTCACTTAATCTTTTCACTAAAAGAAAACTACAGATACTTTTTCCCCTCTCTTTTCTTCAAGCTTTCTCCATCTCTTTTCAAACCCTAACCATCTCATGAGTTGAGAATCATAGGGTTTGTGAGACTACTAGACTCCTAATCATTCTCTACACATCCTAGGCTACTTAGTTTAGCACACCAAGTGACCTAATTCCCTAAAGTTAGAGGTTAAGCTCAAAGTCGGAACCCTCGGGTGGATCTTCTTCGATTTGGAGAAGCCGACAAGGAGGCATGATCCGTTCTCATTTCGAGGAGCTCATGACGTAGAGAAGGATAGCGAGGAGGTGAAGGACAGCGAGAACTTCAAGTATAACTTTCACACATAGTAGTTAAACCTCTAAGCATGATTGTTAGTTACGGTTTAGTATCGATCCTGGAGTTCAGTCGATATTACGAAGCACTTAAAAATCGTTTTTTGCATACTCCGCCTCCGCGCAAACACGTAGGGTGCGTGGCATCGACTTACATTTATATATGTATTTTGATACATATATTTTAGTATTATTGTTCACTTTTTATTTTCTCTCTTTGGTGCTATCCATATTTTTATACGGATATGCGTATATGTAGCAATACATATACCGGGTGAAGTATTCCGTATTTATACGGAAATGGTTCTAAAAGAAAGACACCTCATATTTGATTTTCTTTTTAGAAAATTAAATATAAATGAGTTGGAAAATGAGGTGTTATGAAGCACGGTTCTTAGCATGTAAAGAGGTATGGCTAGGGGATTTTTATATTGGTAAAATCATTTGTGTTCACTATTGAATCATGGCTGTAAAAAAAGCAAGCCATCCTCATTTTTCTACACCTGATACTTCACTTTCTTTTTGCTTCACATGATGAGCTTCATGCTTCATGGTTGTTTCCTCATTCACTTCTCTTTCTTCTTCTTGTTTTCATTGTGAGCATAGATTCTAGAGAGAATTTTTTAGTGAATGTTTCCCCCAATCAGAGGGCAAGGCTCTGTTCAAAATTTGAATAGAGGCAGCGCCTCACGTGCAAAGCACGAGAGCGCCAACGCTAAGGGCGCCAGCGCCAAGAGTTAAACACTCTGAGGCAGCGCCTCACGTGCAAATCACGATAGCGCCAGCGCCAAGAGCGCCAGCGCCACGAGTTAATAACTCTAAGGCAGGGCCTCACGTGCAAAGCACGAGAGCGCCAGCGCCAAGAGTTAAAAACTCTGAGGTAGCACCCCGCGTGCGAAGCACGAGAGCGCCAACGCCAGAACTAAAAGTTCTCCACCATTGGGTCAAAGATCCAACGAATATGATGAATTATCAAATTACAGAATTAAATTATGTTAAGGAAATATTCCTCGAATCTTTCTAAACAAGAAAGGTTATTCTCTGTAAAACAGAGCACCGTTTGATTAAAGATCCAATGGTGATTAAAAATCACCAAGATACTGAATAAGCTCTATATGGGAAAACATTTTCCCAATCGTGTTAAAAACAAAAGAAATATCTTCTGTAAAACAGAAGGCCTGGGATCAATGATCCAACGGTGGATAAAATACCCAAATCAATCAAGGATCTCTCAATGAGAGATTTCCTTAACTGAATCAACAAATCAGCCTCCACTATATAAAGGACCCAGTACTTCAAGTCTTGTACAGAAGAACCTCCCTCCCCCCTCCCACACACACACAAACTTCAATCTTCAAGACGAGAACTATTTCTCCTCAAGGTAAATAAAAAAAAGAGATCAAAGCATCTCCCCCACATATCTAAGAGTTTAACTCTCATAAGAAGAACTCAGTTCTTTTTCTAGATCCCAGATCTATGAGACAGAGGCTCTCATAATTGAGAATTTAATTCTCAGATAATCGAACTAATCAGAACAGAAAACTCAGTGCTTGGGCACTATTTAATAAGGAGCGCTTAGCACTCAAAGTCTGGCGCTCAGCGCCGAGCGATCCACTTTCCCCTCACGTGGGCGCTATTTAATAAGGAGTGCTTAGCACTCAAAGTTTGGCGCTCAGCGCCGAGCGCTCCACGTTCCACTCACATGGGCGTTATTTAATAAAAAGTGCTTCGCACTCAGTACCTGGCGCTCGGCGCCGAGCGCACCACGTGCTCCGCACATGAGCGTCATAGAGTATTTAATACTCCATAAACTATAAATCAAATAAGAACAAAGAAAAAGGTGTGTCAGAACCCAAATCAATGCTCAGCAGTGCTGATACAAAAAGTGGATCAATCCCAAATAAATAATCAAGTGGGCTGAACCCAAGGTTGGCCAAACCCTAAATTGACCGAGCCCATATGTCTTCTCCTAAATTAGCCTTAGTCCCAAACAAGACTACCAAGTCCCCGATGAAAATTCATTGGTTCAAGAGTACATCTCTTCACATCTCTGATATACGTCGTTGTAATTCTTCAACGTCTTCAGAGAGGTGGTGGGTCTTGACAACCAACAAGAACGGACCGCAACGTCCTTAAACTAATAACGGACCGCAAAGTCCTTAATGTTAGTGTATATGCCCTAGAGGCCATTACTGTATCATTCTAGTTTGTATATTACTTAATGGAAGCATGAGATATTCACAGTTATATAGACAATCTTGCTCAAAATGGTAGTATGCTACTTGGTTTTTTTCTACTTCAATATATGCATGTGTTTCTTTTAACATATCGCTTATACATATTAGTGGAGCCCTCAGGATCTTAGCTTGATTACCAGCGTTGTGATGGCAGTCACACTAGTGGAGGCTGGGTAATCTACAAGCACATCCTTATACAGGTCCCTAGTCATAGGATTATCGAGACGGGGCATCGATACTCCGAAGTAGACTAGCGTATACGCTTCTCATCCCAGCAGGGGAGATGGTCTGTCCCAAAGCCAATAGTACTTAGTACTGGAGATAGTATGCGGGTGCTTATTAGTTTACGAGTACACTGGACAGGACTCGTTTGGAACTGTTGGTTGGTACTATACCTATCGTCAGATAACAGTTCCCAGGTGACAGGAGTACAGCTTAGTCCGTCGACTTGACGCTGCTACTTCGCCTCGAGTGTGTTCCTACTGTACTTTGATTACTACCCTACCACGGCTCAAAGGAGTCGTGCAAACAGGTAGTAGTTGGGTGCAGTCCCGAAGCACTTGGAGGCAGTAGCGGTTATATAGGATTCGTCTCTCCCAGTATTGGGGGTTGATATCGCGCTGTGTCTAGGAGAGCCATTACACAAAGTCCCTGGCCAGGGCAAGCGAGATTTACTGGTAGTGTTTCCAGTAGTTTCTCAGGGTGTTCTGGGCTACACTCCGACACGACTTGTACCGCTATTAGGGGTCTGACGTTTACCGCCCTCTAGGCCCGACATGCGATACTCTTAGACGAACAGACCGGACTGTACGGAGATTGTCACATTCAGGCTCAGTAGGAGTTCGGATGGGTTTACCTCATCGGCCTTCTTATCGACATCTACCTGGGGACCGTTACGTACAGCTAGTGCTGCTTGCGGTCTGTGATTAAACCCACTGCCAGCGTAGTGTCGAGTCTTTAGAGTCCCACACAGAGAGTTTCCCTGCACTGGGCAAAAGGTGTAAAGGTCGTATGGTTTTACGGCAGGCCTGCAGTCACTTACGTGCACTTGTGCGCATATGATGTTCGGACAGACAATACTAGTGGGCTTTGGTTTAAGCTGGATCCTAGTATTGTATAGATGGATTAGTTTTGTCTTCTGTGCATTCGCATTCTACGGAATGCGGATGTGGGTGTGTATACACGGTTGTGAGGAACGAAGAAGGAGTTGCCTCATTAGGGTTTTGACCATTGATTCGGTCAAAACCATTATGAGGTGAGGAAAATATATACTAATCTTTTTAATGATAATTGTGTTATGGCTAACTGCTATGACCATTTGACCATGTTGACCATTTGACCTAATTGACCATTGCTGACTTGGATATTTCTTGTGAGCTCTAGACTCTTCTTATGGCTTGGATTTAATTTGACATGATAGTGGTCAAATCAATGGTAACCATCACACTTTATCATGACAAAACAATGGTAATTATTTTTCTCATGGATCATTATCTTCTTCTCATTCTCTCTCATCAAAAAGAAAGCTCCCATGGTTCTTCTTCTTCCTCCTCTCTAGATTTTTCTATAGCTCTCTTGTGTTGAGAAAAATAGAAATAAAATAGACAAACAAATCCATCTTCTTCCTCTACATCAACTAGGACATCAAGCATAGCAAACTTGTTGCCCTAGTTACCTCGGCTTGAGGTGGAGCTCGCACTATAGACTCTCGGGTGGACCGTCTTCGACTCTAGGAGGCCGCGAAGGTGACCAAGATCCGTATCGATCCTCGGAGCTTGCATGGACGAGGAGGAAAACGGAGGGAAGAACCGAAGGACCTTTTTCGTGAGGTATAATCTCCTAAGCACAGTAGATAGAACCTCTAGTTGTTTGTTAGGAATAGTTTGGCAAAGATCCTCAAGAAAGTCTATGTTACCTTGTGATAAAAATTTGTTTTTTGCCTATTCCGCCTTCCTGGAAGTACCAGGGTGGGAAACGTAGACTTACAGTAGTATCAGAGCCTATCTAAACCATTACTAACATGTTAGCAAAGTGTTAGAAATTCGATCGCCGGAGAAATCGCAAAAACACATCAAAAATGCACGTTTTCTGTCGATTTTAAAACTGGTCCAAAAATTATTTCAGGGACCTTTAAAATACGTGCAGGCTCTTTGAAGGACACACAAGAAAAATGAGCTCGTGAATCGGTCAGAACACCGCGGAAGCGGCGAAACCAAGCGTTTCGCCGCGGATCCGCGGATGAGTCAACGCCGAGTCAACTCGTTTTTCCTGCAGTCTGTCCAGATTTGTATTTTGTGATTTTTCTAAAACTTTGTTTCTGCCCAGATTTTATTAAGTACTGTGTTGTGCTTGGGGTTGTTTCAAATCAAGTTATCGATCGAAATTCTAAGTATTTTAGCTAATCGGATCTTCTGTGATGTGATATATGTACTGAACGTATACTAATCGCTATACGTCGATTAATGGGGGTTGTATATATCTGTGATCTGTGATGTTGGATTGTGTATATGAACTTGTTGGATTGTCGTGGATGAATAGCCGGGGATGTGAGATGAGTGTTTATTTATCTTTCATTTGATGTAAATTGTAAATTGATGTAATATTATTTTATGGTCGCACATCCGGGTTGAGGTTGTAGCCACCATTGTATATTATTTCTTTTACTGTTTTCTGCTCCTAGGATAGACCCAAGGTGGGGTGCACAGACTACCGGGTACTTTGAAGTGCCGAGTGGCCTACTCACTTTGTTGAGGGAGGCTACTCCACTTCGGGTATTTGGCGGGTAGTTTTCCGCACCCGTAGGGGTCTAGGGTGGGGTTTTGGCTATTCATCACGACCGTGTAATCCATTTATCGTGGCAGGCTCGAACGAAACGCGGATTCCTAGCATATCCAATGTGTTCATCTATGATCTGGAATGGCTATCATTGCATCTGACGAATGTTTATATCTATATATGATATCTAGTAAGCGTTGCTTATGTTTTGCATCCGCGCTAGTCCAGCCCCCGCTCTATCGTTAGTTAAGTAACCTAACGGGTGATAACGGGGCCCAGTGACGAATGTGGATAGCATAAGCTTACGTCATATTTTCGTTGTTTTCTGCAATGGTAGGATTAAATTGATGGGACGCATTATATTAATGTAAAGAAAACAAGCCAAAGCTGAATCGTTGGAACAATTTCAAAACCACTCGGTTTTTTCAAAACAGCAAAACTTTTAAAATCACGGAGCTTAATGTTAGTTATATGTATGCCCTAGAGGCCATTACTGTACATTGGATGTATATTGTAGTGGATGCTGGGACATATATAGGAGGACTTTCTTGCTCGACATGATAGTACGCTATCTGGTTGCACTTTATCTTAACATGTATACTTTCTGTCTCTCTGATTACATGTTGATAAAGCCCATAGGATGTGTGCTCGACTTCCAGGACTATGATGTAGATCATACTAGTGGGGCCTGGGTAGTCCAAGAGTACATCCTTGAATTGTTCCTAGTCGTGGGAATATCGAGACGGGGCATCGATATTCCAGAGTAGACTAGCATATATCTTCTCGACCCATGCGATGGGCGATGGATGATCCCATATCCATTGGTGTTTGACATCGAAGATAGTATGCGGGTGCTCAGTGGAGACTGGGTACACTGAACGGACTCGCCGAGAACTCCCAGATGGTATTATACCTCACGTCAGATGGCAGTTCTCTGGTGACACTGGTACAGCTTAGTCTGTTGACCCGAGATCGTCATAGAGTCTTGTGTGTCTCCCACTGTGGTTTGATTTCCACCCTACCACGGCTCTACTGAGTTGTGCAAACAGATGGTTTTTGGGTACAGTCCCGATTCACATGGAGGCAATGAGCGATAGGAGGGGATTCGTCTCTCCCGGTATTGGGGGTTGATGTTGTGCTATGCTCGACTGGCCATAACAGGAAATCCCTTGCCAGGGTTGCAGTGATATACTGGTAAGAGTTATCAGTAGTTTCACGAATGTTATGGACCCTACGTCGGCATGACTTATCGAGCTATTGGGGTCTGACGTTTACCACCCCTAGGCGAGATATGCGACATATCAGACGAACAGACCGGACTATACGGTAGTGTTACTGGTCGGATTCGCAGGAGTGTGAGCGGGCTTGCTCGTCGATCTTCTGATCGCTCAATACCCGGGTGGCCGTTACGTTTAGCAGACCGCTTGCGGCTTGTGGGTGTTTGATATGATCATCATCTGCTGCCGGCGTATTGACGAGTCTTTAGAGTCCTACACAGAGGTTTCCTGGCTCAAGCGAAACGAAATAGGAGCGCATATGAGATATGTGCGGGACCGAAAATAATGCGTGTATGTGATACCGTATTCCATTCTCACGATCTATGTATCGATTGGTTATATGCGATATAACCTAGTTATCGAATCAAGGATTGATTCGATAAGCCGATACATAGGATACTGGCCGGTTATATGCGACATGACCGGATCATTGAATCAAGTGTTGATTTAATGATTTAATGTATAATTATATATTTGATATATTACTTTGCATTAACTAGTATTGGTTCACTTTAAAAGGATTTTCTCACTTGAATTGTACAAGTTGTATATGTGATATATTTCTTTGTGCACATGATTGTATCATGTTTGATGATACATTCTTGTTTGGTTTTGTGTAAAGTATTAAACCATGGTTAGTTAGTGATTAGGGTTTCATCTTATTCATTTATCTTTTTATTTTATTTATTTCAAAAGAAAAAGAAAATGAGAAATGAATGGTGGCTATTTTTGTTTTTAGTTGAAGATTCATGTAGCATTGTTTTAGTCACCATTCTTGTCTCATGCCTAACCCTAACCACTCATCTAACCTAAGTTAAGTCTCTACACTAAACCATGGTCAAAGATATGATAAGTATTGTATTTTCTTTTCTTTTTTAATTAAAAAAGTTATCATATCTTCTTCTTCTTCTTCATCTTCTTCAACATTGAAGAAAGCTTGCTACTTCAATGGCAAGTCATGAAGTCTAGTGAGAAATCCAAAACTAAAGTTTACCCACTTCCTATTTCTTCATCCTCTACCTCTTGCCAAGTAGTATAGGGTGTTTCCTTCACAAGTTTTTCCGACTTGGTGAAGTTGGAGCTTGTTCTAGCGATGCCTCGACGTAGATCATCTTCGGCATCGAACCGACGATCAAGCCCGCCCATTCTTCGATGATGCCGACGCTAGAGCCCAAGACATGATTTGGACAGTGAGGGGACTTCATTGCGGAGCCGTGGAGGTGGTGGACCGGATCTACAAAGGTTGTATATCCGTTCCCTTAGTTAAAATGTTAACTAGTTTATGTTTTCGCCTAAATATCTAGTAAACGATCCGTAGTCGGGTTTGTAGGCACCCGTAAAATTTGATTTGTGCATGTTTGATCACTTGTGAGACTTCACTAGAGTGCCAAGGAACCCTACACTTAAACTACTCCTTTTAAAAGCTATCAAGGTTCCTTCGATTATATCAAGTTCACTACGTTCACGGTTTCGCCAAAACAATTCGTAGCCCTCCGTCATTTCATATGTATATTCAATAGTATTCAAGCTAGACCTTCGTCAAGGCATAGTGATTGGTAGCTGTTGGATGTTCATATGTAGCATAAATAGATGCGTTGGTTTGGGACAGTCGTATTACCTTATTGACTTTTGTCAAGGGTATATACGGGTGGGTTCAAATTAACCTGGACAATGATGGGTAGAACTTGACATGTGACTTATGATTTGTTGACTTTCGTCAAGGTCATAAGAGCATGGGGCAAAAATCCACATCGGGAGTTTCTAAAGAAACTGAAACTTGCTAGTGCTGCATACCATTTAGAGTTTGATAATGTTGGTAGGATTCCTTCAGCATTATCTCACAATGATATTTGGATCCCGATCCTACTGTGAGTATCCGCTACTCCTCGGAAACTCTTCACTTAACGATCAATGCTATAAACCAAGTAAGTGTCTAGAACAGTGTTAGCGGGGCTATGCCTCCAGGGAAAAGAGGTTATTTAATTAAGGAACTTCGCGAAAGCGTCGTAAAACCTCCCTCGAAGTACCGACACTAGCCTGGCTAAACGGTTAAGCAAGTATTGTATGGTGAGATCAGTCCTGACTAATTCTTCTTTTACGGTTTGAGGAAGGATTCGAGAAACAGTGGGAGCCATCCTGTTTAGATAAACTAAAAATCAATCTAAACTTGCAAGAGCATCATGCTAAGTGTTTTCTTCTCTCTCTTAATTATAGCGACCCAGTGACCAGACATAGGTTACATCTAGATAATAAAATGACTGAATCTGACTGTAATGACTGGCAAAGGTCTGTCCAGATGTCCATTACCCATGACAAACTGGGACACCTCTTCACTAATCTAACCCCAGCCGTCTCAGGACCAGTTTCCATCGTCACGGATACTAATATCCGTAAGACATCGAAAAAAGACTGTGTGAATGCCATGTGCCTCGTGTTGGCCTCAGCTGATGGTACATACCAGAGGGAGCACGAGAAGATGGACTTAGTTTCTGTCTTCCTCTATAACAAAGATTTATATGGAGAGCAATCTCGTATCGCAAGATATAAGACTTCGAACAAATTACTTCAAGCGAGGCTAGCTGTCGAGTTATCTGTAGGGGACAACGTCCTTACAGAGACTAGCTATTTTGATGAGCTCATGGACCTGAAGACCACGTTGAAGAACGGGCCAAATACAGACTTGATTTTACAGTCTCTGCCCTCTACTTACACCCTGAAGGAAACCAGGGAAGTACAAGGAAAGGGAAGGGAAAAAGTTTCGGGACTAGATATAGTGAAGGAGGGACGTTCCTATTGTTATAGAAAAGGACATTGGCAGCGGGATTGCAGGGCTAGCAAAGCCAATAGCCAGGATTCGAAGCATGTTGTGGCTTCGGCTTCGGGTGTGTTTGTAATAGAAAACTGTATGTCAATTAACTCTACTTCCTGGGTACTAGATACCGGATCAGGATCTCATATCTCTAATTCATTACAGGCTTTAAGAAACCGTAGAGTTATCAGGGTACGTGATATGACTCTCAGAGTTGCGAACGGAATGAGCGTGAACGCTGAATCCGTAGGGGAATATCACCTAGGATTGACAAGTGGGCAGATATTGATTCTACGTAACTTTTTATATGTACCTAGTCTAGCCTGTAATATAATATCTGTATCCTTACTTTCTAAGGAAGGATATGATTTTACTTTTGTAAGCGATGTTGTACACATCCACCTAAATCAAGTTCAGATTGGGTCAGATACATTAGAAAACGGAATATACGTATTAAATCAAGCTCAGGTTTTCAGGGTCCAGAACACACTTAAAAGAAAGTCTTCGGAAACAAATCAGTCTTTCTTATGGCATTGTAGACTGGGTCACATCAATGAGACACGGTTAACGAAGTTAAATAAAGATGGATATTTGAATCCGTTCGAGTATCAGTCTTATGCTACTTGTGAATTTTGTCTCATGGGAAAGATGACAAAGACTCCGTTCACTGGACATGGAGTAAGAGCGAGCGAGCTCTTGGGACTCATACACAGTGACGTGTGTGGTCCAATGTCTACACATGCGCGAAGTGGTTATTCATACTTCATTACTTTTACAGATGATTTCTCTAGGTATGGACATGTCTTCCTGATGAAGCATAAATCTGAGGCCATTGAAAAATTCAGGGAATACAAGAATGAAGTGGAAAAACAAACAGGCAAAAGTATCAAGACACTAAGATCTGATCGAGGTGGTGAATACTTGAGTGCCGAGTTCCTGGGCTACTTAAAAGAGAATGGAATTCTCTCTCAGCTTACTCCTCCATACACACCGCAACACAACGGTGTATCGGAAAGGCGGAATCGAACTCTATTGGATATGGTTCGTTCCATGATGAGTAAGGCTGAGTTACCGCGATCCTTCTGTGGTTATGCACTAGAAACAGCTGCATATCTTTTGAACAAGGTTCCAACCAAGACTGTGCCTACCACACCATATCAGATGTAGAGTAGGAAGAAACCCTGTCTTAATTATCTTAAGACATGGGGATGTCCATCTTTTGTAAAAAGGCAGCATGCGGACAAACTCGAGGCACGCTCAGTACTGTGTAAGTTTGTGGGATACCCCAAGAACTCTAGGGGTATCATTTTGAAAGGTTTGTCTAGCACCCTATGAAGAGTTTTGAAGCATCACATGTCCAAAAGTTTAAATTTTTATGGTGCTAAACGAACATGCAAAGGAATCGATCCTAGAAAATTAGGGTTTCGAAATATAAAGCGAACTAATCTAGGGTTTCGAGACTACAACCTTTGTAGCTCCCTTTCGCTGGACTCCTTGGTCTCTAGGGTGTTGAACGGAGGTCCTCTTGAAATCCTCTTGTGTCCACGACGATCAACCACGGAGTTCTCCGTCCAAGCTCGCAACTTCGTAAATCCGAAGAGAACACTCTAAACAAGACGGCTAAGCTTGTGTAGAATGAAGTTGTGGTTAAGTTTCTCACTTCAAAAACCTTTCTTTAAGTGGTATTTACTCACTAGAAAAAACTAGAGAGCAAAAGAGAAAGAGGAAGAAGATGGTGGCAATTTTTAACAAGAGGTGAAAAGATAACCCATGAGAAGAAAACGAAATATATCAATATATATTTTATTTCTTATTACTATGAACCATGGTTAAAGTGATGGAGACATTATTTAACTTGAGTTTTAAATGATAAAGAGAAGGATAACCCTAGGTTAGTGGTAGTTGAGCATGGTTAGGTCAAAGGAAGAATGTAGAAGCTAGAATGATTATCCTTTCCTTTTCATTTTCTTTTAAATCCAAAATCAAATAATAATCCATAATTTAATCCATGGTGTGAGTCTTATATTGCCACCATTTCCATATATTAACAACCATGATAGATGGGTGTATGTATGTGTGTATGTATGCACATCCATATGTGCATGAAACTAGCATGAAAGAAAGAAAGAAAAACACACATGCATGCACACATCCATCATCCAAGAAAAGGTTTTAAGTGAGAAAACTAATGGTTAAATGATAAATCAACACTTGATTTATCAATCCAGTCATATCTCATATGACCCCACCAAAAGCAGTTCACCCGATCAATGTTCGGTATCATATACGCACATTTTAATCGGGTGCATGCGCATATCGCATACGCGCACCACAATGTTTCGCCTGGACTGGGTAACTCCTTTGTGGGACTCTAAGACTCGTCAATACGCCGGCAGAGGGTGATGATCATATCAGGTACCCTCAAGCCGCAAGCGGTCAGCTAAACGTAACGGCCACCCGGGTATTGAGCGATCAGAAGACAACAAGCGAACCTGCTACAACTCCCGTCGAGCCATTCGGCAACACTACCGCACAGTCCGGTCTCTTCGTCAGATATGCTGCATATCCAGCCTAGGGATGGTCACGTCGACCCCAATAACTCAATAAGTCGTGCCGGTGAATGGTCTATAACAGATCGAGAAACTACTGATAACACTTATCAGCAAATCTCAGCAGCCCTGGCCAGGGACTTGCTGTTATAACCAGTCGGGCACAGCACAGCATCAACTCCCAATACCGGGAGAGACGAAACCCCTCCTATCGCTCATCATCTTCGTGTGTCTCGGGACTGTACCCAACGGCCACCTGTTTGCACGACTCAGTAGAGCCGTGGTAGGATGGCAATCAAAGTACAGTAGGAGAACACACAAGACTCCATGACGATCTCGGGTCTAAAGACTAACATGTACCAGTGTCACCTGAGAACTGCTATCCGACGATAGATATAATTCCATATAAGAGTTCTCGGTGAGTCCGTCCAGTGTACTCAATCACCACTGAGCACCCGTATGTGATCTTGATGTCAAACATCGATGAATGTGGGAACATCCATCGCCCATCGTATGGGTCTAGTATCATATACGCTAGTCTACTCTGGTATATCAATGCCCCGTCTCGATATACCTACGACTAGGGATGTTCCAGGATATGCTTATAGACTACAGATGTCCCACTAGTATGATCTCCATCATAATCAGAGTAGTCAAGCCGATATCCTCAGGGCTTTATCAGCATGTATGAATGAATAAAAGCATGATCAAATCAACATGTCAGATAAAGTAGAACCAGATAGCATACTATCATGTCGAGCAAGAATGCAAACTGAATATATTTATACATGTATAGATACATCCACTATCACATAATGGCCTCTAGGGCATACATATATCCAACAATCTCCCACTTGCACTAAGGCCTGTTATTGGTGTATCTCATACCCAACATCTTAAAAAGTCGCTCATGCTGTGGCTGAGGGAGGGCCTTGGTGAGTGGATCCGCGGCGTTGTTATTTGTATCTACTCTCTTAATCTCGATCTCGCGGCGATCTACAATCTCCCGGATCAAATGAAAGCGCCTCAGGACATGTCTGGACCGCTGATGGGATCTGGGCTCCTTGGCTAACGCCATCGCCCCATTATTGTCACAATACAAAGGTATTGGATCAATAATGGTTGGAACTACTCCTAGCTCCGAGACGAACTTCTTCATCCAGACGGCTTCCTTGGCGGCATCATTTGCAGCAATGTACTCAGCTTCCATCGTAGAGTCTGCAACGGTATCTTGTTTGGAACTCTTCCAACTTACCGCCCCTCCATTGAGGGTAAATACAAACCCTGAGATAGATTTGCTGTCATCCTTATCGCTCTGGAAGCTCGAATCGGTAAAGGCCTCCATTTGGAGATCTGTATTACCATACACCAAGAACAATTCTTTAGTCCTTCGTAAGTACTTAAGAATGTTCTTCACAGCTGTCCAGTGGTTCTCGCCTGGGTTGGATTGATACCTGCTTACAACACTAAGTGCATAAGCTACATCTGGGCGTGTACATAACATCGCATACATTATAGATCCTACTGCCGAAGCATAAGGTATAATGCTCATGCGAGCTCTCTCTTCATCGGTCTTTGGACAAAAATCCTTGGAGAGTGTGACTCCATGGAAAGCGGGTAAGGCACCCCGCTTGGAGTCTTCCATACTAAACCTCTTTAGGATGGTGTTGATGTACCTGGTTTGGGACAATCCCAATAACTTTTTGGATCTATCCCTATAGATCCTTATGCCCAGGATGTATGTGGCATCACCCAGGTCCTTCATGGAGAACCTTAGTGATAAGAATGATTTGACCGACTGTAGCATAGGAATATCATTTCCTATCAGAAGAATGTCATCCACGTACAATACGAGGAATGTGACAGCTCTTCCCACAGCCTTCTTATAAACACAAGGTTCATCTGGATTTTTGATGAAATCAAACTCTTTGATAACATCATCGAAACAGATGTTCCAACTCCGAGATGCCTGCTTTAACCCATATATGGATTTAAGCAATCTACATGCTTTCTCGCTGCTCCCACTGTCAATGAAGCCCTCTGGCTGATCCATATAAACGCATTCTTCTAAATCTCCATTTAGAAATGCTGTTTTAACGTCCATCTGCCAGATTTCATAGTCGTAGTGAGCAGCAATAGCAAGTAGGATTCGAATGGATTTAAGCATGGCTACGGGCGAAAAAGTTTCGTCATAGTCCAAACCTGGTCTTTGACGAAAACCTTTCGCCACAAGTCTTGCCTTATAGGTCTCTACTTGCCCATCCACACCAATCTTTCTTTTAAAGATCCATTTGCACCCTACAGGTTTTACCCCAGGGGGTACAACGTCCAAAGTCCATACTTTGTTGGTGTACATAGACTCCATTTCGGATCTCATGGCATCCAGCCACTTCACAGAGTCACCACTCGTGATAGCTTGCTGAAAACTGGTAGGATCATCATCATCCATGATGCAATCTTCTCCGTTACCATCAATGAGGAAACCGTAGTACCTCTCCGGTGGGCGAGAAGTCCTACCATACCTACGGAGTGGCCGAGGTTCTTCAGTTTCTGTTGCAACAGCCGGTTCAACCAAATCGTCATTTGTAGTTTATGTCTCCAGAACCTCTTCTAGATCTACTACCTTGCCATCATCTTTATCTGTGAAAAACTCTTTTTCCAAGAATGTGGCATACTGAGAAACAAACACTTTTTGTTCCTCTTTGTGGTAGAACAGATATCCATAAGAATTCTTTGGATATCCCACAAAGTTACACATGACTGACCGTGTCTCGAGTTTGTCCGGATTCTGCTTTTTAACATAGGCCGGGCAACCCCAAATCTTAATTCTCTTAAGAGATGGTCTCTTCCCATTCCATATCTCATATGGCGTGGTAGACACGGCTTTAGTTGGAACCCTGTTTAGCAGAAACGCTGCAGTCTCCAATGCATGCCGCCAAAACGAGACTGGTAACTCAGCGTCACTCATCATGGACCGGACCATATCTAATAGGGTTCTATTCCGTCGTTCTGACACACCGTTGTGCTGTGGTGTGTAAGGAGGAGTGAGCTGAGAGAGAATCCCATTCTCTTTTAGGAAGTTTGCAAATTCTGTACTGAGATACTCTCCACCTCGATCTGATCGAAGCATCTTAATACTCAAGCCGGTTTGTTTTTCTACTTCTTGTTTATATTCAATGAATTTCTCGAAAGCGTCGGACTTGTGCTTTAATAAAAATACATGACCGAATCTTGAGAAATCGTCGGTGAATGTAATGAAGTATGAAAAACCGCCTCTAGCCTGTGTAGACATTGGCCCACATACATCACTATGTATGAGGCCAAGGAGCTGAGTAGCTCTTTCTCCGTGTCCGGTAAACGGAGTTTTGGTCATTTTACCCTTGATACAAGACTGGCAAGTCGCATAAGATTTATATTCAAAAGAATTTAAATATCCATCTTTGTGTAACTTGTTTAGTCTTGTTTCGTTAATATGACCAAGTCTACAGTGCCAAAGAAAAGTTTCATTTAATTCTGAAAGTTTTCTTTTATTAGTGTGTTGTATACTGAAAACTGTGTGTTGATTTAGGACATATATTCCGTTATTAAGCGTACCATACCCAACCGACATTTGATTTAGGTGAATGTTCATAATATTGTTCTGCAACACAAAATTATATCCTTCATTGTCCAACAAAGAAACGGATATTATATTACATAGCATACTTGGTACAAAATAACATGGATTCAAAATCAAAATACATCCAGATGGCAATCCCAAGTGATACTCTCCCACTGCGACTGTATGTACATTGGAACCATTTCCAACGCGGAGAGTATGGTCACCTGTCTTCAAAACCTTGTTATTTCTCAGCCCCTGCATAGAATTGCAAATGTGAGAACCTGAACCGGTATCCAATACCCAGGAAGCAGAGTTTATAGAAAAACAGTTTTCAGTCACAAACGCACCTGAAGCAGAAGCATCACCATGCTTCTTCTTAAGACTTAGGTACTCCGTGCAATTGCGCTTCCAATGTCCTGTCTTGTGGCAATGAAAACACTCGCCTTTCCCCGGGTCTCCAGCTTTGGACTTTCCCTTTCCCTTCACCTTTTTAACTCCGCCCTTAGGATTAGTGGGTTTCTTCTTTTTCTTTCCCTTGGCCTTAGCTTTCGGGTGAGAAGAAGAAGACTGTCCAATAGTCATAACGGGGGTTTTTGCTGACTTCATAGTGCTCTCTGCACTCCTTAACATATTAAGGAGTTCAGGGAGTTCCTTCTCCATGCAATGCATGTTAAAGTTCACTATGAACTGAGCAAAGGTGGAGGGGAGGGACTGCAGAATAATATCTATATATTGTTCATTGTCCATTGTCCATCCAAGGTCCTCAAGCTCTTCTATAAGAGCTATCATCTTCAAAATATGGTCTCCTACTGGTGTGCCAGGGGCCATTCGTATCTGAAACAGTTTCTTTGATGCTTCATATCGTAATACGCGGGATTGCTCCCCATACAACTCCTTTGTATGGAGCAATATACCGTGAATGTCCATGTCCTCGTGCTGCTTTTGATGTGTGTTGTCCATCGATGCAAGCGCGAGGCATTTTGCCGTGGCACAGTCAGCGTCCCAAGTCTTGCGGACTTCAACGTCAGCAACAGAGGATTTTGGACCTGGGACGGGCGGGGCTGAAGCCGTGAGGACATATGATACTTTATCATAAGTCAAGGCGATCTTCAGATTCCTCAGCCAGTCTTTATCGTTGGTCCCATTCAGTTTGTTTTTATCTAGTAGAAGCTTAAGTCCAGTCATTGGTATCTGCCATTAAGAGAGAGAAAACAATACACTCAGCGAAAGCTCTTGCACAGATTAGATTGGTTTATTATCTTGTCTAATCGATGTTTCCCACTGCTTTTTATCAAGTTTTTCTTTCAAACCTTAAAAAGAAAAACTAACCAGGATTAATTACAGTCTACAACTTCGCTAACCGTTCAGTCAGGCCAGTGTCGATACTTTGAGGGAGGTTCCCCGTGCTTTCGCACGGACCTAATTAGAGTAAACCTCGTTTTCCCAGAGGCGGAGCCCCGTTAACACCTTTCTAGACACCTAATGAGTTAGCTAATTGTAAACTGTAAAACTCTCCTAGGAGCAACTATTGCCCACAGTGGGATCGGGATCCAACCGTCACATGGAAGGTATGCAATCTCATTGCAAATTTCAACACTTGAAATTCCCGATGTAATTTTTTTTTTACCCCTAGTACTTATGACCTTAACTATGGTCAACAAATCATAAGTACCAATCAAGTTCTACCCGTCATTTCTTGATCAATTAGACCCACCCATATGACCCTTAACTATGGTCAACAAAGTCGCATGAATGTCCTAATTAATCTGCATCATATGCAGTGTAGGAAGACATCACTTAGCTACCGTATACTACGCCTTAACTAAAGTCAACAAACGTAGCACGAATACTAAGTACTCTACTTCCTAAAATGACGGAGGGTTGCGAATGATTTTTAAGAAAATCTTTAACGCTTTGAACTTGATATCGTTGTAGAATCAAACAGTTTTCAAAAGGAGTGGCTTAAGCTCCACAGTTTTGAAATGTAGCTTTTTCATAAATAGCCGAGTAGTTTTCAAATCCGATTCTACAACATCTTTTTAGGTTTATTTTCTTTACATTAATCACATTAATGTAATCCCATCATTTAAGTCCTTAAGCCAATCACAGAAAAGAAACGAAAATAACACGTACGCTTATGCCATCCGCATTCGCCGCAATGTTCCGTTATGCACCGTTAGGTTACTTAACTAACGGCATACCGGGACGGGACTAGCGCGGGTGTAAAACATAAGCAACGTCTACTATATATCTTATATATAATATGTCATTCGTCTCAGATATCACAGAACACAGGCAGCAGAAACATAGATATAACGTGGGATATCCTAGGACGTCCGTATTTAGTATTTAGCCAGAATAGAAAATACGGATTCCACTGTCGCGATGAATAGCCAAGCCCACACCCTGGACCCCTACGAGAGCGGCAAGTGACCCTACCAATTCTGGAGTTTAGGAGACCCGGTCTCGACTCCTCGAGATGGCCTTCCACTGAACCCCAGAACCCGGTCACCTGTGCTCCCCTCCTTGGGTCCATCCTAATGCGGAAAAGTAAATAATATACAACACTGGTGACACAACCGCAACCTGGAAGTGCCCCAAATAAAAGAATATTACATTACATTTGAATTTACATGAATGAAAATATAAAACTCTCATCTCACATAAAAACCCCCCCGGCTATTCAATCGCGACAATCCTGCACATCATATCTCAGCAACACATAATATCACATATCATCAACGTAAGTAAGTATGCGTACCCCGATTGTCGTTGATGTATAGCAACGAAACCGGCGATATCGAACATACTACACTTACGGTCACAGAAAAGAAAGTGTAAAACTACAATATTTGGAATCCAGATTCACTTTAGACATCATAAATGCGAAATATCACATATTTTGTATTTCATGCCTAAACTATATGAATTCCACATATTGTATCACATTCCAGACAAATAGACAGTATTAAAGTTTTCGAACGAACGATCAAGTACCCAAGATTCACTAAAGCTCAACACTTGAGCAGGGTTCAAAAATCCAGAGTGTGACACAGTAGTAGCGGTCCAGCCGTAGAAGGATCAAGCCAACGCCTCACATGTGGCACGCCGTACTGCCCCAAACCCTAAGGTTCAAAGGGAAGTTCGAGACGGTCACATAATCGAGTTAAGGTTTGTTGTCTTCTAGAGGGACCACCGCAAAAAGACTTTCACGTATCTCCAAAGTATTTAAACCCCGTGAATAGCGAGCAAATGATATTCGTTCAAACACTTCAATACTTTCTAATTTACCCGGAAAAGCTACAAAATGAAAATACCGATCAAAATAACGCGTCCAAAACCATCTCCAAACAATACAGTATAACATTCAGATTAAACATACCTAAAACACTATACAAGCAGAAATATGAATTACAGTGAAATCCCCATGCAATGATACTACAGTAAGGCCGCGGAACCGCGGCCTAAGCAAGGATTTGCCGCGGTTCCGCCGCCAAATTAACTGTTCACGTGTTCGTATTTCACCATAACTCTTATATTTCCCTGCTGTATTTTTTAAGTATTTTTAATTCTGAAAAAGGTCAGATTTTAGAATTTGTCCAGAGAGGGTCCAAGAAAACCGTATTTTTGTCCGATCGGGATTTTCACTTCGTAAAAGCGTCGCCTAATGTTCTAGGTCGGCTCTGATACCAATGAAAGGTTTGTCTAGCACCCTATGAAGAGTTTTGAAGCATCACATGTCCAAAAGTTTAAATTTTTATGGTGCTAAACGAACATGCAAAGGAATCGATCCTAGAAAATTAGGGTTTCGAAATATAAAGCTAACTAATCTAGGGTTTCGAGACTACAACCTTTGTAGCTCCCTTTCGCTGGACTCCTTGGTCTCTAGGGTGTTGAACGAAGGTCCTCTTGAAGTCCTCTTGTGTCCACGACGATCCACCACGGAGTTCTCCGTCCAAGCTCGCAACTTCGTAAATCCGAAGAGAATACTCTAAACAAGACGGCTAAGCTTGTGTAGAATGAAGTTGTGGTTAAGTTTCTCACTTCAAAAACCTTTCTTTAAGTGGTATTTACTCACTAGAAAAAACTAGAGAGCAAAAGAGAAAGAGGAAGAAGATGATGGCAATTTTTAACAAGAGGTGAAAAGATAACCCATGAGAAGAAAAAGAAATATATATCAATATATATTTTATTTCTTCTTACTATGAACCATGGTTAAAGTGATGGAGACATTATTTAACTTGAGTTTTAAATGATAAAGAGAAGGATAACCCAAGATTAATGGTAGTTGAGCATGGTTAGGTCAAAGGAAGAATGTAGAAGCTAGAATGATTATCCTTTCCTTTTCATTTTCTTTTAAATCCAAAATCAAATAATAATCCATAATTTAATCCATGGTGTGAGTCTTATATTGCCACCATTTCCATATATTAACAACCATGATAGATGGGTGTATGTATGTGTGTATGTATGCACATCCATATGTGCATGAAACTAGCATGAAAGAAAGAAAGAAAAACACACATGCATGCACACATCCATCATCCAAGAAAAGGTTTTAAGTGAGAAAACTAATGGTTAAATGATAAATCAACACTTGATTTATCAATCCGGTCATATCTCATATGACCCCACCAAAAGCAGTTCACCCGATCAATGTTCGGTATCATATACGCACATTTTAATCGGGTGCATGCGCATATCGCATACGCGCACCACAACGTTTCGCCTGGACTGGGTAACTCCTTTGTAGGACTCTAAGACTCGTCAATACGCCGGCAGAAGGTGATGATCATATCAGGTACCCTCAAGCCGCAAGCGGTCAGCTAAACGTAACGGCCACCCGGGTATTGAGCGATCAGAAGACAACAAGCGAACCTGCTACAACTCCCGTCGAGCCATCCGGCAACACTACCGCACAGTACGGTCTCTTCGTCAGATATGCTGCATATCGAGCCTAGGGATGGTCACGTCGACCCCAATAACTCAATAAGTCGTGCCGGTGAATGGTCTATAACAGATCGAGAAACTACTGATAACACTTATCAGCAAATCTCAGCAGCCCTGGCCAGGGACTTGCTGTTATAACCAGTCGGGCACAGCACAGCATCAACTCCCAATACCGGGAGAGACGAAACCCCTCCTATCGCTCATCGTCTTCGTGTGTCTCGGGACTGTACCCAACGGCCACCTGTTTGCACGACTCAGTAGAGCCGTGGTAGGGTGGCAATCAAAGTACAGTGGGAGAACACACAAGACTCCATGACGATCTCGGGTCTACAGACTAACCTGTACCAGTGTCACCTGAGAACTGCTATCCGACGATAGATATAATTCCATATAGGAGTTCTCGGTGAGTCCGTCCAGTGTACTCAGTCACCACTGAGCACCCGTATGTGATCTTGATGTCAAACATCGATGAATGTGGGAACATCCATCGCCCATCGTATGGGTCTAGTATCATATACGCTAGTCTACTCTGGTATATCAATGCCCCGTCTCGATATACCTACGACTAGGGACGTTCCAGGATATGCTTATAGACTACAGATGTCCCACTAGTATGATCTCCATCATAATCAGAGTAGTCAAGCCGATATCCTCAGGGCTTTATCAGCATGTATGAATGAATAAAAGCATGATCAAATCAACATGTTAGATAAAGTAGAACCAGATAGCATACTATCATGTCGAGCAAGAATGCAAACTGAATATATATATACATGTATAGATACGTCCACTATCACATAATGGCCTCTAGGGCATACATATATCCAACACTTTTCTATTCCGCAGAGGAACAAAAGGTTTTTGTTTCTCAGCATCCCCACTTCTTAGAAACTGAATTTTTAGAAAATCAGATAAGTGGGAGAACAATAGAACTGGAAGAAATTCCAGAACCACAAGCTATTACTGAAAGTTTGGTAGAACCAGAAGTTTTAGGAGAACCGGACATCCCAGCGCCACTCCGCAGGTGTAGTAGGCAGTCTCATCCGCCCGAGAGATAGTACAGTTTTCTCATAAACGGGGATCGAGAGGATTGCATCATTGAAAATGATGAGCCTACTAGTTTCAGCAAGCCATTCAGAGCGGTGACTCAGTAAGATGGCCGGATGCAATGCGGACCGAGATGGAGCCCCAGTACACCAACAAAGTTTGGACTTTGGACATTGCTCCAGAAGGGGTAAAACCCGTAGGCTGCAAATGGATTTTCAGAAAGAAGATTGGTGTAGATGGGCGGGTTGAAACCTATAAAGCTAGATTTGTTGCGAAGGGTTTTCGTCAAAGACCTGGTTTGGACTATGACGAAACCTTTTCTCCAGTGGCTATGCTCAAATCCATTCGGATCCTTCTTGCCATTGCTGCCTTCCACGATTATGAGATCTGGCAGATGGACGTAAAGACGGCATTTCTAAATGGATTTGGAAGAATGCGTCTATATGGATCAGCCAGAGGGTTTCGTTCAGAGTGGGAGCAGCGGTAAAGTGTGCAAGTTGCTTAAGTCCATTTATGGGCTAAAGCAGGTATCGCGGAGTTGGAACATCTGCTTTGATAATACTGTCAAAGAATTCGACTATATCAAAAATCCAGATGAACCATGCATTTACAGTAAGATTGTAGGGAGAACTGTGGCATTCCTCGTCTTGTATGTGGATGACATTCTCTTAATAGGAAATGACGTTCCTATGCTACAGTCAGTTAAAGGATTCTTGTCACAAAGGTTCTCCATGAAGGACCTGGGCGATGCCAACTACATTCTGGGGATCCAGATCTATCGTGATAGATCTAAGAGGATGTTGGGACTTTCGCAATCCAGGTATATCGACACCATACTGAAATGATTCAGTATGGAAGATTCAAAGGCGGTAATCTACCGGCTTGTCACGGAATCACCCTCTCCAAAGAGATGTCTCCCAAGACTGATTTGGAAAGGGCTCGCATGTCATCTATACCCTACGCATCTACGGTAGGCTCTATAATGTATGCAATGTTGTGTACCAGACCAGATGTAGCATACGCATTGAGCGTTGTAAGCCGGTATCAGTCGGACCCAAGGGAGAAACACTGGATAGCAGTAAAGAACATTCTCAAGTACCTGAGAAGGACTAAGGAGATGTTCTTGGTGTATAGAGGAAAAGACCTCCAGATCGAAGCCTTTGCTGACTCCAGCTTCCAGAGTGACAAGGATGACTCCAAGTCGATGTCGGGTTATGTCTTTACCCTCAATGGAGGGGCAGTTTGTTGGAAGAGCTCCAATCAGGAAACCGTTGCTGACTCGACGATGGAAGCGGAGTACATTGCTGCTTGCGATACCGCAAAGGAAGCTATCTGGATGAAGAAGTTCCTCACGGAACTTCAGGTGGTTCCTACCATTGTTGATCCAATACCGCTGTATTGTGACAACAACGGCGATATAGCTTTAGCGAAGGAACCCAGGTCCCATCAGAAGTCCAGACACATTTTGAGGCGGTACCACCTGATCAGGGAGATCGTAGATCGCCGGGAGATCGAGGTGAGGAGAGTAGATTCAGAGAATAACACTGCAGATCCACTCACTAAGGCCATACCCCAGACTCAGTTCGAGCGGCTGATCGAGATGATAGGTCTTCGATACGCCAGTTCATGGCCCTAGTGCAAGTGGGAGATTGTTTGTGTATATGCCCTAGAGGCCATTACTGTGTCATACTAGTTTGTATATTACTTAATGGAAGCTTGGGATATTCACAGTTGTATAGACAATCTTGCTCAAAATGGTAGTATGCTACTTGGTTTGTTTCTACTTCAATATGTGCATGTGTTTCTTTTAGCATATCGCTTATACATATTAGTGGAGCCCTTAGGATTTTTACTTGATTACCAGCGTTGTGATGGCAGTCACACTAGTGGGGGCTGGGTAATCTACAAGCACATCCTTATACAGGTCCCTAGTCATAGGATTATCGAGACGGGGCATCGATACTCCGGAGTAGACTAGCGTATACGCTTCTCAACCCCGCAGGAGAGATGGTCTGTCCCACAGCCATTAGTACGTCGTACTAAAGATAGTATGCGGGTGCTCATTAGGTTATGAGTACACTGGACAGGACTCGTCGGGAACTGTTGTTTGGTACTATACCTATAGTCAGATAACAGTTCCCAGGTGACAGGAGTACAGCTTAGTCCGTCGACTTGACACTGCTACTTCGCCTCGAGTGTGTTCCCACTGTACTTTGATTACTACTCTACCACGGCTCAAAGGAGTCATGCAAACAGGTAGTAGTTGGGTGCAGTCCCGAAGCACTTGGAGGCACTAGCGGTTAGATAGGATTCGTCTCTACCGGTATTGGGGGTTGATATCGCACTGTGTCTAGGAGAGCCATTACACAAAGTCCCTGGCCAGGGCAAGCGAGATTTACTGGTAGTGTTTCCATTAGTTTCTCAGGGTGTTCTGGGCTACACTCCGACACGACTTGTACCGCTATTAGGGGTCTGACGTTTACCGCCCCCTAGGCCCGACATGCGATACTCTTAGACGAACAGACCGGACTGTGCGGAGATTGTCACATTCAGGCTCAGTAGGAGTTCGGATGGATTTACCTCATCGGCCTTCTTATCGACATCTACCTGGGGACCGTTACGTACAGCTAGTGCCGCTTGCGGTCTGTGATTAAACCCACTGCCAGCGTAGTGTCGAGTCTTTAGAGTCCCACAAAGAGAGTTTCCCTGCACTGGGCAAAAGGTGTAGAGGCCGTATGGTTTTACGGCAGGGCTGCGATCACTTATGTGCACTTGTGCGCGTATGATGTTCGGGCAAACAAAACTATTGGGCTTTGGTTTAAGCCGGATCCTAGTATTGTATAGATGGATTAGTTTTGTTTTCTGTGCATTCCCATTCTACGGAATGCGGATGCGGGTGTGTATGCACGGTTGTGAGGAGCGAAGAAGGAGTTGCCTCTTTAGGGTTTTGACCATTGATTCGGTCAAAAACATTATGAGGTGAGGAAAATATTTACTAATCTTTTTAATGATAATTGTGTTATGGCTAATTGCTTTGACCATTTGACCATATTGACCATTTGACCTAGTTGACCATTGTTGACTTGGATATTTCTTGTGAACTCTAGACTCTTCTTATGGCTTGGATTTAATTTGACATGATAATGGTCGAATCAATGGTAACCATCACACTTTATCATGACAAAAGAATGGTAATTATTTTTCTCATGGATCATTATCTTCTTCTCATTCTCTCTCATCAAAAAGAAAGCTCCCATGGTTCTTCTTCTTCCTCCTCTCTAGATTTTTCTATAGCTCTCATGTGTTGAGAAAAAAAGAAATAAAATAGACAAACAAATCCATCTTCTTCCTCTACATCACCTAGGACATCAAGCATAGCAAACTTGTTGCCCTAGTTACCTCGGCTTGAGGTGGAGCTCGGACTATAGACTCTCGGGTGGACCGTCTTCGACTCTAGGAGACCGCGAAGGTGACCAAGATCCGGATCGATCCTCGGAGCTTGCATGGACGAGGAGGACGGTGGAGGGAAGAACTGAAGGACCATTTTCGTGAGGTATAGTCTCCTAAGCACAGTAGATTGAACCTCTAGCTGTATGTTAGGAATGGTTTGGCAAAGATCTGTAGGGTTCCTAGGCACGCTAAGGAGGTCTCACAAGGCATCAACCATGCCAATTTTAAATATTACGGTGCCGAGAAACCCTAATACGGATCGTTGACTAGATATATAGGCGACAAAACGAGCTAGTTAACATCTTAACTAAAAGTAAACGAACATACAACCTTTGTAGATCTGGTCCTCCACCTCCACGGCTCCGTGATGAAGTCCTCTCCGCTGTCCAAATCAAAATCCGGGCTCTAGCGTCGGCTTCATCGGAGAAATGGGCGGGCAAGGTCGTCGGCTTCGTGCCGAAGATGATCTACGTCGAAGCATCACAAGATCAAGCTCCCACTTCACCAAGTCATAAAACTTGTGAAGGAAACACACTCTACTACTTGGAAAGAGGTAGAGGATGAAGAAATAGGAAGTGGGTAGACTTTAGAATTGGATTTCTCACTCTTTTTCATCAATCACCATTGATGAAGTGAAGCTTTCTTCATGAAAGAAGATGAAGAAGAAGAAGCATCTTGTATTATGATCATATTCCAAATAGAAAAATAAAAGGAATCCTTATCATAATCTAACCATGGTGAAGTGTAGAGAATCAACTAGGGTTAAGTGGAGTGGTTAGGGTTAAGCATGAGACAAAATGGTGACTTAGTCAAAGCTTCATGAAGCTTCAACATGCAAGTCCAAAATAAGCCACCATTTCATTTCTTTATGCCATTTATTTTCCAAAATAAATAAACAAATAAATAAATGAATTAAATAAATAATGGAAAAACAAAACCCAAATTTCCAACTTAACCATGGTTTAATTCTTTACACTTAACCAAAAAGCATGTATCATCAAACATGATACAATCAAGTGCACAAAACTATATCGAATATACAATGTGCACATCCGAGCGAGAAAATCCATTTAAAGTGAACCCATATTAGTTAATGCAAAGTAATATATCAAATATATATAATTATACATTAAATCATTAAATCAACACTTGATTTAACGATCCGGTCATATCGCATATAACCGACTAATATCCAATGAATCGATTTATCGAATCAATCCTTGATTCGATAACTAGGTTATATCGCATGCAACCATTCGACACATTCATCGCGAGAATAGAATATGGTATCACATACACGCATTATTCTCGGTCCCGCACATATCTCATATGCGCTCCTATTTCGTTTCGCTTGAGCCAGGAAACCTCTGTGTAGGACTCTAAAGACTCGTCAATACGCCGGCAGCAGGTGACGATCGATGAGCAATCAGAAGATCGATGAGCAAGCCCGCTCACACTCCTGTGAATCCAACCAGTAACACTTACCGTACAGTCCGGTCTGATCGTCTGATCTGTCACATATCTCGCCTAGGGGTGGTAAACGTCAGACCCCAATAGCTCGATAAGTCGTGTCAATATGAGGTCTATAACAATTCGAGAAACTACTGGTAACACTTACCAGTAAATCACAGCAACCCTGGCCAGGGATTTCCTGTTATAGCCAATCGAACACAGCGCAACATCAACTCCCTATACCGAGAGAGACGAATCCCCTCCTATCGCTCATTGCCTCCATGTGACTCGGGACTGTACCCAAAAACCACCGTTTTGCACGCCCTCTTGGACGTGGTAAGGTGGAAATCAAAGCACAGTGGGAACCACACAAGACTCTATGACGATCTCGGGTCAACAGACTACTCTGTACCAGTGTCACCAGAGAACTGCCATCTGACGTAAGGTATAATACCATCTGGGAGTTCTCGGCGAGTCCGTCCAGTGTACCCAGTCTCCACTGAGCACCCGTATATCATCTCTGATGTCAAATACCGATGGATATGGGATCATCCATCGCCCATCTGTATGGGTCGAGAAGGTATACGCTAGTCTACTCTGGTATATCGATGCCCCATCTCGTTACACCCACGACTAGGGACTTTCAAGGATGTACTTATGGACTACCATGTCCCCACTAGTATGATCCGCATCATAGTCCAGGTAGTCAAGTCCACATCCTAAGGGCTTTACCAACATGTAATAGAGAGACAATCTGTGTACACGTTAAGGTAAAGAGTAACCAGATAGCATACTATCATGTCGAGCAAGAAAGTCCTCCCTATATATGTCCCAGCATCCACTACAATATACATCCAATGTACAGTAATGGCCTCTAGGGCATACATATAACTAACAATCTCCCACTTGCACTAGGGCCATCTGTAGCAGTGGTTGTAGTATCTCATACTCAACCATCCCATAAAAGTCTCTCTCTGGGAATAGGCCTTCGTGAGTGGATCCGCCGTGTTGTCCTCTGAGTCTACTCTCCTAACCTCGATCCCTTAGAGATCAACCATCTCCATGATCAAGTGATACTGCCTTGGAATATGTCTGGATCACTGATGGGACCTGCGTTCCTTGGCATAAGCCACGACTCCATTGTCATACAATGGGAGGAACATAGTTCATCTCATGAACTAATATACACCCAAACAGCCTCTTTGGTAGCATCTTAAGTAGCGATGTATCCTGCCTTTATCGTCTAGTATGTCACGGTATTTAGCTTGGAACTCTTCCAACATACCGTCCCTCCACTGAGGGTAAAGACAATGCCTGTGACTGACATTCAGTCGTCTTTATCACCCTGGAACCCTTCCAGTGATTCTCCCCAGGATCGATTGATACCATCTCACTACAACTAGTGAGTATCCTAATATCCATTTAGATCTATCTCATAGATCCAAAACCCAGGATTTAGTAGGTATCAGTTTAATCCTATATGGAGAATCATAGTGATATGCGGAGATTGATCGAGCGTAGCATAGGAAACTCCTTTCTTATCAAGAGCATGACATCCACGTACTCTACGAGGATCATCACCATACTCCCTACTACCTTTTTGTATATACAAGGTTCATCTACCATTTTGATGATGTCAAACTCTTTGACTATTTCATCAAAACAGATGTTCCAACTCCGCGATGCCTGCTTTATCCTATAAAGCATCTTGCACACGTTTCCGCTGCTCCCACTGTCTACGAGGCCCTCTGGCTGTGTACTTATAGACGCTCTCTTCTAAAACATCATTTAGAAAAGCTGTCATGACACCCAACCACCAGATATCGTAGTCATGGTATATAGCCGTGGCAAGTAGGATCCGGATGGACTTAAGCATAGCCACTGGAAAAGGTTTCATCATTATCCACGCCTGGTCGATGACGAAAACCTTTAACAAGTCTAGCTTTGAAAGTCTTAACTTTTCCATGTACACCAAGTAATCTTCTCAAGATTTACTTGCTCCTGATGGGGATTTAACCCTTCAGATATAGCAACTAAAGTCCATACTTTGTCGGTGTATAAGGATTCCATCTCAGATCACTAAGCATCCAGCCATTCTTATAGAGTCTTACTCCTGATGGCCAGCTCGAAACTAGTTGGGTCATCATCTCATGATGCAATCCTCGCTCCCACTGTCATAGAGAAACTGAAGTATCTCTCAGGTGGGTGAGGAACCCTACTAGATCGGCGGAGAGGCTGAGGTTCGTTGGTAATTATTGAATCCTTTGGTTCTGTCAAATCTTCAGCTGCAGTTTTGTATAGCTGGAACATTTTCAGTTCTACATAACTGACCTTGCCTCGAGCTTGTCCGGATTTTGCTTTTCAGACATAGGCCGGAAAACCCCAAATCTTAACTAACTTAAGAAATGGGCTCTTCCCTTTCCATATCACATATGAAGTGGTAGGCAACTGATTTGATTTGAACCCTATTCAATAGGTGTGCAGCTTCTTAAGTGCATTACTCCCAAAAGGAAATGGGTAACTCAGTAGTACTCATCATAGAGCACACCATATCAGATAGGGTGTATCTGCTCCGCCCCGACATACCATCGTGCAATGGTGTATACGGAGGAGTAATGCTGAGAGAGAATCTCATTCTCCTTTAGAATAATCCAGGAATTCCGTGCTCAAGTATTCTCCTCCTTGATCTCATCAAAGGACATAACACTTTTACCCGTATTGGTTCTCTACTTCTAACTTATATTCTGTGAATATCTCAAAAGGTTCGGACTTATGTTTCAACAGGAACATAGGTCTGAATCTTGAGAGATTATCAGAGAATGTAATGAAGTAAAAAGAACCGGTCTTGGCATATGTAGACAGGGGACCTACATACATCAACATGTATCATCCCAAGAGTTTACTAACTCTTTCTCTGTTTCCAGTAAACAGAGCTATGGTCATCGTATCTTTGTGACATGACTGGCAAGTTTCACAAGATGTAGATTTAAACTGATTTAAATATGCATCTTCATGTAACTTCAGCTAGTCGGGTCACATTGATATGACCTAGTCTACAATGCCTCAAGAAGGATTCGTTCATTTCTGAACTCTTCCTCTTGTGTGTGTTCCGTATACTAAGAACTGTAGTTTGATTTAGAACATCAATGCTTTTAGATAACGTGCCTGAACCGATCAACTTTTGATATAGGAAATGTTCAAAACATTATCCAACAATACAAAATTATATCGTTTCTTTACTAATAAAGAGACAGATATGATTTTCCATAACAGGTTCGGTATCTAATAACATTCGTTCAGAATCAATGTAATTGTAATACAGGGTGACAGTGACCAACAGACTTGGCTGCAACACTTGCCCCGTTTTCTGCTTCATGAAACTTATCACCCGTTCTCAGTCCTCTACCTTTCTGTAGCCCTATGTAACAGATTACATATCTGGGATCCTGATCCGGTATCATATACCCAGGATGTAGAGGATACAGAGAAACAGTTCTTTGTAACGAACACACCCGAAGATGATGCATCAACATGCACTCTCTTCGTTTGGGCGGCACGGGAAATCTGGTATTCCCTAATTTTCTGCTCTGTCTTATAACAATTATAAGTTGAAGTGGGACCAACGTTCCCCAGCTCAGTATAACAAGCGGGTTCGGTCAATATTCCGTATTATTATCTTGATTAAGGCGTGACATGGTCGCTACCAGGAGAGAGAGAGAAGAAAACACTCGGCGTGCGCTCTTGCAAGAATAGATTGGTTATTATTTTATCTAATCAGGATGGCTCCCACTGCTTTTTATCAAATCTTCCTTCAAACCCTAAAAGGAAAGACCAGCCGGGATTAATTACACACTACAAGTTCACCATCTTTCAGCCAGGCCAGTGTCGGTACTTTGAGGGAGGTCCCCCGTGCTTTCGCACGAACCTAATTAATGTAAACCTCGTTTTCCCAGAGGCGTAACCCCGTTGACACCTTTCTAGACACCTACTTGATCGGCTAATTGTAATTTATAAAACTCTCCCAGGAGTAACTCTTACTCGCAGCGGGTATCGGGATCCAACTATCTCATAGAAGGTATGCAATCTCATTGCAAATTTCAACACTTGAAATTCCCGATAATATTTTGCCCCTAACGTGCTATGACCTTGACGAAAGCCAACAAACCATAGCCCGCTAGTCAAGTTCAACCCGTACATTTCTTGATTGAATTAAACCCACCCGCACGACCCTTGACGAAAGCCAACAAAGCCGCACGACTACCCTAATCCAATCGCATCGTATGCTAGCAGATAAGCAGCATATAGCTACCGCACACTGCACCTTGACAAAAGTCAACAAATGCAGCACGAATACTATATACAACTTATCTGAAATGACGGAGGGCTACGACAGGTTTTTCTGAAAACCTATTGCGTAATGAACTTGATATCGTTGTAGAATCAAATGATTTTAAAAAATGGAGTGTTTTTTAGGCTTTTCTAGTTTTGCTAAAGGAGTCACTCCCGGTGAAGGGATCGTCGGTCCTTTCCTCGTCGAATGAGGTGCGGGATATATCATATATATCACTGTGCAAAGCAAAAACTCTTAAAAGCAATCAAAAGACAAACCGAGTGTGTAGCATCTGCCAGTTATTGCTAAAGGAGTCACTCCCGGTGAAGGGATCTCGGTCCTTTCCTCATCGAATAAGGTGCAGGATATATCACAAATACCGCTGTGCAAAGCAAGAACTGTAGCTACCTGTTTTATTTTGAAATTCGATTCTACAACATCTTTAGGTTTCTTTTATTTCATTAATCATATTAATGAAGTCCCATCATTTAAGTACCTAAACATCACAGATAAATACAACGTACACTTATGCCATCCGCATTCGCCTCGATGTCCCCTCGTGCACCGTTAGGTTAGGTAACTAACGACAGAGCGGGGCAGGGCTAGCGTGGGTGTAAAACATAAGTAACGCCTATATAATATATCAAATATACTATATACTATATCTATCACAGAACATCACATGATCACATCACAGATATCGCAGTAGAAGAAACATATGAAATATTGGATATACTAGGACGTCCGTGTTTTCAATACGAGCCAGTATAAAACACGGATTCCACGGTCGTGATGAATAGCCAAACCCACACCCCTAGACCCCTACGAGAGCGGCAAGCAACCCTACCAATTCTGGAGTTAGGAGACCCGGACTCGACTCCTCGAGTTGGTCTCCCACTGGACTCCAGAACCCGGTTACTTGTGCTCCCCTCCTTGGGTCTATCCTAGTGCGGAAAAGTAAATAATATACAAACGGGTGACATCTTCCGCAACCTGGAAGTGCCCCAATAAAAGAATATTACATACAAGTTTTTACATGAATGAAAATGAAAAACACTCATCTCACATAAAAAAAACCCGGCTATTCAAACACGACGATCCAATATAACATATCCAGCAACACATAACATCACATGTCATCAACGTAAGTAAATATGTCCATCCCAATTGTCGTTGACATATAGCAACGAAACCGGCGATATCACATATTACACTTACGGTCACAGAAAAGAAAGTGTAAAACTACAACAGTTGGAATCCGCAATCTGCATAGACATCGCATGCCTAATCTAATGAATACCTTAGACATCACATGCCTAACAATTATAAACCCCGCATGTTAGTCTCATTATCGAAAACTCTTTTCAATATCAAGTCGGGTAATTCAACAAGATTCCCGACATCATGATCGAATGCTCGTCGCAAACTTTAGTAGGCGGCCGCACCCCTGATACCGTCGACGAAGTGCACCAAGGCGGAACACCGCTGCCGCGAGCACCCGAACGGATGCTTTCGGCGACGGGGTTCTCCTACAGTCACTTGGTCGGGGCTATGGAGTGAGGCTGTCTATTAAGTTTACCCGGCGAGTATCCGCGTACGCTACGTGATTGCGACGGACTTTTGATCACATCAAAATTCCGTGGCAACCGATCAAGTGAGACTAAAGTGATGAATTTATAACATTCATTCAGTTATCTCATAACTACTTGTGAATTCCAATTGTTGTATCCCATTCCAGATAAATAGAAAATGTTAAACTTTCCGATCGAACATTCAAACACCCAAGTTTTCCCGATGCAGCTCAACACATGAAACAAGTCTAAAAACATTCAGTTCGTGCCTCAGTACCAACGGTCCAGCCGTAGAAGGGTCAAGCCAACGCCTCACATGTGGCACGCCGTACTACCCCAAACCCGAAGGTTCAAAGGGCAGTTCAAGACGGTCACATAATCGAGTTAAGGTTTGTTGTCTTCTAGAGGGTCCATCGTGTTACTTGCACTACTTAGAACGTCGTTAAACTAAGGAAAGATCCAACACTTGGAAATTTCCCGACAGGGGAAAAGGTGGGTATTTATATCCGGTCGAACTTTTTAACATATTCTAAAATTATCCGGAAAGCCACATAGACAAAATCTGATAATCCGATCGAATCTTTGATTCCCAAAACAACCCAGAATATTCAACTCTTGAATAAATATTAAAAATTCCCAGAAAATCCAGCACATACAGAAACTAATTACTGTGCAAACCACATGCATTGATTCAGTATTATGGCCGCGGAACCGCCGTACAATACAGGGTGGGGCCGCGGTTCCGCGGCACTTCTGTCGAATCAATTGCACGTGCTTCACAGTAATTCATTATATTCCCTGCTGAATTTTTTAGCAATTTTTAATTCACAAAAATCCAAAAATTCAGAAAATTTCCAGAGAGCAATTTTTGGGTTAGGGTTTCGGTTCGTTCGGATTTCAAACTCCGTCTAGACTTCGCCTAAGGCTCTAGCTAGGCTCTGATACCACTGTAGGGTTCCTAGGCACGCTAAGGAGGTCTCACAAGGCATCAACCATGCCAATTTCAAATATTACGGTGCCGAGAAACCCTAATACGGATCGTTGACTAGATATATAGGCGACAAAACGAGCTAGTTAACATCTTAACTAAAAGTAAACGAACATACAACCTTTGTAGATCCGGTCCTCTACCTCCACGGCTCCGTGATGAAGTCATCTCCGCTGTCCAAATCAAAATCCGGGCTCTAGCGTCGGCTTCATCGGAGAAATGGGCGGGCAAGGTCGTCGGCTTCGTGCCGAAGATGATCTACGTCGAAGCATCACAAGTTCAAGCTCCCACTTCACCAAGTCATAAAACTTGTGAAGGAAACACACTCTACTACTTGGCAAGAGGTAGAGGATGAAGAAATAGGAAGTGGGTAGACTTTAGAATTGGATTTCTCACTCTTTTTCATCAATCACCATTGATGAAGTGAAGCTTTCTTCATGAAAGAAGATGAAGAAGAAGAAGCATCTTGTATTATGATCATATTCCAAATAGAAAATAAAAGGAATCCTTATCATAATCTAACCATGGTGAAGTGTAGAGAATCAAGTAGGGTTAAGTGGAGTGGTTAGGGTTAAGCATGAGACAAAATGGTGACTTAGTCAAAGCTTCATGAAGCTTCAACATGCAAGTCCAAATTAAGCCACCATTTCATTTCTTTATGCCATTTATTTTCCAAAATAAATAAACAAATAAATAAATGAATTAAATAAATAATGGAAAAACAAAACCCTAATTTCCAACTTAACCATGGTTTAATTCTTTACACTTAACCAAAAAGCATGTATCATCAAACATGATACAATCAAGTGCACAAAACTATATCGAATATACAATGTGCACATCCGAGCGAGAAAATCCATTTAAAGTGAACCCATATTAGTTAAAGCAAAGTAATATATCAAATATATATAATTATACATTAAATCATTAAATCAACACTTGATTTAACGATCCGGTCATATCGCATATAACCGACTAATATCCAATGTATCGATTTATTGAATCAATCCTTGATTCGATAACTAGGTTATATCGCATACAACCATTCGACACATTCATCGTGAGAATAGAATACGGTATCACATACACGCATTATTCTCGGTCCCGCACATATCTCATATGCGCTCCTATTTCGTTTCGCTTGAACCAGGAAACCTCTGTGTAGGACTCTAAAGACTCGTCAATACGCCGGCAGCAGGTGATGATCATATCAAACACCCACAAGCCGCAAGCGGTCTGCTAAACGTAACGGCCACCCGGGTATTGAGCGATCAGAAGATCGACGAGCAAGCCCGCTCATACTCCTGTGAATCCAACCAGTAACACATACCGTACAGTCCGGTCTGATCGTCTGATCTGTCGTATATCTCGCCTAGGGGTGGTAAACGTCAGACCCCAATAGCTCGATAAGTCGTGTCAATATGAGGTCTATAACAATTCGAGAAACTACTGGTAACACTTACCAGTAAATCTCAGCAACCCTGGCTAGGGATTTCCTGTTATAGCCAATCGAACACAGCGCAACATCAACTCCCTATACCGGGAGAGACGAATCCCCTCCTATCGCTCATTGCCTCCATGTGACTCGGGACTGTACCCAAAAACCACCGTTTTGCACGCCCTCTTAGACGTGGTAAGGTGGAAATCAAAGCACAGTGGGAACCACACAAGACTCTATGACGATCTCGGGTCAACAGACTACTCTGTACCAGTGTCACCAGAGAACTGCCATCTGACGTAAGGTATAATACCATCTGGGAGTTCTCGGCGAGTCCGTCCAGTGTACCCAGTCTCCACTGAGCACCCGTATATCATCTCTGATGTCAAACACCGATGGATATGGGATCATCCATCGCCCATCTGTATGGGTCGAGAAGGTATACGCTAGTCTACTCTGGTATATCGATGCCCCATCTCGATACACCCACGACTAGGGACTTTCAAGGATGTACTTATAGACTACCATGTCCCCACTAGTATGATCCGCATCATAGTCCAGGTAGTCAAGTCCACATCCTAAGGGCTTTACCAACATGTAATAGAGAGACAATCTGTGTACACGTTAAGGTAAAGAGTAACCAGATAGCATACTATCATGTCGAGGAAGAAAGTCCTCCCTATATATGTCCCAGCATCCACTACAATATACATCCAATGTACAGTAATGGCCTCTAGGGCATACATATAACTAACAAGATCCTCAAGAAAATCTATGTTACCTTGTGATAAAAATTTGTTTTTTAGCTATTCCACCTCCCCGGAAGTACCGGGGTAGGTAACGTAGACTTACACTTAAACTATCAACAGACCGCAACGTCCTTAAACTAATAACGGACCGTAACGTCCTTAAACTACTGTGGACCACAACGTCCTTAAACTAAACCCTCACCCTAAAAATAGTGATCTGTAGACCGCAACGTCCTTAAACTAAAATATAGGCCGCAACGTCCCCAAACTACTGTGGACCGAAAACGTCCTTAAACTAAAACAATGGAACCAAAATACTCTTTTGTTGGATCAAAATAATCCTAAACCCCCTAAGTAGATCTTTGTTCAAAATTAGACTAACGTACCCTTAACAAACATTTAAGTTAATCTTAACGATCCTTAAATTAAACCAAATCCCAAATCTAAGAAAATACGGATTTGGACTAATCCACGCCCTACGGGCGACAACATAAATTAGTCTCCGTATACAATCCATGAGCAACCCAAAACAAAACAAACACACACGACGCGAAGTGAACAACTGGAGCAGCAGAAAGTAGTTATCGCTACGTGGTAACGTAATTAACTGCAGGGGCTTGCGCCTGCAGAGAAGATCTTCCCCACAATCAAAAACCCCTCGCAAGTGAGGGGGAATCTGACGAAATCTGCTACAATGGCCGCATCTGTCCAAACCTCTGATATACGGTGCCATAAATAAACTTGGCATCTTCGGAGAGGTGGACGGATAAAACCAAATAGCATCTGCCCTTAAATTTAGGCAAGACAGCCTACGCGGTCCCGTCTCCCATTTTCGGCGGTAAACAGATTCTGGCACGCCCGGTTGGACCTTTTCCTCTTTCCACTCCACATTTCGTGTGTCGTGTTCGCGAACGAATCGCGGTTTTACTATAGTTGCCCCTAGAGTCGAGGTACTAAGATTTGTTGTTTTGCTCCTGTGCAGATAAAAGAAGATCAATGGCTTCCAAATGCACCTGCAACAGCAACTCTCGCTCCGCCCCATCTGGAGGAGTAAATTACGGGCCCCAAGCGGCCTCCATCTTAGCAACGCCAGAGGAATAGGTGATACAGGCCACCATTGGGTTGTTCTTCGGGACTATGATCCCGCCAACAAGCTTCAGAGCCCCGATGCCATCACAAGAAGCTCCGAAGAAGTCGGCTTTCGATCGGCTTGCAACTACCATAGCCCCTCTCAGCGGATCGTCCAATTCCAACGCATCAGTCTTTAACAGACTGGGCCAAAGCTCAAGTGGGCCCGCGAAGAGGCTTGCAATACTGGAGAAGGCCACCCCAACTCCTGCTGCAGGTGGAGTCGTTCAAACTGCCTCCCCCACCTGAAAGTCGGTCTTCGCAAGATTGACTATTCCCTCTCAGCGGACGTCTGACTTCGACAGGCTAACACCGACAACAGCCTCTCATCAGAGAAGGGGGCATGAAGAAGATAATCCAACAACAGAGGTGGTCCCGGCCGCACGACATGCTCGACGTCGCCACTGGCGCCGAGTGAGGAAAGCTGGGGGCAGTTCCCCCTCTGGACTTACCCCACCAGCTCCAACGATGGAAGTTGACGCTGCTATTCCAACCGGGAATAGCTTTGAGCCGCTCAGGAGGGTGCTTAAGAACTCTCCAGCTGCCGTACTAAAAAGTTCTCCTCCACCTGCTGAAAATGTTACAAAGGCGAAGCCGGAGCAACCCCCTCAACGGCTATCCTCCAAAATCCACAGGGTCTGGCGAAGAGTCCAAGACTCTGTAATCGATAAAGACTACTCCCGCCAACCAAAGAAAATGAAGGTTCGGCAAGAGGAGGACCATCCCGCCGCTATGCTACGGAAGGTATCGTCTGCACGGGTTCCTATTGCAACAACCCCCTCAACGTCGACCGCTCATGAAAGGAGAAGGCCAGAGAAGATCCCCGTGCCTGTGAAAAATTTCAAGGTCACTGAACCCAAACGCCCCAAGTCTGGGGGCATGGTAGTGCACACCGTCTTTATGGCTTCCGGAAAAGAAGTAGCCGTGCTTCTAGGGGTCATCGACCACTTACCCGATCAGTAACAAAGGCTCAGGAGCAACAACAGAAACTCCAGAAGATGATAACAAAGATGGCCGCATTCACTGGGCAGAAGGAAAGCCCGGAAACATCGTCGGATCAACGCCAAGAGCAGAAAACCGACGCCGAGTTCCTACGAAGGATGCTTGAGAAAAAGGATAAAGAGGCGGCAGAACAAGAGGCTAACATAAAGCAGATGGTGCTCCTATTCCAAGATATTGTGGGCATGATGATCCAGCCGGACCCTCCAGCCGAAGATCCCCCAATAATCATTGAAGACGATAGAGGGGAGACATCCAACCCTCTTCCGGCTCTATCAGCAGCCAGGGAGGAGACGATCTTGAAAGCTGCGCTTGATGATTATATAACTCAACAAATACGAGCTCATCAGGCAAGCAAAGCTGCTGGCCAAGTCATCAGAACTGGGCGACCATATCCAAGCTGGTACGATCAAATTAAGTACCTACCGGGATATACGATCCCTAAATTTCACGTGTATAAGGGGACAGGCAACCCCCATCAGCACGTCGCTCAGTTCAGGGCTCTCTGCGGCAATACTGGAGGTGACGACAAATTGCTACTTCGCCAGTTCGTCGGCAGCTTAGCGGAGACGGCATTAGAATGGTACTCGAAGCTTCTGAATGACTCCATCAAAACATTCACAGAAATGGAGGTGCTATTCACCCAGCGTTTCACAAGCGCCAGCGAACGCACCCCGATCATGGCATTGATCAATGCCAGAGTGAAGCCAGGAAAGACATGGGTTCAGTATGCAATTCGGTGGCGGAACCTATGGTCGAAATGCGAACAGCGCATAAAAGAAGCTCCTGCTGTGGGCATGTTCATAGGGACCGTTGACCCACAAGCGACTATATCCCAGTTTATGATGTTTTTCAAGCCGACCACTTTCCAAGCCTTGATTGACAAGCTGGCCCAAATGGACCAGATAGGCCATAGACCGTCCTTCTCTAAAACAGAGCTTCGAAACGAAAAAGGCAAAAGGAAAGCGACCTTCGTCGCCAACGCTCAGCAACAGCCGAGTGATCCGAAACCAGCTGCTCGCCAAAACGATAGACTGTGATAACTCGGAGAAAAGTTTAGACGTTCCCTCAGGATAAATCGAGAAGGCTATTCGAATTGGCGATGCGCAATAGGCTCATCACTCTGCCGGATCCGAGACGCCCACTGCAACCGGGAGACATCAACAATCCAAATTACTGCCCCTACCACCGAATAGTGGGCCATCCAATCGAAAATTGCTTCATCTTCAAAAACTGGATTAAGGACCAGTACCAACAAAGTAAATTTGCGTTGTCTGAAAACTGGAGGGTAAACCCGCCACAACCGCACGCTCCTAAAATGGTGGACATGCCGAGGGCATCATGCTCATTTATAGAGGAAGCTCCATGGGAAGTTGTTCTTTCGGACAAGACTAAGAGAATGCTGAAGGATCTTCAAGCATGTCCGGCAATTAGATAGAAAAGCCTGCTGGAGCCAGAGATCATTGTGGGGATGCTGAAACCGCACCCGACACCGAGAGTTGGTAGCGATGGGCAAAATACCCAAGCCCAGCCGTCAAAGTCTTCAAAGAAAAAGAAGAAGACTAAGAAGCCCGCGCAGCCTGATGACAAGCGCACGGACCTGCAAAGGCATATTGACACACTGGAGGAATATAACCAGAAGGCGTGAACCCCGGTCACACTCCAAGAGTTTCTCAACCATATCCTTGAGGGCGGAGATAATTACAATGATGAGGAAGAAGACTCGTCAGAAGAACCCGAGGATTATGTGTCAAGTGTCACATGATTTCTTATTCGTCAATAATAGACGAAGAAGTTCACTCAATGTCAAGATAATATAAAGGAGATGGGGGCAGGGTCGGTGCTAAAATCCTCGGAACCGTCAGATGAGTTGATTGACATGCTGCTGAACGAAACCCGTCAGAAGAGCAAAACTGATCAAGAGTGTGAAATGGACATATTCGAAAGGGCCAGTCGTCGGCATCAAGTTAAAGAAGTCATGGTAAGGATAAGTCACAAAGCACTGCAACCAGATCGAAGAACACCCGTGACAGACAAAAGCAGGCTTAAGACAAGGAAACGGTTCGCTAAAGCCCTATCCATAGGAATGAGGCTGCCGTCTTTCAAAGGAAATACTCCTGGCGATATACCCCTTGATGAAGCGGATGGGCATCCTAACTACTTCTTATACCATCAGAGGATTGCACATCCTACCGAAGAATGCATGGCCTTTAAAAAGTGCCGACAGGGATACGTTGCTCACCGACAACATTTCAAGCGGATGAAGCGCAAAACTCGTCGGGAGCACAGAAGCACGACAGATGAGCACAAAAGAACTGCCGGCAACTGTCACATGGTTGTTACCAGGGGATCGCAAGTTCTCACCTTCGGAAACGATTCTGACGAAGAAGTAGCCCTCGGCCCTCTCTTCAAGGAATCCACCTCAGGAAAAGAGGAAGAGATAAAGAACTGTGAAAATATTCGGCAGCGCAACCGTACGTTGCCCGAAAAGAATCTTGGGCCTACAAAAAAGGGATCGAACAAAAAAGATAAGGGGAAGGAAAAAGTCCCTGAGGATATCGCCCTCGATGATCGAGTCATCGAAGAGCTGGCAGCCAAGGACCCGCCTAAGAAAAGCAAAGTGGATTACAATGTCCTGGCACACCTGAGGAAGATACCCTCACAGCTAAGAATTTTGGATGCCCTTCTCTTGTCTAAAGAGGCACGAGATTCTCTGATCAATGCATTACAAGACCCCGGGTAGTTGCAAGCCTTCCTTGCCGAAGAAAATATGAAGGACGAGCTGGAAGAAGTTCACACAGCTGACATTACCTTCAGCGATGAAGACCTCCTCCTTGGAACGTGCGAGCACAACCGTCCCCTATATGTCACCGGGTACTGCCATGACATTAAGATAGGGAAGATCTTAGTTGACAACGGGTCCTCTATCAACCTTCTAAATGTGAGGGTGCTAAAAGAAATTTGCATGAGCGTGCAGCACCTAGCTCGGGATAAAGTTACCATCTCCGGTTTTGAGTCCCAGTCATCACGAACACTCGGGTCTGTAATACTAATGTTATGCTTCGGGTTGCTCATCACTGACATCAAATTTCACGTCATTGGCGCCAAGACTTGCTACAACGCTCTACTCGGAAGGCCTTGGTTACACGAGTACAACATCATCCCTTTTACACAACATCAGTGTATGAAGTATTTCAAAGACGGTCTTGAGTACACCATGACGGGGGAACTAAACCCATTCTCCGTAAATGAAGTCCGAAATTACGAGGATGCAAAGTAGTTCCTACCAGACTTTGAAGACATGGAAAGATGCCATAAGCCGGAGAATAAGCAAAAACCTATCACCACTATTCCGGTCTTCGGGAGAGATACCGAGGAGGAAGAAGAGATGGTCTATTCGGGGCCGCCCCAATGCAACAAGCCGGGACCATCTACCCCTATTCTGGTCTTTGGAAGTGACTCTGAAGACAGAGTTAACGCAGTGTTCTCAGTCCGTCCATCAATGCAGGCCCTCACTGGAGATGATCAGAGTTTGCAAATTGCCATGGTTCCGCAGCAGCATTACAGAGAGCTTGATGGACTTTAGACATATAGTGTGCAAGAGCTGCAGACATTCTTTGTCCCTCCCATGCAAAGAGGTGAAAAAGCGATCCTATTCTATCGATCCACGGAGACTAAAATCGAAAGAGAAGCCCGGCATGGTGCCGAACCTGCGCTTGACAGGCTCCAACCAATCTGTCTGCCCAGAAACTACACGGAGGGATTGAAAAGGTTATTGAGATGCCAAGGCATACCCTTCAAGAAAACTGCTCGACAGGCTCAGTTCTACAACAGGATCCGGAATATCCCCGGAACTCAGCGAAAATTGCCCAACAGGAGAATGGAAACGATCGGGCTTGGATATATCCAATCCAAGAAACGGGAGCGATTCCATGGCTGTCATGTCATCAGTAAACTCGATGAAGAAGAGGATGCTCTTTTAAAAGACACTGACATTGAACCAGAACGAGATCCTGCCATAAAAATGCCAAGTCCGTCATTTGAAGAACAGATGGACAAGCTAATAAGGGAAGAGGGTCAAAACGTCCGGGATGACCACAGCCGCGAAATGACCATTTACGAGAAAGCCAGGACGCGGCGCTTCCTTCAGCAGGCCGCGGAGGATGACGATGCCCTTCACTGTCAGCCCGTCGTGCATCCCTAAGCAAGAAAAAGGTCCGACGTGGAGCCAAAAACAAATTAAAGAACGGAAAAAACGTTCAACAACAGCAAAGCGGATCTAAAAGGCCACTGATCAAGAAAAGGTCATCCGGGATCCTTCTCTTATGAAAAATATGGGTCGAGCATATTCTTTCCTTCGAGACAAGAAAAGGAGAATCTTTGACCTTGTCATGAAACATCAAATGATGACACTCCCGGAGTCTCGGCACCCCGATCAAGCAAACGAAGTTCATCACCCGGATTATTGCTCCTACCACCAGGCAATAGGACATCCTCTTGAAGACTGCTTCACCTTTAAAAACTGGGTTGAAGATCAATATCAGCAAGGCAGGCTTGCTCTATCCAATAATTGGAAGGTAGCCCTACCACAGAAGCATGTACCAAAAGCAACGAATATAGCGAGAGTAGAACTAGATCAACATCGGTCTTGGAAACAATCTCGTACCTGTCACGTGATAACGCTGTCGGAAGAAGGAGAGCATGAGAATATGGATGACCTCTCCTAGTGCTTCGAAAATGAGGGTGAAGATGAGTTGATCTCAGAATTTCCACCGGCGCCAAAAGAGTTGGAAAATGGAATACACACTACTGTGGACAACCTAAGGAAAATCGACTTGGGGACGGCAAACGATCCGCGGCCTACGTTCGTCGGTGAGCTGCTGTCTAAAGAGCAGGTGGCTACGCTAAAAGATATGCTCATGCAGTATAAAGATTGTTTCGCATAGAACTATTCCGAGATGACGGGACTAGATCCAGAAATAGCTGTGCATAGATTGGCGATATCTATGGACGTCAAGCCAGTCAAACAACCACCAAGAAGAATGCGGCTCGAACTTGAAATGAGTATCAACGCCGAAGTCAAGAAGCTAATCGACTCCAGTTTCATCCAAGAAGTTCAAAATCCTGACTGGATCGCCAACATTGTCCCAGTGATGAAGAAAAATGGGACGGGCGCATCTGAGTGGACTTTCGGGACCTCAACAAAGCCTACCCGAAAGATGACTTCCCTATGCCGGTTACCGAGCTGATGATAGATAACACGTCCACTCACGAAGTTTTCTCCTTCATGGACGGATCATCGGGGTACAATCAAATAAAGATGCATCCCGAAGACCAGAAGCATACCGCTTTCCGGACTCCTCTGGGCATATTCTGCTACAAAGTGATGCCTTTCGGTCTGAAGAATGCCGGTGCTACCTATCAAAGGGCCATGACGAAGATTTTCGATGATCTCATACATGAAATCTTCGAATGCTATATCGATGACCTTGTAGTGAAAAGCAAATCGTACGAGGAGCACTGGGAGCATTTGAAAATAGTGTTCCAATGTCTTCGTAAGTATAACCTGAAGATGAACCCTCTGAAGTGCGTGTTTGGAGTTTCCTCAGGCAAATTCTTAGGATTCATCATACAACACCGGGACATCGAAATAGATCCATCGAAGATCAAGGCGATCATAGAAATGCCCACTCCAAGAACTCTGAAACAATTGCGGTCTCCTCAAGGAAACCTCGCATATATCCGACGGTTCATAGCCAACCTCTCCGGAAAATGCCGTCCCTAGAGTCACTTGATGAAGAAAGGAACCCCGTACGTTTGGGATCGTAAATTCCAGAGTGCACTGGATGAAATCAAGCAGTACCTGCAAAATCCGCCGGTACTGACCGCACCGGTCAAGGGAAAGCCCCTCATTATTTACACAACGGCCCTTGAAGGTTCCTTAGGCGCGATATGGGCGCAGAAGAACGACCAGGGAAGGAAAAAGCCCTCTACTATTTGAGTCGAGTTCTCCTGGGGGCAGAAAACAACTACTCCCCTATCGAAAAACACTACCTGGCGTTAATCTTCGCGATAACGAAGCTTCAGCATTATGCCTTGGCGCATGAAATCCATCTCATATCAAAAGTGGATCCTCTCAAATATTTGATGTCAAGAGCTATACTAACAGGACGGCTCGCTAAATAGGCCCTCCTCTTGATGGAGTTCTCGATAATCTATCGACCCCTCAAGGCAGTGAAAGGACAGGCCATCGCTGACTTCCTCGCAGAGCATCTGATACCTGGCTACTCACCCCTAAATTGTGAATTGCCAGACGAGCACGCGTTTGACATGATCTATGAGGAGAAAGAAGAGAGTGATACCCGATGGGAACTCTACTTCGACAGAGCATCTTCCGTGAAGAAGCGAAAGCAAAGCACCCCCATAATTAAATCTGGGGTAGGCCTTATCTTCGTGACTCCGTAAGGAGGGATAATGCGCTTTGCCCTTTCTTTAACAGAACCGAGAACAAACAATGAAGCTGAGTATGAAGCTTTGATAGCAGGTCTTGAGATCGCTGTCGACATGGGAATCGAAAACCACCTCATATACGGAGACTCCCAGCTGGTCGTTAGTCAAGTAAATGGCGTCTATCAAACGTGCAAACCAGGGTTGGTAAAATACGGCGAGAGAGTACAGCAACTGCCGACTCAAATTCCCTCCTACAATCTAGAAAGCATACCGCGCGCAGAAAATAGCAAAGTGGATGCATTAGCCAAACTCGCTAAAGAACTGGCCGACGAAAATCTCGATGACGTAAGGATCATTGTGCAAAGCCGCCGAGTTCTCGCACCAGCACAAATATCTCCGGAGTCATCTGAAGAAGAGGAAGTGACCAAGCAAACGGTCCTACAAATAGGAGACGAAGAAAAGGCTATGGATTGGAGAGAAGTCTTCATAGACTACTTCAAATCCCGTCGAATACCTGATGATGCATCCTTAAGACATCAGCTCATGAAACGAGCTCTGTCTTTCTCCTTCGTCAATGATACTCTATACAAGAGATCGTTCGACTCTCTATGGTTGAGATGCCTAGGACCGGAAGAAGCAAGGAGAGTCGTCCAAGAAACTAATGACGGACTCTGCGGTTCTCATCAAGCCGGGCCAAAGATGAAGCTGGAGATCAAAAGAGTGGGCTACTATTGGCCCACGATGATTCAGGACCGCCTCTAATACGTGAAGCAGTTCCACTCATGCTAAATTCACGGGGATTTTATCCACCGGCACCCAAATCCTCTACACCCGACAGTGCCTAGCTGGTCGTTCGAAATGTGGTGAACCGACATAATTGGGCCCATCGAACCAGCGTCATCCAAAGGACATCGGTTCATACTCGCGACAACCGATTACTTCTCCAATCGGGCAGAAGCAATACCTCTAAGAGAAGTGAAGACGGAGAATATTCTCTATTTCTTCAAGACACACGTCATCTATCGGTTTGGCACTCCGTGACGGATTATCTTCGATAACAGACCGGCCTACAGAAGTCACAGAGTCAGCCGCTTCGCACAGCAGCATAATATAGATTGGAGATACTCTTCGGTCTATAATCCCCGAGCCAACGGTCTAGCTGAGGCTTTCAACAAGACCTTGACAAAGATCATAAAGAAGACGGTGTCCAAAAATAAAAAAAAGACTGGCACGAGAGATTGCATGATACTCTCTGGGCATATCGAACCACGTTCAAAACGGCTACGAATACAACGCCATACACATTAGTATTCGGCATGGAAGCGGTACTCCCCTTGGAAATAGAGCTACCTTCTCTACGAGTGGTAGTCCATTACGAGCTCATAGATGAAGAGAATGCTCATCTTCGGCTTGAGGAGCTCGACGCCCTCGATGAAACTCGTCTCATGGCACAGCAAAACTTAGAATCCTACAAAGCAAGGATAACACCCTCATACGAAAGATTAACTAGGCCGAGAACATTCTGCCAAGACGAATTCGTGCTAGTTGTCAAAAGACCTATGATCCCCAATTATGCCAAACGAGGGAAATTCGAGCCAAACTATAAGGGCACATACATCATAGACAAGGTTTACCAAGGAGGGGCTTACTTGCTCATGGATATGCATGGCAAAAGACCCTTCCGGCCAATAAACGGTCGGTTCATTAAGAAATACTACGCCTGACGAGTCACGGCCCAAGTTAATGATAGATGAAAACATTTGTGTACGCTCACTATCTTCCTGAGTACCAAACTCTGTAAGTGTTATCCGGCAAAACTTCGCCACAGAAAACTAACAGTGGACCGAAATGTCCTTAAACTAGTTACGGACCGTAACGTCTTTAAACTACTACGAACCGCAGCGTCCTTAGGCTAACGCGGTAAAAGAAACTGTACGTCCATAAGAGAAATGGGCACGGATGAAAACCCGAAGGGGCGCCGTGAGTAAAAACAGCAGGGCTACCGGAGAATTTGTGAAAACCCGAAAAGGCGCAAACTCGTAAAAAAAATCATGTACACTTGCAAGATCCTTTCGACCTTGTAAGAAGAAAACACCCGCGTGAGATCCTTACGACTCACAAGGGAGCAAAACACTTAGGAATCCTCACGATTCCTAAGGACAAATTACACTTACGAGATCCTCACCACTTGTAAGGAGAATTTTCCCCTATAAGACCCTCACAGCTCACAGAATTCAAAAGTTTTAAGATACAGGGACCTAAACCTGTTCATAAGCCATCATATCCCCTAAATCTCCCTATAGGCGGTCAATATCGGCCCTTGTATACAATAAATGGGCATAAATAACCGTTCCCTCGCTTAATCCCACCAATGGCACAAATTCCCCTATTTTGTGAACAGCACTTGCAAGATCCTCTCGACTTGCAAGGAGAAAATGCTCTGGTGTGATCCTTACGACTTACAAGAGAAGATATCACTTAGGAATCCTCATGATTCTTAAGAAGAAAATACACTTACGAGATCCTCATGACTCGTAAGGAGAAATACCTTTATGAGACCCTTACGGCTTATGAAATCAGAAAGCCTTAGTTGACAGGATCCTAACCCTGTTTGCTAAGCTTCCTTTCGTTCAAATCAGCAAAGGCAAATGATGTTTCGCTCCTGACAATGTTCCAGTATTAGCGATACTGATGCCTAAATGGATATCAAATTCCACGTCCTCTCATTGAAAATGATGATTCGCGCCCGGTACCATATTCCGGTGTAGCAATGCTGAAGTCAACTTCAACCCTGACACCGCAGAAAGCGGAGCAAGTCAACCCCGACACCGCAGAAAGCGGAGCAAGTCAACCAATGACCTCACCGTCGGAGCAATGCTTCGACTCGGAAACAAGTCAACCAATGACCTCCCCGTCGGAGCAATGCTTCGACTCGGAAACAAGTCACCCAATGACCTCCCCCATCGGAGCAATGCTTCGACTCGGAAACAAGTCACCCAATGACCCCCATCGGAGCAATGCTTCGACTCGGAAACAAGTCACCCAATGACCTCCCCTATCGGAGCAATGCTTCGACTCGGAAACAAGTCACCCAATGACCTCCCTGTCAGAGCAATGCTTCGACTCGGAGACAAGTCAACCAATGACCTCCCTGTCGGAGCAACCCTTCGACTCGGAGACAAGTCAACCAATGACCTCCCCGTCGGAGCAACCCTTCGACTCGGTGACAAGTCACCCAATGACCTCCCCGTCGGAGCAACCCTTCGACTCAGAGACAAGTCACCCAATGACCTATCCGTCGGAGCAATGCTTCGACTCGGAAACAAGTCAACCAATGACCTCCCCGTCGGAGCAATGCTTCGACTCGGAAACAAGTCACCCAATGACCTCCCCGTCGGAGCAATGCTTCGACTCGGAAATAAGTCAACCAATGACCTCCCCGTCGGAGCAATGCTTCGACTCGAAAACAAGCCACCCAACGACCTCCCCGTTGGAACAATGCTTCGACTTAGAAACAAGTCACCCAACGACCTCCCCGTCGGAACTATACTCCGTATCGGAAACAAGTCAACCCACGAACCCCTAAACTCGCATAAAATAAAATTGTCTTATGAGATCCTTACGACTCTCAAAAGAAAACGCACTTAGGAGTCCTCACGACTTCTAAGGAGAAATTACCCCTACGAGATCCTCTCGACTCGTAGGGAGAAAAGTCTTTATGAGACCCTCACGGCTCATAAAGTTGAAAAGTCTTAGGCAGCAGACCTGAACCTGTTTCCTAAGCTATCGATGCCCTACAAGGAGGTCAAGATAGAACATCTACAAGACGCATTTGCTAAAGGGACACGCCAGTATGGAATGAAATATGTCTTTTATTCATGAATCCAAATGAATACAAAGTACATTTCATAAATGAATCAAAATGAATACAAAGTTACTCTCATTCAGGAGTAAAAAAAAACTTTAAGCCGGTGGACGGTGCAATAGGCTCGTAAGCTCATCTGTCTTTCGCTGGACCTCGGCCTCAAGCTCCATTATAGCTGCAAGATGATTCCCCGCCTGAGCCTGTTGAGGATGATAAGAAGTAAACTGACTCTCGAGCTCCCTTTCAGTGGCCTTATGAGCTTCAACCATCTCGCGGGTAAAGATGACGATTTTATCAAGAGCGACCACCTCGGCGATAGCTTCTTAAAGTACTCGCCAAATTTCGTACGCAGGAGTGGTCTTGGTAGTGAGCTGAGCTTGGAGTTCCCCCAAAGCATTCGAGGCTAATTCCCTCTCCGAAAATTTCCGGTTGAGTCTCTTTTCACAAGACTGTAGATTGGCGGCGCACCGTTCGATCAACCCCCGCAGGCTCTTGTTTGCAGTCAAGAGCTCAGAGGGATGACGTATGCACTCAAGACCATGTAGACAAACCTCCACTCGACGACAATACTCAACCCAAACATGCAAAAACCATGTACTATATAAGGCAATAGGGAGAGTCTTTGGTACACACCCCCACTAAGCATGCATTCGCGACCATATTGTAGGATTACTAGGCACTATCACAAGGCTCATAAGGAATCAACCATGCTAAATCTAAATTTTTTCAAGTGCCGAACAACCTAAAATGAGAATCTTTGCTAGATAATTAGGGTTAACAAAGCATGTAAATATTTTTACATCTAAAAGAGAGGGATTACAACCTTTGTAGTCTGCTCCTTCGCTTCATAAGCTCTGAGTAGTAGTCCCTTCGCCACGATCCATGAACTTCCAGACTCTAAGAGGCTCCACAAGCCGAATGATCCATGCTTGCTTGAAATCTTCCTTTTCGAAGATGATCTACCTTGAAGAATCTTTAACTCAAGCTCTCACTTCTCTAATCAAGTATTAATGAAGTGAACACCCTAATCTAAGTGGCTAGAATAGATGAGGATGATGAAATAGGAATTTAGCTCTCTTTTTTTTTCATTTTCTCACTTTAATTCATCACTTTACAAAAAGCTAGAAAGCTTTTTCAAGAGGAAGAAGAAGAAAAAATCTATTTGTGATGAATAATGTAATTGTTATATGGTTACAAATCAACCATGGGTTAATAATGAACTTAACCCTTGTAGAGAATGAACTAGGGTAAAGGGTTTGGGTTGGATTAAGAAAATATCTACACAAAAATATCTAAGCTTAAAACAAAAATAAAGCTTCTAGAAGCTTCATGAAAAAGCTAACCCAAATCAAACCCTAACTATGTTTAATCTCCACAAATCATGTTGCATTTGTAATCATAACTTGTTACAATATTATATATCACATATATAATATATTTTTGTAACAAAAGAAAATAATACAATTAACATATATCGCATATATATCAATGTATTATCCGGAGAGAAAATGAATCAATAAAGTGAGCTTATATTAGATAATGTAATGTAATATATCACATATATAATTATACATTAAATTATCGAATCAACACTTGATCCGACAATCTGGCTATATCGCATATAACCGACTAATATATCATATACCGATTCATCGAATCAACACTTGATCCGATGACCCGGCTATATCACATATACCCGGGCGATATTATATATCGCGAGAATAGAATATGGTATCTCATATCGTATTATTCTCGGTCCCGCACATATCACATATATGCTCCTACTCCGTTTTTCCTGAGCCAAGAAACCTCTGTGTAGGACTCTAAAGAATCGTCAATACGCCGGCAGTAGGTGATGATCATATCAAACACCCACAAGCTGCAAGCGGTCAGCTAAACGTAACAGCCACCCATGTATTGAGCGATCAGAAGATCAACAAGCAAGCTTGTACATTCTCCTGTGAATCCAATCAGTAACACAACCGTACAGTCCGGTCTCTTCGTCTGATATGCCGCATATCAAGTCTAGGGTTGGTAAACGTCAGACCCCAATAACCGATAAGTCATGCCGATATGAGCATCGCATGGCGGGCCTAGGGGGTTGGTAAAAGTCAGACCCCCAAAAGCGGTACAAGTCGTGTCGGAGTGTAGCCCAGAACACCCTGAGATACTTCTGGAATACCTACCAGTAAATCTCCTGCCTTGGCCAAGGACTTCATGTAATGGCTCTCCTAGACACAACACGATCTCACCCCCAATACCGGGAGAGACGAAACACCAGCCGATCCGCTCGCTGCCTCCATGTGGCTCGGAACTGTACCCAACTAAAACCTGTTTGCAAGACTCTTTTGAGCCGTGGTAGGGTAGTAATCAAAGCACAGTGGGAACTCACACGAGACAAATGACGATCTCAGGTCGATGAACTAACCTGTACACATGTCACCAGGAAACTGCTATCTGACGTCAGGTATAATACCAACTAGCATGTTTCCGGCGAGTCCAGTCCGGTGTACTCATAACCCAATGAGCACCTGTATACATCTTAGGTGATCCAACTGACACCAATGGCTTGTGAGACCGCCCACCGCCCCTCGTCAGGGTCTCGACTGTATACACTGGCCTACTAATGGAGTATCGATGCCCAGTCTCGAAACTCCCATGACTAGGGACCTTTTAAGGATGTGCTTATAGACCCCAGCTCCCACGTATATGATTGCCATCATACTGCTGGTAGTCAAGCAAGAATCCTAAGGGCTCTACCAACGTGCAATAGTGACCTGTAAGGTCACCTGAAGCAGTACACGATGATAAAGATAAACCAGATAACATACTATCATCTTGAGTAAGACTGTTCTACCGGCATAGGTCCTCCCTCAATCATTGCAATCACGTACCTGTGGTCCAATAATTAACTCTAAGGGCACTATATCCAACAATGTCCCACTTGCACTCAAGACTAATTATTGCGATGTCGCATACTCACAGCACGTGTGATACCGAACACCCAACTCCTCTACTAATCAGTCTTACCCATTTGCGAAACAATTGCATTCGAGGAATAACCTCAGTGAGTGGATCCGCCCTGATATTTCTTTCTATGTCTCTCTTTATCTCAAGTTCTTGGAGAAAGCCATCTCCCGAAATGAGCAATACCTGTCTTAGAATATGTTGGATATCTGATGGGACCTAGTTCATAGATGAACTCCAAATCCAAACTTCTTAGACTGTATCGTCAACCGAATTTAATCAGTATCCTGCGCCATACCTCCCTCAGTATCCGCTTGGACCACCTGTCCAAAATACTGCCCCTCGTCAGAGGGAAAACTATAACTCTGAGAGTCACTCTATCATCCAGGTCACCTTGGAAGCCTGGAATGATAACTGTCTCCCAAAAGAGGCTGTTGTTATCATATCCCTAGAACATCCACTTATGTTCTAAAACTGCTTCCGAATGTTTCTCCAGGATTGGATTAATATCAACTTATTGCATCTCGTGCAAAATCAACATCTGGTGTGGTACTTGACATCTCATGATCAACTCAATTGCCTAAGCAAGTGATCTGCCAATCATGCACATTCCTCTCCCATTTAGTCTATAAGACACCTTTAGAGAGGGTGACTCCATCACCTGCAGGTACACTACCGTGCCAGGAGTCATCCATACCAAACCACCTTTAGAATGCTGTCAAAGTACCCAGATTAGGAAACTACCCAAATCTAGATCTAAAACCATAGATCTAGTAACCAGAATATCTGATATAATATCCAATTCCCATGTGGAGAAACCACTGTGTGACAACCAAAGTATAACCGATCGTAGTATAGGAATTTCACTTCCTACTCTGTGTATGTCATCCAAATGCCAGGACATCACACCCTACTACCTTCTTAACAGATCCATCCCCTATTCTGATGAAATCAAACCTATGACTGTCACATCAGAAATAGATGATCTATCTTCGCTATATCTGCTTTAGTCTATAAATAGACATAAGCTACTTGTCCACTATGCTTTCGCTGCTCCCACTGACTACGACAACCCTCTGGCAGAGTCATATACACGTACACTTCTAAAGTTAGTTTAGAACGACGCTATACTCATCCTCCTGCCGGGTCTCATAGCCTGGAACAACAGTAGTGTCAAATATGGGTAAACAAGAACCTCCCTGTCACCGTCCTTGAGGCTACCGGAGTACCTCTCGGGTGCCTGAGGTTACCCACCATATCTGCGGAATGGCTAATGGAGTGTCAAACCAGATTGAATCTTTAGGTTCTTATCAAATTTTCAGTAATCGTTTGCGGTTCTGGAATCACTTCAAGTTCTACCATACTCTCACTACTGTTTTCTGAAAAAATCCATTTTACTAAAACTGTGGAGAGTCAAGAACAATATCACTATTGATCTTCCAGATGGTAGAAAGTAAACCCTCGTCATAGCCCGGGTCAACCCACAAACAGCCATTACAGAAACATGCCTTGAGTTATCCAGAGTCTGTTTTTTAGCATAAGCCGGACAACTCCCCGTACCTTAACATTGTTAAGATATGAACTATTCTATATCCATTATAGAAACAGAGGCACTGATTTAATTGGAACCAGATTCAAATCATGCAGCTGTCTCCAATGCATGTCAACTAAATGGAAAGAGGCCGATCAACATTACTCAACTTAGGAGGGCTTCCAATTATGAGTAACCTGAAAGAGAAGCAAGTTATCTTAATCATTACTATCAACTGAATACCATACACAAGCATCTACATCTTCGATCACCTTGAAGAATCCTGATACTTGCAACACTTGGTTCTCTATTTTATTCTTATACCTATAACTTCTCAAAACTTAGACCTTGCATTTCTACGAAACACATGTCTAAGAACTAGAGAAGTCATAAATAAACAGAATATAGTACGAGTACCAACCCCTCTTTCCTTATGGACACTGGACAACATACAATACTCTGTATAAGTCCCCTGAGTCTAATAACTCATTCCCTGTGTGTCGTAGGTTGAAAACTGTACTTATAGTTAAGAAGAATTACACCATTGTTTAATGTTCCTTACCTAACCATCCACTGATATAGGTAAATGTCATAGACATAATTTCAGTTATATCTTATTTTATGAAAATAAACGTACAGATATATAAATTTGAAATTGGTGCATAACAACGGATATTCAAAACCAAATATTTGCCGTCCGGCAAACAACCCAGGCGATTTCCTCAAATATCACCAATTACAACGAATCCCGATATAATGAGGATAATCACCCAATTTCCAATAACTTACTCCCACTCATCATCTGTAAAACCATACAGATGTGAGAATCAAACCTGATAAATACATACCCTGGAGCAAGGGTTAATTGGGAAATCAGTTTTCTTTTAACAATACACAGTGAAACTGAAACATGTAAATGTTTCGAAGGGGTATCCGGGTATTCTTAGTAATGCATCTTCCATTATCAGATTCACAACTTTAACCGTATATTTCTTTACCATCTCTCCAAATCCCTTTATATGTCTTTAGTCATTACCTTCTGTACACCCCTTTAGGCCAAATGGTTTTCTTCCTTCCCTATCGTTCGGCACCAGCCTATGGTTTGGAAGAAGACTATCCAATAAGCATAATGGGTGTACTCTCCTAGTCCTAGGAGTACTCGTAACCTGAGAAAAGGTGAAGATAAAAGACAACTGAATAAAACCTTATTCCTATTTCTCCTGAACCAGAATCCATCCCCGAACTGGAACAAATCCTTTCGAGTTCGTATATAACCATACGATGGAGTATCCAAATAACTGTGGATCTTCATAGTGATACGGAGTATCCTAGAGAAATACAAAGGTGATGTAGGAGTGGCGATGAAATACTTGGTTTGTTCGTGAATAGTAGTCGCAGTTTACTTTGCCCTCTTTCTAATCCCTTTATTTGTCTTAACTTATTACCTTCTGTACACCATCGTTAGGCTAATTGGTTTTCTTCATTCCCTACCGTTCGGCACCTGCCTATGGTTTGGATGAAGACTATCCAATAAGCGTAATGGGTGTACCGTCCTAATCCAAGGAGCACTCGCAACCTGAGAGAAGGTAAAAGGAAAAGACAACTGAATAGTCCTATTCATTTTCTCCAGAACCAGAAACCATCCTCGAATCTAGAACAAGTTCCTTCGAGTTCGTATATAACCATACGATGGTTTTATCCAATGGAAGTGGATGTTCGTAGTAATACGGGGTGTTCTGGAGAAAAGGGTAAAAGTAGGAGTGGCAATGAGGTATGCAACTCTGACAATCCAAAAGCCAGTGTTTTAAGAAGGTTCGGTTAATTTGATCACTGAGTTATAGTCTAGGGTCGGGTCATGGTCGCTGCCAAAGAGAGAGAGAAAATAAACACTCAGCGTGCACTCTAACCTAGATCAGAATGGTTATCAATTTATCTAATCAGGAAACCTCCCACTGTATCGTCAAATTCTCCTCCAAACCTGAAAGAAGAATTAGTCGGGATCACCCGAGGAGTAAACCAACTCATCAGTGGGAATCGGGATCCAACTATCATCGCATAATAATGTGATGGAATCCACTCACGTTATCACACTCCAGAAGGTATGCACATTCCTGGCAAGTTTCAGTTTCTTTAGAAACTCCCGATGTGTGTTTTTACCCCTAGGACCCAAGTGACCTTGATGAATAATCAGCAAATCAAAAGGTCCTAGTCAAGTTCAACCCGTCATTATCTTGATTGCGTTAAACCCACCCACACGACCCTTGACGAATAATCAACAAAGTCGTACGACCGTCCTAACCAGTCCGCATATCCATGCGACAGAAAAGCACAACAGAGCTACCGCACACTACGTCTCGGCGAATAGCAACGACAAACGTAGTGCGAATACTAAGCAATACTAATCTGAAATGACAGAGGCTATGGCTGGTTTTTGGCGAAAAACCTTTAACGTAATGAACTTGATATCGTTGAAGGAACTGCATAGCTTTTTATAAAAATATAGTGGCGAAAACCTTTGCTAAAGAGGTCACTCCCGATGAAGGGATCTCGGCTCTTTCCCCGTAGAATGAGGTGCAGGATATTCCAACTGAATACCACGATGCAAAGCAAAAAGACAATCGGCTATAGTGAAGTTATTACCCTGACGCAATCTTCTGTACAAGGGGTCACCCCCAGTGAAGGGATCTCGGCCCTTGCCTCGTCGACTGAGGTGCTGGATATTCATAACCGAATACCACTATGCAAAACAAAAGAGAACGTCCTTGCAATAACAGCTTTTTGAAAAATGTTCCAACAACATCAGAATAGGTTTGTTTAGCTTGCATTGATCCGAATCAATGCAGTCCCATCAATTAATCACACCATAAAAGAACGAAAATACGATGTACGTATATGCCATCCGCATTCGCCACTGGGTCTCTTCATCACCCGTTAGGTTACTTAACTAACGACAGAGCGGGGACTGGACTAGCGCGGGTGTAAAACATATACAACATCTACTAGTATATATATCAATATATAATATTCGCTCATGGCGTGATGAAATGCAACATCACAGAAATGTAATAAGCATCACAGAACAATACAGATAATCTGGAATCTCCGGGTTTTATAGAGCCGCTACTGAAACCCGACGTACCTCTGGTCGTGTGGATAGCCTGTGCAATGAAATCCTAGACCCCTACGAACGCGGCAAGTTACCCGCCAAAACCTGAAGCGAGGCAGACCCCTTCAACAAAGTGAATGGACCACCCAGCACTTCACGGAATCCGGTAACTTGAGCACCCCTCCTTGGGTCAACCTGTACCCCCTACGAGTGCGGCGAATAGCCCGCCAATTCTAGAGTAAAGCCCCCTCTGTCTCAAAGCCATGAGATGCGGGCCTGTTGCCCTCTAGAACCTGGCTATCCGTGCACCCCACCTTGGGGTAATCCTAGTACAGAAAGTAAAAATATACAACGGGTACATCGACCTCAGCCCGGTCGTGCCCCAAAAGAATAATATACAAACAGGCAGTGACGGCAATCCACATGTCGGACGCTCTCCCCTCAATATCAAATGTACAAATACAACCAAACTGTACTACCATTGCATCCAGGATATCCACCACGAATCCCAGCACAACACATAACATCAACGTGAATGTCACGTTCGCAAATCCGTCTAAAAGAGCTATAGCAATTAGACAAGATTTACCGATCAAATGACATTCACGGTCGCAGATATAATGTAAATACTGTGAACCAACATGTTTAAAATTTTCGATCGACAAAATTTCCCGAAGTGAACCCCAAGTACAATTCCCAGCACTCAAAATAATCTGGGCCAAAACAAAAATTACCAAAAACCCCAATTCCAACTCAGAGACTACTGTAGAAAATTTGGAGCAGTGATGACATAGAATGGCGGCGGAACCGCGGCCAAAACATGGGTAAGGCCGCGGTTCCGCGGCGCAACAGTAGCAACAGGCTACCAAATTTTCACAGATATCTTAGAAAATCCTGCACATATTTCTGCAACACTCAAAATAATTTTTTGACGACAAAAAAATTTCGACAGAAACTGCACAAATTGGAATCGCGGTTTTGGAAATTTCGTTCGATCGAAGTTCTAAACACGTTAGAGCAAACTAGTAAAGGTTAATGGCGTGTCTTTGATACCATGTAAATCTACGGTAGCGCCCCGGCCGTCTGTCCGAGGCCAAAATGCGGAAACGAAAACTTTTTCAAAACTTGAAACCGGCGCTATCGTATACTTTAATCCGGGTCGAACCATTAACCTACAGCTAGCAACGAGAGAAAGGGTTGGAAAGCTATACCGATCGATCCGTGTCCTTCAGTCTTTGGCCACCATCCTAAGCTCCTCGCGGCATCTCCGGTCTCGATCTCCTGGTCGGAAAGAGCACCACATCTTTGAGTCTTTTTACGGGCTCCCGCTTCGTTCGAAGCAACTCGGGCACGAATTTCGCTAGCCAACGTGTCCAAGGCGATGTAGAGAATGTGTGTGATCACTTTGTCTCGAGCATCCATTGATCTCATCACATGAGAGTGTATGGATGGAGGTTGAAGATGATGCCTTTAATGGAAATGGTGAGCTAGAGGAAGAAGAAGGAGATGAGCCATTTTCTTTCTTTTGTTTTGCTATCAAAAATGAGAGTGAGTATCAAAAATACAAGCCCCAACTCAATACAATGGCTGCCCTTCTCTCTCTTCCTCTCATTTCAAACCATAAATCAATCACATAATGTGACATTAGCACAAGAAAAGAGACCATGAGTCACTAATGAAGTCTGTCACATTAAATGCACAAAATGATGATTTAAGTTCACAATTTCCATTTGTAAACATTAATCCAAATGTTTACAACAATAAAAAGATACGGAAACATCTAAAGTAAACTCGTGACGGATCACAAGGATACCCCTCACCTGTATATACATACCTGCATCCGCATTCCGACTGAATGCGAATGCGATGAGACTAAAGTAATCCAACAAATCTAATATTAGGATACGGCTTAAACCAAAGCCCACTAGTATGATCCGTCCGATCATGATCTGTGCACTACTGCACGTATATGATCGGACCCTGCCATATATCATACGGCCTCTACAACGTTTCGCCCGAAACTTGAAAACTGTCTGTGGGGAACTCTAAAGACTCGTCAATACTTTGGATGTGGATTTAACCACTAGCACGTCAGAGGTACTAGCTGTACGTAACGGGATACCAGGTATTGACCAAAAGGAAGGTCGATGAACGAACTCATCCTGACACCCTACTGAGCCTGTCAGTGACAATATCCATACAGTCCGGTCCGTTCGTCTATGAGCATCGCATGGCGGGCCTAGGGGGTTGGTAAATGTCAGACCCCCAAAAACGGTACAAGTCGTGTCGGAGTGTAGCCCAGAACACCCTGAGATATTTCTGGAATACCTACCAGTAAATCTCCTGCCTTGGCCAAGGACTTCGTCTAATGGCTCTCCTAGACACAGCGCGATCACACCCCCAATATCGGGAGAGACGAAACCCCTGCCGATCCGCTCACTGCCTCTATGTGGCTCGGGACTGTACCCAAATAAAACCTGTTTGCACGACTCCTTTGAGCCATGGTAGGGTGGTAATCAAAGCACAGTGGGAACTCACACGAGACAAATGACGATCTCAGGTCAATGAACTAACCTGTACACATGTCACCAGGGAACTGCTATCTGACGTCAGGTATAATACCAACTAGCATGTTCCCGGCGAGTCCTGTCCAGTGTACTCATAACCCAATGAGCACCTGTATACATCTTAGGTGATCCAACTGACACAATGGCTTGTGAGACCGGCCACCGCCCTTCGTCTGGGTCTCGACTGTATACACTAGCCTACTAATGGAGTATCGATGCCCAGTCTCGAAACACCCACGACTAGGGACCTTTTAAGGATGTGCTTATAGACCCCAGCTCCCACGTATATGATCGCCATCATACTGCTGGTAGTCAAGCAAGAATCCTAAAGGCTCTACCAACGTGCAATAGTGACCTGTAAGGTCACCTGAAGCAGTACACGATGATAAAGATAAACCAGATAGCATATTATCATCTTGAGTAAGACTGTCCTACCGGTATAGGTCCTCCCTCAATCATTGCAATCACGTGCCTGTGATCCAATAATTGACTCTGAGGGCACTATATCCAACACCGATTAGCACCGTGCTCATCAGCGAAAGCGGACATGATGGCCCGCCGAGCTCTGATCTGACTCAGTAAATGAATCGAACGATCCTTCAGAGGTTAAGTAATTAAGTATGCCTCATAGAAACACTCAATTTTATCCTCCGCCGTATCAAGAATCGCCATAATCATCTCCGCCGGATGAGGGGGGATATCGACAAGCACGGATAGAAAGATCATCCGGAGCCAAATGGAGCCCATAGGGAGAGGAGAGCCCCTACGAGTCAGGAGCTAATACATCACCGCGTCATACTGAGCGTCGGTAAAAAGAGCATCTACTAGCCGTGCAGCAAAGCGAGGAATAATCTCCTCAATGGTCACCTCCCAGGGTTGCCGACAAGCATGGGGACGGTTGAAAGCCATAATCTTTAGTTTGTTTCTCAAAATGATCACCTTAAGGTCTAAATGGTTCTTTCTGTGTGAAGAAAGAGAAAGACATAGCTTCGGGTTATAAAAAGAAACATTCAATGCTATGCACAGAAAATGTTGTGCATGGTGGACATATTCCCAAGGCCTAAAAAAAGGAAGAGCATGGGAAATGTAAGAGGTGACTCGTTGGAATTAGAGTAGGGAGGTGAAACGACCTCATCAGCAGAGACTCACACGCATGGCATGTGAACACCCACGTCGACCCTTTTTTAAAACTAAAGCGGCACCGCACGCGCATAACACGTGAGAGCCGGCGCTAGTTCAGGATTAAAATCCCCAACAACGCCTCATGCGCAAAACACATGAATGCCAACAACAGTATAACGACACTTCATGTAGAATACATGTGAGCAAAAAAATGGGGGGAAAGGAAGTTTTGTCATTCATACTCTGAGAACTTATACATGGTATAAAAACAAAAAGTGTTTACAATGGTAAAATACTAAATCCGGGACATGGATTGAGGAATTCAAAAGCAAGACTGTCTAAAGCGCTTCTCGCCTTTCTGACCATTTTTATGTGCATCTTCTCACGAATGCAAGCGTCAGGATCCTTATTGATGTCATTCGTTCTCTGGTAGGCAGAAATTATCGTCGTCTTTTGGAAAACTTGATGGAAGATATCAACAAGATTATCTCGCCGCCTCTTCGAGATCAGGCCCATCAGATATACTGAGTGCACCTTTTCTTCAGCATCATCAAGTGCCTTAAGCGTCATGGCTTCGTAAAATCCAGGAAGTGCTTCCCAAATCGCTCCCACGATAATCTTCAAAAGAGCGGAGCGACGGGGAAGCAGTTGACCGTTGTATTCATCGAAGCGACACATAACCTCAGCGCATTAGGCATTTGTAAACTCCTGGTTTTTTGACAGTGGCCATGGACGCGAATATCTTCATAAGAAATAATTTCGTCGAGATCATACAGATGAGCGGCCATAGTATCTGCAAAGAAAAATCAGTGAGTTCAGTGATCGAAATGATGAAGAAAATTCGCATTTAACAGATACGAGAGTTTAAACAACTCTTGACATCCTCATAGAGGAAAACAAGTTCTGTTAAGACACCCAACAAATTCAAACTTATGCAAATAAGCGTAAAACCTTATGAAAAGATTTTCAAGAACACCAGGGAATGAAATTCCCGAGGGGCCCTTTTGATCTTTCAGAACTAAGCTCTTCGGTGAGGAATTAAATTATTTTTATGCAATGGAATTAAATTCCAGAACCCACGGAAATGAAAAATAAAAATGTAATGAATCCTTAAGATCAGAGGGGAATGTCCAAGACATTGAGGTCTACTGCTCAAAGATCACGCCTTTGAATCTCTAAGAGATGGGTTTCAGAAGAGAGCCAAGTGCTTATGGTGGATTTAAAATCCAGATATTTTTGTTCAAAAGGGTTTCTCTGATGTTCAAGACCTTTAGCTAAAAAGGGTTTCTTTTTCTGACAGAGTTCTCTGGAATTGCAATGGCAGAGAACTAAGCTCTGAAGAGGAGAATTAAATTCTCAAAGAAGACGAAGAAGGAAGAAGATGAAAGAATAGTGGCTTCCTAAAAGACCAAACCCTTGCATTTATAAGACGTGACAAGGGCGGTTCACCTTCCCATTCCTCTAAGCGATCCAACTTCCAAAATGATCCAACGGTGGAAAGGCTGCCACCGCTACACTCACATGTGAGCCACGTGAGCGCAACGGTAGGGGGCATTTGTTTCCCCTAATCAGAGGGCAAGGCTCTGTTCAAAATTTGAATAGAGGCAGCGCCTCACGTGCAAAGCACGAGAGCACCTGTGCTAAGAGCGCCAGCGCCAAGAGTTAAACACTCTAAGGCAGTGCCTCATGTGCAAACCACGAGAGCGCCAGCACCAAGAGTTAATAACTCTAAGGCAACGCCTCACGTACAAAGCACGAGAGCGCCAGCGCCAAGAGTTAATAACTCTGAGGCAACGCCTTACGTGCAAAGCACGAGAACGCCAGCGCCAAGAGTTAAAAACTCTAAGGCAGTGCCTCACGTGCAAAGCACGAGAGCGCCAGCGCCAGAACTAAAAGTTCTCCACCATTGGATCAAATATCCAACGAATATGATAAATCATCAAATTAAAGAATTAAATTCTGTTAAGGAAATATTCCTCGAATCTTTCTAAACAAGAAAGGTTATTCTCTGTAAAACATAGCACCGTTGGATTAAAGATCGAATGGTGATTAAAAATGACCAAGATACAGAATAAGCTCTGTATGTGAAAATATTTTCCCAGTCTTGTTAAAAACAAGAGAAATATCTTCTGTAAAACAGAAGGCATAGGATCAAAGATCCAACGGTGGATAAAATCCCCAAATCAATCAGGGATCTCTCAATGAGAGATTTCCTTAACTGAATCAACAAATCAGCCTCCACTATATAAAAGACCCAAGACTTCAAGTATTGTACAGAACCCTCCCCCTCCCCACAAACTTCAATCTTCAAGACAAGTGTTCCCCCAATTAGAACAAAGCTCTGTTCAAATTTTGAAATTTGAAACGAAGCAGCGCTTCATGAAAGCGCTGGCGCAAACAGCGCCAGCACTAAGAGTCAAAGACTCTGATGCAGCACTCACGTGCAAAGTACGAGAGCGCTAGCGCTGGAACTAAATGTTCCCCACCCTTGGATCAAAGATCCAACAAAGATAACTAAAAATCATCAAATTATCTCTGAAAATTAAAGCACCGTTGGATCAAAGATCCAATGGTGATTAAAAATCACCAAGATACGGAATAAGTTCTGTAAGGGAAAATATTTTCCCAATCTTGTTAAAAACAAGAAGATTGCCTTCTGTAAAACAGAAGCCCTTAGATCAAAGATCCAACGGTGGGAAACATCCCCAAATCAATCAGAGGAAAGATTTCCTTAACTGATTCAACAAATCAGCCTCTCCTATATAAAGGACCAAAGACTTCAAGTCTTGCATAGAGGAACCCCCCCCCCTAAACTTTAAGAAATTTCAAAGAGAAGAGCAAGCTCTCTGAAGAAGAATTCCTTCGAGGTAAATAAAACAGAGAGATAAAAGCATCTCATAAAGGGAAGAACTTAAATCTCTTTCTAGATCATAGATCTATAAGACAGATGTCTTTCACAAAAAAAGATCATAGCAACTCATCATAAAAAAGGAGGAGAAAAACATAATTCTCTTTAGATCACAGATCCACAAAGACAAAGTCCTTCACAAAAATAAGAGATTGTAACATCTCCTATAAAAGATAAGAACCTTGTTCTTAAAGCCATGAAACAAAGTCTCTTATAAACGAGAGTTTAATTCTCAGAGCGCAGAACTGATCAAAGTAGCCTAAAAGGAGCCTTAGCGCTCCAATTTAAAGAAGCGCCTCAGCGCTCCAAGTCTGGTGCACAGCGCCGCAGCGCTCCTAGCGCTCCAATTCAAAGAAGTGCCTTAGTGCTCCAAGTCTGGCGCTCAGTACACAGCGCTCCAAGCACTATTTTAAAAGAAGCGCTCAGCGCTTCAAGGTTGGTGCTCAGCGCCAAACGCACCATGTACTCCTCACGTGTGCGCTATTTCACAAGGAGTGGTCTGCACTCATTAACTGGCGCTCAACGCCAAGCGCGCCACGTGCTCCTCACATGTGCGCTATCTCACAGGAAGCGCCTTAGCGCTCTAAGACTGACGCTCTAAGACTGGTGCTCAGCGCCAAGCGTGCCACGTGCTCCTCAGTGTGCGCTGAGGAAACATAAAATATTCTTTAAATAAAGCCCCAGAGCTATAATGAGGGCTCAGCACTCAATAAAAGATAAAAAGATTGTCAGAACCCAAACCAATGCTCAGCATTGTTAAATGAAAAAGGACTGAGCCCAATTAAATGTCCAACATTTTAACTGAGTGGGCCAAGCCCAAATTGGCCACAGATCCCTAATTTAGATTAATTGAGCCCATATGCTTATAAATATTTTTAACTGATCTTAGTCCCAAACTTGACTACAGATCTCCCAACCAACATTGGTTCAAGGGTACATCTCTTCATACCTCTGATATACGTCGTTGTAATTCCTCAACGTCTTCAGAGAGATGGAGGGTCCCAAAAACCAATAACTTTTGGTGCATCTCCAAATGGTTGAACCAAAACCACACAGACTATGACGTCTTTAAACTGGACTATGATGTCCATAAACTTTACGGACTGTGGGGTCCTTAAACTCATGGACTATGATGTCTTTAAACTTTATGGACTGTGAGGTCCTTAAACTCATAGACTATGATGTCTTTAAACTTTACAGACTATGATGTCTTTAAAGTGTCACGGACTATGAAGTCCTTAAACCCAATGGACCGCAATGTCCCTAAACTAAAACAATAGAGTCCAAATGCTCTTTTGTGGGATCTAAATGATCCTGTTAAGTATATCTTAGTCTAAAATTAGACTAACGTATCCTTAACATGTAAGTCTACGGTAGCGCCCCGGACGTCAATCTGACACCAAATGCGGAACAAAAACTTTTATAACTGGCGCTATCGCATACTATAACCCGGATCTGCCATTAACGCTAAACTAACAAACTACAAAGTGGGTAGAAAGGCTATACCGAACGATCCGAGTCCTTCGGTCTTTAACCATCATCCCACGCTCCGTTGCGGCTGCTCCGATCTCCTGGCTCCTCGTCGAGGTGGCACCACATCTACGGATCTTTAAACGGGCTCCCGCCTCTGAACCGAGGCAACTCGGACATGAAGTTTGCTAGCCGACATGTCCAAGATTGATGTAGAGAATGAGTAGAATACTTTGTCTCGCTTCATCCAAAGCCATGGATGAACGGTTAATGAAGTTGCCGTTTGAATGGAATGAAATGAGAAATGAGCTTATCAAATTTCTATGAACCAAATTAAAATCCTTTTCTTTTTAATCAACAACCATCTCATGCCTCCAAGTAATGGCCGACCACTAAAAGAAAGGAGGGGGTGAATGTAGGAGTAGAAGAGGTGACCATAAGATAAAAGATCATGAAGAAATATCTTAGCAAGAACAAAACTACATTAATGCAATGAATGACTCACTAAACTTAGTCATCCATTCATTTAATGCAAACAATGATTCATGAACCTAGTCACCAAAACAAGAAGCTTCCACTCATGACTCACCTCATGACTCACCCTCATGAAGAAAAGATAAATCCGTATTAAACCGAATGTTTAAGACGGGTGATAGAAAACTGGCAACTTCGAAAAGCGATCCCGAAACGAATTTTAGGATAACCCCGTAACTGTATAAACATACCCGCATTTGTATTACGGCCGAATACAAATGCAACTGAGACAAAGATATTATATCTACACTGTATAATACATGGATCCGGCTTAAACCAAAGCCCACCAGTATTATCTGCCTGAAATATGACACGTGCGTAAACGCACGTGCATTTTCCGAACCTTTCCATAAAACCATACGGCCTCTACAACGTTTCGCCCGAACTTAGGAAACTATCTGTGGGGGACTCTAATGACTCATCAATACCCTGGCAATGGGTTTAACCACAAGCACGTCAGCGGAACTAGCAGGCCGTAACGACTGCCCATGTACTGACCTTAAGGGAAGCCGATGAGCGAACTCATCCTGGAACCCTACTGAGCCTAACAGTGACAATATACATACAGTCTGATCCGTTCATCTATGAGTATCGCATATCGGGCCTAAGGGGCTGTTAACGTCAGACCCCCAATAGCGGTATAAGTCGTGTCGGAGACAAGCCCTGAACACCATGAGAAACTACTGGAATACTTACCAGTAATTCTCACCTGCCTTGGCCAAGGACTTGGTGTAATGGCTTTCCTAGACACAGCGCGATCTCACCCCCAATACCGGGAGAGACGAATCCCCTGCCGATCCGCTCACTTGCCTCCATGTGGCTTGGGACTGTACCCAAAAAATACCTGTTTGTACGAATCCTTTGAGCCGTGGCAGGGTAGAAATCAAAGCACAGTGGGAACTCACACGAGACAAATGATGACCTCAGGTCGATGAACTAACCTGTACACATGTCACCAGGGAACTGCTATCTGACGCTAGGTATAATACCAACTAGCAGGTTCCCGGCGAGTCCTGTCCGGTGTACTCATAACCCAATGAGCACCTGTATACATCTTAGGTGGTCCAACTGACACCAGTGGCTTGTGAGACCGGCTACCACCCCTCGTCGGGGTCTCGACTGTATACACTAGTCTACTCCGGAGTATCGATGCCCTGTCTCGAAACTCCCACGACTAGGGACCACTTTTAAGGATGTGCTTATAGACTACCCAACTCTCACGTATATGATCGCCATCATACTGTTGGTAGTCAAGAAAGATCCTAAGGGCTCTATCAACGTGTAATAGTGATCAGTCACCTGAACCTGTACACGACTGATAAAGGCAAACCAGATAGCATACTATCATCTCGAGTAAGATTGTGCTACCGGTATAGGCCCTCCTCAATCATTGCAATCACGTACCTGCGATCCAATAATTGACTTTGAGGGCACTATATCCAACAATCGCCCACTTGCACTTAAGGCTAATTATTGCGATGTCGCATACTCACAGCCCGTGTGATACCGAACACCCAACTCCTCTACTAATCAGTTTCACAAAGCTCGTTTGTAAAACTCTTATGTTCGAGAAATAGCCTCAATGAGTGGATCCGCCCTGATGTTTCTTTCTATGTCTCCCTTAATCTCAAGTTCGCGGAGAAAGCCATCTCCCGAATCAAGTAATACCTGTCTTAAAATATGTCTGGATATCTGATGGGACCTAGTTCATAAATGAACTCCAAATCCAAACTTCTTAGACTGTATCGTCAACTGAACCTAATCAGTATCCTGTACCATGCCTCCCACAGTATCCTCTTGGACCACCGTCCATAATACTGCCCCTTTTGTCAGAGGGAAAACTATAACTCTGACAATCACTATGTCATCCATGTCACCTTTGAAGCCTGGAATGATAACTGTCCCCCAAAGGAGGCTGCCGTCATCAAATCCGTAGAACATGCACTTATGTTCTAAAACTGCTTCCTTATATTTCTTCAGGATTGGATTAATACAAACTAATCGCATCTAGTGCAAAAACAACATCTGGTGTGGTACTTGACATCTCATGATTGACTCAATTGCCTAAGCAAGTGATCTGCCAATCAGGCACATCCCTCTCCCCTTTAGTCTGTAAGACACCTTTAGAGGGGGTGACTCCATCACCAACAGGTACACCACCATGCCAGGAGTCATCTATTCTAAAATACTATTAGAATACTGTCAAAGTACCCAAATTGGGAAACTACCCAAATTTAGATCTAAAACGATAGATCTAGTAACCAGAATGTCTGATATTATATCCATATCCTTTTTGGAGAAACAACTGTGTGACGACCACAGTACAACCGATCGAAGTATAGGAATTTTACTTCCTACTCTGTGTATGCCATCCAAATATCAGGACATCACACCCTATTACCTTCTCAACAGATCCATCCCCTATTCTGATGAAGTCAAACCTATGACTGTCACATCAAAAATAGATGATCTATCTCCGCTATATCTGCTCAAGTCTATAAATAGACATAAGCTACTTGTCTACTATGCTTCTGCTGCTCCCACTGACCACAACAACCCTCTGGCAGAGTCATATACACGTACACTTCAAAAGTTAGTTTAGAACGACGCTATACTCATCCTCCTGCCAGGTCTCATAGCCTGGAACAACAGTAGTGTCAAGTCTAGGTAAACAAGAACCTCCCTGTCACCGTCCTTGAGGCTACCGGAGTACCTCTCGGGTGTCTGAGGTTACCCACCATATCTGCGGAGTGGCTATTGGAATGTCAAACCTGATAGAATCTTTAGGTCCTATTAAATTTTCCATAATCGTTTGCTGTTCTGGAATCACTTCCAGTTCTACCATACTCCCACTACTGTTTTCTGAAAAAATCCATTTTACTAAAACTGTGGCGAGTCAAGAACAATATCACTATTGATCTTCCAGATGGTAGAAAGTCAACCCTCGACATAGCCCAGGTCAACTCACAAACTGCCATAACAGAAACGTGGCTTGAGTTGTCCAGAGTCTGGATTTAAGCATAAGCCGGACAACTCCCCGTACCTTAACATCGTTAAGATATGAACCATTCTATATCCAACATAGAAACTTTGGCACTTATTTAATTGGAACCAGATTCTAATCATGCAGCTGTCTCCAGTGCATATCAACTTAATGGAGAGAGGCTAACCAGCATTACTCAACTTAGGAATCCATCCAATTATGAGTAACCTGAAAGAGAAACAAGTTTCTCAAAACCATTACTATCATCTGAATACCAATCACAAGAATCTACATCTTCGATCTCTTTGAAGAATCCTGAAACTTGCGACACGTGGTTCTCTACTTTATTCCTATACCCACAACTTCTCAAAACTTAAACCTTGTATTTCTACGAGACACTTGTCTAAAAACTAGAGAAGTCATAAGTAGACAGAACATAGTACGAGGACTAACCCCTTTGTCCTGATGGACACTGGACAGCATACAATACTCTGTATGAGTCCCCTGAGTTGAATAACTCAAAACCTGTGCATCGTAGGTTGAAAACTGTACTTATGGTTAAGAACTACTCCGTTGTTCAATGCTCCTTACCCAATCGTCAACTGATATAGGTAAATGTCATCGATATAATATCAAAAGGTTATATCTCACTTTATAAAAATAAATGTACAGATATATCATTTTGAAATTGGTGCACAACAAGGGATACTCAAAACAAAAAAAAATGCCATCCGGCAAAAACCCAGGAGACTTCCTCAAATATCACCAATTACAACGAATTCCGATATAATGAGGATGATCACCAAATTCCCAATAACTCACTCCCACTCATCATCTGTAAAACCATACAGATGTGAGAATCATACCTGGTAAATACATACCCTGGAGTAAGTATCTAATCGGGAAAACAGTTTTCCTTTAATAATGCACTGAAACATGAAAATGTTTCGTAGGGGTATCCTGGTATTCCTAGTAATGCCTCTTCCATAATCCAATTCATGACTATAACCGTATATTTCATTGCCATCTCTCCAAATCCGTTTATTTGTCTTTAGTCGTTACCTTCTGTACACCATCGTTAGGCTAAATGGTTTTCTTCCTTCCCTACCGTTCGGCACCAGCCTATGGTTTGGAAGAAGACTATCCAGTAAGCATAACAGGTGTACCCTCCTAAACCAAGGAGTACTCGCAACTTGAGAGAAGGTGATGATAAAAGACAACTGAATAATACCTTATTCTATTTCTCCCGAACTGGGGAAAAAAGTAAAGGTGAAATAGGAGTGGCGATGAAGTACGCGGTTTGGTCGTGAATGATAGCAGTTGCAATTTACTTTTCCCTCTTTCTAATCCCTTTATTTTGTCTTTAGTTATTACCTTCTGTACACCCTACTTAGGCTAATTGGTTTTCTTCATTCCCTACCTTTCGGCACCTGCCTATGGTTTGGAAGAAGACTATCCAATAAACGTAATAGGTGTACTCTCCTAAACCAAGGAGCCCTCGCAATCTGAAAGAAGGTGATAATAAAATACAACTGAATAAACCAATTCTATTTCTCCTGAACCTGGATCCATCCTCGAAGAAGTCCCTTCGAGTTCGTATATAACCATACGATGGATCTATCCAATGGAAGTGGATGTCCGTAGTAATACGGGGTGTTCTGAGAAATGCAAAGGGTAAAAGAAGGAGCAGCAATGACTTATGCAACTTAGACAATCCAAAAGCCAGTATTTTAAGAAGGTTCGGTCAACTTGGTCACTGAGTCATAATCAAGGGTCGGTCAAAGGTCGCTACCAAAGAGAGAGAGAAAAGAAACATTCTGCGTGCACTCTAACCTAGATCAGAATGGTTATCACTTTATCTAATCAGGAAACCTCCCACTGTACTGTCAAATTCTCCTCCAAACCTGAAAGAAGAATCAATCGGGATCACCCGAAGAGTAAACCAACTCATCAGTGGGAATCGGGATCCAACTCTCATCGCATGATAACGTGACGGAATCCACTCACGTTATCACACTCCAGAAGGTATGCGCATACCTGGCAAGTTTCAGTTTCTTTAGAAACTCCCGATATGATTTTTACCCCATGTTCTTATGACCTTGACGAAGGCCAACAAACATAGCATGAATACTACGTGCTACCGTCTGAAACGACGGAGGGCTACGGCTGGTTTTTGGCGAAAAACCATTAACGGAATGAACTTGATCTCATTGAAGGAACCTGATAGCTTTTTATAAAAATATAGTGGCGAAAACCTTTGCTAAAGAGGTCACTCCCGGTGAAGGGATCTCGGCTCTTTCCTCGTGGAATGAGGTGCAGGATATTCCAACTGAATACCACGATGCAAAGCAACATGTAATCGACTATAGTGAAGTTATTACCCTGATGTAAACTTCTACCCAAGGGGTCACTCCCGGTGAAGAGATCTCGGCCCTTGCCTCGTCGAATGAGGTGCAGGATATTCCAACCGAAAACCACTATGCAAAACAAAAGAAAACGACTTTGTAATAACACTTTTTAAAACTGTTCTAACAACATCCAAACAGGTTTGTTTTCCTTTGCATTGATCAGAATCAACGCAGTCCCATCAATTAATCACACCAGAAAAGAACGAAAATAAAATGTACGTATATGCCATCCGCATTCGTCACTGGGTCCCGTCATCACCCGTTAGGTTACTTAACTAACGACAGAGCGGGGACTGGACTAGCGCGGGTGTAAAACATATACAACATCTACTAGTATATATACCAATATACAATAATCACTCCAGGCATGATATATGCAACATTACAGAAAAGTAATAAGCATCACAGAACAATACAGATAATCTGGGATCCCCGGGTTTCACAGAGCCGCAACTGAAACCCGACGTTCCCCTGGTCGTGTGGATAGCCTGTGCAATGAAACCTAGACCCCTACGGGTGCGGCAAGTCACCCGCCAAAACCTGAAGCGAGGCAGCCCCCTACAGCAAAGTGAATGGACCACCCTGCACTTCACGGAATCCGGTAACTTCAGCACCCCTCCTTGGGTCAACCTGTACCCCCTACGAGTGTGGCGAATAGTCTGCCAATTCTAGAGTGAGGCCCCTCTGCCTCTCAAAGCCATGAGATGCGGACCCGTTGCCCTCCAGAACCCGGCTATCCGTGCACTCCGTCGCGGGGTAAACCTAGTACAGTAATGAAAAATATGTACAACGGGTACATCGACCTCAGCCCGGTCATGCCGCAAAAGAATATTATACAAACAGGCAGTGACGGCAGTCCACATGTTGGACGCTCGCCCGAAAATATCAAATGTACAAATAAATCCAATCAGCACTACCATTGCACACTGCTATCCACCATGACAAATCCGCAACATCACAGCATAATACAGAACATCAACGCGAATGTCACGTTCACAAATCCGTCTAAAAGAGCTATAGCAATTAGACGCAATTTACCGCTCGAATGACATTCACGGTCGGAGATATAATGTAAGTACTGTAAACTAACACGTTTAAATTTCGATCGAAAAAACTTCCCGAAGTGGGCCCCACGTACATCTGCAGTACAGTAATAAAATCTGGGCCCAAAAGAAATATTCCAGAAACCACAATTTTACATGAAGAACCCACTGTAGAAAAATGGTTTACTGTAGCTTTAAAACGGCGGCGGAACCGCGGCCAAACTAGGGTTTGTGCGACGGTTCCGTGGCGGTTTAGAAGTTTCAGTTGACCAAATTTCACCAGAATTCTTAAAAAAGCCTGCACGATTTTCTAAGATGCTCAAAATGATTTTTAGGCCTGTTTTAAAAATCGACAGAAACTTTATCATAAAAATTGCGGTTTTCGAAATTCCGTTCGATCGATATTTTAAACGCGTTAGCACAAGTTAGTAAAGCTAAATGGCATATCTCTGATACCATGTAAGTCTACGGTAGCGCCCCGGCCGTCAATCTGACGCCAAATGCGGAACAAAAACTTTTATAACTGGCGCTATCGCATACTATAACCCGGATCTGCCATTAACGCTAAACTAACAAACTACAAAGTGGGTAGAAAGGCTATACCGAACGATCCGAGTCCTTCGGTCTTTAACCATCATCCCACGCTCCGTTGCGGCTGCTCCGATCTCCTGGCTCTTCGTCGAGCTGGCACCACATCTACGGATCTTTAAATGGGCTCCCGCCTCTGAACCAAGGCAACTCGGACATGAAGTTTGCTAGACGACATGTCCAAGATTGATGTAGAGAATGAGTAGAATACTTTGTCTTGCTTCATCCAAAACCATGGATGAACGGTTAATGAAGTTGTCGTTTGAATGGAATGAAATGAGAAATGAGCGTATCAAATTTCTATGAACCAAATTAAAATCCTTTTCTTTTTAATCAACAACCATCTCATGCCTCCAAGCAATGGCCGGCCACTAAAAGAGAGGAGGGGTGAGTGTAGGAGTAGAAGAGGTGACCATAAGATAAAAGATCATGAAGAAATATCTTAGCAAGAACAAAACTACATTAATGCAATGAATGACTCACTAAACCTAGTCATCCATTCATTTAATGCAAACAATGATTCATGAACCTAGTCACCAAAACAAGAAGCTTCCACTCATGACTCATCCTCATGAAGAAAAGATAAATCCGCATAAAACCGAATGTTTAAGACGGGTGATAGAAAACTGGCAACTTCGAAAAGCAATCCCGAAACGAATTTCAGGATAACTCCGTAACTGTATAAACATACCCACATTTGTATTATGACCAAATACAAATGCAACTAAGGCAAAGATATTATATCTACACTGTATAATACATGGATCCGGCTTAAACCAAAGCCCACCAGTATTATCTGCCCAAAATATGACACGTGCGTAAACGCACGTGCATTTTCCGAACCCTGCCATAAAACCATACGGCCTCTACAACGTTTCGCCCGAACTTGGGAAACTATCTGTGGGGGACTCTAATGACTCATCAGTACCCTGGCAATGGGTTTAACCACAAGCACGTCAGCGGCACTAGCAGGCCGTAACGGCTGCCCGTGTACTGACCTTAAGGGAAGCCGATGAGCGAACTCATCCTGGAACCTTACTGAGCCTAACAGTGACAATATACATACAGTTTGATCCGTTCATCTATGAGTATCGCATATCGGGCCTAAGGGGCTGGTAACGTCAGACCCCCAATAGCGGTATAAGTCGTGTCGGAGACAAGCCCTGAACACCATGAGAAACTACTGGAATACTTACCAGTAATTCTCACCTGCCTTGGCCAAGGACTTAGTGTAATGGCTTTCCTAGACACAGCGCGATCTCACCCCCAATACCGAGAGAGACGAATCCCCTGACGATCCGCTCACTTGCCTCCATGTGGCTCGGGACTATACCCAAAAAAAACCTGTTTGCACGACTCCTTTGAGCCGTGGTAGGGTAGAAATCAAAGCACAGTGGGAACTCACACGAGACAAATGACGACCTCAGGTCGATGAACTAACCTATACACATGTCACCAGGGAACTGCTATCTGACGCTAGGTATAATACCAACTAGCAGGTTCCCGGCGAGTCCTGTCCGGTGTACTCATAACCCAATGAGCACCTGTATACATCTTAGGTGATCCAACTGACACCAGTGGCTTGTGAAACCGGCCACTGCCCCTCGTCGGGGTCTCGACTGTATACACTAATCTACTCTGGAGTATCGATGCCCTGTCTCGAAACTCCCACGACTAGGGACCACTTTTAAGGATGTGCTTATAGACTACCCAACTCTCACGTATATGATCACCATCATACTGTTGGTAGTCAAGCAAGATCCTAATGGCTCTATCAACGTGTAATAGTGATCAATCACCTAAACCTGTACACGACTGATAAAGGCAAACCAGATAGCATACTATCATCTCGAGTAAGACTGTGCTACCGGTATAGGTCCTCCTCAATCATTGCAATCACGTACCTGCGATCCAATAATTGACTTTGAGGGCACTATATTCAACATAACAAACGTTTAAGTTGATCTTAGTCTCAAATGATATTAATGATCCTTAAACCCAACCCAAAACCAAATCTAAGAAAATACGGATTTGGACTAATCCACGCCCTACGGGCGACAACATAAATTAGTCTCCGTATATAATCCACGGGCAACCAAAAACAAAACAAACACCCACGACACGAAGTGACTATCTGGAGAAGGAGAAAGTGGTTACCGCGATGCGGTAGCGTAATTAACTGCAGGGGCTTGCGTCTGCAGGGAAGAGCGTCCCCACAATCAAAAAACCCTCATAATGAGAGGGAATCTGACGAAGTCTGCTACATCGGCCGCATCCGTCTAAACCATCGATACGTGGTGCCATAAATCAACTTGGCATCTTCAGAGAGGTGGACAGATAAAACCAAATAGCATCTGCCCCCAAATTCAGGCAAGACGTTTGTCTTCCCCGTTTTCGGCGGCGATCAGATTCTGGCATGCCCAGTGGGACCTTTTCCTCTTTCCACTCCACACTTTGTGTGTCGTGTTTCGCGAACGAATCTCAGTTTGCTATGGTTGCCCCTGGATTCGAGGTACTAAGATTTGGTGTCTTGCTCCGTGCAGAAAACAGAAGATCAATGGCTTTCAACTGCACCAACTGCAACAACGGCAATAACTCCCACTCCGTCCTTGCTGGAGGAGTGACCTATGGGCCTAAAGCGGCCTCTGTTTTCACGATGCCAGTGGAATAGGTGACGCAAGCCACCACTGGGTTGTTCTTTGGGACCATGCTCCTACCCATGAGCTTCAACGCCCCACTGCCGTCGCAAGAAACTCCGAAGAAGTCGGTCTTTGATCGGCTTGCAACTACCGCGGCCCCTCTCAACGGGTCGCCTCTGTCTTTAATAGACTGGGCCAAAACTCCAGTGGGCCCGTGAAGAAGCCCGCGATACCTGAAGGGGTTATCCCGAAACGGATAGCCATCCCTGCTCCAGTAAATGAAATCATCAGAGAAGCTTCTCCTGCTAAGGGATCAGTCTTTGCTAGACTGTCCACTCCAACTCCCGCTTCAGGCAAAGTCACCAAGACTGCTCCCCCTGCTCGGAAGTCTGCCTTCGACAGGTTGGCCATCCCCACTCAACAGACGTCAGTTTTCAATAGGGCACCAACGGCAGCCCTTCACCAGGACAAGGGGCATGAGGGAGCCACCCCCCTAACTGAGCCAATACCATCTGCAAGACATGCTCGACGTCGCTACTGGCGTCGAGTGAGGAAGGCTGGGGGCAATTCTCCTTCTGGACTTACTCCGCCAGCTCCAACGGTGGAAGTCGACGCTGTTGTTCTAATTAGGAACAACTTTGAACCACTCAGGAAGGTCTGCAAGAACTCTTCGACTGCCGTGCTGAAAAGATCTCCTCTACCGATGGAGAACGTTACAAAGGTGAAGCCAGAGCAGCCCCTCAGCGGCTGTCCTCTAAAATTCACAAGGTCTGGCGACAGGTCCAAGACTTGGTGATCAACTAAGACTACTCCCGCCGACCAAAGAAGATGAAAGTTCGGCAAGAGAAGGACCACCCTGTCGTACCACAGAAGGTGTCGTCTACTTGGGTGCCTGCTGCAACGGCCTCCTCAACTTCGACCGCCCACAAAAGGAGAAGGTTGGAGAAAATCCCCGTGTCTGAGACCAATCTCAAGGGCACTGAATCCAAACTCCCCAAGTCTGGGGGCATGATAGTGCACACCATTTACATGGCGTCAGGAAAAGAGGATAGCCATATCTCCATGGTTCATCGACCACTTACACGGTCTGTGATAAAAGCTCAGAAGCAACAACAGCAAAAGCTCCAAGAGATGCTAACGAAGATGGCCGCACTCACTGGCCCAAAAGAAAGCCCGGAGACATCGTCGGAGCAGCGCCAGGAGCAGGAAACCGATGCCGAGTTCCTCCAAAGAATGCTTGAGAAGAAAGACAAAGAGGCCGCGGAACAAGTGGCATAAAGCAAATGGCACTTCTATTCAAAGATATGGTCGGGATGATGATACAGCCGGATCCTCCAGCTAAAGACCCCCCGATTATCCTTGAAGACGACAGAGGGAAGACATCGAACCCTCTTCCGGCTCTATCAGCAGCCAAAGAGGATACCATCTTCAAAGCCACCATGGATGACTATATCACTCAACATATACGAGCTCATCAGGAGAGCGAAGCGGCCGGCCAAATTGTTAAGACTGGACGACCCTATCCGGGTTGGTACGACTAAATAAAGTACCCGCCAGGGTATACGATCCCTAAATTCCTTGTATATAAGGGGACGGGGAATCCACACCAGCACGTTGCTCAATTCAGGGCTCTGTGCAGCAACACTGGAGGTGATGATAAGCTACTGCTTCGCCAATTCGTTGGCAGCTTGTCGGAGAAAGCATTCGAGTGGTATTCCGAGCTCCCGAATAACTCTGTCAAGACATTTGCAGAAATGGAGCTACTGTTTACACAAAGATTCGCAAGCTCTAGAGAGCGCACCCCGATCACCGCACTAATTAACGCCAGGGTGAAGGCAGGCAAAATATGGGTTCAGTACGCGATACGGTAGCGGAACCTATGGTCGAAGTGCGAACAGCGCATAGAGGAAGCTCCTGCAGTGGGCATGTTTGTGGGAACCCTCGATCCGCAGGCGACCATATCTTAATTCATGATATTCTTCAAGACAACTACTTTCCAGACCTTGATTGGCAAGCTGGCCCAAATGGATCAGATGGGCCGCAGGCCTTCCTCTTCAAAGTCGGAGCCGCGTAGTGAAAAGGGGAAAGTGAAAGCGACCTTCCTCGCCAATGCTCAGCAACAGCCGACTGGCCCAAAACCAGCTGATAGCCAAAGTGATAGATAGCGATTCCTCAACGAAAAGTTAAGACGTCCTTACTCGTTTCCGCGGGAGAAAAAGAGACTGTTCGAACTGGCGATATGCAACAGGCTCATCAATCTGCTAGATCCGAGACATCCATTGCAGCCCGGTGATGTCAACAATCCCAATTATTGCCCCTATCACCGAGTAGTAGGCCATCCAATTGAAAATTGCTTCGTCTTTAAAGGCTGGATTGAGGACTAATACCAATAAGGCAAATTCGCGCTGTCCGAGAACTGGAGGGTAAACCCGCCATAACCACATGCTCCGAAAAATATGGACACGCCGGGGGCATCATGCTCATTCATAGAGGAAGCTCCATGGGAAGTTGTTCTTTCAATAAAAACTAAAAGAATGCTTAAAGTTCTCCAAGCATGCCCGGCGATCAGGTGGAAAAGTCCGCTGGAACCCGAGGTCATTGAGGGGATGCTAAAGCCGCGCCCAACGCTGAAAGTTGGTGATGGTGGACAAAACATTCAAGCCAAGCCTCCAAAGTCTTTAAAGAAAAAGAAGAAGGCTAAGAAGCCCGTCCAACCTGAAGACAGCCATACTGGTTTGCAGAAATACATCGATGCACTGGAAGAATATAACCAGAAGGCACGGACCCCAATCACGTTGGACGAATTCTTTAAGCATGTTCTTGAGAATGAAGATGATGACGCTGACGAAGGAAACGATTCTTCAGAAGGGCCTGAAGACTATGTGGCAAACTGCCACATGATCTCTCACTCGATAAATGGCAAAGAAACTCTTGATGCAGAAAAACTGGGGGCAGATCCCGAACCGGAACTCCTAGAACCGTCATACGAGATGATTGACATGTTACTGAACGAGGCCTGTCAAAAGAGCAAAGATGATCGAGAGCGCGAAATGGTCATATTTGATAAAGCCAAACGTCGGTGGCTGGACAAAAGGGTTGAAGCACTCCAACCAGACCGAACCATGCCTACGACAGATAAAAGCAGGCTTAATGCAAGGAAACGGTTCACTAAAGCCCTGTCAATGGGAATGAAGCTGCCATCCTCCAAAGGAAACACTCCTTGAGGGATACACCTTAACAAAGCGGATGTACATCCTAGCAACTGCTTATACCATCAAAGGATTGTGCACCCTACCGAAGAGTACAATGCCTTTAAAAACTAGTGGCAGGGATATGTTGCCCACCGACAACACATCGGGCGATTGAAGCGTAAGACTCGTCAGAAGCAAAGAAGCATGACCGATGAGCATAAAAGAGCTGCCGACAACTGTCACATGGTTGATAGCAGGGGATCGCAAGTTCTCACCTTCGGGAGCAATTCTGAAGAAGAAATGTCTCTCGGCCCTCTCTTCAAAGAATCCACCTCAAGAAAAGAGGAAGAAACAAAGACCTGCGAGAACATTCAGCTGCGTAATCACACGTTACCTGAGAAGAATCTCGGACCCACAAACAAGGGGTCGAGTAAAAAAGATAAAGGGAAGGAAAAAGTCCCTGAAGATATCGCCATCGATGATCAAGTCGTCAAAGAGCTGACTGCCAAGGACCCGCCCAAGAAAAAAAAGGTGGATTACAACGTTCTGCCACACCTGAGGAAGATACCCTCGCAGCTAAGCATTCTCGATGCCCTTCTGCTATCTAAAGAGGCGAGAGATTCTTTGATCAAGGCACTACAGGAGTCCGAGCAGTTCCAAGCTTTCCTTGCCGAAGAAAAGATGAAGGACGAGCTGGAAGAAGTGCACACTGCTCACGTCACTTTCGGCGACGAAGATCTCCTCCTCGGAACATGCGAGCACAACCGTCCCTTGTATGTCACCGGATACTGCCATGACATCAAGATAACGAAGATCCTAGTTGATAATGGGTCCTCTATCAACCTCCTAAATGTGAGGGTGTTAAAAGAAATCTGCATGAGCGTTCAACACCTCGCTCGGGATAAAATCACTATCTCCGGATTCGACTTCCAGTCATTACGGACGCTCGGGTCTGTGATACTGACGTTATGCTTTGGGCTAGTCATCATAGATATTAAGTTCCACGTCATTAACGCTAAAACTTGCTACAACACCTTGCTCGGTAGGCCTTGGTTACACGAGTACAATATCATCCTTTCTACACAACATCAGTATATGAAGTACTTCAAAGATGGTCTCGAATATACCATGACAGGAGAACTGAACCCATTTTCCGTAAATGAAGTCCGAAAGTATGAGGATGCAAAGTATTTCCTGCTAGACTTTGAAGATGCGGAAAGATGCCATAAGCCGGAGAATAAGCAGAAGGCTATCACCACTATTCCGGTCTTTGGGAGCGATACTGATCAGTCGAAAATATTGCATTTTTAACACGGCAATTTCCCTATCATTTGCACTCATCTAGAAGTGTTCAGCATTCATATAGCACATATTAGCAAAACAGTCGTTAAATATCATATTGCATGTATTAGACCTTAAAACTGGCATTTCTAGGGAAATTGACTGCATTTCATAGCATGGCATCATTCCTATATATCGCAACTTGTGTTTCGAAGTCTGTGCAGGACATTACAAAAGATCGGTCAAATTTACAAACGAAGACTATTAAAAAGACGCCAACTCAAGGATCTGAAATCTGGAGATAATATAGAAGGAATTTAGGGATTTATTATATCATAAAAATACCAATATGTTATCAGGAATCCAGAGAAGAAAGATGAAGCCCTAAGGCCACCATATGGCCGCGGAACCACGGCCGGAGCCGCCTTGTGCCGCGGTTCCGCGGCGGTTTGTCCATGTCACCTCCTCGGCTTCAGCTCAGAACTCCTATGTCAGCTCCTACATCTCAGATAACTACTATAAATTCCAGAATGATCCTGAAACATCTGCCAGATCAGCAAGCCCTAGGGTTCCTAACTAAACACCCAAGCTTCCTCAACAAGCTTCACTTAAACTCTATTAAGGACCTAGAACCTTCCTCCTAACCTCCTAGCTTAGGGTAGAAGCTAATCCCCTAACTAACTAGTTCTAGAAGCCTCTTCCTCTAACTAACTTTTGGAGGGAAAACTCAAATTTGAATTCCTAGACCTAGGGTTTGGGAAACCTATAAATAGACCCCTAGGCTCACTTGTTCAAGGTTGTTCAATCTTTGGTTGTTGAAAGCTAACTTCTTCTTCAACCTTCATCTTCCCCAATTTCTATCCACAAGTCTAGTGACATGGCTTGTGTCAAAACCCTAACCCTAATCCAATCAATCAAGATTCCAAATTCAAGATCCATAGAGTTCAAGCAAAGCAAGTCTTCAACCATCCTTTAGAAGCGAAGCCGGCATTTATCGGAGCACGAGATCCAAGCCGATCCATGACTCAAGGAGCCGATGCAACGCTAGATTCGACAATTTTGTTCCTTCTCAAATTCTTGTAGTCTCTTGAGCAATGTGTAACAATTTGTGGAATAAATAAAGGTGAAGATTCTTTAAACTTGCTTTTATTTCAATTCGAGCATTATGATTCATATTCAAATCTTGAATGTATTCTTTGTGATGATGCGCGAATAAACTCCGCTCGTGGAGGAATCGAAATGATTGTAGTATGATGATGTTGATGAATTGTTAAACGTTTTCTTAAGTCTTAAAACAATTGTAAATTCTTGAAAATCGATTGATCGATGATCTAGATCGATGCGAATGTGTTCTTGATTCCTTTCGCACGATCTAGAGATCGACAATTGATCATTCAACTTTCAAGAAGCTATCTAGTGAATGTTATTCATCGAAAGGACAAAGGATAGGATGAGGAACCCTAATTCCTCGCAAGATCCTTGATCCTCGATGAATTCGACATCTATTTAGCATCAATTTGTTACTAGATAAGAAATTGTAATCTTGAATCTTCATCACATCTACAATTTACTCAATTCCTACGAGTTTTACTTCAAATCTTGAAACCCTAAAGTGATTGGAATTCTATCGAAACTCGATTCTCGATGTTTATCATTTTCTTGATTCTTGATTAGAATAGTGACACTTGAAACCATCGATAAAATTCTTGAATCATGTTTTCTTTTCTTTTCTATTAACTTTTTGATTCAAACAAATCAAAATACAAACGAATCGCACAATCCCTGTGGACGATCCGCACTTGCTAACGAAATCTATACACGACACCGTTATTGATTGCGGTCAAATAATTCTTTGATTGTGAATTCTATTCATTTTCTAAACCGACACACAAAGATAAAGATCAACCAAATGGTACCGTTATCGGGGATCATTTGAGTGATAAACACAATCGGAAAATTCAGTATCAATCAAATAGCGCCGTTGCCGGGGATCGCGCGCTAATTCGTTCTATATTTGAAATTTGAATTGAAAGATTTATTCCATTGTAATTTTGTGATCAAAATTCGCGCAAACACTAATACGTGTTGTTATGATTTGTGCGAGGAAATCTGGCATCATTGGAGCTGGAGAAAAAAATTTCAGGAATTTCCAGAGAGCTGAAGGAGTGAACATAAGTTCACTGTTAAAATTTGGCGCAGAGATCAGCACAGACGACCGCATTTCCGCGGTGGGAGCCTCTTATTGCGGCGGTTCCGCGCCTTGGTAAAGGCTTCGCTGCATGAAATTTTCTCTGTAAGCTTCAAACTTTCTTATCTTCTTCTCTGTCTGCTCCAATTAACAAATTTCTGCAGGCTTCTTTGCAAAAATCGCAGCGCCGCAAAAAGCAAATTAAAATTGTACGTGTTTTTGTTTTTGTGGTTGTTTGCATAATTAATACGGACATTAAGGGGCAAAGACCAAATCCAAATTAGGTGGGGAGTTCATTACCCTTCCTAAGCCCCGAAAATCGCAAAATTTGCATCCGCATTGACCCACATTAACTAAAAAATATCTAGAGGTGACTCTAAGGACCGTCGCGCTCACTTAGGACAGAAGAAGGCCGTGGGTAATTCATTGCTTATCCGCGTTTTCTTGTGGTGTCTAAGGCAAGTGTGTCGAAGGCTAGTGGTTATTAATTAGGCCCACTACTTACGTAGTGGAGTACCTTCCCACTTACCTGGCACTTACCTGGCCACAGGGGGACAAAGAGGCAGTGGAGGATTCTATCCTGCGACTTTTCTTTTGACAGTTAGGAGCGGTCTAGAGCCGGACCTAGGTGACTACTAGATTTTAGGGTTTTGTGTGTTGCGTTTGTTGTGTTGCATCATATTTTCAAAAATCCGTCCAATTTTCAAAACAAACACCGCATTCATTCATTCATTTCCCCTAATTATAAATCCACGCTGCCACTTGTACTAACCCTTTTTAGTACAAGATAGGCTGGACAACAGGATTCTAGTGCATGTTTAGTCCGCGTCCTTTCGATCGACCCAAAAGTCGGTATTTCTACACTTAACTTTTCTTTACACACCACCACACCCACATCGATGGATCCGTCTCCATCGAACTTCTTTACCACTACTCTGCCGCCATTCGTTGGTGCGCAGAATCCACCTCGCATCTCTCTCCAAGAGAGGTGCTATCCAACACGAGGTCCCCTTTCCACCTGTCTTTCCATTCCACCAGCCAACGGGGAAAATTTTCAAATAAAACCCCAATACATCAACCTTCTACCAAAATTTCACGGTCTCGAGTCTGAAGACGCATATGCCTTTATCACCAAATTTGAAAATGTATGCACAATGATGGGTACCTCACAGTTGTCTGTGGATGCTATGCGTCTTCGTCTTCTCCTATTTACCTTGTGCGATATAGCCGAGAAGTGGCTGTATAACACTACCGCACATTCCATTTCGAATTGGAAAGAATTCGTCGCAGCATTCCTTAAGAAATTCTACCTACATCATAAAACAACTCGAGTCCGTAGCGAAATATATCAATTCACCCAGCTTCCAAATGAAACATTTTCACAATGTCTTGAACGCTTTAAGGGTCTGTTAGTCCAATGTTCTTATCACGGCATCCCTAGATGGGAACTGTGCCGAATCATTTATGAGGGCATTAATCCTAACACAAGACAGACCCTTGAATTAATGTGTCAAGGCAGTTTCATGACCAAAGATGATTGGGAAGCCTGGAAATTTCTAGAAGATTTCGCTGAAAAATCTTTACAGTGGGAGGGTGTGAGTCAATCGTCTATGGATGGCGATGATATTTCCATAGGAGTTAGCGCTGAAATTTCAGCTATCAATAAGAAACTCGAGACTATGGAAAACAAATTTTTAGCTGCCGCCCTAAATCAAATGTCACTTCCCAAAACTGTATGTGGCTGCTGTTCTGATCCTTCACATCTCACGGAAGAATGCCCAATAAATTCTCCGTTTCAAGGTCATGAGCATATCAATTCTGCTTACCAACAAAGACCTAGGAACGACCCATTTTCTTCCACATATAATCAGGGTTGGAGGAATCACCCGAATTTTGCTTGGAACCAATCCCAATCTCAAAACACTGTTCCAAACACGAATCATTTCCAAAGGGTCCCTCCACCACAACAGCAACCACCACTTCAATTGAGTCAGCACCCCTTCCAATCACAGAACTTTCAAAATCCGGTCAACACAACTGCACCGTCTAGTTCTTTACAATTGACCGGGACCGATGAATCATCTTCATTCATAAACTTGCTTCTAACAAATCTCATGCAAGTATCGGCTGAAATAAAGACTTCTATCGATGATATAAAGAAAAACTCAGCGTCCCAAGCTGAGAGTATTAAATCGATGGAAGCAGAAATTTCACGATTAAAAGCCGAAATGAGTGCAAGAGAGAAAGGGAAACTTCCAGCTCAACCTTTACCCAATCCTGGCTATTCACATTATGTGGATGCAATCACGTTGAGATCTGGAAGAGTGCTTGACAACCACGTTGGGGAAGAGTTTGATGATACTGATAAATCAATCAATAACACCCCGGCTGAGACCTTTCCTTACACACACACTTCTAATTCTGACCCCAGTTCTTCTACCCCACCACCTTCTTGCGAGCCTATTCTTCATTTCCCACAAGGCTCGCCACCTCAGCCCATCTCTTCTAGTCTACCACTGACGATCCCCACTTCTATTTTGGGATCAGGTCCACACACACTTCCTTCTCCTATGATGGACCCAGCGCTTATTGCTAAAGCACCTTATCCTAATCGGTTAAGGGCTAACACATCGAGTCCACATATGGAGAAGATCATGGACATTTTTAAGCAAGTTAACATCAACATCCCTCTGCTAGATGCCATCCAACAAGTTCCTTCCTATGCGAAAACTCTTAAGAACTTGTGCACTAGGAAGAGGAAGACTCAAGTGCCCAAGAAGATATTCATGGCAAAAACAGTAGACACAGCCTTTCCCCAGCAATTACCGAGGAAACGTAAGGACCCGGGATATCCTACTATTTCCATTTCTATCGGGGAAAAACACATCAACCGTGCTCTACTAGACCTTGGGGCAAGTGTTAACCTGCTTCCTTTCTCAGTCTATGAGCAGTTAGGGATCGGAGAGTTGAAACCATCTCCTTGCACTCTCCAAATGGCTGACCGATCAATCACCAAACCTAGGGATGAACTGGAGGATGTGTTAATAAAAATCGGGGAATTTATATTCCCTGTGGATTTTATTGTAATTGATACACAGCCTGTAGCGAACCCACGGAATCAAATTCCGGTGATTTTAGGTCGCCCCTTTTTGGCCACTTCCAACGCTATCATCAACTGTCATAATGGTTCTATGACCCTATCCTTCGGGAATAGGTCAATAGAGCTGCACATTTACAAGTTGGGAAGTGTACCCTCCGAACCTACTGCTCAGGTCTGTTCTGTCGACTTAATGGATGTCGACAGCAGCGAATTTGACGATCCTCATGATACTGATCTTGACTCTTTTCATACGTTATTGTTTGGCCCAACTATGTATCATACACATACGGACTCTTCCACCGAGATGTCCGGGTCAACAACTAACACTGATTATGAACCGTTCTTAGAGTCTGAAGATCACCCCATACTTTGTGATGACATTATTTTTCGGGGTATAAATGAAACTTTTGAGGAGATCTTCGCTGATGAACTCGCATTTTTAAATGACACGGGTGTTGAGATGAATCATGTCCCACTCAATGAAATTGAACCTCCACCCCTTCTTCTGAACTGTAAAAAGAATGCGAGCAATCCATCACATTCACTACATCGTCTCTCCAAAATGAGACGCACACATATTCTCTTCCACCACTTGACCTTTCCCCACTTCTTCTTCCACCAACCAGAGCACTGCAGTGATAAAATTTTTGAATGGTTGGTGTTGACATTCGGTCTTTGCAAAGCTTGGCATCGACCAATGATTTTTGACCCCCTCATATGATTTTCAAAGCTTAACATTGCATAACTCAAGTTTGGGGGGGGGGCATTTTTTCAGGCTCTTGAAAAGAAATTTTTTACAAAAAGATGAGCCAAAAATAAGTTTGGGAGAGGTTCTTCACTTAAATATTTTGCCCCCGTTAATAAATTTTCTCCCAAGCTTACAGGTTTTTTGAGATTTAGCAGAAGGCAACAGTGAGGACACTGTTGAAAACAAGTTTGGGGGAGGTTTGTGCTTATTTTCGCATAATTTGCATATCACTTTGCATAAGCACAAAACATTTTTTGAAAACCTATAAAATTTAAAAATTTAAAAATTTTCAAAGAAAAATAAAAATATTTTTGTACATAAATAAGATAATAAAAGATTAGATAGTGAAAAATTACATTCATGAGATTAGAAAAATTTAAGAAAACCAAAAAAATTAGAAGTTTTCTTATACGAACCAGTAATAAGTAGTTATGAGTCGTTGTCCCAAGGGTTAGTAAGATGAAGGAAGTCACTAATCTGAGGATAAAAATAAGTCTGAAAAATAGTTTCTATTCTGAAAAGCCAAACATTTTGAACGTTGATACCCTGCTATTCGCACTTACACACGTCTTGAAGCCCGGGATAGTAAAGGATACCTTGAAATGCTCTTGTCTTAAAGCCAAAGGTATGAAGGAAATAAAATAAAAGAAATGAATAAAATAAAATAAAAAAGTGGTGAGAAAAATGAACACTGGTTTTGTTATCACCAAGGGCAATAAAAAAATATATAGCGAGGGTGCCTCTTCACCTAGTGCCCTAAGGCCAACCGGTCTGAGAGTCGCTGCTATGCCTGAGGTGGTGCAAGACGAGAAAAATACACCAAATAAGCAAGCACATGAGTAATCGGTCGGTTAGTACCTCAAGAAGTATTAACGGTCGCATGAAAGTGTGTGAGCAATCTCATCTAAATATTCATTAATTAAAAAGTACTGAGGCTGATGGGCAAGAGTATGATAGCTTGAATTGAATTCTCCGGGTGTAGGGATGTCTTTACACACACGCAGGGTGATATGATCGATGTTTGGAAGAAAGATAGGAATGAAGAATAAGACGATGTTTTATTAAGGGAGGACGTGATTTCTGACATCTTTTCATGACCATTAAGATAGGGCTCATGACAACCTAAAAGCTAGCTTAGTTGGAAACCCTAATTTTCAAGGCTTTTCTTTTACGATTCTTTTCTCTAAATGTAATATTGATGATCTTCCTTTTATTATTGGATTTTGTGGGTGCAATCCGCTGAAAACCCTCAGGAGACAACACTCCTCCTACTAGGAACACCTAGAGGTTTAAAGGCTTGTTGCACGTGCTCAGTGCAATCGTGTTGCCTACGAAAGTGTGCTAGTTAGTTTTTCTCTTTCTTTATTTTCTCCTTCTTTTTTTTAATAAAAAGTTCGCTCGAGACGATCGAAAATAAGTTTGGGAGAATCTGATCAGTCGAAAATATTGCATTTTTAACACGGCAATTTCCCTATCATTTGCACTCATCTAGAAGTGTTCAGCATTCATATAGCACATATTAGCAAAACAGTCGTTAAATATCATATTGCATGTATTAGACCTTAAAACCGGCATTTCTAGGGAAATTGACTGCATTTCATAGCATGGCATCATTCCTATATATCGCAACTTGTGTTTCGAAGTCTGTGCAGGACATTACAAAAGATCGGTCAAATTTACAAACGAAGACTGTTAAAAAGACGCCAACTCAAGGATCTGAAATCTGGAGATAATATAGAAGGAATTCAGGGATTTATTATATCATAAAAATACCAATATGTTATCAGGAATCCAGATAAGAAAGATGAAGCCATAAGGCCACCATATGGCCGCGGAACCGCGGCCGGAGCCGCCTTGTGCCGCGGTTCCGCGGCGGTTTGTCCACGTCACCTCCTCAGCTTCATCTTAGAACTCCTATGTCAGCTCCTACATCTCAGAAAACTACTATAAATTCCAGAATGATCCTGAAACGTCTGCCAGATCAGCAAGCCCTAGGGTTCCTAACTAAACACCCAAGCTTCCTCAACAAGCTTCACTTCAACTCTATTAAGGACCTAGAACCTTCCTCCTAACCTCCTAGCTTAGGGTAGAAGCTAATCCCCTAACTAACTAGTTCTAGAAGCCTCTTCCTCTAACTAACTTTTGGAGGGAAAACTCAAATTTCAATTCCTAGACCTAGGGTTTGGAAAACCTATAAATAGACCCCTAGGCTCACTTGTTCAAGGTTGTTCAATCTTTGGTTGTTGAAAGCTAACTTCTTCTTCAACCTTCATCTTCCCCAATTTCCACCCACAAGTCTAGTGACAAGGCTTGTGTCAAAACCCTAACCCTAATCCAATCAATCAAGATTCCAAATTCAAGATCCATGGAGTTCAAGCAAAGCAAGTCTTCAACCATCCTTTAGAAGCGAAGCCGGCATTCATCGGAGCACGAGATCCAAGCCGATCCACGACTCAAAGAGCCGATGCAACGCTAGATTCGACAATTTTGTTCCTTCTCAAATTCTTGTAGTCTCTTGAGCAATGTGTAACAATTTGTGGAATAAATAAAGGTGAAGATTCTTTAAACTCGCTTTTATTTCAATTCGAGCATTATGATTCATATTCAAATCTTGAATGTATTCTTTGTGATGATGCGTGAATAAACTCCGCTCGTGGTGGAATCGAAATGATTGTAGTATGATGATGTTGATGAATTGTTAAACGTTTTCTTAAGTCTTAAAACAATTGTAAATTCTTGAAAATCGATTGATCGATGATCTAGATCGATGCGAATGTGTTCTTGATTCCTTTCGCACGATCTAGAGATCGACAATTGATCATTCAACTTTCAAGAAGCTATCTAGTGAATGTTATTCATCGAAAGGACAAAGGATAGGATGAGGAACCCTAATTCCTCAAGATCCTTGATCCTCGATGAATTCGACATCGATTTAGCATCAATTTGTTACTAGATAAGAAATTGTAATCTTGAATCTTCATCACATCTACAATTTACTCGATTCCTACGAGTTTTACTTCAAATCTTGAAACCCTAAAGTGATTGGAATTCTATCGAAACTCGATTCTCGATGTTTATCATTTTCTTGATTCTTGATTAGAATAGTGACACTTGAAACCATCAATAAAAATCTTGAATCATGTTTTCTTTTCTTTTCTATTAACTTTCCGATTCAAACAAATCAAAATACAAACAAATCGTACAATCCCTGTGGACGATCCGCACTTGCTAACGAAATCTATACACAACACCGTTAATGATTGCGGTCAAATAATTCTCTTTTTGTGAATTCTATACATTTTCTAAACCGACACACAAAGATAAAGATCAACCAAATGGTACCGTTATCGAGGATCATTTGAGTGATAAACATAATCGGAAAATTCAGTATCAATCAGATACCGAGGAGGAGGAAGATATAGTTTATTCAGGGCTGCCCCAATACACCAAGCCAGGACCGTCCACCCCTATTCTGGTCTTTGGCAGTGACTCTGAAGACGAAGTCAATGCAGTGTTCTCGGTCCGGCCATCAATACGAGCCTTCACTGGTGATGAACAGAGTTTGCAAATCACCATGGTTCCACAAAAGCATTACAAAGAGCTTGACGCACTTGATACCTATAGTATACAAGAACTGCAGACGTTCTACGTCCCTCCCAGGCGAAAAGATGAAAAGGTGATCCTCTTTTATCGATCCGCGGAAACTAAAGTGGAGAAAGAAATCTGACATGGTGCCGATCCTACGCTTGACAGGATCCAACCCATCCGTCTGCATAGATATTACATAGAAGGATTAAAAAGGCTGTTGAGACACCAAGGTGTACCCTTCAAACAGACTGCTCAACAAGTACAGTTCTACAACAGGATCTGGAACGTCCCCGGAACTCAGCAAAAATTGCCCAACGGGAGAATGAAAACGATCAGGCTTGGATATGTTCAATCCAAGAAACGGGAGCGATTCCATCGCTGCTACCTTGTATATGACTTCGATGAAGAAGGAGATTCTCTGTTAGAAAACACTGCCTGGAGTTAATCTTCACGATAACGAAGCTCAGACACTATACGTTGGCGCATGAGGTCCACCTCATATCAAAAGTGGATCCTCTCAAGTATTTGATTTCAAGAGCCATACTAACGGGACGGCTCGCTAAGTGGGCCCTCCTCTTGATGGAGTTCTCGATAACTTATCGACCGCTCAAGGCAGTGAAAGGCCAGGCCATCGCCGACTTCCTCGCTGAGCATCCGATACCTGCCGATTCACCCCTAAATTGCGACTTGCCAGATGAGCACGCGTTTGACACGATCGACAGAGGGAGAAGAGAGAGTGATACCCGATAGAAACTCTACTTCGACGGAGCATCTTCCATGAAGAAGCGAAAGCACAGCTCCCCTATAATCAAATCGGGGGTAGGCCTCATCTTCGTGACTCCACAAGGAGGGATAATGCGCTTTGCCTTTTCCTTGACAAAGCCGAGGAACAAAAATGAAGCAGAATATGAATCTTTGATAGCAGGTCTTGAGATCGCTGTCGACATGGGAATCGAAAACCTCCTCATATACGGAGACTCCCGGCTGGTCGTTAGTCAAGAAAATAGCGACTACCAAACGTGCAAACCAGAGTTGGTAAAGTACGGTGAAAGAGTGCAACAATTGCTGACTCAAATCCCTTCCTACGCCCTGGAAAGCATACTGATTGAAAGAATTAAAGTTAACCGCAATCAAGACGGTGTCGCTATGCAGCTAGCCGGTTGAGCATGGGTCGATCCACAGAGAGATGGTTGTATGTCCTTTCTTGTCTTAGACGAGTCAATAAAGAATTTTTGTATGAGTTGTTCGATTCTATCCTAAGTGTATTATTTGCAAGTATAAAGTTGTTAAGAAAAAGATACGAGATTATAAGCTAAAGAAATCCGTACTCAAAACCTTTGAGCCGAATCTTGACCAATTGAAGCTGGAGCAATCGGCAACAACGTGGATTAGGGGATTTAAGCGCGGTATTCGTAGAATACGGCTTATTTACCCTTATCCTTCCGTTCTTGTCTCTTGCTTTCGCCTCCGGCCAAACCGAACGCAACCGGTCACGGTTAGGAATCACCGTTACCTTGTCAGGGTACGGTGCCTAACGGAGCGCTTGCGTATGGTTTGGGCGGAGTTCAATGGAAAATACGGGAAAAGGAAATGGGCAAAGAAACGTTAACTTATAATACCGTATTTCTTCTTAACAATAATAATTACATTCATTCACAAAAGGAACCAAAAAGAGAGCAAAAGAAAAGAACAAAGAAAAGATTACAAGTAATTAAGTGCATGAATATAAATTGCAAGAAATTAAAGCAAGGTAATAAAAAGCAAGTAATAAATAAGCAAATAAAAAGAACAAGAAACTAGAACTCAAGACAAGCATGTGATCAATAGCCAACCCTTAAACTTGCAAGCTCAATCAAGAGGTTGCAAGATCAAGGGAAGGGTAGAGAACGCATGTGAAATGAAGTGCTAATTCCATGAAAGAATACGACCCTTGAGATCAATAACTAACCCTTAACCATTCAAGCTCAATGAAGAGGTTGAATGATCAAGAGAAAGCAAGAATCTCAAGGGGAAGAAGAAACAAGAGAGAATGATACAAAAGGCCCTCATCTTCATTGATCTCCCACTCAAAAAGCTCTCACTATAATTTTCATGGAAAAGGAATGAAGAAGAAGAAGAAGAACTACACAAAAAACTACAAAAGAGTGGACACAAAATTGGACCCTTGGCTTAGCTCAATTCTGGAGTATTTATAGGCTGCGTGCTGAAACCCTAGGGCCAAATTCTGACCCAAGATGAAATTTCCAAACTACCCCCAAAAATTGACAGGGAGAGAGGCCCACTTGGCCGCGGATCCGCGGCCAATACCCCCTATTGGCCGCGGATAAGCGGCCATCTAGGTGAGTTAGGTCGTCGTATTTTGGGTGCTTCCCTGGTTTCTTGTCCTGTGTTGTTCTACATGTACCAATCTGCAATTTGCTTCCACGGTTGCTTCAGATCTGCACAGTCCAATCATAGCTTAACTTTTGATTGATTTGACCTTTCTCCCTCGAGCTCCGTGCACCCATTGATTCTTGTGCTGCCCCCCTCGTGCTCTGTGCATGTCCGAGACACGAATGACCACTGTCATATGTCTTGTCTCTGGAACTGGTAAGCGGCACTGGACGGATACGGATGGCCGGAACCTGGCTTTTATCTGTTGTGACAGATGTTCTGTATTTTGACGTAACTGTGGAGATTTTGTCTTGATTTACAATATTTGGACTGGAAACCTGTAATCTGTAAACATGTAACAAACACGGATTAAAAGCACCTACCTATAAACACACGAGCGTAAGAATGGGCGGTATAAAATGCAATATTCTGATATGAACAAATACCCCCAAACTTAACTTTTGCTCGTCCCGAGCAAAAACCAATTATTCACAAAAATAAAATCCTAACCGCACTTTCGCAGGGAACGCGATTGCACTGAGCACGTGCAACAAGCCGTTAAACCTCTAGGTGTCCCTAATAGGAGGAGTGTTGTCTCCTGAGGGTTTTCAGCGGATACTACCCACAAAATCCCGTCAAGCTAGTGTCATAAGTTAACGTCGATTCTACTCCTACAGTTTAGTATTTACGTTAGAAATTCTATCATCCTAAGTTAGAAATATCCAACCCTTATTTTTCACACCTCCTATCTGTTTTAACTTTAGATCCTATACGTTCCAAAAAAGTTTAGAAAGATGTTGGTTCTCCTGAGTTTTCCTTCTAAAGTGCGGCCTCAAATCAGGGATTTTTATCAACTTTCCAGAAAACACAAGTCTTATTCTTTATTTCTATCTTTTGTCCAAACATCGATTGTATACCCCTACGTGTGTGTATATTTGCACCCCTACACTCAAGAATTCAATTCAAGCTATAATACCCTTGCCCTAATACCTAATACTACTTCTTTTCATTAAGGATGGGCGGATTTGCTCACACACCTTTCATGCGACTATTAATGCTTCTTGAGGCACTAACGACCGATTACTGAATGTGTGAACTTTAAAGCGTAAATAGCAGTTTCCAGGTCTTGACTTTATTCTATTTTTTTCTTTTTCTTTTTCTTTTTTCTTTTTCTTTTTCAAGACCGGATATATTTTTCAACATGCTCTTTTGGTGTTTAGCTTTAAATACCGTTTTTTCGTTCATACTAGGCTTTCAGGCAAGAGTATTTCAAGGTATCCTCTACTATCCCAAGTTTCAAGGTGCGTGTAAGTGCAGTTTGTAGGGTATATACTTTCTAAATTTGAACTCAAGAAAAGAAACTATTTTTCAGACTTATCTTTCAGTAAAGCATCAATACTTTCCCTTCATCTTGACTTAACTCAAGAACTGAACTCAAAATTACCTATTTCTCAAAAAAACTATAAGGACGTATAATCACCAAGTTTAAACAGAACGAGGGTTATTTTTAGGGTTTTCAATTCCTAAGCCTAGAATTTAGTTATTTCTAATATGTCAACTAAACTTTCGGAATAAAAATCTAAGTTACCCTATTAGCTAACTTGACGACAAAGTTTTTATTCTTTTGGAAAATTTTCAATTTTTGTGGGTTTTTAATAAGGTATGCAAATGCAAAATATACAAATGAATGCGAAGGAAGAAAGCTTACCGAGCACACCCCCAAACTTAAACTTGACAGTGCCCTCACTGTCAGGCTATACCAAGAAGGTCAAAATTGTCGGCGCTCCCTAAAAACAAATTATATACAAAAAGGAAAACAAAAATATATACACAAAAAGAGTCCCCCCCCAAACTTAAGTAAAACAGTGTTTCCACTGTTAAGCGTTGAAGTTCAGGATTAGGGGGGGAAAGAGAATAGTATCAAGCTATACAAGGCCTTACACAGGCCAAAAGTTAACACCAACCATTCAAAGATTTTATCGCTATAATGTACCGGTTGGTGGAAGAAGGCGTAGAGAAAAGAGATGGAGAATACGCGAGACCATATGCGAAGAGAAGCGGGATACGGTCTCGGTATATGAGAGGAAGAAGAATGGCGGAAGGGAAAAAGAAGTGGAATACGAACTTGAGGGTGCAAATGGAGTAAATAGATTAGCACAATTTGTGATGAGCGATGTGTAAAAAGCGATTGTGCTAATATATTTACCCGTCGAGAAATGGGGTCAAATCCCTCAAGATTCGTAAGAAGCCATGGGTACGCCGAACTTGGTAAACCAGACATATGAAGTGTAAGTGAGACAGGTTCTTGCAAGGTCGGAACGATGGAAAGGATGGAGGAAAGTGATCGAGGAGGGGTATCGGTTAAGATTTCGGGAGGGTGCACACAGTCAATGAAAGGAACAGGATGAATTAGAAAATCCGACTCATCAATTAAAACTGGTTCATCCTCAAAGCTATCCTCAAAATTCTCCTCAAAATTTATCTCATCCATGCCTTTATCATCAATATCAAGACGCATATGAAGTTCGGGAAAAACAATTAATGACTCAGGATGATGATTTGAAGAGACAAACTCAGCCAAATCTACGGGTTCATCATCCAAAATATCCCCAGCGTCAATATCCTCAATCAAGTGAAAATCAATATTCTCAGACACCTCATCAAAAGCATGGATTTCAATCGATTTTGGTTCTAAGATGGAGGTGTAGAGGTCAAAAGGATCTGGATTGGTTTCACTTGGAAGGGACCCTTCACAATCAGGTAAATCAAACACTACGAAGTCGCACAACTCATTAAACATTCTATCTTCAATTGATAATTCAGTTGGGACACTTGATAGACTTTCAACACAGGAGTTGTGGGATTCAATTTGAAACGGGTAGGTTTGATTTGGAAGGGGGTACAGCGCACTCTCTCCACTCAAATTCACAGCCTGTCCGACCGCCTCATCATACATTGAAAAATTAGGAGCTAGTTGAAAACTAGCTACCGGGTCAGTATGTTGTACGAGAGCGGCCATGGACGCATTCAAATCCATCATTTGTTGGCTTGATGCTACCCTAAAGTCTTCCAACGACTGTTCCAGACTAGACATGGGTTGTGAATGGGTTTCAGTAAAAGATTCAAAGTTGTTTGGATACTGAAAACTCCCAAATGGCGGTTCTGAAGCAATGTCTAGGGAAGGTGCAAAGGTAGGGTAGGATTGGTAGAAATTGAATGGTTGGACAGGGGTAGGATCAACATTTGGATAAGAAGGTGAATGGACTTGTTGATCCCAAGAATTTGAAGTGGTGAAAGGAGTGAAAGATCGGCTATGAGATTGTTCAATACGTTCTGCAATAGACATAGGTCTTGGAATTGCAACATGACTCGAAGAAGGGGTATCAACGTAAGAAGGGGTGAATGTATGAAATGGTTGATACGAAGTGGATTGCGGAGTCAAATTGTTTGTCCTAGACGCGTCTATCCGATCTCTCAATGAAATTTTGGGCATGGAGGGGTCGTTCGAAGTTCGGCCAAAGCAAGAACCGTAAGAAGTAATGTCTGGTTGTGGGTACCAAAGTTCGGCAAGAGTTTTGCGAGGTGGAGTACCCATGATATGAAAAGAGAAAGAAAGAAAGGCAGAGAAAAGGAGGGGAAAAAGAATGTGATATTTTTTTTTGTTTATATATTAACAGAAGAAGGAAATATACACACAAAAAGAATATGGACAAAAACAATCATGACACAAAAATAAAAAATACCACACACCTAATCGTTCTAGGGTTAACCTAGGTCAACTAGACCTGCTCCAGAACTTGATTGTCGAAGTAAAACTGTGTCGAGAAACAGGCTCAAGATACACTGATCACGAGGCCAGGTAAGTGCAGAGATAAGTGGAGGTTTTCCAACGCTTTTGCGAAGTTCCTTAATTAAATAACCCTTTCTCTTTTGGCGGTTTCGCCGTTAACACTTTCCTAGACACCCCGTAAACACTATACCGTTAAGCAAGGTTCTAAACACAGTTAACTTCTCCTAGTGAGCGCGAAGTCCTTAAGGCTTAAAGTCTAGTTTCTTTTAAATTTTGTGCGGGTAAACGTTATGCGCAAGTTCGTGATTTGTGAGCCACGGAAAAGGTGATGAAATCCTTTACCGTATCTTGTGGGGTTCGCTTGCCCTTAAGTCCGTATTAATGTATGCAATGCACAATTCAATAAAAATTCTATAAAGAATCAAAAAACTGTTTTTTTTTATTTTAGCACGGCACTGCAACAAATACGGGTTAGTCAATTTTGGCGTTTGCTAGCGAACTTGCAAAGAATCCTGCAAAGAATAGTATATTGGAAGCGTCGGATTTGAGAAGAAGGTGTTAGGAAAGTACGTACCGTTAAGTTTTTGGGTTAGGAAACCCCCGTTGAATCAAATCCGGTAAGCTTGAAAAGTTCGCTTGCGCGAGTCAAACTACCCGGATCTTTGGCACTGTACTTCGTAAATCACCCTTGCCTTGAATGCACACTTTGCTCCCCACAATCGCAGTTTGCAAACTTGCAAAAACCTGCACTCTTGCCCACAAAAATGATCAAAAAACAAAAAACAAAAAGAATTTTTTTTTATATAAATATATACAAAAAGAATATTAACCCGAATAACAAGAAAGAAAATACGCTACCGTCTCCCTGGCAACGGCGCCATTTGATCGTACGCCAAAAGCGTGTCGGATGTTCAAAGTTCTAAAGTTTACCGCGATCAGGACGGTGTCGCTATGCAGCTAGCCGGTTGAGCACGGGTCGATCCACAGGGAGATGGTTGTATGTCCTTTCTTGTCTTAGACGAGTCAATAAAGAATTTGTGTATGAGTTGTTCGATTCTATCCTAAGTGTATTATTTGCAAGTATAAAGTTGTTAAGAAAAAGATACGAGATTATAAGCTAAAGAAATCCGTACTCAAAACCTTTGAGCCGAATCTTGACCAATTGAAGCTAGAGCAATCGGCAACAACGTGGATTAGGGGATTTAAGCGCGGTATTCGTGGAATACGGCTTATTTACCCTTATCCTTCCGTTCTTGTCTCTTGCTTTCGCCTCCGACCAAACCGAACGCAACCGGTCGCGGTTAGGAATCACCGTTACCTTGTCAGGGTACGGTGCCTAACGGAGCGCTTGCGTATGGTTTGGGCGGAGTTCAATGGAAAATACGGGAAAACGAAATGGGCAAAGAAACGTTAACTTATAATACCGTATTTCTTCTTAACAATAATAATTACATTCATTCACAAAAGGAACCAAAAAGAGAGCAAAAGAAAAGAACAAAGAAAAGAAAAGATTACAAGTAATTAAGTGCATGAATATAAATTGCAAGAAAGTAAAGCAAGGTAATAAAAAGCAAGTAATAAATAAGCAAATAAAAAGAACAAGAAACTAGAACTCAAGACAAGCATGTGATCAATAGCCAACCCTTAAACTTGCAAGCTCAATCAAGAGGTTGCAAGATCAAGGGAAGGGTAGAGAACGCATGTGAAATGAAGTGCTAATTCCATGAAAGAATACGACCCTTGAGATCAATAACTAACCCTTAACCATTCAAGCTCAATGAAGAGGTTGAATGATCAAGAGAAAGCAAGAATCTCAAGGGGAAGAAGAAACAAGAGAGAATGATACAAAAGGCCCTCATCTTCATTGATCTCCCACTCAAAAAGCTCTCACTACAATTTTCATGGAAAAAGAATGAAGAAGAAGAAGAAGAACTACACAAAAAACTACAAAAGAGTGGACACAAAATTGGACCCTTGGCTTAGCTCAATTCTGGAGTATTTATAGGCTGCGTGCTGAAACCCTAGGGCCAAATTCTGACCCAAGATGAAATTTCCAAACTACCCCTAAAAATTGACAGGGAGAGGGGCCCACTTGGCCGCGGATCAGCGGCCAATACCCCCTATTGGCCGCGGATAAGCGGCCATCTAGGTGAGTTAGGTCGTCGTATTTTGGGTGCTTCCCTGGTTTCTTGTCCTGTGTTGTTCTACATGTACCAATCTGCAATTTGCTTCCACGGTTGCTTCAGATCTGCACAGTCCAATCATAGCTTAACTTTTGATTGATTTGACCTTTCTCCCTCGAGCTTCGCGCACCCATTGATTCTTGTGCTGCCCCCCTCGTGCTCTGTGCTTGTCCGAGACACGAATGACCACTGTCATATGTCTTGTCTCTGGAACTGGTAAGCGGCACTGGACGGATACGGATGACCGGAACCTGGCTTTTATCTGCTGTGACAGATGTTCTGTATTTTGACGTAACTGTGGAGATTTTGTCTTGATTTACAATATTTGGACTGGAAACCTGTAATCTGTAAACATGTAACAAACACGGATTAAAAGCACCTACCTATAAACACACGAGCGTAAGAATGGGCGGTATAAAATGCAATATTCTGATATGAACACATACCGCGAGCGGAGAATAGCAAAGCGGATGCGTTAGCCAAACTCGTTAAAGAACTGGCTGACGAAAACCTCGATTACGTGAGGATCGTCGTGCAAAGCCGTCGGGTTTTTGCACCGGCAGAAATATCTCCGGAGTCGTCCGAAGAAAAGGGAGCGACCAAGAAAACGACCCTGCAAAGAAAAGACCAGGAAAAGGCTAATGATTGGAGAGAAGTCTTTATAGACTACTTCAAATCCTGTCGAACACCTGAAGATGCATCCTCAGGACATCAGCTCATGAAACGAGCTCTGTCCTTCGCCTTCGTCAATGACACGCTGTATAAGAGATCGTTCGACTCTCTATGGCTGAGATGCCTGGGACCTGAAGAAGAAAGGAGAGTCATCTAAGAAACTCACGACGGACTCTACGGTTCTCATCAAGCCGGGCCAAAGATGAAACTGAAGATCAAAAGGATGGCCTACTATTGGCCCACGATGATCCAAGACTGTCTCGAATACGCGAAGCAGTGCCACTCATGCCAGATTCACGGAGATTTCATCCACCAGCATCCAAATCCGCTACATCCAACGGTGGCTAGCTGTTCGTTCGAAATGTGGGAAACTGACATAATCGGTCCTATCGAACCAGCATCGTCCAAAGGACATCGGTTCATATTGGCGACAACTGATTACTTCTCCAAGTGGGCAGAAGCAGTACCGCTAAGAGAAGTGAAGATGGAGAATATTCTCCATTTCTTCAAGACACACGTCATCTATCTGTTCGGCACTCCGCGACGGATTATCTCCGATAACGGGCCGGCCTACAGAAGTCACAAAATCAGCCGCTTCGCACAACAGCATAACATAGACAGGAGATACTCTTCGGTCTATAATCCCCGAGCTAACGGTCTGGCTGAGGCTTTCAACAAGACCTTGACGAAGATCATAAAAAAGATGGTGTCCAAAAAAAAGGACTGGCTTAAGAGATTGCATGAAGCTCTCTGGGCGTATCGAACTATGTTCAAAACAGCTACGAATACAACGTCGTATGCATTGGTATTCGACGCAGAAGTGGTACTCCCCTTGGAGATAGAGCTACCCTCTCTACGAGTAGCGGTTCATTACGAGCTAACAGATGAAGAGAACACTCATCTTCGGCTGGAGGAGCTCGACGCCCTTGACGAAACCCAGCTCATGGCGCAGCAAAACCTGGAGGCTTACAAAGCAAAGATGACGCGCTCATACGAGAGATTGACTAGGCCGAGGACATTTTGCCAAGGCGAACTCGTACTGGTGGTCAATGTTAGTTATGTATATGCCCTAGAGGGCATTATTGTACATGTGATGTATATTATAGTGGATGCTTGGATATATATAGAGAGGACTTTCTTGCTCGATATGATACTATGCTATCTGGTTGCTCTTTATCTTAACGTGTAGAATTGTATCGGAACACTGTCTTGCTCTCGCATATTGATAAAGCCTTTAGGATATGTACTTGACTACTGGGACTATGATGCAAATCATACTAGTAGGGTCAGGGTAGTCTACGAGTACATCCTATAATTGTTCCTAGTCAAGGATGTATCGAGATAGGGCATCGATGCTCCAGAGTAGACTAGCGTATACGCATCTTGACCCATTTGATGGGCGATGGATGATCCCACATCCATTGGTGTTCGACATCAAAGATGTATACGAGTGCTCAGTGGAGACTGGGTACACTGAACGGACTCGCTGAGAACTCCTAGATGGTATTATACATATCGTCAAATAGCAGTTTTCCGGTGACACTGGTACAGGTTAGTCTGTAGACCCGAGATCGTCATAGAGTCTTATGTGATTCCCACTGTGCTTTGATTTCCACCTTACCACGTTCATGAGAACGTACAAAACGGTGGCTTTTGGGAACAGTCCCGAATCACATGGAGGCAATGAGCGATAGAAGGGTTTTGTCTCTCCCAGTATTGGGGGTTGATATTGTGATGTGTTCAATTGGCTATAACTGGAAGTCCCTGGCCAGGGCTGATATGGAGATCTACTTGTAAGTGTTATCAGTAGTTTCTCGACCCGTTATGAGTCTCATATCAACACGACTTATCGGTTACTGGTGTAGGGATAGCTTAGCACCTTAGCAAGGTTTTGGCAAGCATGAATCATGCTACTTTAAAATTTTTGGGGTGCTAAACCAACCCGCCAAGTAATCGAACTAGATAATTAAGGTTAAACATAATATGTAAACACTTTACATCTAAGTGGAATTCAACCTTTGTAGACCGGTCCTTCACTTCAATAGCTCCGTATAGAAGTCCCTTCGCTGCGATCACGATCGTCCGGACTCTAGAGAGGCTCCCATGAAGAAACGAACAAGCTTGCTTCGAAGTCTTCGAGGCCGAAGATGATCTATGTCGAGGAGATACTAGCTCATGTAGATTAGTGAAGCAAACATGCTAAACTAAATGGCTAATAGTATAGGATGATGAAGTAGGAAGTGGGTTCACTTTAGTTTTATTTTTCTCACTATAAATCATCACTTAGAAAAAACTAGCAAGCTTTTTCTCTTGAAGAAGAAGAAGAAGTGATGAAGCAAATGAATGAGAGAGTGAGGTTAGAATTGCAACCATGGGTGAGTTAGTGTCATGCCTAACTCATGTAGAGAATAAACCATAGCTAAGAGTTAAGAGTTGGGTTAAGAAATATCTTAAGCAAGACAAAAGAGTGGACTTGGTCAATGTTTTCTACAAGCTTCTACAAGCTTCATCCATGACTCATTCTCAATCTTTTGTGAATTACTTAATGATAAATAAAACCCAAACATAAACCCTAGCATGGTATAAGTCTCTTGCATACATGTTGCAAGTGTAACATATCCTGACACAACAATATATATCACATATATATTATGTGTACAAGAAGAAAATAATACAATTAACATATATCACATATATATATTAATGTATCATCAAGTGAGAAAAAGTAATACTTAAGTGAGCTAATATTAGTTAATGTAATTTAATATATCAAATATATAATTATACATTAAATTATCAAATCAACACTTGATTTAATAATCTGGCTATATTGTGTACAACCGACTAATATCTATTGAATCAACTTATCGAATCAACATTTGATCCGATAAACCGGCTATATCATATATAACCGACCGATATCACATATCGCGAGAATGAAATGCGGTATCACATAATCTCATTAATCTCGGTCCCGCACATATCACATATGTGCTCCTACTCCGTTTCGCATGAACCAGGAAACCTCTGTGTAGGACTCTAAAGACTCGTCAATATGCCGGCAGTAGGTGACGATCATATCAAACACCCACAAGCCGCAAGCGATCTACTAAACGTAACGGCCACCCGGGTATTGAGCGATCAGAAGATCAACAAGCAAGCCTGCTATAACTCCTGCGAATCCAATCAGTAACACTACCGTACATTCCGGTCTCTTCGTCTGATATGTCACATATCAACAGCCTGGGGGTAGTATAACGTCAGACCCCAATAGCCTGATAAGTCATGCCGATACAAGGTCCATAACGGTTCGAGAAACTACTGGTAACACTTACCAGTAAATCTCAGCAACCCTGGCCAGGGATTTCCTGTTATGGTCAATCAAGCACAGCGCAACATCAACCCCCAATACCGAGAGAGACGAAACCCCTCCTATCGCTCATTGCCTCCATGTGATTCGGGACTGTACCCAAAAGCCACCGTTTTGCATGATCTCTTGACCGTGGTATGGTGGAAATCAAAGCACAGTGGGAATCACACAAGACTCTATGACAATCTCGGGTCTACAGACTAACCTGTACCGGTGTCACCAGAGAACTGCTATCCGACGATAGGTATAATACCATCTAGGAGTTCTCGGCGAGTCTGTCTAGTGTACCCAGTCTCCACTGAGCAGCCGTATACCTTCTCTGATGTCAAACACCAATGGATATGGGGTCATCCATCGCCCATCATATGGGTCAAGAAGCGCATACGCTAGTCTACTCTGGAGTACCGATGCCCTGTCTCGATACTCCCACGACTAGGAACATTTGAAGGATGTACTTATCGACTACCCTGTCCCCACTAGTATGATCTGCATCATAATCCTAATAGTCAAGTAATCATCCTAAGCGCTTTATCAACATGTGATCACAAAACAGTATTCGTTAACATGTTAAGATAAAGTGCAACCAGATAGCATACTATCATGTCGAGCAAGAAAGTCCTCCCTACATATGTCCAAGCATCCACTACAATATACAACGCATGTACAGTAATGGCATTTAGGGCATACATATAACTAACATCTGGGGTCTGATGTTTACCACCCCTAGACTGGATATGTGACATATCAGACGAAGAGACCGGACTGTATGGTAGTGTTACTGATTGGATTCGCAGGAGTATGTACAGGCTTGCTTGTTGATCTTCTGGTCGTTCAATACCCGGGTGGCTGTTACATTTAGCTGACTGCTTGCAACTTGTGGGTGTTTGATATGATTATCACCTACTGCCGGCGTATTGACGAGTCTTTAGAGTCCTACACAGAGGTTTACTGGCTCAGGAGAAACGGAGTAGGAGCGCATATGTGATATGTGCGGGGACATAGATTAATACGATATGTGATACGGTATTCTATTCTCGCGATATATGATATCAGCCGGGTATATGTGATATAGCTGGGTTATCGGATCAAGTGTTGATTCGATAAATTGATACATATTATATTAGTCGGTTATATGTAATATAGCCGGATTATTAAATCAAGTAATGATTTAATAATTTAATGTATAATTATATATGTGATATATTACATTACATTAACTAATATAATCTCCCTTAAGTAATTCTTTTTCTCATTTTGGATACATTGATATATATGTGATATATGTTAAATGTATTCTTTACTTTTGTTACTATATTATATATATGTGATATGTATAATTGTAACATGTTAGGTTATAAATACAACTAGGGTTTATGAGAGTTAAACCATGCTAAAGTTAAGATTAGGGCTAATATTTATTATTAAGTAATCAAAATATTGTGGATATTTGTCATGGTTGAAGCTTGTAGAAGCTTGTAGTCTTCTTTGACTTTGTCCACTCTTTTTGTCTAGCTTAAGATATTATCAACCATACCTTTAACCATAGCTAATGGTTAAGTCTCTTCAAGGGTTAAGGATGATATACTTGACCCATGGTTGCATTTCTAACCACATAACAATAATTCATCACTTGCTTCTTCTTCTTCTTCTTCATTGAAAAAGCTTACTAGATTTTTCTATGTGATGAAATAAAGTGAGAAAAAGAAAACTAAAGAGAGCAAAATTCCTACTTCATCATCCTCTTCTATACTAGCCATATAGATTAGTGTGTTAGATTCACTAATTCTACATTAGTGAAGAGATAGCTTGAGTTCGTGTTTCCTCGAAGTAGATCGTCTTGGATTTCGAAGACTTCAAGCAAGATGCATCATTCACCTCATGGAGCCTGTCTAAAGTCCGGGAGCTTGATAATCGCAGTGAAGGGGCCACAACTCGGAGCGTATGAAGTGAAGGAACGGACTACAAAAGTTGTAATCGCTCTCTCTTAGATGTAAAGTTGTTTACATGCAATTTTAACCCTAATTCTCTAGTTAAGATCTTAGTTAGGGTTTCATAGCACCACAAAAGTTTATAAAATGGCATGTGTGATACTTTGCTAAACCTTGTTGTCATGCTATACAATCCTACAGTGGTATCAGAGCCAAGCTAGAGCATTAGGCGTTGTCTAGACGAAGTTAGAACTCCGATCGAACCCCGAAAACCCATTTTAGACCCCCTCACTAGAAATTTTTCAAAAAGTTGGATTTTTCCATGTTAAAAATATTCAGAAAATCATGCAGGGAATTCTTTGGACACACCTAAAGAACGAAACCCTAACTCGTCTAAGTGACCGCGGATCCGCGGCTAAAACCTAGTTTTGGCCGCGGATCCGCGGCGCCACTTGAGAGGCTTGGGTCGGCCCTTCATCTGTTGGTCCGTAGGTACTGTGGTATGTCTCTAGTTAATTTTAACTATGCTCATGTGTTTAGCTCTCTGGGAATTTTTGGGATTTCGTTGAATCGATCGAATTGCCTAACTTCGCCTAATTATCTATGATGATTATGTGTTGGTGTGATATGTTATATTGGATCGTCGTGTTTTGAATAGCCGGGGTTTTATGTGAGATGAGGGTTTTTACTTTCATTCATGTAAAATTCATTGTATGTAATATTCTTTTTTTAGGGCACTTCCAGGTTGAGGATGATGTCACCATTGTATATTATTTACTTTTCCGCATTAGGATAGACCCAAGGAGGGGAGCACAAGTAACCGGGTTCTAAGGTCTAGTGGAAGACCATCTCGAGGAGTCGAGACCGGGTCTCCTAACCCTAGAATTAGGAGGGTTACTTGCCACTCTCGTAGGGGTCTAGGGATGTGGATTTTGATATTCATCGCGACCGTAAAATCCGTGTTTTATAAAGGCTCAAAATAAAATACGGACCTCCTAGTATATCCAATATTTCATATGTTATCTTCTGCTGCTAATATACTGTGATGTGATCATTTTATATGCGTGAGATAAATGCTTATACTATATATATATGATATATAAATATTACTGCTTTCGTTTCTTCTGTGATACTTAGGAAGCATTTAAATGATGGGATTTCATTAATAAGATTAATGAAAGAAAAAGAAATCTAAAAGATGTTGTAGAATCAAATTTATAAAAAGAGTAGCTCTAGTTCTTGCTTTGCATAGCGGTATTCCTTGTAGAATATCCAGCACCTTATTCAATAAGGAAAGAGCCGAGATCCTTTCACCGGGAGTGACCTCTTTAGAAAAACTAACAGATGTAACAACTCACTCGGTTTTGTTTTTTGATTGCTTCTATAGTTCTTGCTTTGCATAGCGGTATTCATTGTAGAATATCCAGCACCTTATTCGATAAGGAAAGAGCCGAGAAACCTTCACCGGAAGTGACCCCTTTAGCGAAACTAGTAAAAGCCTCAAAAACACTCCTTTTCAAAATCACTTGTTTCTACAACGATATCAAGTTCATTACGCAAAAGGTTTTTATAAAAAACCTGTCGTAGCCCTCCGTCGTTTCAAATAAGTAATATTTAGTATTCGTGCTACGTTTGTTGACTTAGTCAAGGCGTAGTGTACGATAGCTAAATAGTGTTTATCTGCTAAAGCATGAGATGCGATTGGATTAGGGTAGTCGTACGGCCTTGTTGACTTAGTCAAGGGTCGTACGGGGGGGTTTAATTTAATCGGGAAATGTACGGGTTGAACTTGACTTGCGATTTATGGTTTGTTGACTTAGTCAAGGTCATAGATCACTAAGGGTAAAAGCATTATCAGGAATTTCAAGTGTTGAAATTTGCAATGAGATTGCATACCTTCTATGAGATAGTTGGATCCCGATACCCACTGCGAGTAAGAGTTACCCCTGGGAGAGTTTTACACATGACAATTAGCTGATCAAGTAGGTGTCTATAAAGGTGTTAACGGGGTTATGCCTCTGGGAAAACGAGGTTTATTTTAATTAGGTCCATGTGAAAACACGGGGAACCTCCCTCAAAGTACCAACACTGACCTAGCTGAAAGATTGACGAACTTGTAAGGTGTAATTAATCCCGGCTAGTCTTACCTTTTTGGGTTTGAAGGAAAATTTGATAAAACAGTGGGAGCCATCCTGATTAGATAATAACCAAATCTAATCTTACAAGAGCATACGCTAAAGTGTTTTCTTCTCTCTCTCTCCAGGTAGCGACCATGTCAGGCCTTAATCAAGAAATAACATTGATGTATTGACCGATCCCGCTTGTTATACTGAGCAGGGGAACGTTGGTCCCGTTCTTTCTTATAAATGTTATAAGACTGAGCAGGGAATAGTGACATATCCGGATTCTCACGCCGTCCAAACGAAGAACAAGTATGTTGATATATCTTCTTCTGGTGTGTTAGTAATCGAGAACTGTTTCTCATTTCACTCTACGTCCTGGGTATTAGATACCGGATTAGGATCCCACATATGTAATATGTTGCATGGGCTACGGAAAGGTAGAGAACTAGGAATGAGTGATCATTCTGTAAGAGTAGGGAATGGTGCAGTTGTTGTAGCCAAAGCAGTTGGCGAATATCACCTTGTATTACCAAATGGCAATACAATGATTCTAAACGAATGCTATTATCATACCCTGGGGATTACGAAATAATGAAAAAGTAAAAGTGACCGAGATGCGAAGGGAAAACTTTTGTTTAACATTTCCGAAAAGACCACCTATTTGTTCGTTTACCGGGTTCGACCCTGATATGCAATGTTATATCAGTTTCTTTATTGAGTAAAGAAGGATATAATTTTGTAGTACAGGATAATATTATGAACATCTTCCTGAATCAAAAGTTGATTGGATCAGGCTCGTTAAATAATGGCATATACGTTCTAAATCAAACCACAGTTCTTAATGTACAAAACACACACAAGAGGAAGAGTTCAGAAATGAACGAATCCTTCTTGTGGCATTATAGACTAGGTCATATCAATGCGACATGACTAGCTAAGTTACATGAAGATGGATATTTGAATACGTTCGAATTATCATCTTATGAAACTTGTCATTCATGTCTCAAAAGCAAAATGACCAAAACTCCGTTTAGTGGAAATGGAGAAAGAGTTACAGAACTCTTGGGACTGATATATAGTGATGTATGTGGTCCCATATCTACACATGCCAGGAATGGTTCCTCGCACTTCATTACAATCACTGACGATCTCTCAAGATACGGACATGTGTTCCTGTTGAAACACAAGTCTGAAGCTTTTGAGAAATTCAAAGAATATAAGCACGAAGTAGAGAACCAAACAGGTAAAAGTATTAAAATCCTTCGATCTGATCGAGGAGGAGAATACTTGAGCAATGGGTTCCGGGATTATCTAAAAGAGAATGGGATTCTATCTCAGCTTACTCCACCATATACACCACAGCACAACGATGTATCGGAACGGAGGAATCGCACCCTATTAGATATGGTGCGCTCTATGATGAGCACTGATGAGTTGCCTGTTTCCTTTTGGGGGTATGCGCTTGAGACAGCCATATACCTATTGAATCTAGTTCCATCTAAATCTGTACCTACCACACCATATGATATATGAAGTGGGAAGAGACCATATTTTAAACGAGTTAAGATATGGGGTTGTCCGGCCTATGTCAAAAGGCAAAATCCGGACAAGCTCGAGACACGATCAGTGCTTTGCATGTTTGTGGGATATCCAAAGAATTCTTAAGGATATTTTTTTCTACCACGCTGAGGAGCAAAAATTGTTTACTGCTCAACATGCCACCTTTTTGGAAAAGGAATTTTTTGCAAAAGAAATTAGTGGCAACGAGGTAGAGCTGGAAGAAGTTCCAGCAGCACAAACTGCAACTGAAGATTTAGTGGAACCAGAGGATTCAGTAGTTCCCGATGAACCTCAGCCTCTCCGCCGATCTAGTAGGGTTCCTCATCCACCTGAAAGATACTACGGTTTTCTCATAGATGGTGGAAGCGAGAATTGCATCATGGAAGATGATGACCCGACTAGCTTCGAGCAGGCCATCACGAGTGGTGACTCTGTGAAATGGCTGGATGCAATGCGATCTGAGATGGAATCCATGTACACTAACAAAGTATGGACTTTGGAAGTTGCTCCTGAAGGGGTAAAACCCATTGGGAGCAAATGGATCTTTAAGAAGAAACTTGGTGTAGATGGAAAAGTTGAGACTTTCAAAGCTGGACTTGTTGCAAAGGGTTTTCGTCAACGACCAGGTGTGGATTATGACGAAACCTTTTCTCCAGTGGCTATGCTTAAGTCCATCCGGACCTACTTGCCATTGCTGCATACCATGACTATGAAATCTGGCAAATGGATGTTAAGACTGCCTTTCTAAATGGTGATTTAGAGAAGTGCGTGTACATGACTCAGCCAGAGGGCTTTGTAGACAGTGGGAGCAGCGGAAAGGTGTGCAAGCTGCTTAAATCCATCTAAGGTTGAAGCGGGCATCGCAGAGTTGGAACATCTGTTTTGATGTAGTAGTCAAAGAGTTTGACTTTATCAAAAATGTAGATGAACCTTGTATTTACAAGAAGGTTGCAGAGAGTAAGTTTGTCTTCATCGTATTGTACATGGATGATATACTCTTGATAGGAAATGATGTTCCTATGCTGCACTCGGTCAAGCTCTTCTTATCATAAAGATTCTTAATGAAAGATCTAGGTGATGCCTCCTGCATTTTTGGAATTAAGATCTATAGAGATAGATCTAGACGGATACTGGGATTGTCCCAATCTAGGTACATTGACACTATACAAAAGAGGTTTAGTATGGAAGAATCCAAGTGTGGGAATTTACCCACGATCTCTGGACTCACTCTCTCCAAAGAGATGTCTCCCAAGACTGATTTGGAGAGAGCTCGCATGCAAGGGATACCCTATTTTTCGGCAGTAGGCTCTATCATATACGCGATGCTATGTACCAGACCCGATATAGCATACTCACTAAGGGTAGTGAGTAGGTATCAAGAAGATCCTGGAGAGAGTCACTGGACAGCTGTGAAGAATATTCTCAAGTACTTGAGAAGTACTAAGGAGATGTCCTTGATGTATGGTAATGGAGAACTCCAGGTGGAGTCCTTTACCGATTCGAGCTTCCAAAGTGATAAGGACGACTCTAAGTCGCACTCGGGCTTTATCTTTACCCTAAATGGTGGGGCGGTTTGTTGGGAGAGTTCCAAACAGGAAACCGTGGCAGACTCGACGATGGAGGCTGAATACATCGCTGCCAATGATGTTGCCAAAGAGACTGTCTGGATGAAGAAGTTCATCACTGAACTTGGTGTGGTTCCATCCATTGAGCATCCAATACCTCTGTATTGTGATAACAATGGAGCTGTGGCTTTGGCCAAGGAACCCAGATCCCATCAGATATCCAAGCATATTCTGAGACGGTATCACCTGATCCGGGAGATAGTTGATCGCCGGGAGATCGAGGTCAAGAGAGTTGATACGAAGGACAACACTGCGGATCCACTCACGAAGGCCATACCCCAGATACATTTTGAGAGACTCTTCGGGATGTTGGGTATGAGATACTACAACATCTGGCCTTAGTGCAAGTGGGAGATTGTTAGTTATGTATATGCCTTAGAGGCCATTATTGTACATGTGATGTATATTATAGTGGATGCTTGGATATATATAGAGAGGACTTTCTTGCTCGATATGATAGTATACTATCTGGTTGCTCTTTATCTTAACGTGTAGACTTGTATCGGAACACTGTCTTGCTCTCACATGTTGATAAAGCCCTTAGGATATGTACTTGACTACTGGGACTATGATGCAGATCATACTAGTAGGGCCAGGGTAGTCTACGAGTACATCCTATAATTGTTCCTAGTCGAGGGTGTATCGAGATAGGGCATCGATACTCCAGAGTAGACTAGCGTATACGCATCTTGACCCATTTGATGGGCGATGGATGATCCCACATCCATTGGTGTTCGACATCAAAGATGTATACGGGTGCTAAGTGGAGACTGGGTACACTAAACAGACTCGCTGAGAACTCCTAGATGGTATTATACCTATCGTCAGATAGCAGTTTTCCGGTGCCACTGGTACAGGTTAGTCTGTAGACCCGAGATCGTCATAGAGTCTTGTGTGATTCCCACTGTGCTTTGATTTCCACCTTACCACATTCATGAGAACGTGCAAAACGGTGACTTTTGGATACAGTCCCGAATCATATGGAGGCAATGAGCGATAGGGGGTTTCGTCTCTCCCAGTATTGGGGGTTGATGTTGCGCTGTGTTCGATTGGCTATAACTGGAAGTCCCTGGCCAGGGCTGATATGGAGATCTACTGGTAAGTGTTATCAGTAGTTTCTCGACCCGTTATGAGTCTCATATCGACACGACTTATCGGTTACTGTGGTATGACGTTTACCACCCCTAGACTTGATATGTGACATATCAGACGAAAAGACCGGACTTTACGGTAGTGTTACTGATTGGATTCGCAGGAGTATGTACAGGCTTGCTTGTTGATCTTCTGATCGTTCAATACCCGAGTGGCTGTTACGTTTAGCTGACCGCTTGCAGCTTGTGGCTGTTTGATATGATCATCACCTACTGCCGGCGTATTGACGAGTCTTTAGAGTCCTACACAGAGGTTTACTGGCTCAGGAGAAACGGAGTAGGAGCGCATATGTGATATGTGCGAGGACAGAGATTAATACGATATGTGATACGGTATTCTATTCTCGCGATATGTGATATCAGCCGGGTATATGTGATATAGCCGGGTTATCGGATCAAGTGTTGATTCGATAAATTGATACATATTATATTAGTCGGTTATATGTAATATAGCCGGATTATTAAATCAAGTAATGATTTAATAATTTAATGTATAATTATATATGTGATGTATTACATTACATTAACTAATATAAGCTCCCTTAAGTAATTCTTTTTCTCATTTTGGATACATTGATATATATGTGATATATGTTAAATGTATTCTTTACTTTTGTTACTATATTACATATATGTGATATGTATAATTGTAACATGTTAGGTTATAAATGCAACTAGGGTTTATGAGAGTTAAACCATGCTAAGGTAAAGATTAGGGTTAATATTTATCATTAACTGATTAAAATATTGTGGATATTTGTCATGGTTGAAGCTTGTAGAAGCTTGTAGTCTTCTTTGACTTTGTCCACTCTTTTTGTCAAGCTTAAGATATTTATCAACCATACTTTTAACCATAGCTAATGGTTAAGTCTCTACAAGGGTTAAGGATGATATACTTGACCCATGGTTGCATTTCTAACCACATAACAATAATTCATCACTTGCTTCTTCTTCTTCTTCTTCTTCATTGAAAAAGCTTACTAGATTTTTCTAAGTGATGAAATAAAGTGAGAAAAAGAAAACTAAAGAGAGCAAAATTCCTACTTCATCTTCCTCTTCTATACTAGCCATATAGATTAGTGTATTAGCTTCACTAATTCTACATTAGTGAGGAGATTGCTTGAGTTCGTGTTTCCTCGAAGTAGATCGTCTTGGATTTCGAAGACTTCAAGCAAGATACATCATTCACCTCATGGAGCCTGTCTAGAGTCCGGGAGCTTAATGATCGCAGCAAAGGAACCACAACTCGGAGCTTATGAAGCGAAAGAACGGACTACAAAGGTTGCAATCCCTCTCTCTTAGATGTAAAGTTGTTTACATGCAATGTTAACCCTAATTCTCTAGTTAAGATCTTGGTTAGGGCTTCATAGCACCCCAAAATTTTATAAAATGGCATGTGTGATGCCTTGCTAAATCTTGTTGTCGTGCTATACAACCCTACAGTCAAGAGACCTATGATCCCCAATCGTGCCAAACGGGGGAAATTCAAGCAAAACTATGAGGGCCCGTATATCATAGTCAAGGTCTACCAAGGTGAGGTTTACTTGCTCATGAATATGCATGGCGAAAGACCCTTTAGGCCAATAAACGGTCGGTTCTTGAAAAAATACTACGCCTGACCGAAACGTCTGTAAACTATTATGAACCGCAGCATCCTAAGGCTGACGCAAAAAAAAAACGGTACGTCCATAAGCAAAATGGGCACGGATGAAAACCTGAAAGGGCTCCGTGAGTAAAACCAGCAGGCTACCAGCGAGTTTGTGAAAACCCGAAAGGGCGCGATCTCGTTAAAAGAAACTTGCAAGGTCCTCTCGACCTTGTAAGGAGAAACTACCCGCGTGAGATCCGTACGACTCGCAAAGGAGTGACACACTTAGGGATCCCCATGATTCCTAAGGAGAAATTACACTTACGAGATCCTCACGACTCGAAAGGAGAACCCTCTTATGAGACCCTCACGGCTCATAGGATTCAAAAGCCTTAAGTTACAGGGATCTGAACCTGTTCTTAAGCCATCACAATCCACAGAATGCCCTACAAGCGTTTTAATACAAGCCCTTGTATACAATCCACGGGCACAAATAAACGTCTCTCCTACCAAGTTCCACCAATAACGTGAAATTCCCCTATTCGGTGAACAAACACTTATAAGTCCTCTCGACTTATAAGGAGAAAACGCTCTTATAAGATCCTTACGACTTATAAGGGAACGTACACGTGAGGATCCTCACGATTCTTAAGGAGAAAACACACCTACGAGATCCTCACGACTCGTAGGGAGAAATACCTTTATGAGACCCTTACGGCTCATGAAATTAAAAGCCTTAGTTGACAGGATCTTAACCCATTCTACTAAGTCACCTTTGTTCAAACCGACAAAGGCAAATGATGATTCGCTCCTGGCAATATTCCAGTCGCGGCGATGTTGATGCCAAGATTGGTATCAGATCCCAAGTTCCATACTCGCGGCAAAAGTCAGCGAGCCATAAATGCATATGAAACAGCCGAAATGATGGGGCAACTTGCAACAAATTCAGCAAGTAAAATATATGCAAACAAAATAGCCGAAATGATTAGGCAACTCACAATAAAAAGCAGCGAGTAAAAAGAAAAAATAGCCAAAATGATTGGGCACCGAGAAAAATAGCCGAAATGATTGGGCAATCGCGACTTTCGCGATACAAAAAGCTGAAATGATAGAGCATCGTAGAAAGAAAAACAAAAAAATACATATGAAATGAAACTTTTGCCCTGCAGACGAGTCCATATTAACCCCTGTATACAATCCATGGGCATAAACGAAAAGGGAACCACATGTCCCGACGAACTTTGTCAAAGGGAAAGTCGGATCTCAACAGCAACATCTGCATCCCAGAAGTCCAACAACGGCGTTCCTCCTCATTCCAACATGATACGGATGCGACACCACCAATCGGAGCCACGGCAAAATCCCTAGTTCCAAGACTCTACGGTTCGCGTCATCCAATGACCCTGTCGCGGAAACACGTCAGCAAATGACCACGTGGCGGAAATACGTCATCCAATGACCCCGTCGCGGAAATACGTCATCCAATGACCCCGTCGCGAAAATACGTCATCCAATGACCCCGTCGCGAAAACACGTCATCCAATGACCCTGTCGTGGATACACGTCATCAAATGACCCCGTCGTGGAAACACGTCATCCAAAATGACCCCGTCGCGGAAACACGTCAGCCGATGACCCCGTCACGGAAACACGTCAGCCCGATGACCCCGTCGCGGAAACACGTCAGCCGATGACCCCGTCATAGAAACACGTCAGCCGATGACCACGTCGCGGAAACACGTCAGCCGATGACCCCGTCGCGGAAACACGTCAGCCCATGACCCCATCATGGAAACACGTCAGCAAATGACCCCGTCGCGGAAACACGTCATCCAATGACCCCGTCGCGGAAAGACGTCATCCAATGACCCCGTCGCGGAAACACGTCAGCAAATGACCCCGTCGCGGAAACACGTCAGCAAATGACCCCGTCTCGGAAACACGTCAGCCAATGACCCCGTCGTGGAAACACGTCAGCAAATGACCCCGTCGCGGAAACACGTCAGCCAATGACCCCGTCGCGGAAATACGTCATTAAATGACCCCTTCGTGGAAATACATCATCAAATGATCCCGTCGCGGAAATACGTCAGCCAATGACCCCGTCGCGGAAATACGTCAACCAATTACCTCCCCGTCGGAGTAGTGCTTCGACTCGGAAGAAGGGCAACTCATCAACCACTTACGAGTCCTCTCAACTTGTAAAAGAGAAAATTCTCTTGAAAGATCCTTACGACTCTCAAGAGAAAGCAAACATAGGAATCCTCACGATTCCTAAGGAGAAAATAAACCTACGAGATCCTCTCGACTCGTAGGGAGAAAAATCTTTATGAGACCCTCATGGCTCATAAAATTGAAAAGGCTTAGGCGGCAGATCTAAACATGTTTCCTAAGCCATCACTACCATACAAAGTGTTCAAGATGAACTGTTATCTATCGTCTACAAGTTACATTTACTAGAGTAACATGACAATAACACAGCAAAGAAAAGAAGGCGATAGTATAAAAAAAAATGTGTATCCTTTATTCATGAATTCAATTGAGTACAAGATGAATCATATAAAAGAATAAAAAATGAATACATGTTATTCAAAGATTACAAATGTTTAATTGATACAAAGACGAATATTAAGAAGGAGGCGATTTTAACAAATTAGCAAGCCACTCGCGTACTCCTCTCAGCTCCTTCTCATGATCAGCCGCTGCGGCCAGCTCCGCTTCGATTCGAGCTCGTTGCTGCAAACAAGATGAAAGTTTATCATCGATTTCCTGCTGAGCGGCCTCACGACTCTGCACATCCCGCTCGGTTAGGTCGAGCTTCTACCTCAGCGTTAGCCCGTCAGAAATACATCGTAGGAGGCCCTCGAAGATAGCTCTCAGTTGCGCAGTGTTTGCTTCAACCTGGGCGCGTAGCCATGCGGATTCATCTGAAGCCTCCTCGCGTTCCTTCCACCTCTAGGTCGCTTCTTGTTCGAAATGGCGAAGGAAGGGAATGCTCTGCTCCACCCATGCAGCCCGTTGGGAGTTCAAAACCAACACTTCCGAGGAAGGACGCTTGAGCTCAATCTCATGCAGACAGGCCTCGATCTATCAGCAGTAATTAACCCAAGATTCGACGACGCCTTCGCTATGGAAGTGCATAAGCGTCGCCAACATCGGATTAACCTCAGCAGCGAGTGCAAGGGCCTCCGCGTTAAGCTCCTTGATGGATTCACTCAACATGCGTAGGCTAGTCACAGTGCCCTTCCAAGATGGACGTCTGGAAAAAGGTCTTGCCGGTATTAAGATGCGAGACTCGAAGGGATATGGAATCGCCACGATTGCTGCAAAACAAATCATAGTCAGATATCGGCTCAAGAGATAAAGAATGTGCAAGAGCGATAAAGGTTACTATACCGGCTACGACAGGTGGCAAAGTTGGGAGTACTGGTGGCGCGACGATTCTCTCATCCCCTCCTTCAATTTGTAGTGCTGCAATCAATTCAAAATTAACAACGACACGGTCGTCCGTAAGAGAAAGGAAAGGATGTCGGTTAAAAAACTATACTCACCAACACCAGCTGGTAAAGTGACTTCCGACTAGAAGGAGAAATGCGAGTTCAGCACCTGATATAGATGATTGAAGAGAACTCCTGCAAGGTTGCGAAAATACATGGTCAGCACACGGAAGATGCTATCCCCGATTTAAATTAATCGCAAACCCATACCTTCCAACATTTGAGAGGATATAAGAGGAGGCGAAGGGACAGTGACCGTCAGAGCGGCAACTGGTGACGCTTCTTTGGGTGGCACAACCTCAGCGCTCACTGCACCTACATTCGAAATAAACAAAATGTCATCAGAAGGGACCCAAAGGGATTGTGAAACGAAAAATACGCAATGACCCAAGACCTACCAGACGGGTCATCAGCCAAAACTGCGATGGAAGCATCACCGGGCGGCGCAACTTCTTCGATCTCATTCGGGGGAATGGTTTCGGTGCCAGTGTCTTCATCCCCTGATTCTACAAGAGCCGTCATGACACTCGCAATGCCAGGCGATGGCGGGGAACCGCAGAGGGAAAGAGTGGCAGTTTGGACAGTCCCGGACTCCCGAGAGAGAGTGGCCGCTTCGGGCTCTATGGTCACCGTCATCTCACCTGTCGCCTCATCGTCGGGACTTGGCCGTGCAAGATATGGTATATAAGAATTTGAAGATCAAATTCTAAGAAAAGACTCAGCGTTATGTTACCTTGGGGCGACTTTTTGGCTTCTTCCCGAGCCGCGCGCACCATTTGTCTATGAACGGTAGACAGGGAAGCTGGGATGTCTTCGGAAGAAATATTGACGGATGGAATGGCGCTTGAACCTGCACCCATGGCCCAGCTAACATCACGTTCCTTCACCGCACGCTTTCTGCGCTTCTTGTCAGCCTTGGCAGTGAGAAAAGACCTCCGTCAAAGTGACATCATCGTCCGAGCCAAGAGGTACCTCTGGAGCCGTTACGGCGTCCATCATCGGCTGCTTAAGCGAAGTCTCTTTTGGCAATACTGGGGGAGCTGGGACTTCAACAGACGGCCATGGAAGCGTCGCCGCGCCACCCGGCGGGATTGGTACTGCACTCGGGATAACCTGAGTCGAGGTACTCCCTGCAATAAGATGAAAAAGAAGGGTCCGACTACCCATGAAGAAAAAGGGAATGAAGGTACAATGAGCAGAAATATAGCGAGGCCCAAGGAAGCGCGAAGCCTCTCTTCCTCTTCAAAAGTCTTGAGGGAAACTGCGAGAGCCTCTTCGGCGGAGATACCTATTGAAGAAGAAAGCGTCAGTCAAAGCATAATAATTAAAATAGCCGCTGAAAGATATGACCGAAGTATAACTGATTGGGCGATGGTGATTAGTTCTGCTTCATCGCGAGCTAGTAGCTCTGAAACCACGATAGCAGCCTCCAGATCGGTATCATCCAGCGCCATAAATAAACTCTCGTTGGTCCTGTACTCACATAAGCCTTCACTGTAAGGAGCATGAGGCTCCTGGCCGAATATAACGTCTACAGAAAGTATCGACTTCTTTTTCTTCTGCGAGCGAGTGCCGGCAGCCGATAACACGAGCTTGCGCTTGGCAGGCAACTTTGGGCGATGAGTCCAAATCTCCATACCCATGCCAGACTCGGGAGACGCCACAGCTACCGCTTCTACAGGCACGCAGGGTAAAGGCATATCAGGTATAACGCATGGGACCACCACTGCAGCAGCTTCTCTTAGGGGAGGACGAACGATGGTCTGTCGCTTCAAAGGAACGGCTGGATTACCAGCGGGGGCGGTGCCCTTGTGATCAAGCAATAATCGTTTTTCTTCCCTAATAACGGCGCCCATCGAATGTTGATACCATGCCACATATGCGTTCAAGATTCACGGAACGCAACTCGGCTCACTGATAAAGAAATTGGAGCCGGTGTTCAACCGCATAAAATGGTGTAATGCGCTGTGAATACCTTCTTCTGTGGCAACTGGCTCAGCTAAGAAGGCCTCGAGCGGAACGCCCTGATTATAGCTTGATTGCCGGGCGAAACGGTGCGGGTTGTACCTCATGAACAACACTGAATCATTCTGCCTAAACACGAGAAAGCCCGGCCTGATTGAATATAGGTGAAGAATCTCCCGAGCTTTCAAGGTAGAAGCCCCGTCTTTAAAAGTGTCCCACAGTGGCTGCACCGTTTTTGCAGATTCTTTGCCGATGGTTAAAACCATATCGGAAAAGGTCATGCCATCTCCAGCCATACGTGGACGAAAGAGCAAACCCCTAGCCTCCCGCTATAACGGATTTAAAATGGACGCGTCAACTAGGCGCATAATCCAAAGGAAGTTGTAACTGTCGTAGAAACGAGGTCATTTATGGTCACCAAAAGCGCCAAGTACGTGCAGCTCGATCCATGACGTAAAATAATGCAGTGAGAAAGTGACGGGTTGTACCCCCGGCTGAGTGGTATCCGCCGCTAAGCTGAGATCATGGTACAGGTGTTCAAACCCAGCAATCCCGATAGACACTTGCAATCCTGCAACCAAACGATGGGCTAGGTAAAAGAATGTTGGCCTCATATAACGAGGGTGCATTGGAAGCACGAACCAGTTTAGCCATAAGCCAATGAACCCCAGCACGAACGTCTCTTCATCGACGTCCGGAGCAACAAGCTCCGTGAAGGGAACGACAGGAGCATCCGGAATAAAGAAACTTTTTAAATCCGCCTCCGCCGTCGGTTGGTTATCCAAACTAAAACCAAACGGATCGTCAAGCTTGGCGAACAGCGCAGCTTGCTTCAATAAGGCTTCTGGACGAAGAAAGCGAGCGATGAATTCTGCGTAGCTGACTTCATGCCCTCCGGAGTCCAGAAATAGACTTTCGTGGATATTCAACATCTTGATCAAGCTCGGGAATTTGTGTTGAATGGCATTCTCCGGGGTAAGACCCATTACCACTGATTTTGTGGCAAAGATGTACTCATCCGAAGGAAGCAGCTCCTCGTAGTGTTCTTCCCTAACGGGTAAGCCAGAGATATCTGCAAACTCCTCTAAAGATATTAAGACTTCTCGATCTGACAGAAGAAAGGTGTGGGTCGGAATATTCCATTGCTCTAGAAAAGCCTTGACCCACCATGCAGGGGGTGTGGAATATTGGAAGAGGGAAGCGTAAATCGCAGGATACAACCCGAGCTTCAGCAGCAACGATCTCTTGGCCGACAAAATGTAGCGAGCCCACTGCAAATACCCAACTGGACGGAGAGGAGTTAAGCCTATCAAGTACGGCTGTCCCCAAGAGCACGACTCGCCCTGGCATATACGCTGCCCTAGAGTCTCCAAAGCCGTCGGCGGCTGTATGGGTATCGCGGACATAGAGGGTTGAAGGCAACCCTCTGAGGTCCAGTTGACCTCCTCCACGGCATAGTTCACCGGAGGTGCGTCAGCATAAGGGATCGCCGAAATAGGCTCCGAAGGTGCCGCGCAAGAAAAGCTCAGTCGGCCCCTGATAATTTGATTGTACCATCTGCCCCATAAATGAAGTTTCTTTTGCTCCGGGTCATGATCTTTGATCAATGCGAAGAATTCCCTGTCCGCAGGCGCTTCAGAGAATCCTCTTTCCGAACGGACGAACAGGAAAGAAATGTCGAAAGACATAGTACCTGCGCGAAAAAGAATAAAAAATTAGCTGTCAATGCTACAATTTAAGTTCTGGCACTTGGTACTTTAAATTCGTGCCACACTGCAATGTGGTGGAAAGGGACCAGGAAGGACCCATACAATCTAGATGATGGCTTGTCATTAATAAAACAGTCTCATCATTTGATGAGACAGTCATTAAATGAGAAAATCATAAAAGGATTCTCATTTAATGAGGGCCCCTCGGGCCAAGGAATAAATCTCCCTTGAGAGCAGCGCTCTACAACAGATATGACATCTGTCATAATTAATGATGAAGGGGATAAAATTCCCCCCAAAAAATTCTAAAGAGCAATGCTCTGCGAAGAAGATGGAATAATCCATCAAAAACCCTAAAAGCAAAACTTTACAGAGTTAAAAACTCTGAGATCTTTAAGATCTGCAAGATGAACTCTAAGAGTTCTTCTTTAATGGGTTAAGAGACCCTAAGAAAGATCTCTTTAGATCTATGATTTCAAGAGAGCAATGCTCTGTTAAGAAAACCCTAAAAATTTCTTTAGATCTATAATCTGAAAAGAGCAAGGCTCTGTTAATGGGTGAAACCCCAGATTATGAAGTAATCCCTTCAAAGATTTAATCTTATATAAAATTTTCGACAGGGTTCTGTCTCTAAGAGAGTTCTTAAGACAAAGAGCTATACTCTGAAAGAGAATTAATTCTTAAGAGAAAACAATAAGATGAACAGAGCTCATCTCAAGGGCCAAAGGCCCTATTTATAGGCACTGAGAGCCGTTTCAACTTCTAAGTTGATCCAATGGCGGTGATACTGCCACCGCTGCACTCACGTGTAAGCCACGTGAACGCAACGGTGGGGGGCATTTGTTTCCCCAATCAGAGCAAAGCTCTGTTCAAATTTTGAAATTTGAAATGAAGCAGCGCTTCATGAAAGCGCTGCGCTGAGTGTCAAAGACTCTGATGCAGCGCTCACGTGCAAAGCACGAGAGCGCGAGCGCTGGCGCTTGCAGCGCCAGCACTAAGAGTCAAAGACTCTGATGCAGCGCTCATGTGCAAAGTACGAAAGCGCTGGCACTAAATGCGCTAGCACCAAGAGTCAAAGACTCTGATGCAGCGCTGACGTGCAAAGCACAAGAGCGCTAGCGTTGGAACTAAATGTTCCCTGTTCATATCATAATATTGCATTATTATATTCCCCATTCTTACTCTTTTTACAAATAAACAGGTGCTTTTGACCCATGTCTGCTACATAGTACAGGTTACAGGTTCTCGGAACGAAAACAGTGAAAAAGATAAAAGACGATGCAAAAGTGAGACTACGACCAACAAATAGAAAGATCTTGATCAAGCCTACACGAAGATCAGTTCACAAAGTACAAGGCAGCGCAAGGTTCAAGTCTTCGTCACGAAGCCACGGTAAAAGTCCACTACAATTATTCACTAGGAGATCTGGAAGAAACCTAGAAGCCAATCTGAAGAACCAACCAAAGAAATAGGAAGCCAAAGTCACCCAGAATCAGCATAGCAAAGCACTCAGTCCAATCCTTCTATTTAGCCGCAGAACCGCGGCTAAACCAGGGCTGCGGCCGCGGTTCCGCGGCCGTGTGATGCCCGTAGTAGCGGAAAAAATTACCATAAGTTATGGCGGCGCTGACTAGTCTTCCTAGGGGCATTTTTGTAATAGCAGACATGCGGCGATTGTAAACCTAGAGTTTTCTATGTCTTATAAATAGAGACCCAAATCCTTGTATTAGGTTATGCCTCTTTTCATTAATAAATTTCAGAATTCTTTTGGAGAGCATCAATGCCTCTTTTCATTTCATCTATTCAGATCTGACAAGTCTTGTGTAAATGTTTGGAGAGAGCCATCAAGTAAGTAGTTTTATTTAATTGCCTTAGTATAGATCTTTAATTCCTTACCCTAGATAGATAGATAGATAGCATGTTCTTCAATTCCCTAATGAGCGAGTAGTCTCCTCGCTTGTTAGGGTTAGCTTTGGGGAAGGCTTTTGAGAGATGAAGATCTCTCATCCCTTTCTTGCCCATCACATATAATAAATAGGACTCCATACATACATGCACATACCGCTCCCTACGGCACCCTATCCCTCGAGGTAGCGGTGATACCGTAGTATAAAGGCCCAGTTGAGCGTGTTTTCCATGGACGTTAGGGTAAGGATTGATAAAGGAAGGAGAAGAACCTAGAGGAAGAAACACCTTCCCGAATGGTTCTAATCCCCTTTATTAATAATTACTATAACACCTCATAGATCTTAATTTGGGTATAGAAAGCGGTGAGATTTATTTACATTTCCAAACCTACCCTATACATAACCCTAGCAAGATTTAGATCTAGATAGATTTAGTTTTTAGATTTAATCAATAAGATCCGACACCCATCGGAATTAACTCGTAAGAGCGATTAGGAAATTCACAAAATCCCTGTGGACCGACCCGTACTCACCGGCTAGCTACCAAGCGACGCCCTTCTTGATTGCGGTTATATAAATTCTTCGATTCATCTTTTAAAAGCGCATAAGCTAGTTAAAATCTCTAAATCAAATGGTGCCGTTGCCGGGGATGGCGTGTTATTTTCTTTTTGCAATTTTGGGTTAATCTAAAATTGAAAAAAAAAACGAAAAATTAAAAAAATATAAAAATTTATCATTTTGTTATTTTGTGAACGGTATTTTTGTTTGAATTTTGTAGGATCTACAATCGAGTTCGGATCTGGAAATCTACAGAGATAAAAACAGAAAACCGAAGATCTGAACAGCAGGGGACTTCAACAATAGAACAACAGAATTTTCCTCGGGATCTGAACCTCTCAAACAACCGCGTTTCCGCCGCCGTACCTACCTTCCGACCGCAGATCCGCGGCTTCCTGTGGACGTCAGAACCTGCAAATTTTTCTCGGGACTCGAGCCTTCTCCTTCACCGCGGAAACGCGACCGGAACGCGCATCTGGCGGCGGAACCACGGTCGCATAGTGACATCAGCACGTAGAATCCCCTCTGTTTTTTCCCTTTCTCTCTCCTCTGCAACCTAAAATATATCTTCTCAAAAATCTCCTGCAGGATTTTTTGCGCTAAAAAAAATCTCCCCCTTCCAATAACAAATCTTGTGCAGGATTTGTGGTGCCGCGCTTAAAATAAAATAAAAAATTTGATTGCAAGTGATTGTTACTGCTTTGCATATTTTTAATCGGACTTTAAGGGGTTTGAAACCAATCCAGATTGGGTGGGGATTTCATCACCCTTCCCAGGACCCCAGAAATCACATAAGGCATTTTGCATTGACCTTCATTTAATTAAAAAATACTAGACTCAGCCCTAAGGACGTCGCGCTCAATAGGACAGAGGACTAGTTGTAGGCATCGGCCGTTGATCCTAACCTGACTTTGCGGTGTCTAGGCAAGTGTGTCTAAAACGAGTGGTTACTTAATTAGGGCCACTACTTGTAGTGGAGAGCCTCCTACTTACGTGGCACTTACCTGGCCGCAATTGGCGGTGAAGAGGCGGTTTGAGTCCCTATTTCTAGCCCTTTGGAACAGTTAGGAGCTGTCTAGCTGACCTAAGTGACCCTAGATCTAGGCCTGATTGTGCATTTTTGGTTGATTAAAAGTGTGTCTAAGCCCTTTATCAAAAATCTTTTTTGCAAAAAGTTCCAAATAAAGAGAAAAAGGAAAAAGGAAATTTTTTTTTATAAAAACTTGCAACTTGTCGCTAAGAACTCCTTGCACCACCCACCTTCTTTCTCTTCTCCTTTTTAGATCACGGATACCCCACCTCATAAATCTCTTGCCGAACTTTGGTATCCTGAACCTAACTTTGCCTTGTACGTCAATTGTTTCGGTCGATTTAAGGACGATCCCTCCATGCCCAAAATTTCTTTGAAAGATCAAATAGAAGCGTCTAGGAGAAACAGTTCGACGTTGCAATCCACTTTGTGTCAACCATGTCGACCTTCACCACCTTCGTACGTTGATACCACTTTTTCGAGTCCTGTTGTAACTCGTAAACCTATGTCTATTGCTGAGCATATTGCACAATCTCGTAGCCGTACTTTCACTCCTCTCCACACATCCAGTTCTAGGGATCAACAAGTCCATTCGCCTTTTTATACAAATGTTGATCCTACTCCTGTCCAACCATCCAATTCCTACCAGTCCTACCCGACTTTCCCTCCTTCACTAGACATTGCTTCTACACAGTCAGTTGGGAGTTTCACGTATCCAAACAATTTCGAATATTTTACCGAAACCCCTTCACAACCCATGTCTAGTTTGGAACAGTCGTTGGAACCTTATATTTTAGCAACAAACAAAATGATGAGAAATGTGGATGCGTCCATGGCCGCCCTTATGCAACCTAGTGAACCGGTAGCTAGTTTCTAACTAGCTCCAAAAATTCCAATGTATGAGGAGGCGGTTGGACAGAGTGAGAATTTGGGAGGAGAGAGTGAGTTCTACACCTTTCCAAATCAAACCTACCCATACCTAATTGAAGCCCACAACACCGGTTTTCCACCGATTGTCCCAAATGATTCACAAGTTGAAAATAAAACAATTAACGAGTTGTGTGACTTTGTAGTGCTTGATTTGCCAGATTGTGACCTTTCGAGTGAAACCACACCTAATCCTTTTGAATTTTACACCTCCACTCTAGAACCTAAATTGATAAATATCCATGCTTTTGATGAGGTGTCAGAAAAAATTGATTTTCACTTGATTGAGGATATAGACGCCGGGAATATTTTGGATGATGAACCCGTAGATTTGATTGAAATTTTATGTCCAATTCATCATCCCGATTCATTAAATATTTCTCCCGAACTTCATATGCGTCTTGATTTTGATGATAATGGCATGGATAAGCAAAATTTTGAGGAGAATATTGAGGAAATTATTGAGGATGAACCAGTTTTGTTTGATGAGTCGGATTTCCCAATTCATCATGTCGCTTCCACTGATTGTGTACACCCTCCTGAATCTTTAACTGATACCATTCCTCACTCACTTCCCTCCGTCCTCGTTCCGACCTTGCAAGAGACCGTTACGCTTTCATCTCCAATACCAAATTCGACGTATCCATGTTTGCTCACGAATCTTGAGGGATTTAATCTCATTTTTCTGCGGGTTGATAGATTAGCACAATCGCTTTTTACACATCGGTCGTTACAAATTGTGCTAATTTATACACTCCATCCCCACCCTCAAGTTCGTATTCCCACTTTCTTTGGTTCTTCTAATCTTCCTTTAATAATACCGAGTGTTGATGAATCATAATCCGATATTTTGAGTTCGATAATTTTCGAAACACAACTTGATTTTGAATCTTTTGAGAATACGATAGATGAGCTTTTTGAGTCTCCTACCTCCGTAATTTTTGAACAATCAAGTGTGTTGAATTCTGGCGTGACACCTTTTGAGATCGAAACGTTCAATCAGACCTTCGATGAAAGGTTCGAAGATATTTTCGCCGACGAACTCGCCTTCTTAAACGACACGGATTTTGTGATTAATCAACCTCCACTTGAAGAAGTAGAACCTCTACCATTTCTTTTTCCCTTCCGCCATTCTTCTCCTCCACCGAGACCGTATACTGCTGCTATCTCCACACGGTCTCGCGTGCTTCTCATCTCATTTCTCTACATTCCAATCTTTCACCAACCCTACCATTATAACGATAGAATTTTTGAATGGTTGGTGCTAACTTTTGGTCTGTGTAAGGCCTTGTATAGTTTAATTTTTCTCCTCCCTAACTCTGAACTTTAATGCTTAAACAGTGGAAACACTGTTTCACTTAAGTTTGGGGGGAACCTTGTTGTACATATATTTTGTTTTTCTTTTAACAATAATAAAATATAACATAAATAAACAGGGGAGTGCCAACATTTTGACCCTCTTGGTGTAGCATGACAGTGAGGACACTGTCAAGTTTAAGTTTGGGGGTGTGCTCGGTAAGTCTTCTTCCTTCGCATTCATGTGTATATTTTTGTATTTGCATACTTATTTTAAAAACCCATAAAAATTGAAAATTTTAAAAAATTATAAAAAATTAATGTATTCAATTTTGGCCATAATTGACTTGAGTTTGACAAGAAGGTTAACTAGCTAGGAACAACTAGATCTAGACTTAGTAAATTAAAAACCCTAAAAATAACCTTTCTTAAAATTTAATGGTAGAAAGTATATGTTTTTGTAGTTTATTTAGAAATAGGCAAATTTTGAGTTCACTTCTTGGGCTAAGTTAAAACAAGGGAAGAGTATTGATATTTTTATTGAAGTATAAGTTTGAAAAATAATTCCTAGCTTAAGTTTAAATTCTGAAAATGTATACCCTAAACTTGCACAAACACGCACCTTGAAACTTGGAATAGTAGAAGAGACCTTGAAATGCTCTTGTCTAAAGTCCTTAGTACGAAGAAAATAAAATAAAAATTCAAGTGTGAATAAAGAGATAAAAAAAAATGAACACTGGTTTTAGTGATTACTTAAGGCTGCAAAAATGGAAAAAATATTTAGCGAGGGTGCTTCATCACCTAGTGCCTTAGACCAACTGGTTTGGGAGTCACTGCTAAAGCCTTAGGTGTTACAAGACTAGGAATTACGCTTTATTGTGCAAACACATCTTGTAATCGGTTGTTGGTACCTCAAGAAGTATTAACGGCCGTATGAAAGTGTGTGAGCAAATTCATCTAAAAATTCACCGATTAAGAAGTGCTTTGGACAACGGACAAGAGTATGATTGCTTGATTTGAATTTCCAAGTGTAAGGGTGATATATACACACACGTAGGGGTATGTGATTAGGGTTTAGATAAGAGATATGAATGAAAAATAGGACTTGTATCTTTAATAAAGATGATAAAAATTTCTAAGTTGAGATGGAAACCTAAAAGGAAAACTTAAGAGATGCCGAAAGCTAAGTCTGCAGAACATATATAATCTTAAGTTAAATGATAAGGAAGTGTGAAGAATACGGGTGGATGATTTTTGGGTCGAAGATAATAGAGTCTTTGTTGGAAAACCTAATTGGAGAATAAAAGTTAATGGGCCAAATTGATAGGATTTTGTGGGTAGTATCCGCTGAAAACCCTCAGGAGACAACACTCCTCCTACTAAGAACACCTAGAGGTTTAATGGCTTGTTGCACGAGCTCAGTGCAATCGCGTTTCCATGCAAAAGTGAGGTTAGGATTTGGTCGAGAATAAAACTATGTTTGCTCGAGGACGAGCAAAAGATAAGTTTGGGGGTATTTGTTCATATCATAATATTGCATTATTATATTCCCCATTCTTATTCTTTTTACGAATAAACATGTGCTTTTGACCCATGTCTGCTACATAGTACAGGTTACAGGTTCTCGGAACGAAAACAGTGAAAAAGATAAAAGACGATGTAAAAGTGAGACTACGACCAACAAATAGAAGGATCTTGATCAAGCCTACACGAAGATCAGTTCATAAAGTACAAGGCAACGCAAGGTTCAAGTCTTCGTCACGAAGCCACGGTAAAAGTCCACTACAATTATTCACTAGGAGATCTGGAAGAAACCTAGAAGCCAATCTGAAGAACCAACCAAAGAAATAGGAAGCCAAAGTCACCCAGAATCAGCATAGCAAAGCACTCAGTCCAATCCTTCTATTTAGCCGTGGAACCGCGGCCAAACCAGGGCTGCGGCCGCGGTTCCGCGGCCCTGTGATGCCCGTAGTGGCGGAAAAAATTACCATAAGTTATGGCGGTGCTGACTAGTCTTCCTAGGGGAATTTTTGTAATAGCAGACATGCGGCGATTGTAAACCTAGAGTTTTCTATGTCTTATAAATAGAGACCCAAATCCTTGTATTAGGTTATGCCTCCTTTCATTAATAAAATTCAGAATTCTTTTGGAGAGCATCGATGCCTCTTTTCATTTCATCTATTCAGATCTGACAAGTCTTGTGTAAATGTTTGGAGAGAGCCATCAAGTAAGTAGTTTTATTTAATTGCCTTAGTATAGATCTTTAATTTCTTGCCCTAGATAAATAGATAGCATGTTCTTCAATTCCCTAATGAGCGAGTAGTCTCCTTGCTTGTTAGGGTTAGCTTTGGGGAAGGCTTTTGAGAGATGAAGATCTCTCATCCCTTTCTTGCCCATCACATATAATAAATAGGACTCCATGCATACATGCACATACCGCTCCCTACGGCACCCTATCCCTCGAGGTAGCGGTGATACCGTAGTATAAAGGCCCGGTTGAGCGTGTTTTCCATGGAGGTTAGGGTAAGGATTGATAAAGGAAGGACAAAAACCTAGAGGGAGAAACACCTTCCCGAATTGTTCTAATCCCCTTTATTAATAATTACCATAACACCTCATAGATCTTAATTTGGGTATAGAAAGCGGTGAGATTTATTTACATTTCCAAACCTATCCTAAACCTAACCCTAGCAAGATTTAGATCTAGATAGATTTAGTTTTTAGATTTAATCAATAAGATCCGACACCCATCGGAATTAACTCGTAAGAGCGATTAGAAAATTCACAAAATCCCTGTGGACCGACCCGTACTCACCGGCTAGCTACCAAGCGACGCCGTTCTTGATTGCGGTTATATAAATTCTTTGATTCATCTTTTAAAAGCGCATAAGCTAGTTAAAATCTCTAAATCAGTCCCCACCCTTAGATCAAAGATCCAACAAAGATAACTAAAAATCATCAAATTACCTCTGAAAATTAGAGCACCGTTGGATCAAAGATCCAATGGTGATTAAAAATCACCAAGATATAGAATAAGTTCTGTATGGGAAAATATTTTCCCAATCTTGTTAAAAACAAGAAGATTGCCTTCTGTAAAACAGAATCCCTTAGATCAAAGATCCAACGGTGGGAAACATCCCCAAATCAATCAGAGGAAAGATTTTCTTAACTGATTCAACAAATCAGCCTCTCCTATATAAAGGACCGAAGACTTCAAGTCTTGCATAGAGGAACCCCCCCCCCCCACACACACACACGAACTTTGAGAAATTTCAAAGATAAGAGCATGCTCTCGGAAGAAGAATTTCTTCGAGGTAAATAAAACAGAGAGATAAAAGCATCTCATAAAGGGAAGAAGAACTTAGTTCTCTTTCTAGATCATAGATCTATAGGACAGATGTCTTTCACAAAAAAAGATCATAGCATCTCATCATAAAAGGGGAGGAGAAAAACATAATTCTCTTTGGATCACAGATCCACAAAGACAAAGTCTTTCACAAAAATAAGAGATTGTAACATCTCCTATAAAAAATAAGAATCTTGTTCTTAAAGCCATGAGACAAAGTCTCTTATAAACGAGAGTTTAATTCTCAGAGCGCAGAACTGATCAAAGTTGCCTAAAAAGAGTCCTAGCGCTTGTTCACACCATAATATTGCATTATTATATTCCCCATTCTTATTCTTTTATAAATAAACAGGTACTTTTGATGCATGTCTGCTACATGTTATAGGTTACAGGTTCTTGGACAGGAAACTGTGAAAACGATGTAAAGACGATGAAAATATGGACTTTTGACCAACAAATGGGAGGATCGTAGTCAAGTCTACATCGAAAGACAGTTCACAACTAACAAGGCAACTCAAGGTCCAAAAATACAAAGCTGACGGTTAAAAATCCATTGCAAAGTGTTCACTGAAGATCTGGAGCTAATGTAGAAGCCCAATTGATAAAAGAACCAAATAACCAGAAGCCCAAGAAGACCCAAAACAAAACCCCAAAATTTCAGCAACCAAGCTCACTAAAGGGCCGCGGAACTGCGGCCCAAGCCCTCCATTGCCGCGGTTCCGCGGCCGTCCTATGCCCGTACACAGATTAAATTTTACCATAATGTTTTTGCAGCTCTGAAAAGATTTCCTAGGGGTATTTTTGTAATTGTAGACATGCGGATCAAAATGTAACCTAGGGTTTCTATTTCCTATAAATAGAACTCTAAATAATTGTAAACTTTATGCCTCCCTATGCCTCCTTTTAATAAAAATTCAGAAATCCTTTATGGAGAGCATCGGTGCCTCTCTTCAATTCAGAAATTCAGATCTGACAACCCTGCATTGATGATTGGAGAAATGCATCTGTAAGTAGATTTAATTCCTCGCTCTAGTTTAGATTTCAATTCCTTGCCTTAGTTTAGATTTCAATTCTTTGCCCTAGGTAGATTTAATTCCTCGCAGTAGAAACTTATTTAGGGTTTAGCTTTGGGGAAGGATTTTGAGAGATGAGATCTCTCATCCCTTTCTTACCCATCAAATATTTACAATAGAACTCCATGCATACACGCACACACCGCGCCCTACGGCACCCTATCCCTCGAGGTAACGGTGACACCGTAGTATAAAGGCCCGGTTGCGCGCGTTTTCCATGGAGGTTAGGGTAAGGATCTCTAAAGGAAGGACAAGAACCTAGAGGAAGGAACACCTTCCCGAATGGATCTAATCCCCTTTATTGATAATTACCATAACTCCTCATAGATCTTCATTCGGGTATAGAATGCGTTGAGATTTACTTGCATTTCCAAACCATCCCTAAACCTAACCCTAGCAAGAATAGATCTAGATAATCGTAGATAGAATAATTTAGGTTTTTAGATTTAATAATCAATCCGAACACCCTTCGGAATTAACTCGTTAGCAAGACTAGGAGATTCACAAAATCCCTGTGGACCGACCCATACTCACCGGCTAGCTTCATGCGACGCCGTTCTTGATTGCGGTTTAGAAATAGTTTTTTGACATACAAATCAAATGGCGCCGTTGCCGGGGAACCGCGGTGGGAACCTACCATTGGCCGCGGATGGGCGGTAATTTCGAGGCATCATCTGGCGAAAAATTTTCTGTAAGCTCCGCTTTTTCTCTTCTGCAAATATTGATATATCCTCTGTAGATTTGCCTGCAGGATTTTTGTGGTTTAAAAATATATTCCCTTCCAAATAACGATCTTGTGCAGGATTTTTAGACCCCGCTTAAAATAAAAACTGATTGCAAGTAATATTTTGCTGTTGCATATCATTTATCAAAATCTTTTTGCAACAATTTCCAAATAAAAAGAAAAAGTAAAAAGGAAAAATCTTTTTAGAGACTTGCAAACTTTTGCTGCAAATAAATCCTTGCACCACAAACTTTCTTTCTTTCACCCTTCTTACAACATGGGTATCCCACATAATAAATCACTTGCCGAACTTTGGTATCCCGAACCTAATTTTGCGTCGTACGTCAATTTGTTCGGTCAATTTAAAGACGATCCCTCCATGCCTAAAATATCTTTAAAAGATCAAATAGAGGCGTCTAGGAAAAACAGTTTGACTTTTCAACCCACCTTGTGTCAACCAAGTCAACCTTTACCACCTCCATATTTTGACACCACTTTTTCGAGTCCTTCTGTCACTCCTAAGCTGATGTCCATTGCTGAGCATATTGCTCAATCTCACAGCCGATCTTTCACCCATCTCCACTCATCTAGTTCTAGGGATCAACAAGACTATTCACCTTTTTATCCACATGTTGACCCTACCCCTGCCCAATCACCAACTTCCTACCAGTCCTACCCGACCTTCCCACCTTCACTAGACACTGTTTCTACACAGCCTGTTGGGAGTTTTGCATATCCACACCATTTCGAATCTTTTACCGAAACCCCCTCACCACCTAAGTCTAGTTTGGAAGAGTCGTTGGAGGCTTATATTTCAGCAACAAACAAAATGGTTAGGAATGTGGAAGCATCCATTACCGCCCTTATGCAACCTAGTGAACCGGTAGCTAGTTTCCCGCTAGCTCAAAAAATTTTAATGTATAAAGAGGCGGTTGGACAAAGTGAGAATGAGAGAGGATTATCAAATCAAACCTACCCTTACCCAATTGAAGCCCACACCTCCTGTTTTCCATCGATTGCCCTAAATAGTTCACCTGTTGAAAATAAAAATGAGTTGTGTGATTTTGTAGTGCTTGATTTGCCAAATTGTGAAGAACCCCTTTCAAGTGAAACCACACCGAATCCGTTTGACCTTTACACCTCCACTCTAGAACCTAAATTGATAAATATCCATGCTTTTGATGAGGTGTCTAAAGAAATTGATTTTCACTTGATTGAGGATATAGACGCCGGGAATATTTCGGATGATGAACCTGTCGATTTAATTGAGATTTTATGTTCAAATCATCATCCCGAGTTATTAAATGTTTCTCTCGAATCCCATATGCGTCTTGACTTTGATGATAATGGCATGGATGAGTTGAATCTTGAGGAAAATTATAAGGATAGTATTGAGGAGAGTTTTGAGGATCATATTGAGGTTGAACCATTTTTGTTTGATGTGTCTGATTTTCCAATTCATCCTCCCGAACCTTTAACTGTTATATCACACTCCCTCCTTTACATCGTTCCAACCACGCTTGACGACTGTGAGCTTGAAAACTTTTCTTTTGAATCTGACACAGTTCTCACAGACGATAACACCTACGAGTGTTTCACTTTTTCGGACGATGTTGATGACTCACCGCCCGAGTTTGAGTCCTTTACATTTTCAGATGAGTTAGTTGAACCATCAGACTCGGGTGCTTACAGTAGTTTCGAACCATTAATGGAATCTTTCAAGTTCGAGACAGTTTACTACTGTGAGAATGATACTATCCCTAGTTCACTTCCTTTCGTCTTTCCCATTGTTCCGACCGTACAAGTGACCGTTACGCTTTCATCTCCTATACCAAGTTCGGCGTACCCATGTTTTCTTGCGAATCTTGAAGGATTTGACCCCATTTATCGACGAGTTGATAGGTTAGCGCAATCGCTTTTAACACAATGATCATCACATATTGCGCTAATTTATTCACTCGATTTACACCCTCAAGATCGCGCGACCCTTCTTTCTCCTTTCCGCCATTCTTCTCCCCCACCGAGACCATATTCTCTTCTTCCCACACGGTCTCGTGTGTTTCTCATTTCTTTCTTCTACACCCCATTATTTCACCAACTTAGCCATTACCATGATAAGATTTTTGAATGGTTGGTGCTAACCTTTGGCTTATGTAAGGCCAAGCTTAAGTTTAGGGGGAACCTTTGTATATATGTATATATATTTTTGTTTTCTTTTTCTATAAAAACAAAAAAAAATCAAAACAATAAAAATTAAAAAAAATTGTAAATAAATAAATAGGGGAGTGCCGACAATTTTGACCCTCTTGGTGTAGCATGACAGTGAGAATACTGTCAAGTTTAAGTTTGGGGGTATGCTCGGTACGTCTTCTTCCTTCGCATTCATTTGTACATATTTTTGCATTTGCATATTTATTTGAAAACCCATAAAAATTGAAAATTTTCAAAAATTATAAAAATTATTGTATTCAATTTTGGCTAATTGACTTGAGTTTGACAAATAGGTTAACTGCCTAGGAACAACTAGATCTTAGACTTAGTAAATTAAAAACCCTAAAAATAACATTCCATAAAGTTTAACGGTAGAAAGTATATGTCTTGTAGTTTATATAGAAATAGGCAAATTTTGGGTTCACTTCTTGGGCTAAGTCGAAACGAAAGAAGAGTATTGATGTTCTTAATAGAGTATAAGTTTGAAAAATAGTTCCTACCTAAAGTCTAGATTCTGAAAACGTATACCCTACAATTTGGACAATCACACACCTTGAAACTTGGAATAGTAGAAGTGACCTTGAAATGCTCTTGTCTAAAGTCCTTAGTACGAAGAAAAAAAAAGTGTTAATAAAGAATAAAAAAATGAACACTGGTTTTCGTGATTACTTAAGGCTGCAAAAATAGAAAAATATTTAGCAAGGGTGCTTCATCACCTAGTGCCTTAGACCAACTGGTTTGGGAGTCACTGCTAAAGCCTTGGGTGTTGCAAGACTAGGAATTATGCTTTAATGTGCAAACACATCTTGTAATCGGTCGTTGGTACCTCACGAAATATTAACGGTCGCATGAAGGATGTGTAAGCAAAATTCAATTAAAAAATTCACCAACTAATTAGTACTTTGGACAACGGACAAGGGTATGATTGCTTGATTTGAATTTCCAAGTGTAGGGGTGATCTATACACACACGTAGGGGTATGTGATTGGAGTTTAGATGAGGGAAAGGATGAAAAATAGAACTTGTATCTTTAGTAGAGTTGATAGAAATTCCTAAGTGGAGATGGAACCCTAGAAGGAAAACTTAAGAGATGCCGAAAGCTAAGTAAGTCTGCATAACATATATAATCTTAAGTTAAATGATGAGGAAGTGTGAAGAATGTGGGTGGATAATTTACGAGTCGACGATAATAGAATTCCTTGTTAGAAAACCTAATTGGAGAACAAAAGTCGAAAAGCCGAATTGATAGGATTTTGTGGGTAGTATCCGCTGAAAACCCTCAGGAGACAACACTCCTACTACTAGGGACACCTAGAGGTTTAACGGCTTGTTGCACGTGCTCAGTGCAATCGCGTTTCCCTGCGAAAGTGCGGTTAGGTTTTTTGTAGTGAATAAAAATAAGTTTGCTCGAGGACGAGCAAAAGATAAGTTTCGGGGTATTTGTTCACACCATAATATTGCATTATTATATTCCCCATTCTTATTCTTTTTATAAATAAACAGGTAATTTTGATGCATGTCTGCTACATGTTACAGGTTACAGGTTCTTGGACAGGAAACAGTGAAAACGATGTAAAGACGATGAAAATATGGACTTTTGACCAACAAATGGGAGGATCTTAGTCAAGCCTACATCGAAAGACAGTTCACAATTAACAAGGCAACTCAAGGTCCAAAAATACAAAGCTGACGGTTAAAAATCCATTGCAAAGTGTTCACTGAAGATCTGGAGCTAATGTAGAAGCCCAATTGATAAAAGAACCAAATAACCAGAAGCCCAAGAAGACCCAAAACAAAACCCCAAAATTTCAGCAACCAAGCTCACTAAAGGGCCGCGGAACCGCGGCCCAAGCCCGCCATTGCCGCGGTTCCGCGGCCGTCCTATGCCCGTACACAGATTAAATTTTACCATAATGTTTTTGCGGCTCTGAAAAGATTTCCTAGGGGTATTTTTGTAATTGTAGACATACGGATCAAAATGTAACCTAGGGTTTCTATTTCCTATAAATAGAACTCTAAATAATTGTAAACTTTATGCCTCCCTATGCCTCCTTTTAATAAATATTCAGAAATCCTTTATGGAGAGCATCGGTGCCTCTCTTCAATTCAGAAATTCAGATCTGACAACCCTGCATTGATGATTGGAGAAATGCATTTGTAAGTAGATTTAATTCCTCGCTCTAGTTTAGATTTCAATTCCTTGCCCTAGTTTAGATTTCAATTCTTTGCCCTAGGTAGATTTAATTCCTCGCAGTAGAAACTTGTTTAGGGTTTAGCTTTGGGGAAGGATTTTGAGAGATGAGATCTCTCATCCCTTTCTTACCCATCAAATATTTACAATAGGACTCCATGCATACACGCACACACCGTGCCCTACGGCACCCTATCCCTCGAGGTAACGGTGACACCGTAGTATAAAGGCCCGGTTGCGCGCCTTTTCCATGGAGGTTAGGGTAAGGATCTCTAAAGGAAGGACAAGAACCTAGAGGAAGGAACACCTTCCCGAATGGATCTAATCCCCTTTATTGATAATTACCATAACTCCTCATAGATCTTCATTCGGGTATAGAAAGCGTTAAGATTTACTCGCATTTCCAAACCATCCCTAAACCTAACCCTAGCAAGAATAGATCTAGATAATCGTAGATAGAATAATTTAGGTTTTTAGATTTAATAATCAATCCGAACACCCTTCGGAATTAACTCGTTAGCGCGACTAGGAGATTCACAAAATCCCTGTGGACCGACCCGTACTCACCGGCTAGCTTGATGCGACGCCATTCTTGATTGTGGTTTAGAAATAGTTTTTTGACATACAAATCAGCGCTCCAATTTAAAGAAGCGCATCAGCGCTCCATGTCTGACGCACAGCGCCGCAGCGCTTCTAGTGCTCCAAGTCTGGCGCACAGCTCTTCTAGCGCTCCAAGTCTGGCGCACAGCGCCGCAGCGCTCCTAGCGCTCTAATTCAAAGAAGCGCCGTAGCGTGCCAAGTCTGGCGCTCAGTGCCCAGTGCTCCAAGTGCTATTTTAAAAGAAGCGCCCAGCGCTTCAAGGTTGGCACTCAGTGCCAAGCGCACCGCGTGCTCCTCATGTGTGCGCTATTTCACAAGGAGCACTCTACACTCATTAACTGGCGCTCAGCACCAAGCGTGCCACGTGCTCCTCACGTGTGCGCTATCTCACAGGAAGCGCCTTAGCGCTCTAAGACTGGCGCTCAGCGCCAAGAGCGCCACGTGCTCCTCACGTGTGCGCTGAGAGAACATAAACTGTTCTTTAAATAAAGCCCCAGAACCATAATGAGAGCTCAGCACTCAATAAAAGACAAAAAGGTTGTCAGAACCCAAACCAATGCTCAGTATTGTTAAATGAAAAGGGACTGAGCCCAATTAAATGTCCAACATTTTAACTGAGTGGGCCGAGCCCAAGTTGGCCAAAAATTCCTAATTTAGATTAATTGAGCTCGTATGATCATAATTCTTTTTAACCGATCTTAGTCCCAAACTTGACTACTGATCTCCCAACCAATATTGGTCCAAGGATACATCTCTTCATACCTCTGATATACGTCGTTGTAATTCCTCAACGTTTTCAGAGAAATGGAAGGTCCCAATAACCAATAACTTTTGGTGCATTCCCAAACGGTTGAACCAAAACCACACAGACTATGACGTCTTTAAACTGGACTATGATGTCCTTAAACTTTACGGACTGTGGGGTCCTTAAACTCATGGACTATGATGTCCTTAAACTTTATGGACTGTAAGGTCCTTAAACTCATAGACTATGATGTCTTTAAACTTTACAGACTATGGCGTCTTTAAACTGTTACAGACTATGATGTCCTTAAATCCAATGGACCGCAATGTCCCTAAACTAAAACAATAGAGTCCAAATTCTCTTTTGTTGGATCTAAATGATCATGTTAAGTAGATCTTACTCTAAAATTAGACTAACGTATCCTTAACAAACGTTTAAATTGAGCTTAGTCTCAAATGAGATTAACGATCCTTAAACCCAACCCAAAACCAAATCTAAGAAAATACGGATTTGGACTAATCCACGCCATACGGGCGACAACATAAATTAGTCTCTGTATACAATCCACGAGCAACCAAAAACAAAACAAACACCCACGACACGAAGTGACCATCTGGAGAAGGAGAAAGTGGTTACCGCGATGCGGTAGCGTAATTAACTGCAGGGGCTTGCGCCAGTAGGGATGAGCGTCCCCACAATCAAAAACCTTTTACAATGAGGGGGAATCTGATGAAATCTGCTACATCGTCCGCATCCGTCTAAACTTTCGATACATGGTGCCATAAATCAACTTGGTATCCTCGGAGAGGTGGACGGATAAAACGAAATAGCATCTGCCCCCAAATTCAGGCAAGACGTTTGTCTTCCCCGTTTTCGGCGGCGAACAATGAGAACTATTTCTCCTCAAGGTAAATAAAAAAAAGAGATCATCGCATCTCCTCCACATATCTAAGAGTTTAACTCTCATAAGAAGAACTGAGTTCTTTTTCTAGATCCCAGATCTATGAGACAGAGTCTCTCATAATTGAGAATTTAATTCTCAGAGAACCGAACTAATCAGAACAGAAAACTCAGTGCTTGGGCGCTATTTAATAAGGAGCGCTTAGCATTCAAAGTCTGGCGCTCAGTGCCGAGCGCTCCACGTGCCCCTCACGTGGGCGCTATTTAATAAGGAGTGCTTAGCACTCAAAGTTTGGCGCTCTGCGCCGAGCGCTCCACGTGCCACTTACATGGGCGCTATTTAATAAAAAGTGCTTCGCACTGAGTACCTGGCGCTCAGCGCCGAGCGCACCACGTGCTCTGCACGTGAGCTCCATAGAGTGTTTAATACTCCATAGACTATAAATCAAATAATAACAAAGAAAAAGGGGTGTCAGAACCCATATCAATGCTCAGCAGTGCTGATACAGAAAGGGGATCAATCCTAAATAAATAATCAAGTGGGCTGAGCCCAAACCCTAAATTGACCGTGCCCATACGTTTTCTTCTAAATTGGCCTTAGTCCCAAACAAGACTGCCAAGCCCCTGATGAATATTCATTGGTTTAAGGGTACATCTCTTCACACCTCTGACATACGTCGTTGTAATTCTTTAACGTCTTCAGAGAGGTGGCGGATCCCGACAACCAACAATAACGGACCGCAACGTCCTTAAACTAACAACGGACCGCAACGTCCTTAAACTACTGTGGACCGCAACGTCCTTAAACTAAACCCTCACCCTAAAAATGGTGATCTGTGGACCGCAACGTCCTTAAACTAAAATATGGACCGCAACTTTCCTAAACTACTGTGGACCGAAAACGTCCTTAAACTAAAACAATGGAGCCCAAATGCTCTTTTGTTGGATCAAAACGATCCTAAACTCCCGTTAAGTATATCATAGTTCAAAATTGGACTAACGTATTCTTAACAAACATTTAAGTTGATCTTAAGCTCAAATGAGGTTAACGATCCTTAAATTAAACCAAATCCCAAATCTAAGAAAATACGGATTTGGACTAATCCACGCCCTACGGGCGACAACATAAATTAGTCTCCGTATACAATCCACGGCAACCCAAAACAAAACAAACACACACGACGCGAAGTGAACATCTGGACCAGGAAAAAGTGGTTATCGCTACACGGTAACGTAATTAACTGCAGGGGCTTACGCCTGCAATGAAGAGCGTCCCCACAATCAAAAACCCCTCGCAAACGAGGAGGAATCTGATGAAGTCTGCTATAACGGCCGCATCTGTCCAAACCTCCGATATACGGTGGCATAAATCAACTTGGCATTTTCGGAGAGGTGGATGGATAAAACCGAATAGCATCTGCCCCTAAATTCAGGCAAGACGGCCTACGCGGTCCCGCCTCCATTTTCGGTGGTAAACAGTGAAATATTCCTACACCATCGACCAACCACACATAGAAAGTTTGGATCATCGGGTAGAGCCTCCTCTGGTTTCTCTTGGGTGAATCTTCTTCAGCAAGGATGGTCGATCTTCAAACGCGATCTCGGCGGCTACGATCTTGGAGGGGTCTTCCACAATTGGGTGGACACGCGACAAAAGTTGTAGTTTCTCAACTCTTATACTCTTAGCTAGCTAGTTTAGGTCATTGGACCGTATCCTGGTTCTTACGGACGTTCGGTGTTCATTAAAAATTTTGTTTTCACTTCCGCCTCGACCGCGGTTTACGCGGCGCGGGCACAGAAACCCAACAAAGGTGACCAAGGGACATTGGATACGAGATACAAGGTACAGTTGGTAGCTAAAATCTATTCACAGGTTTGGAGAGTTGACATCAATGAGGTATTTTCTCCGGTCGTTAAACACACTTCTATACGCGTCTTATTCGGTTTGATAGCTATGCAAGATTTGAAGCTCGAGTAGCTCTATGTGAAGGTATCATTCTTGCATGGTGATTTGATAGAGAAAATTTACATGCAACAGTCCAAGGGTTTTGAAGTTAAAGGCAAAGAAGACCATGTTTGTTTACTAGAGAAGTCTCTCTGCGGTTTGAAGTAGTCATCTAGACGTTGGAATAAGAAGACTCCTTTATGAAAGAAATTGAGTCCACAAGAAGTATGGGTGACAATTGCGTCTATTCAAAAAAACTCGCCGATGGTTATTTCATATACTTGCTACTTTATGTTGATGATATGTTGATAGAAGAAAGGTATATAGATGCTATTCAGAATTTGAAGGAACGGTTGAAAGGCATGTTTGAGACCAAGAATTTAGGAGCTGTCAAGAAAATACTTGGTATAAAGAAATGGAGAGATCGCAAACAAGGAAATTTTTACTTATCTCAACAGCGATATGTTGAGAATATTTTAGAGCGTTTCGACATGGAAGATGCTAAATCTATAAGTATTCCGTTGGCAGCTCATTTTAAACTTTCAGTTTGTTCATCACCGCAAACAGAAGATGAGATCAAGTATATGTTGAATGTTCCATATGCGAATACAGTGGGTAGCATTATGTATGCCATGGTTTGTATTCGATCCGACATTTCATATGTTGTTAGTGTTGATAGTCGTTATATGGCATCTCCAAGTAAAGACCATTGGCAAGCTGTGAAAAGGATTTTACGATACCTGCGAGGTACGTCTGATGTGGGGATGGTGTTTGGAAGGAACATTGATAGTTTGATTGGATTCAGCGATTCTGATTATGCGGGTGATCTCGACAGACGAAGATCGAAAACCGGTTATGTATTTTCCTTGGGAGGATGTGCCATTAGTTGGCGTGCTTCGTTACAGCCTACGTAGTGTTGTCTACGACGAAGACGGAGTATATGTCCATTATTGGGGCCGTTAAGGAAGCAATCCGGCTAAGGAGACTATTTTCAGAACTTGGTATTTAAAAGGATACCATAATAGTCTACTATGATAGCCAAATCGCTATTCACTTGACGAATGATCAGATACATCATGATAAGGCGAAGCACATTGATGTGAGTACTGGTTTGTACAGGAAATCGTTGAGAAAGAAGAGATTATTGTGGAGATGATTGGCACAGCGGATAGTCCTATATTGCCTACGAGGCTCCTCTCTCCACTCTCTCTCCTCTCTCCACTTTCTCTCTCTTCTCTTTTGTAACCGACCCAAATATTAAAGCTTGAGGGTCTTTATAACCCTGCTCTCCTCTTTACAGTCCAGTAATAAAAAGGCGAGGAGATGTTTGGTGAAATTGATTCCTGGTTTACACTGCTCCCTTTCATTCAGCCATCTACAAATACACAAATCTCATCACAATTTAGAGAGAGAAACCTGAGAGAGGTGGGGAGAGTAATCATAGAGCAAGTTTTGATTCCAAGCCTCCCTTCCAAAAATAAAAATAAAAAATAAAAGAAGGAAAGAAAAAAATGTACACATGAATTGCAACTGCCGAAGAGCTCTCCCCTTGCCACTTTGTATATCCCATACCTTCATTGTACTTGTTTATTAACAAGTTGTTCTAATAAATCTTTTGATTAATTTTTCTTCTTCATTTAGAGAGAGGAGAGAGGGAGAGGGAGAGAGAAGAGAAAAATGAGCTCAGGAGATGAGCAAGTTGGTTTAGAGAGGAGAAAGAAGAGATATCATAGACATACTCCTAGACAAATTCAAGAGCTTGAAGGGTATGAAATCAATCTCTTTTTCTCTTATTTTTCCAACTTGTATTTTTGCCAATTTTTGCTTGTTGGGTTTTGTTTCGGGAGTTAAAATATTCATGGGTTTTTGTTATTTAGGACGTTCTTTTTAGATAATATATGGGATAAATTAGCAACCATCTTGTAAATAGGAGACCTCGTAAATGGGAGACCCAGGCTCGATTCCGGGTCTTGGGCTACTTCAAGCCCTTGTTATTTAGGAGATTTAAGCTCTCTTCTTCTATTTTTTGCCATTTTTGTTGCTGTGTGTTGTTTTAAGGTCTAAAAATTTTGATGTTCGTTTATTTATTATTGGTTTATGTAGAATGTTTAAGCTCTGCCCACATCCAGATGAGAAGCAGAGGATGCAGCTGACTAGAGATTTAGGGTTGGAGCCAAAACAGATCAAGTTTTGGTTTCAAAACAGAAGAACCCAAATGAAGGTATATATATAAGCATTTTTTTGAAAAAAATATTTTTGCTTTTATTGTGTTTTATGATGAGCATATGTACTTAGATTTTATTTTTTAGATGTAAGGTTTAGAAAAATACCCCCCTTTTTCTCCCCTTCTCTTCACTTTCCTATTTTATCTATTTTTAGGAAATACGTATGAAATAAGTGAAGAGTTACATGACAAATTGAATGTCCAAAATTCCAACAAATATATTTGACTTTATTAAAGAGGGTTCTAAAGATTAATGAGCGATTTTTTTTCATTATTTAGGCTCAACATGAAAGGCAGGACAATTGCTCTCTTCGTTCCGAAAATGACAAAATCAGATGTGAAAACATCGCGATTCAAGAGGCTTTGAAGAATATTATTTGCCCAAATTGTGGAGGCCCGCCAGTCTCCGAAGACTCATACTTCGATGAGCAGAAGCTTCGTATGGAGAATGCTAGATTAAGAGAAGAGGTTTTTGATTTTCTGATCTTTTATAATCACAATATATATTGGTCATTAGAGACTACATGCATTCAAAGCATTCCATGTTTAAGGTCATGATACTGGTACCAATCTGTTTTCTATTTGTTCTTACTCCCATGATTGACATCTTTAATAATTAAAATCTATAATAGTTAGATTTTGTACCTTTATCCTACTTTGAAAAATTAGATGTGGATATATAAATTAGCGTGTTCGCCGCGTTTCTTGAAAAATAATGGATATACAGTAAAATTGTTATTCAATTTGCACGGGTATACTTATAATTATGTTCGGTTTGTTGTTTAAATTTATTGTAGTTGCTGTACAAGACGCATTCATGTTTATAATCGATCATGACTCTATACTGTTTCTTACTTGATTTATATATTCTTCTAAATGCATGCACAACCATTTAAGCTTATAATGATGAAGAGTAGAAAATATATTGGCTCTATTTAATATTTGTGCTGTTTCAACCGTCATAACTTCCAAAGAAGATGTTGAAATTTGGGACAAGTAAAGTTTGTGCTTTTATTTGGATAAATAATATTGGAAATCGAGGGCGCAGCGGAAGATGTCTTATGGATCTATAAACCTAGATCTTTTTATAAACGAATAGCAAAAACTAAAAACAAACCGCAATAATAAATAACACGAATTTTTGAAAGGACGGGAAGTACCTTTATTAGAACTTAAGAGAAAAAATAAAACAAGAATTACACCAACTCTCTCCTTATGATCTCAAACGAGATCTTCCTCTCCCTCGACAAGTTATCCTTCGAAAATCTTGATCTCCGCCTCGTCTCCTTTTAATTTTATTATCCAAAACTCTCTCATTTTTTTTAAACTTTAACCCTAAAATCCTATATATAGCCTATATAGTTTAAGTTATAATAAAATCCCAAAACTTACGAAACTGCAACCAGAATCTGTATTTTCGAGATAAATCTCAAACTAAAAATTCACGCTTATCTCGAAGACATACGTCAGAACCTTTGAGAGGCAGACGTTTGCGTTTACTCTGCTTGAGAAGCATAGCTTTGCCAGACATCTGAAATTATGTATTCAGACATATTTGCCTCCATAGCGCGTCTGAACAGAGTAACGATAGACGTCTGAGCCCATTGCATCAGACGCTTGCATCTCTTCTGGAAAATCTGGATTTTATTGCGAGACGTCTGAAGCTCATTGTTCCAGACGCCTAGCCTTTCTCTGGATTTGAGTGCAGTCTTGATATACAAGACACCTTCACAACAATCTCCACCTTGGCTAGTATATCCTTATAGCCACCTTGAAAACTTGTTTCTCTTCGTCTTGTATTCTTTAGAATTGCTTTAATTGTTCTCCCCGTTTCCCCTGCTGGCACAATTTTTTTTCAGAATTGCGAAACCGATGCTGTCACAGTTTTTAACCAGAACTGAGAAACTGAAATTGCTACCCTCCTACCAAGGTCACGTGCCTTCCTCACACTTGAGTACCTGAATAGAACCTAAGGCTGACTTGAACTTCTCCGTAGGAATAACCTTCGTCAGCATGTTTGCCTGATTCACCTTAGTATCGATTTTGATCAAATCGATCTCCTTTTCAGCCCACTTTCTTAGCTTGTGATACCGCACGTTGATATTCTTAGTTTGACTGTGATATATTTGATTTTTCCCCAAGTGCATGGCGCTTTGACTATCACAAAACAAAGGATCCAACCCCTTATCGAAGCCAAACTTGCCAACTAGGCTCTTTAACCACAAGGCCTCGTTAGATACTTCCACTGCCACCATGTATTCTGTCTCCGTCGTTGAGAGCGTCGTGATATCCTAAAGTGTCAACTTCCAACCGATTGGAGATTCTATAACTGTATATATATAGCCTGTAAGAGATCTTCTCTTGTCCAAGTCCCCATCGTAATCCGCATCTACGTATCCTTACAATTGGCTCGATTTATCTTTTGGCTTAAGAAAGTATAAATCAAGATCTTTAGATCCTTTTAGATATCGAATTATCCACTTTACTGCATGTAAGTGCACGGCAGCGCCCCGGCCGTCAATCCGACGCCGGAATGCGGAAACGAAACTTTTACGAAACTTGTAAACCGGCACTACCGCACACTAAAATCCCGGATCGGGCCATTAACCTAATCCTAGCAAACTAGAGAATGGGTAGAGAGCTATACCGAGCGATCCGTGTCCTTCGGTCTTCGGCCTCTACTCCGATCTCCTCGCGGAATCTCCGGTCTTCATCTCCTCGTCGGAACGGGCACCACATCGCCGGGTTCTTTTACGGGCTCCCACCTCTGGACCGAGGCAACTCGGGCACAAAATTGGCGAGTCGACGTGTCCAAGAAATGCTGTAGACGAAGTGTAGAAAGCTTTGTCTCATTGGGGTATGAAGTTGTCATTTGATGGAGGTGAAGAATGAACTTTTGAGAGAGGTGAGAAGTAATGTAGCAAGCAAAGAATGAAATGAACATTTTTTCTCATACCAAAATGAATCTCTCCTTATCTCATCAAGTGGCCGGCCAAATGAATATGGAGGAGGGAAATAAGCAAGGGAGGTGAGCACAAGAGAGTTGTGGTGACCATAAAGAAAATGGGTGATAACAAGGAAAAATAATCACATCAATTTCCAATCTAAAATCCTTTCATAATCCATCACCATTAATGCTAGCCATGATCAAAGAAAAAGCAAAGATGCTTGTATTACCATAACCAAATGCCACAAAGAACCCTCCACATTTGATAATTTGCATACTTGCAAATAAGCCCCTCCCATCACAAAAATCCGGCCGTGAAGGAACAAAGGAAAACTGGCCGAAACGGAATGCAAACTGGCAACTTCAAAAAACTGATCCCGTAATAAATTACAGGAAAACCCCGCGACTGTATATACATACCCGCATTTGTATTCTCACTGAATACAAATGCAAAGAGACAAAATCTACACTGTACAATACTAGGATCCGGCTTAAACCAAAGCCCGCTAGTATTATCCGTCCGATCATGATCCGTGCAATACCGAACGTATCTGATCGAACCCTGCCATATCTCCATACGTCCTCTACAACGTTTCGTCCGAAACTTGAGACTCGTCAATACTTTGGCTGTGGATTTAACCACTAGCACGTCAGAGGTATTAGCCATACGTAACGGGCTACCAGGTATTGACCAAAAGGGACGTCGATGAGCGAACTCATCCTGACACCCTACTGAGCCTGTCAGTGACAATATCCGTACAGTCCGGTCCGTTCGTCTATGAGCATCGCATGGCGGGCCTAAGGGGTTGGTAAAAGTCAGACCCCCAAAAGCGGTACAAGTCGTGTCGGAGTGTAGCCCAGAACACCCTGAGATACTACTGGAATACCTACCAGTAAATCTCCTGCCTTGGCCAAGGACTTCCTGTAATGGCTCTCCTAGACACAGCGCGACCTCACCCCTAATACCGGGAGAGACGAACCCCTGAAGATCCGCTCACTGCCTCCATGTGGCTCGGGACTGTACCCAACTAAAACCTATTTGCACGACTCCTTTGAGCGTGGTAGGGTAGTAATCAAAGCACAGTGGGAACTCACACGAGACAAATGACGATCTCAGGTCGATGAACTAACCTGTACACATGTCATCAGGGAACTGCTATCTGACGTCTGGTATAAGACCAACTAGCATGTTCCCGGCGAGTCATGTCCGGTGTACTCATAACCCAATGAGCACCTGTATACATCTTAGGTGAACCAACTGACACCAGTGGCTTATGAGACCGGCAACCGCCCCTCGTCGGGGTCTCGACTGTATACACTAGTCTACTCTGGAGAATCGATGCCTTGTCTCGAAACTCCCACGACTAGGGAACTTTTAAGGATGTGCTTATAGACCCCAGCTCCCACGTATATGATCGCCATCATACTGCTGGCCGTCAAGCAAGAATCCTAAGGGCTCTATCAACGCGTAATAGTGACCTGTAAGGTCACCTAAAGCAGTACACGATGATAAAAGATAAACCAGATAGCATACTATCATCTTGAGTAAGACTGTCCTATCGGCATAGGTCCTCTCTCAATCATTGCAATCACATTCCTGTGATCCAATAATTGACTCTGAGGGCACTATCTCCAACAATCTCCCACTTGCACTCAAGGTTAATTATTGCGATGTCGCATACTCACAGCCCGTGTGATACCGAACACCCAACTCCTCTACTAATCAGTCTCGCAAAGCTCGTTTGCGAAACTATTGCGTTCGAGGAATAGCCTCAATGAGTGGATCCGCTCTAATGTTTCTTTTTATGTCTCTCTTTATCTCATGTTCGCGGAGAAAACCATCTCCCGAAATGAGTAATACCTGTCTTAGAGTATGTCTGGATATCTGATGGGACCTAGTTCATAAATGAACTCCAAATCCAAACTTCTCAGACTGTATCGTCAACTGAACTTAATCAGTATCCTGCGCCATGCCTCCCTCAGTATCCGTCTGGACCACCTGTCCAAAATACTGCCCCTCGTCAGTGGGAAAACTATAACTCTGACAGTCACTCTGTCATCCAGGTCACTTTGGAAGCCTGGAATGATAACTGTCTCCCGAAAGAGGCAGACGTTATCATATCCCTAGAACATCCACTTATGTTCTAAAACTGCTTCCGAATGTTTCTCCAGGACTGGATTAATATCCTATCTGGAGAAACCACTGTGTGACAACCAAAGTATAACCGATCGTAGTATAGTAATTTCACTTCCTACTCTGTGTATGTCATCCAAATACCAGGACATCACACCCTACTACCTTCTTAACAGATCCATCCCCTATTCTGATGAAGTCAAATCTATGACTGTCACATCAGAAATAGATGATCTATCTCCGCTATATCTGCTTTAGTCTATAAATAGACATAAGTCACTTGTCCACTATACTTCCGCTGCTCCCACTGACTACGACAACCCTCTGGCAGAGTCATATACACGTGCACTTCTAAAGCTAGTTTAGAACGACGCTATACTCATCCTCCTGCCGGGTCTCATACCCTGGAACAACAGTAGTGTCAAGTCTGGGCAAACAAGAACCTCCCTGTCACCGTCCTTGAGCATACCGAAGTACCTCTCGAGTGCCTGAGGTTACCCACCCTATCTGCGGAGTGGCTAATGGAATGTCAAACCAGATTGAATCTTTAGGTTCTTATCAAATCTTCAGTAATCGTTTGCAGTTCTGGAATCACTTCCAGTTCTACCATACTCCCACTACTGTTTTCTGAAAAAATCCATTTTATTAAAACTGTGGCGAGTCTAGAACAATATCACTATTGATCTTCCAGATGGTAGAGAGTCAACCCTCGTCATACCCTGGGTCAACCCATAAACAGTCACTACAGAAACGTGCCTTGAGTCATCCAGAGTCTGGTTTTAAGCATAAGCTGGACAACACCCCGTATCTTAACAACGTCAAGATATGAACTGTTCTATATCCAATAGAGAAACAGAGGCACTGATTTAATTGAACCAGATTCAATTCATGCAGCTGTCTCCAGTGTATGTAAACTAAATGGAAAGAGGCCGATCAGCATTACTCAGCTTAGGAATGCATCCAATTATGAGTAACCTGAAAGAGAAGCAAGTTCTCTTAATCATTACTATCAACTGAATACCATTCACAAGTATCTACATCTTCGATCACTTTGAAGAATCCCGATACTTACAACACCTGGTTCTCCACTTTACTCTTATACCTATAATTTCTCAAAACTTGGACCTTGTGTTTCTACGAAACACATGTCTAAGAACTAGAGAAGTCACAAGTAAACCGAATATAGTACGAGGACCAACCCCTCTGTCCTAATGGACACTGGACAACATACAATACTCTGTATAAGTCCCTTGAGTCTAATAACTCATTCCCTGTGTGTCGTAGGTTGAAAACTGTACTTATGGTTAAGAAGAATTACACCGCTGTTTAATGCTCCTTACCTAACCATCCACTGATATAGGTAAATGTTATAGACATAATTTCAAAAAGGTATATCTCACTCTATAAAAATAGACGTACAGATATATCAATTTTAAATTGGTGCACAACGACGGATATTCAAAACCAAATATTTGCCGTCCGGCAAACAACCTAGGCGATTTCCTCAAATATCACCAATTACAACGAATTCCGATATAATGAGGAAAATGACCTAATTCCCAATAACTTACTCCCACTCATCATCTGTAAAACCATACAGATGTGAGAATCATACCTGGTAAATACATACCCTGGAATAAGGGTCTAATTAGAAAATCAGTTTTCTATTAACAGTACACGGTGAAACTGAAACATTGAAATGTTTCGTAGGGGTATCCGGGTATTCCTAGTAATGCCACTTCCATTATCCAGATTCACAATTGTAAACGTATATTTTTTTGCCATCTCTCCAAATCCCTTCATATGTCTTTAGTCATTACCTTCTGTACACCCTCTTAGGCTAAATGGTTTTCTTCCTTCCCTACCGTTCGGCACCAGCCTATGGTTTGGAAGAAGACTATCCAATAAGTATAATGGGTGTACTGTCCTAATCCTAGGAGCACTCGCAATGCGAGAGAAGGTGAAGATAAAAGACAACCGAATAAACCTTATTCCTATTTCTCCTGAACCAGAATCCATCCCCGAACTGGAACAAGTTCCTTTCGAGTTCGTATATAACCATACGATGGAGTATCCAAATAACTGTGGATCTTCGTAGTGATACAGAGTGTCCTGGAGAAATACAAAGGTGAAGTGGGAGTGGTAATGAAATACTTGGTTTGGTCGTGAATAGCAGTCGCAGTTTACTTTGCCCTCTTACTAATCCTTTTATTTGTCTTTACATAATACCTTCTGTACACCATCGTTAGGCTAATTGGTTTTCTTCATTCCCTACCATTCAGCACCTGCCTATGGTTTGGAAGAAGACTATCCAATTTGCGTAATAGGTGTACTATCTCCTAAACCAAGGAGTACTCGCAACCTGAGAGAAGGTAAAAGGAAAAGACAACTGAATAGTCCTATTCGTTTTCTCCAGAACCAGAAACCATCCTCGAATAAATTCCTTCGAGTTCGTATATAACCATACGATGGTTTTATCCAATGGAAGTGGATGTTCGTAGTAATACGGGGTGTCCTAGAGAAAAGGGTAAAAGTAGGAGTGGCAATGCGGTATGCAACTCTAACAATCCAAAAGCCAGTGTTTATGAAGGTTCGGTTAACTTGGTTACTGAGTCATAGTCTAGGGACGGGCCATGGTCGCTGCCAAAGAGAGAGAGAAAAGAAACACTCAGCGTGCACTCTAACCTAGATCAGAATGGTTATCACTTTATCTAATCAGGAAACCTCCCACTGTAACGTCAAATTCTTCTCCAAACCTGAAAGAAGAATTAGTCGGGATCACCCGAGGAGTAAACTAACTCATCAGTGGGAATCGGGATCCAACTATCATCGCATGATAACGTGACGGAATCCGCTTACGTTATCACACTCCAGAAGGTATGCGCATATCTGGCAAGTTTCAGTTTCTTTAGAAACTCCCGATGTGATTTTTACCCCATGCTCTTATGACCTTGACTTTGGCCAACAAATCATAAGTCATATGTCAAGTTCTACCCGTCATTATCCAGGTCAATTTGAACCCACCCGTACATACCCTTGACTTTGGCCAAACAGGCAGTACGACTGTCCCAAACCAACGCATCTATCTATGCAACAGATAAATATCCGGCAGCTACCAATCACTATGCCTTGGTGTAGGTCAAAATACATAGCTTGAATACTACCGAACATTTAACTGAAATGACGGAGGGCTACGAAGGGTTTTTGGCGAAAAACCTTTAACGTAATGAACTTGATATCGTTGAAGGAACTGGATAGCTTTATAAAAATATAGTGACGAAAACCTTCGCTAAAGAGGTCACTCCCGGTGAAGGGATCTCGGCTCTTTCCCCGTGAAATGAGGTGCAGGATATTCCAACTGAATACCACGATGCAAAGCAAAAGTAATCGACTATAGTGAAGTTATTGCCCTGACGCAAACTTCTGTCCAAGGGGTCACTCCCGGTGAAGGGATCTCGGCCCTTACCTCGTCGACTGAGGTGCTGGATATTCATAACTGAATACCACTGTGCAAAACAAAAGAGAACGCCCTTGCAATAACAGCTTTTTGAAAAATGTTCCAACAACATCAGAATAGGTTTGTTTAGCTTGCATTGATCCGAATCAACGCAGTCCCATCAATTGATCACACCACAAAAGAACGAAAATAATGATGTACGTATATACCATCCGCATTCGCCACTGGGTCCCGTCATCACCCGTTAGGTTACTTAACTAACGACAGAGCGGGGACTGGGCTAGCGCGGATGCAAAACATATACAACATCTACTAGTATATATAAATATATAATTTTCGCTCAAGGCGTGATAAAATGCAACATCACAGAAATGTAACCAGCATCACAGAACAATACAGATATCTGGGATCCCCGGGTTTCATAGAGCCGCTACTGAAACCCGACGTTCCCCTGGTCATGTGGATAGCCTGTGTAATGAAATCCTAGACCCCTACGGGCGCGGAAAGTTACCCACCAAAACCTGAAGCGAGGCAGCCCCCTTCAACAACGTGAATGGACCACCCAGCACTTCACGGAATCCGGTAACTTGGGCACCCCTCCTTGGGTAAATCTATACCCCCTACGAGTGCGGCGAATAGCCCGCCAATTCTAGAGTAAAGCCCCCTCCGTCTCAACGCCATGAGATGCGGGCCCGTTGCCCTCTAGAACCCGGCTACCCGTGCACCCCTCCGCGGGGTAATCCTAATACAGAAAGTAAAATATACATACAACGGGTACATCGACCTCAGCCCGGTCGTGCCCTAAAAGAATAATATACAAACAGGCAGTGACGGCAGTCCACATGTCGGACGCTCGCCCCGCAATATCAAATGTACATATAATGCCAAAACCGTACTACCACTGCATCCAGGCTATCCCCACGACAATCCGCAACATCACAGCACAACACAGAACATCAACGTGAATGTCACGTTCGCAAATCCGTCTAAAAGGGCTATAGCAGTTAGACAGGATTTACCGATCAAATGACATTCACGGTCGCAGATATAATGTAAATACTGTGAACTAACATGTTTAAAATTTTCGATCGACCAAATATACCGAAGTGGGCCCCAAGCACAACTGTAGCACTCAAAGAAAATCTGGGCCAAAAAAGAATATTCCAGAAACCCTATTTCCATGTCCCAAGAGCACTGTAGAAATTTGGTATCGTGAAGAGTCAAAATGGCGGCGGAACCGCGGCCAATGCATGGGTTTGGCCGCGGTTCCGCGGTGTAACAGTAACTTCACACAACCAAATTTTCATAGAATGCTTAAAAAACCCTGCTCGTATTTTTACAATGTACCAAATAATTTTTTGAGCACTAAAAAAATTCGACAGAAACAGGACATGAAAACGCGGTTTTTGGAAAATCCGATCGATCGAACTTGTAAACACGTTAGAGCAAGCTAGACTAGGTTAATGGCGTGGCTCTGATACCATTGTAAGTGCACGGCAGCGCCCCGGCCGTCAATCCGATGCCGAAATGCGGAAACAAAACTTTTACGAAACTTGTAAACCGGCACTACCGCGCACTAAAATCCCGGATCGGGCCATTAACCTAATCCTAGCAAACTAGAGAATAGGTAGAGAGCTATACCGACCAATCCATGTCCTTCGGTCTTCGGCCTCCACTCCGATCTCCTCGCGGAATCTCCGGTCTTCATCTCCTCGTCACAACGGGCACCATATCGCCGGGTTCTTTTACGGGCTCCCACCTCTGGACCGAGGCAACTCGGGCACGAAGTTGGCGAGTCGACGTGTCTAAGAAATGCTGTAAACGAAGTGTAGAAAGCTTTGTCTCATTGGGGTATGAAGTTGCCATTTGATGGAGGTGAAGAATGAACTTTGGAGAGAGGTGAGAAGTAATGTAGCAAGTAAAGAATGAAATGAACATTTTTTCTCATACCAAAATGAATCTCTCCCTATCTCATCAAGTGGCCGGCCAAATGATATGGAGGAGGGAAATAAGCAAGGGAGGTGAGCACAAGAGAGTTGTGGTGACTATAAAGAAAATGGGTGATAATAAGGAAAAATAATCACATCAATTTCCAATCCAAAATCCTTTCATAATCCATCACCATTAATGCTAGCCATGATCAAAGAAAAAGCAAAGATGCTTGTATTATCATAACAACCAAATGCCACAAAGAACCCTCCACATTTGATAATTTGCATACTTGCAAATAAGGCCCTCCCATCACAAAAATCCGGCCGTGAAGGAACAAAGGAAAACTGGCCGAAACGGAATGCAAACTGCCAACTTCAAAAAACTGATCCCGTAATAAATTACAGGAAAACCCCGCGACTGTATATACATACCCGCATTTGTATTCCCACTGAATACAAATGCAAAGAGACAAAATCTATACTGTACAATACTAGGATCCGGCTTAAACCAAAGCCCGCTAGTATTATCCGTCCGATCATGATCCGTGCAATACCGCGCGTATCTGATCGAACCCTGCCATATCTCCATACGGCCTTTACAGCGTTTCGTCCGAAACTTGAGAAAACGGTCTGTGGGGGACTCTAAAGACTCGTCAATACTTTGGCTGTGGATTTAACCACTAGCACGTCAGAGGTATTAGCCATACGTAATGGGCTACCAGATATTGACCAAAAGGGACGTGGATGAGCGAACTCATCCTGACACCCTACTGAGCCTGTCAGTGACAATATCCGTACAGTCCGGTCCGTTCGTCTATGAGCATCGCATGGCGGGCCTATGGGGTTGGTAAAAGTCAGACCCCCAAAAGCGGTACAAGTCGTGTCGGAGTGTAGCCCAGAACACCCTGAGATACCATTGGAATACCTACCAGTAAATCTCCTGCCATGGCCAAGGACTTCGTGTAATGGCTCTCCTAGACACAGCGTGACCTCACCCCCAATACTGGGAGAGACGAACCCCTGAAGATCCGCTCACTGCCTTCATGTGGCTCGGGACTGCACCCAACTAAAACCTGTTTGCACGACTGCTTTGAGCGTGGTAGGGTAGTAATCAAACCACAGTGGGAACTCACACGAGACAAATGACGATCTCAGGTCGATGAACTAACCTGTACACATGTCCCCAGGGAACTGCTATCTGACGTCTGGTATAAGACCAACTAGCATGTTCCCGGCGAGTCCTGTCCGGTGTACTCATAACCCAATGAGCACCTGTATACATCTTAGGTGAACCAACTGACACCAGTGGCTTGTGAGACCGGCCACCGCCCCTCGTCGGGGTCTCGAGTGTATACACTAGTCTACTCTGGAGAATCGATGCCCTGTCTTGAAACTCCCACGACTAGGGAACTTTTAAGGATGTGCTTATAGACCCCAGCTCCCACGTATATGATCACCATCATACTGCTGGCCGTCAAGCAAGAATCCTAAGGGCTCTATCAACGCGCAATAGTGACCTGTAAGGTCACCTAAAGCAGTACATGATGATAAAGATAAACCAGATAGCATACTATCATCTTGAGTAAGACTGTCCTATCGGCATAGGTCCTCTCTCAATCATTGCAATCACGTGTCTGTGATCCAATAATTGACTCTGAGGGCACTATCTCCAACACTGCATCCCAATGAAACTTCCCTGGATTTGACATTTACCGGCTAACCAGACTTACCGTAAAAGATATGTCTGGACGTGAGCATACCATAGCGTATATTAGTGATCCCACTATGCTTACATATGGTACTTGAGACATATTTTCCTTCTCCTCCACTGATTTTGGACACTTCTTAAAGGATAGTTTGAAATGACCGGCGATAGGGTTGCTCATCTGTCTTGAGTCTTTCGTGTTGAATCTCTTCAACACTTTCTCAATATATCTGACTTGGGATAGCCACACCTTTCCTGCCTTCCTGTCTCGAATAATCTCCATTCCAAGAATTTTCTTTGCTTCACCAAAGTCCTTCATGTCAAATTCTGCACTCAGTGAAATTTTGAGTGCCTTTATTTCTGCCATACTCTTAACCGCCTGCAACATGTCATCAACATATAAGAGTAGATATATCGACGACCAATCCTTAAGCCGTTTCGAGAACACGCAGCTGTCATACTCATATCTCGAGTAGTCGGTCTTCCTTATAAAAGAATCGAAGCGTTTGTACCACTGCCTGAGAGACTGCTTTAACCCATATAAAGACCGTTTATGTTTACATACATGATCCTCTTTGTCGAGCTCTATAAATCCTTCAGTTTACCTCATGAAGATCGTCACTTCTAACTCACCATATAGAAAGGCTGTTTTTACGTCTATTTGCTCCAACTCTAAATCTTGAATAGCAAGCTTCGCCAACAACACTTAAATAACGCATGCTTCACTATAGGGGAGAAAATCTCATTTTAGTCAACCCCCCTCCTTCTGAGCAAAACTCTTCGCAAATAAACGTGCCTTGTATTGGTCATTCTCCTTTTTCCTGAATACCCACTTGCAGCCAATAACCCTTTTGCCTTTCAGGAGCTTTATCAATCTCCACATACCGTTCTTTCAAAATGACTCCATCTCCTCTGTCATTGCTACAATTTATTGATCTCTATTTACCCAATGTCCTCCTGATAAGAGCTGGGATCTCCGCTTTCAATGACTAAAACGTATACGAGCATGTCTTTGAAACCGTACCTGACTAGTGCTTTATGAGTACGTGTCGATCTCCTTGTTTATACCGGTTTAAATTTCGTTTACAGATATGTGTGAAAGCAGGATCATTCATATATACGTGTAGAGGGTTAGTGCATGACACAAGCACATCAGTGGCATTTGTGCTTAGCAAAATCCCTAAGGGTAAAGTGCACATGCGCATATGTATGTTTCACGTATATTTCAACAATACGATCAGAGGAAGAAAATGCGTTAGAAATGAAGCACTCGGTGGTCAAAGACAAAGGGAAAGCATTTAAATAAACATTTTATGCTACAGGAAATAGATCACCAAACACGGGATCAAAAGTACAAAGGTTTACAAAACTATGAATAAAGTTTTCTAAAACCCTCTCAGCCTTCTCCACCATGTCAAAGCGGCTATCTTCGCGAGGAGTTGCTCCACATCAGTTGGCGCTATGCCCATCGGTGAAGGCAGACATGATGGCCCGCTGAGCCCGTATCTAGCTCAGCAGCTGAACAGAACGATCCCTCAGAGGCTTGGTAATCAAAAGTGCCTCATGAAAGCATTCGATCTTGTCTTCCGCTGCGTCGAGTATCGCCGGAGTCATCTCCAATGGATGAGGGGATGTCAGCAAGTACAGACAGGAGATCATCCGGAGCCAAATGGAGCCGATGGGGAGAGGAGATCCTCTATGAGTTAAGAGCTTGTGCAGCACCGTATCACATTGGTCATCTGTGAGAGCGAGATTCACCAAGTGTGCAACAAAGAGAGGAACAATTTCCTCGAAAGGAACCTCCCATGGCTTCCGATTAGCATGCGGACGATTGCAAGCCATGACTCTTCTTTGTTAAAATGATTCTCTGAAAATGAGAGAGAAGAGGAGCATTGCTTAGATTATAAAGGGAGGCATTTAAGTCTAGGCACAGAAAATGTTGTGCATAGTGAAACTATTTCCAAACTCTGACAAAAGAAGGCATTGGAAAAGAAAGTTTGACTCAGGAAAAGCAGAGAAAGAAGGTGAAAAGAAACCTTCATTAATGAGGCAACACCTCTCGTTCTTTCCACGAGGGCGCCAGCGCCAGAGCCAATCGTATAAAATTAAATCCTATAGCGGCGCCTCACGTGCTTTCCACGAGCGAGGCGCCAGCGCCAGAGCCAATCTTATAAAATTAAATCCTATGGCGGCGCCTCACGTGCTCCTCATGCGGGTGCCAAAGTGCAAAGCACAGAAGAATTCATTACATAAGAGTTAAACTCTTAGATGGTGCCATACGACGCCAATATGCAAAGCACAGATGAGTTTATTACATAAGAGTTAAACTCTTAAATGGCGTCGCATGTGCTCCTCACGCGGGCGCCAATGTGCAAAGAACAGGAATACCCATCTTAGGAATTAAATTCTTAAGTGGCGCCCACATGCACGACACGTGAGCGCCAGCGCCCAGGTAGAATTAAATTCTACAGTACTCTCTATTAAACAAAGCCGTTAGATCAAAAATCCAACGGAGATGATAAATCATCAAAATACAGAATTAAATTCTGCTGGGAGAAAACATTTCCTAAATATTTCTAAAATAAGAAAGATACTTTCGGTTGGATCAAAAATCCAATTATAGAATAAAATTCTATTTTGGAATATATTCTCTCATTCTTTCTAAATAAGAAAGATTACTTTCTGTAAAACAGAGAACTTTTGGATTAAAAATTCTAATGGTGATTAAAAATCACTATTTTTACAGAATAAATTCTGTGCAGGGAAAAATATTTCCCCAATCTCGTTAAACACAAAAATCATATTCTGTAAAAACAGAAGTCCTTGGATCAAAGATCCAATGGTGGGTAAAATTCCCCAACTCAATTTTGAGTCCAATTAAATCAATTGGAATCTCTCAATGAGAGATTTTCTCAGAATTAAGTAACAAACTTGCCTCCACTATATAAAGGACCCGAGACTTCAAGTCTCACATAAAAGAAAAAAGCCCTCATAAGCTTCTGAAAAATACAGAAAGCTTATAAAAACAATAGAGAATTCAACCCTCGGAGAGGAAGACTTCCCTTTCAAAAGAAACCTATCTAAAAGAAATTCAGAGATCAAAATATCTCTTTTACGTATTTTAAGGGTTTAACCCTTCTAAAAGAACTTAGTTCTTTTTCTGGATCAGAGATCGACAAGTTATGTCTCTCACAAGTTTAGAATTTAATTCTCATCGAGGGGATCTTGTTCTTGAGAATCAATAATTCAGAAAAGAATTAGGTCCAAAAGAAAAACAAAAAGAAAAAGAACCTATAAAAGAACTTAGTTCTTAAAGAAAAACCTGATCCCAGATCTTCAAAAAACGAAGATATTGGTGATCATTAATGGTCAAAATGCCATTAACAGACATTTAATCTTTAAAAAAGGAAAAAAGACTAGCGCCTCACGTGCTCCTCACGTGGGCGCCCCCTTTTAACAGCACCTAGCGCCTCACATGAAAAACACGTGGGTACCCAAAACAGAAGGTCAGCGCATCACATGAAACACACATGGGCGCTGAATAAAAGTGCTCAGCACTCCCTATGCAGCCGAAGATAACTAAGTGCTTAGCACTGATTGGGCAGCGCCCAGCGCCGCACGTGCTCCTCACGTGGATGCCATGCAAAAAATGCTTAGCACGTCATATGCAGCCAAAACGGCTGAGTGCTTAGCACTGATTGGGTAGCGCCCAGCGCCTCACGTGCATCTCACATTGACGCCATAAAAAGTGCTTAGCACTTCACATTTAGTCAAAATAACTAAAAGTGTTCAACATTTATTGGGCAGCGCCCATGACTGGATACTTCATATGACATGCATGTGAGCGTCAGAGCTCAAATAAGTGCTTAGCACTTTTACATGAAAGGAAAATGGCTGAACAAACAAGGCTCAAATAAGTGCTTACCGCTTTTGAATTAAAAAAAGGCTAAGTAGATTTAGCCCAAATTGGCTAAGTCTCTGAAATTTTCTTGCAGCTGAGCCCAAATGCTCTTTAGCTGGATCTTACATAAAAATGATCCTTGAAATTTTGCTAAGTTGATCTTAGTCTCAAATTAGACTAACGCATCCTTAGCAAGAACAAATTAAGCCCAAATGCTCACACATTTAAGTTGATCTTAATATCAAACCAGATTAATGGTCCTTAAATAAAGCTAAGCCTAAATCTAAGATATACGGATTTGGGCTAATCTGCACCCTACGGGCTATCTCCGTATACAATCCACGGGCAACCAAAATAAACAAAAATACACATGATACGAAGAGAACTTCCAGAGCAGGAGAAAGTGGTTATCGCAATGCGGTAACGTAATTAACTGCGGGGGCTTGCGCCTGCATGAAAGAGCATCCCCACAATCAAAAAGCCCTCATAAAATGAGGGGGAATCTGATAAAGTCTGCTACAACGGTCGCGTCTATCCAAACCTCTGATATATGATGCCATAAATCAACTTGGTATTTTTGAAAAGATGGACGGATAAATCCAAATAGTATCTTCCCCCAAATTCAGGCAAGAGGATCTATGCTAGTTCTTCTCTGTTTTCTGCGATCAACAGATTCTGGCATGCCCGGTGGGTCCTTTTCCTCTTTCCACTCCACACTTCGTGTGTCGTGTTTCGCTAGCGAAATCGCGGTTCGCAATGGTTGCTCTTGGATTTGAGGTACTAAAATTTGGTGTATTGCTCCTATGCAGAAGAAGAAAATCGACGGCTTCCCACTACACTTCTTGCAACAGCAACTCTCGCTCCACTCCAACTGGAGGAGTGACCTACGGGCCAACGCGGCCTCCATCTTTTCAATGCCGGTAGGGCAAGTAACGCAAGCCACTACCGGATTGTTCTTGTAGGGTTTGCTTAGCACCCTCACTAAGTATTAACAAGTATCAAACATGCAACTTTAAAAACTAGGGTGCTAACCAACCCGAACCTAGAATTGAATTAGAGGATTAGGCGCAAAAGCTAACAAGTATCACATACTAGTAAGGGTCTAACACTACGAGGAAAGAAATTTAACCTTTGTAGACCTCTCCTCCTTGACTCCTTGGTTCTACTCAAAACTTGAACGGGTCCGCTTGAGGCCTTCGAAATCCATGATGATCCACCACGGAGTTCCTTTGCTCAAGCTCCTTGCTTCACTTGAACTAAGTAGAAGTGAGGCAAACAACCTACACTAGTGGGCTAGACTAATATAGATTAGTGAAGTGGGTAATAAGCTCACTAAAAAACCTTTCTTTTTCTTTTTCTTCACTCACTAGAATGGTAGAGAGCTTGGAGGAAGAAGGAGATGGAAATGGCTTAGCTGGAGCTCAAGAGAGATAAGCACAAAAATAATAATAATGAGAAAGAGAGTCACACTCACTAATAACTCAACCATGAAAATATCTAGATAATTTTTTAGTATTTGAGTTAGTGGAGGATTAGAAATGAAACCATGGTTACTTAGATATTTTAAAAAGTGTGTAGAAGGAAAAAAAACCATGGATTAATTTCTAATTTCCTTTAACTCAATAATTATAAAAATATCATAATAGTTTCCATGTGAGTCTTGCATAGCCATCTCCAATGTATCATCAACTATGACACATGTATGCATACATCTCAATATAAACATGCATACACACATGCATTCAAATAAAGAAAGGATTTAATAAATGAGCTAATGGTCACATGATATTAAATCAACACTTGATTTAATAATCCGGTCTATCACATACGACCCGACCAATAGAAAACGCCAGATTAAAATACGGTATCATATACTTGTATTTAATCAAGCTACCGCGCATATCCTGATATACGCCGCACATCGTTTTGCCTGAGCTCGGAAACCCCTTATGCGCTCCACATCGGAAACCCTTTATGCGCCGCGCATATCTCCATATGCGCCCCACATCGTTTCACCTGAGCTCGGAAGCTCCTGCGCATATCCCCATATGCGCCCGCACATCGTTTGTGGGACTCTAAGACTCGTCAATACACTAGCAGTAGGTGGTGATCATATCACATACCCACAAACCTTCAGCAGTACTAGCTGCACGTAACGGCTCCCAGGTATTGGGAGAACAGAAGAACAACAAGCGAACCTGTCAAAACTCCCATAGAGCCAACCAGTAACATTTACCGTACAGTCTAGTCTTTTCGTTAGATATACTGCATATTGATTCTAGGGATGGTATCGTCGACCCCAATAACTCAATAAGTCATGCCGATGTGTGGCCTATAACAGATCGAGAAACTACAGATAACACTTATCAGTAAATCTCATCAGCCCTGACCAGGGATTTCCAGTTATAGCCAATCGAGTATAGCGCAACATCAACCCCCGATACCGGGAGAGAAGAAACCCCTCATATCGCTCATTGCCTCCATATGTCTCGGGACGGTACCCAAAAACCACCTGTTTACACGACTCAATAGAACCGTGGTAGGGTGGAAATCAAAGTACAGTGGGAGAACACACAAGACTCTATAACGATCTCGGGTCTACAGACTAACCTATACAAGTTTCACCTGAGAACTGCTATCCGACGATAGATATAATACCATATAGGAGTTCTCGGCGAGTCCGTTCAGTGTACCCAGTCTCTACTGAGCACCCGTATACGATCTTTGATGTCAGCACCAATGGATATGGGATCATCCATCGCCAATCAAATGGGTCAAATAACGTATACGCTAGTCTACCCTGGAATATCGATGCCCCACCTCGATACACCCATGACTAGGAAGATTTAAGGATATGCCTATAAACCACACATGTCCCACTAGTATGATCTGCATCATAATCACAGTAGTCAAGCAAATATCCTAAGGGCTTTATCAACATGTATCAAATGAACAGTATACACAATCAAGTGAACATGTTAAGATAAAGAGTAACCAGATAGCATACTATCATGTCGAGCAAGAAAGTCCTCTGAATATATATATATATATACACACACACACACACACACATGTCGATACATCCACTATCAAATAATGGCCTCTAGGGCATACATATATCCAACAATCTTCCACTTGCACTAAAGCCAATTATTGGCGTATCTCATACCCAACATCTCAAAAATCCTCTCATGCTGTGGCTGTAGGAGGGCCTTGGTGAGTGGATCCGTAGTGTTATTCTTTGTATCTACTCTTCGAATCACGGTCTCGCGGAGATCAACTATCTCCCGGATCAAATGATATCGCCTCAGGATATGTCTGGATCGCTGATGGGACCTGGGCTTATTGGCCAACGCCATAGCCCCATTATTATCACAATACAATGGTATTGGATCAATAATGGTTGGAACTACTCCTAGCTCCAAGATGAACTTCCTCATCCAGACGGCTTCCTTGGCAGCATCATTTGCGGCAATATACTCAGCTTCCATCGTAGAGTCCGCAACGGTTTCCTGTTTGGAACTCTTTCAACATACCGCCCCTCCATTGAGGGTAAACACAAACCATGAGATAGATTTGTTGTCATCCTTATCACTCTGGAAGCTCAAATCGGTAAAGGCCTCCATTTGGAGATCCCTGTTACCATACACCAAGAACATTTCTTTAGTCATTCATAAGTACTTAAGAATGTTCTTCACAGCTGTCCAGTGTTTCTCCCCGGGTTGGATTGATTCCTGCTTACCACACCTGTGCATAAGCTACATCAGAGCGAGTACATAACATCGCATACATTATAAATCCTATGGCTGAAGCGTAGGGTATAATACTCATGCGAGCTCTCTCTTCATCAGACTTTGGGCAAAAGTCCTTGGAGAGAGTGATTCCGTAAAAAGCGGGTAAGGCACACCGCTTGGAATCTTCCATACTAAATCTCTTTAGAATGGTGTTAATATACCTAGATTGGGACAATCCCAACAACCTTTCAAATCTATCTCTATAGATCTTAATGCCCAATATATACGAGGCATCACCCAGGTCCTTCATGGAGAACCTTTGTCATAAGAACAGTGTCACGACCCAATTTAGGAATGTGACCGGCACTTAAATTACGCAACATCTAAAGGCGTAACGTAATTCAGTAGGCCGACAACCCAGAAATCTAAACCATAAAAAAAGATAGAAAGATAAAACATTTAAAACCATTGCTAAAACATTTAAAAATCATAAGTTATAAAATCTTAACTTAATTTATTTTCTTGAAAATTTCGGCAGTATCTCCTTTGTAAAAACTAGCCCCAAACGGGTACAAGCATAACATAAATATAAAGCATCCCAAACGGGAGCAACTCACGCCAAAAGACGGAACACAACCACAACAAGTTTATATAAACATATATACGATGCCATAGCGAAGGAATAAGCAATAAAGAAGTGAAACAACATCACAACATAAATAAAACGGCCGACTCAAACGAGCTCGACACCCAAAGTCATAATAATACAATACCGATCCTCACAAACTCGTCTCTAAGTCAATATACATGAAAGTGGTAGATGGAGAGTACTAGATACAATAAGATATACAATGAGATCATACGGATAACCATAAACCATCCACCTATCCAAAATCATGACCAACAGCAGCGGTATCCGCAGAAGTAGATGAAATGAGAAGCCCTGTCGTGACTATACTGAGGGTCAAGCCTACAAAACACTGTGGCACAACGGGGGTGAGTTGCCAACTCGTGAATAGTAAATAACATCGTATAGATAATCGTAAGTATGCATGAAAAGCGATAATCTGAAATATGCAATCTGATAGCATAAATATAACAATACGGATATACAGTAAAATCATGATTAAGGTACACCATCGGGGTACAACAACTATATGAAACAATGTATGTCTAATAAAATCCTGAGTATGGGATAACATATAAAACCTCATGTATGAATCATCATCATGGAAAACCGATGTCTATCAACGACACCCCAAATCCCAATATCTTAGGCGCTGTCACACTGATCGGCCCTCATATCCGTCACATCATAAAACCTGAGTGTCCAACATCGATCCTCGAAATATCATGAAACCCGTGTCCAACATCGACACATAAATACTCATATCTCAGACGCCGTATACTCAGATCGGCCCTCATTCATCTCATATCATAACTCCAAAAAGGTATCCTCCGGATCTCCGCCGAGTACTATGAAATCACCGGCAGGTAGTGTTCCCTCTGCCAGGCTCATCGTCTACACCATAAAAATCATTTCTTACCCCGGTGTATCATACCGGGTCCACCATGTACCCGCAAATGGCATTCGCCAACTCTTTAAATCGGGTCTCGAAAACAAACTCAGAACCGAGAAAACTCATGGTGGACGTCTCGAAATATCATATAAAAAAACGCATTTTCTTTATAAGCAATATATTATATTTTCTCTTTTTAAATATAATCGTGGTTCTCAAATCCAGAAATCGCATAAAATCAGTACATCAATGCATATGCCCATGAAAAACGAAATATGCAAATACGGAACAGTAATGTGAGTATATCAAGGGAAAACCGCTCTTTTAAATATATCAAGTTTTCAAAGCTATCTTGCGGTTTCCCAAATCACCGAAGTCAAAATGCAACATCATATAAGAGTAAATATATGGCTAGCAATGTATGTATGTAAGTATGATGCAATTCACATGCACAATAGGACGACAATTAATATCTAACTGTGAATGATAAAGAAAGCGATGCAATTTATGTTATCCATGGTAATTTTTATAATGTGCGTGTCATTGTTTACCCCAATCAGAGCAAAGCTCTGTTCAAATTCCGAGGCGGGAGATGAAGCAACGCTTCATCTTCCCCCAATCAGAGCAAAGCTTTGCTTTGAAAATTTAAACTTTAATAAATGAAGCGACGCTTCAGATCCTTTGCGCTACGCGAAACGCGCCACGTGTCAGGCGCAGATGCATCAGCGCAGCGCCCAAGAAGGCGCGCCTAATCAGAGCAAAGATCTATTTTAAGAAAAATTAAAGGAAGCAACGCTTCAGTTGCGCAAGCACTGCGCTGCGCGACACATGTCAGCGCAGATGCGCTAACGCAGTTGCGCTGCGCTTTGCGCTGCGCGACACGTGTCAGCGCAGATGCGTCAGCGCAGTTGCGCTGCGCGACACGTGTCCGCGAAGATGCGTCAGCGCAGATGCGCTAGCGCAGGTGCGCTGTGTTGTGCGCTGCGTGACACGTGTCACGCGCTGGGGCATTTGCGCCAAACAGAATTAAGATTTTAAAGAAATCTTTCTGTTCTTGTTAAAACAAGAAGATTTTCTTCTGTAAAACAGAAACCCTTGGATCAAAGATCCAACGGTGGGGAAAATTCCCTAAATCACCCAGAGAAAGATCTCTTTAACAAATTTAACCAATTTATGGGCACTATAAAAAGGACTCTAGACCTCAATTCAAAGGGGGAACATTTTGTGAGAAATTAAACAGAGAGAGTTCTGAAGAATTGGAGAGAAATCCTCGAGAACAAAAAAAGGTAAAAAGCCTTTAGAAAAAGAGAAAATTCTCTTATGAACAGATCATGGATCTAAAAACAAGATCAATGATCTTCAATAAAAAACAAATGAAAACAATGGTTTGCACTTTTTATGAACCTTTGGTTCTCTGAGATAAGAAAAACAAGAGAAACTTGTTTTCTTTGATCTAAATTAGATCAAGAAAGAAAACAGTGCTTTGCACTTCTTTTATGAACCTTTGGTTCTTGAATCTAAAAGATTCTCAAATTTAGAGTGCCTTGCACTTGCAAACTGCGCTGTTGCGCTCTTGGGAGAGCGCCATGTGTCAGCGTCTGAACCATTTGCGCTATGCGCTTTTGAAATAGAGCTTTGCTCTCTGAAATCGGCGCAACTCACCAGAGCGCGCCACATGTCAGCAGCGCAAGCGCAGCGCACTAGCGAAGCGCACTGCGCTTGCATGACACGTGTCATCACCACAAGCGCTTGCGCTCTTTGATTGGCGCAAAGCGCCTGAAATGCAATGCATTATTTAAAAAATGGGCCAAGCCCAAGTCAAAAAGACCTAACAGGCCAAATTAAATTGCAAAGCAATAAAGGACAGAGCCCAAGTAAAATTGATGTTGCGCATCATTTATAAATGGGCAGAGCCCAAAACAAATTGATGCCCTGCATCCTTCATGGGTAGAGCCAAAATAAAAATAAAAGAAATGCAATGCAAAAGCAGATAAAATGCTGAACATCTTCAATTGGACTTAGCCCAATCATGGCCGTAAGTCCTCAAATTAAATTGATTGAGCACGGCTGCTCCCTAAATCAATTTACGACCGGTTCTAGGGTACATCTCCGAACTCCTCTGACACCCATCGTTGTAATCCTTCAACGACGTCAGAGAGGTGACGGGTCCCGACGACCACATATGAATACGGACTGCGGGGTCCTTAAACTCGTGGACCGAAACGTCCTTAAACTAATATCATACCGAAACGTCTTTAAACTAATATTCATCCCAAAATGGGAACGTTGGACCGAAATGTCCTTAAACTAATGATGGACCGAAACGTCCTTAAACTAATGATAGACCACCACGTTCCTAAACTGGCGATGGACCGAAATGTCCTTAAACTAATGACGGACCACCACGTCCCTAAACTGGAATACAGACCACCACGTCCCTAAACTGGCAATGGACCACCACGTCCCTAAACTGGAACACGGACCACTGTTGGAACAATAGAGCCTTCAAATGCTCTTTTGTCGGATCTAAACGATCCCGTTTAAGTTGATCTTGGCCCCAAACACGGCTAACGTATCCTTAAACATTCAAACAGACTACATATTCCCTAATCAACTTCGGTTCAAGGGTACATCTCCGAACTCCTATGACACCTATCGTTGTAATCCTTCAACGACGTCAGAGAGGTGACGAGTCCCGACGGCCATATATTAAATGGATCACCACGTTAAGTTGATCTTAGTCTCAAACAGGATTAACGTATCCTTAACGAACGTTTAAGTTGATCTTAGCCTCAATACGGCTAACGTATCCTTAAACTAAAAACACCAAACCCAAATCTAAGTAAATACGGATTTGGACTAATCAACGTCCTACGGACAACGGCATTACTTAGTCTCCGTATACAATCCACGGGCAACCACAAACAAAACAAACACCCACGACACGAAGTGAAATTCTGGAGAAGGAGAAAGTTGTTACCGCGATGCGGTAGCGTAATTAACTGCAGGGGCTTGCGCCTGCAGGGAAGAGCGTCCCCACAATCAAAAACCCCTCAAGCGAGGGGGAATCTGACGAAGTCTGCTACATCGGCCGCATCTATCTAAACCTCCGATACACGGTGCCATAAATCAATTTGGCATCTTCGGAGAGGTAGACGGATAAAACCATATAGCATCTGCCCTGAATCTCAGGCTAGACGTCCTCATGTCATCACCGCCATTCGGAGGGGAACAGATTCTGGCACGCCCGGTGGGACATTTTCCTCTTTCCACTCCACACTTCGTGTGTCGTATTCGCGAACCAATCGCGGTTTGTTAATGGTTGCCTTTGGATTTCAAGTTACTAAGATTTGGTCTTTTGCCTGGCGCAGAAATCAAGCATCAATGGCCTCAAATTGCTCGAACTGCCCGAAATGCCACTGCAACGGACGCTCCACCTCACCTGGAGGTGTAGCATATGGGCCTCAAGCGGCCTCCTTCCTCGCTCTGCCGGTAGAATAGGTGACCCGGGCCACCACCGGCCTGTCTTTCGGGACCATGATCCCACCTGCAAGCTTCTCTATGCCAATACCTGCACCAGAAGCAAACAAGAAGTCGGTCTTCGACCGGCTCACAGCTACGACGGCCCCTGTCAACGGGTCGTCCACTGCCAAACCAACAGCCTCCGTCTTCTCCAGGCTGGATCAGAACTATGAGGGGCCCGCTAGGAAGCCCATGAACTCCAAGGTGGCTGTTCCAAGGAAGGTAATAACCGCTGCTCCAGAAGTCGTCAAGGCGGCTTCCCCTGTCAAAGAGTCAGTCTTTTCAAGACTGACTATTCCTGCTCCTGCCCCTGCTCGAGGATCTGTCTTCGACAGGTTGAATATCACCCCTCAAAGGGCAACCTCAGTCTTTAAGAGATTAGCACCAGCGGCGCCTCATTCAGACAGGGGGCAAAAAGAAGCTGTCTCTATCTCCGAGCCAGTCCCAACGGCTCATCATGCTCGACGTCGCCACTGGCGCCGAGTGAGGAAGGCCGGGGGCAACTCCCCCTCTGGGATAACTCTGCCAGCTCCAACGGTGGGGATCGATGCTGCTGTTCCAACCGGGAACAGCTTTGAATTGCTGAACACAGTGCGCAGAAACTCTCCTGTTGCGGTGCTGAAGCGAACTCCTTCACCTGTGGAGAACACTCCGGAGAAGAAGCTATAGCAGCCCCCTCACCGGCTGTCCTCTAAAATTTACAAAGTCTGGCGACAGGTCCAAGAGTCGGTGATTGATGAAAACTGTCTCCGCCGACAGAAAAAGACGAAGGTTCGGCAGGAGGAAGACTACTCTGTCAGAACGAAAGAAGTGACGGTTACTCGAGTGTCCACTACAACGACACCCTCAACGTCAATCACTCAAAAGAAAAGGAGGCCGCAAAAAGCCCCTGTGAACAAGGCGAAACGTAAAAGCGATGGACACAAACGCCCTAAGTCTGGGGGCATGGTGGTGCACGCTGTTTATATGGCTTCTGGAAAGGAGGAAAGCCGTGCTTCGACGGGTCACCGACCACTCACCCGATCCGTGACCAAAGCCCAGGAGCAGCAGCAAAAGCTTCAAGAGATGATGACTGCAATGGCCGCCCTTACCGAGCCAAAAGAAAGCTTAGAGGCATCATCGAAGCAACGTCTTGAACAAGAAACTGACGCTGATTACCTACGTAGAGTCCTCGAAAAGAAGGACAAAGAAGCTGCAGAGCAAACGGCTAATATAAAACAAATGGCGCTTCTCTTCCAAGATATGGTAGGGATGATGAGTCAGCAGAACCCTCCTGCTGAAGATCCTCCGGTTGTCCTTGAAGACGACAAGGGAGAAACGTCAAATCCTCCACTGGCTTTGTCAACAGCCAAGGAGGAGGCAATCTCCAAAGCAGACCTGGACGAATATATAGCCCAGCAGATACGGGTTCATCATGCGATTGAGGCAGCCGGTCAGATCGTCAAAACAGGACGACCATATCCGGGCTGGTATGATGAGGTACAGTACCTGCCGGGCTATACAATACCTAAGTTCCACATATATAAAGGGACAGGGAATCCGCATCAGCATGTCGCTCAATTCAGGGCCTTATGTGGCAATACTTGAGGCGATGACAAATTGATGCTTTGCCAATTCGTCGGCAGCTTGTCAGAAACAGCGTTCGAATGGTATTCTGAACTCCTGAACGATTCTGTCAAGACGTTCGCTGAAATGGAGTTGCTATTCACTCAGTGATTCGCGAGCGCCAGCGAACGGGCCCCGATAGCAGCATTAATTAATGCCAGGGTAAGGCCGGGCGAGACATGGGTTCAGTACGCTATACGCTGGCGAAACTTATGGTCGAAATGCGAACAACGCATTGAAGAAGCTCCCGCGGTGGGTATGTTCGTGGGTACCCTAGACCCTCATGCCACTATCTCACAGTTCATGATGTTCTTTAAGCCGACCACATTCCAGGCTTTGATCGACAAGTTGGCCCAGATGGATCAAATGGGTCACAGACCTTCTCCCCCGAAGCCAGAACCGCGGAACGACAAGGGTAAAGGGAAGGCAACCTTCGTCGCGAATACTCAGCAGCAACCCAGCACCCCAAAGCTAGCGGATCAATCGGGAGAGAGACGGCGGTTCTGTATTGAGAAAATGAGGCGCCCCTACTCATTCCCGCGGGATAAGACGAAGAGGCTGTTCGAGCTGGCTATGCGCAACAGGCTTATCAACCTGCCGAATCCAAGGCAACCGCCACAACCCAACGAGGCGAATAACCCTAATTATTGCCCTTATCATCAAACGGCAAGCCATCCGATTGAGGATTGCTTCGTCTTCAAAGGATGGATTAAAGATCAATACCTACAAGGCAAGTTTGCCCTATCTGAAAAGTGGAAGGTAAATCCACCCCAGCCGCACATTCCGAAGAAGACGGACACGATGGGGGCAGCTTGTTCTTTTTTCAAGGACGAAAACGATGGGGAAAACTCATCAGACGAATCCGATGACTACGTAGCGACTTGTCATGTGATCTCTCATTCACTGGCGGATGATGAAGAGGCTCCTTGCGCCGAGAAACCAAGGGCGAACCCTGAGCCGGAAGTTCTACGGCCGTCAGACGAGTTGATCGATATCTTCCTAAATGAAATTCGTCTGAAAGCAAAAGCCAATCAAGAGCATGAGATGGCCATACTGGAAAGAGCCAAGACACTCCCGTCAAATCAAAAGCCATCCATTGCAGATAAAAAAAAATTCAAGACGAGGAAAAGGTTCGCCAAAGCCCTATCAGTGGGAATGAAGCTACCGCCCTCTGAAGAAAATACTTTCGGTGGAGTAAAGATGCATCCTAACTTCTGTTTATATCATCAGAAGATCATACATCCTACTGAAGACTGCGAATCCTTTAACTGTTGGTGGCAAGGGTATGTCACTTAAAAGCAACACTTCGACAGGAAAAAATGTGAAGCTCGTAGACGTCGAAAAAGTGCGATAGATGAGCGCAAAAGAGCCGCCGACGACTGTCATATAGCCGACTCCAAAGGATCGCAAATTATCACCTTTGGAAGCGACTCTGACGAAGAGGCTGCCCTCAACCCTCTCCTCAAGGAATTCATTTCAAAGATGAAAGAATTGAGAAGTTGTGAGGACGTTCAGCCATGCAATCGCACGCTATTCGAAAAAAATCTCGGCTCCGCAAACAAAGGATCGAGTAAAAAGGATAAAGGGAAGGGAAAAACAGCCCTCGTAACCAATGCTCAACAGCAATCGAGTGGCCCTAGACCGGTTGTTTGCCGAAACAACAAGCAGCAACCCCTCCAAGAAAAGTTGAAACGTCCTTACTCGTTTCCGCAAGATAAAACAAGGGGACTATTCGAGCTGGCGTTGCGCAACCGACTTATAAATCTACCAGAGCTAAAACGTCCGTCACAACCACATGACGTCAATGAGCCCAACTACTGTCCCTATCACCGAGTACTGGGTCACCTGATCGAGGATTGCTACGTCTTCAAAAACTGGGTTGAAGATCAATACCAACAAGGCAAGTTCGTCATCCCCGAAAACTGGAAGGTAAGCCCGCCACAACCGCACGCATCGGGAAAGATGGAGACGCCGGGGGCATCATGCTCATTAATAGGGAAGTCCCCAGGGACCGAAAAGTCAATAAACTAGATGTTCGCCTCAAATACGGCGACGACGGACCGAAACGTCCTTAAACTAACGGCGGACCGAAACGTCCTTAAACTAATGATGGACCGCAATGTCCTAAAACTTGCAAGCGGACCGAAACGTCCTTAAAACTACTACCGCAGCATCCTCAGGCTGACGCGATAAAAAAAAAGGATAAAGAAACGGTACGTCCATAAGCAAAATGGGCACGGATGAAAACTCGAAAGGGCTCCGTGAGTAAAAACAGCAGGACTGCCGGTGAGTGTTTGTGAAAACCCGAAAGGGTGCGACCTCGTTAAAAATATAAAAAAAATAAATAAAAAATGGGTATATCCATAAGCAAAATGGGCACGGATGAAAACCCGAAAGGGCTCCGTGAGTAAAAACAGCAGGACTACCGGCGAGTGTTTGTGAAAACCCGAAAGGGCGCAACCTCGTTAAAAAAAAGAAAAGAAAAGAAATACACTTATAGGGTCCTCTCGACCTTGTGAGGAGAAACCACCCGTGTGAGATCCTTATGACTCACAAGGGAGCAACACACTTAGGGATCCCCACGATTCCTAAGGAGAAAATACACTTGCGAGATTCTCACGACTCGTAAGGAGAACTCTCTTATGGGACCCTCACGACTCATAAGATTTGAAAGTCTTAAGTTACAGAGACCTAAATCCGTGCTTAAGCAAACCCCCCCCCCACAACTTCCGATATTGCCCTACAAATGGCTCAATACTGACCCTTGTATACAATCCACGGGCGCGAATAAACATTCCCCTAACAAAATTTCATCCGTGATTGGGGATATGTACGCATGATGAACAACCCTTATAAGTCCTCTCGACTTACAAGGAGAAAACCATCTTGTAGGATCCTTACGACTTACAGAGGAACATACACTTAGGCATCTTCACGATTCCTAAGGAGAAAATACACCTACAAGATACTCACGACTTGTAGGGAGAAATACCTTTGTGAGACCCTTACGGCTCAAGAAGTTAAAAGCCTTAGTCGACAGGACCCTAACCCTGTTCGCTAAGCCACCTTTGTTCGACATCGACAAAAGCAGATGATGATTCGCTCCTGGCAATATCCCAGTAGTAGCGGTGCTGATGCCGAAATCGGTGTCTAATTTCAGATTTACGGCAAAAAACCAGCGAGCCGCACATGCATACGAAATAGCCGAAATGATGGGGCAACTTGCAATACAAATCAGCAAGTAAGAATGTATACATGAAAATAGCCGAAATGATGGGGTAACTCGCAATAGAAAGCAGCGAATAAAAATAAAATAAATAGCCGAAATGATAGGGCACCGCGAAAGATAGCCGAAATGATAGGGCAATCACGACCTTCGCGATATGAAAGCTGAAATGATAGAGCATCGCGGAAAAAGAAACAAAATGAAAAATGAAATTTATGCCCTACAGGTGATGTTACATCAAACCCTGTATACAGTCCAAGGGCGTAAACAAAGAAGGGATCATACTCCTCTCCCAGGTTTCATCATAAGAAGAAGCCAAATCTCGACGGGTCGCAAATGACCTAGAGGTCATCTTAACACTCGTCTCGTAACAACGGATACAACTTCAAGCGAAGCGGAACAACGACAACTCCCAGTTCCATGGCTCGGCGATATACAAATCACCCAGAGTCAAACCCGCATTCCATTAGATACGGATACAATAAAAAGAATTCCTGGCTACGTGGAACGCGGCTTATGTCAATCCTGACCCCGTGGAAAACGTCCAGAGCGGATCCCGGTCCTCGCAGAGCACGGCAATGAACCCGTGCGAAGCATCCAGAGCGGAACCTAGTCCTCGCCGAACACGGCATTGAACCCGTGGGAAGCATCTAGAGCAAAAATTCCTGGCTACGTGGAACGCGGCTTATGTCAATCCTGACCCCGTGTGAAACATCCAGAGCAAAAATTCCTGGCTACGTGGAACGCGGCTTATGTCAATCCTGACCCCGTGTGAAACATCCAGATCAAAAATTCCTGGCTACGTGGAAAGCGGCTTATGTCAATCCTGACCCCATGGAAAACGTGCAGAGCGGATCCTGGTCCTCGCAGAGCACGGCAGTGAACCCGTGCGAAGCATCCAGAGCGGAACCTAGTCCTCGCCGAACACGGCATTGAACCCGTGGGAAGCATCTAGAGCAAAAATTCCTGGCTATGTGGAACGCGGCTTATGTCAATCCTGACCCCATGTGAAATATCCAGAGCAAAAATTCCTGGCTACGTGGAACGCGGCTTATGTCAATCCTGACCCCGTATGAAACATCCAGAGCAAAAATTCCTGGCTACGTGGAAAGCGACTTATGTCAATCCTGACCCCGTGGAAAACATCCAGAGCGGATCCTGGCCCTCGCAGAGCACGGCAGTGAACCCGTACGAAGCATCAAGAGCGGAACCTAGTCCTCGCCGAACACGGCATTGAACCCGTAGGAAGCATCTAGAGCAAAAATTCTTGGCTACGTGGAACGCGGCTTATGTCAATCCTGACCCCGTGTGAAACATCCAGAGCAAAAATTCCTGGCTACGTGGAAAGCGGCTTATGTCAATCCTAACCCCATGGAAAATGTCCAGAGCGGATCCTGGTCCTCGCAGAACACGGCAGTGAACCCGTGCGAAGCGTCCAGAGCGGAACCTAGTCCTCGCCGAACACGGCATTGAACCCGTGGGAAGCATCTAGAGCAAAAATTCCTGGCTACGTGGAACGCGGCTTATGTCAATCCTGACCACGTATGAAACATCCAGAGCAAAAATTCCTGGCTACGTGGAAAGCGGCTTATGTCAATCCTGACCCCGTGGAAAATGTCCAGAGCGGATCCTGGTCCTCGCAGAGCACGGCAGTGAACCCGTGCGAAGCATCCATAGCGGAACCTAGTCCTCGCCGAACACGGCATTGAACCCGTGGGAAGCATCAAGAGCAAAAATTCCTGGCTACGTGGAACGCGGCTTATGTCAATCCTGACCCCGTGTGAAACATCCAGAGCAAAAATTTCTGGCTACGTGGAACGCGGCTTATGTCAATTCTGACCACGTGTGAAACATCCAGAGCAAAAATTCCTGGCTACGTGGAAAGCGGCTTATGTCAATCCTGACCCCGTGGAAAACGTCCAGAGCGGATCCTGATCCTCGCAGAGCACGGCAGTGAACCCGTGCGAAGCATCCAGAGCGGAACCTGGTCCTCTCCGAACACGGCATTGAACCCGTGGGAAGCATCTAGAGCAAAAATTCCTGGCTACGTGGAACGCGGCTTATGTCAATCCTGACCCCATGTGAAACATCTAGAGCAAAAGTTCCTGGCTACGTGGAAAGCGGCTTATGTCAATCCTGACCCCGTGGAAAACGTCCAGAGCGGATCCTGGTCCTCGCAGAGCACGGCAGTGAACCCGTGCGAAGCATCCAGAGCGGAACCTATTCCTCGCCGAACACGGCATTGAACCCGTGGGAAGCATCTATAGAAAAAATTCCTGGCTACGTGGAACGCGGCTTATGTCAATCCTGACCCCGTGTGAAACATCCAGAGCAAAAATTCCTGGCTACGTGGAAAGCGGCTTATGTCAATCCTGACCCCGTGGAAAACGTTCAGAGCGGATCCTGGTCCTCGTAGAGCACGGCAGTGAACCCGTGCGAAGCATCCAGAGCGGAGCCTAGTCCTCGCCGAACACGGCAGTGAACCCGTGGGAAGCATCCAGAGCAACTCCTGACTTCGTGAAATGCGGATAAGGACAACTTCACCCATCACTTGCGGGTCCTCATGACTCGCAAGGGAATAAATTCTCTTGTAAGATCCTTACGACTTTCAAGAGAACACACTTAGGAATCCTCACGATTCCTAAAGAGAAAACCCACCTACGAGATCCTCTCGATCCGTAGGGAGAAAAGTCTCTATGAGACCCTCACGGCTCATAGAGTTGAAAAGTCTTGGGCAGCAGATCTGAACCTGCGGCCTAAGCCATCGCTATCTCGTGAAGAAATCAAGGTGCTTACTCTATTATCTGCTAATTGTGACAACATGCTGATAATAAGAGAAAGAAGAAAGCGACAGAAAGAGCATCCAATTTACATTTGATCAGGCATTCGAGACACACTCATTCATACATAAGCAAAAGATTCAGAACGAAAAAATAGAGACAAGCTGAGATAAAATTTTTCCATTAATATTGCCAAAAGTTCTTACAATCATAAAAGCAATAAACGAAAAATATTATTACAATGGAATAACCTCAGATCCAGGGCACGGATTGAGGAATTCAAAAGTAAGGCCATCCAGAGTTTTTCTGGCCTTTCTGATTATTCTGGTGCGCAACCTCTCGCGCTCCTGTGTGTCAAGATCCTCGGCAAGCCCTCCCAGCCTTCGATAAGCAGCGACTATCGTCGTCTGCTGGAAAATTTGATGTAGGATGTCGATGAGGTTGTCCCGCAGTTTCTTCGAGATCAGCCCCGTCAGGTACACTGAATGCACCTTGTCTTCGGCATCATCCAGCGCATTGAGCGGTAGGGCCTCGTGAAACCCCGGAAGTGCTCTCCATATTGCTCCCAGCACAACCTTCAAGAGAGCTGAACGACGAGGAAGCAGCCAACCACCGCTTGCATTGAGGCGACCCATGACCTCGCACACTGGGCGTCTGTAAACTCCTGGTTTTGATGATGGCCCTGTGCGCGGATATCGTCGTAGGTGATAATCCCGTGAAAACTGTATAGACGCACCGCCATTATGCCTGGAGGAAATACCACAGGAAGATTAGCGATAAAAAGAAAAATAATATACACAGAGAGTTAAACTCCCCAAGAGCAGTGCTCTGCAAACAGGACTGATTACCAGAATCCTAATAGGGGGAATTTAAATAAATCCCCCGAGAACTCTAAGATTGTTACTATTAAAAGATGATATAATCCGTTAAATACAAAACTCCATTTTTAATTCTCATTATCCATATTCGAACTCTTAGGAGTTCATTTTTTTTAGATCAAAGAGATCTATGTTTTGCCAAAGACGCAAGATTCTGTTCATGAGTTAAGAAACAATGAAACAGATTCCTGAGAGCAAGGCTCTATTTGGTGAAACCCTAAAAGGATTTTCTTTAGATCAAAGATCTATGAGAGCAAAGCTCTATTAATTAAAATTGATTTAATTTAAAACTAATTCTTACTTAAATAGTTTCTCTTAAAGAAAATATAACTCTGAGAGTTCTTGAAGGCAAGAGCAAAGCTCTGAAGTTTCTAAAAATGAGAATTTTAAAGATGATAATCATCTATGCAGGACCAAAGGTCCTATTTATAGGCATCAAGTGCCCTTTCAACTTCCAAAGTTGCCGCAACGGTTGGAATTCCGCCACCGTTGCGCTCACGTTTGGGGCCACGTAAGCGCGACGGTGGGGGGGCATTTGTTTACCCCAATCAGAGCAAAGCTCTGTTCAAATTCTGAGGCGGGAGATGAAGCAACGCTTCATCTTCCCCCAATCAGAGCAAAGCTTTGCTTTGAAAATTTAAACTTTAATAAATGAAGCGACGCTTCAGATCTTTTGCGCTGCACGCAACGCGCCACTTGTCAGGCGCAGATGTATCAGCGCAACGCCCAAGAAGGCGCGCCCAATCAGAGCAAAACTCTATTTTAAGCGAAATTAAAGGAAGCAACGCTTCAGTTGCGCAAACACTGCGCTGCGCGACACGTGTCAGCGCAGATGCGCTAGCGCAGTTGCGCTGCGCGACACGTGTCCACGCAGATGCGTCAGCGCAGATGCGCTAGCGCAGTTGCGCTGTGCTGTGCGCTGCGTGACACGTGTCACGCGCTGGGGCATTTGCGCCAAACAGAATTAAGATTTAAAAGAAATCTTTCTGTTCTTGTTAAAACAAGAAAATTTTCTTCTGTAAAACAGAAACCCTTGGATCAAAGATCCAACGGTGGGGAAAATTCCCTAAATCACTCAGAGAAAGATCTCTTTAACAAATTTAACTAATTTATAGGCACTATAAAAAGGACCCTAGACCTCAATTCAAAGGGGGAACATTTTGTGAGAAATTAAATAGAGAGAGCTCTGAAGAATTGGAGAGAAATCCTCAAGAAAAAAAAAAGGTAAAATGCCTTTAGAAAAAGAGAATTCTCTTATGAGCAGATCATGGATCTAAAAACAAGATAAATGATCTTCAATAAAAAAAACAAATAAAAACAGTGCTTTGCACTTTTTATGAACCTTTGGTTCTTGAATCTAAAAGATTCTCAAATTTAGAGTGCCTTGCACTTGCAAACTGCGCTGTTGCGCTCTTGGGAGAGCGCCACGTGTCAGCGTCTGAACCATTTGCGCTATGCGCTTTTGAAATAGAGCTTTGCTCTCTGAAATCGGCGCAACTCACCAGAGCGCGCCACGTATCAGCAGCGCAAGCGCACAGCACTAGCGCAGCGCACCGCGCTTACATGACACGTGTCGTCACCACAAGCGCTTGTGCTCTTTGATTGGCGCAAAGCGCCTGAAATGCAATGCATTATTTAAAAAATGGGCCAAGCCCAAGTCAAAAAGACCTAACAGGCCAAATTAAATTGCAAAGCAATAAAGGGCAGAGCCCAAGTAAAATTGATACTGCGCATCATTTATAAATAGGCAGAGCCCAAAACAAATTGATGCCCTGCATCCTTCATGGGTAGAGCCCAAATAAAAATAAAAAGAAATGCAATGCAAAAGCAGATAAAATGCTGAACATCTTCAATTGGACTTAGCCTAATCGTGGCCGTAAGTCCTCAAATTAAATTGATTGAGCACGGCTGCTCCCTAAATCAATTTACGACCGGTTCTAGGGTACATCTCCGAACTCCTCTGTCACCCATCGTTGTAATCCTTCAACGACGTCAGAGAGATGACGGGTCCCGACGACCACATATGAATACGGACTGCGGGGTCCTTAAACTCGTGGACCGAAACGTCCTTAAACTAATATCATACCGAAACGTCTTTAAACTAATATTCATCCCAAAATGGGAACGTTGGACCGAAATGTCCTTAAACTAATGATGGACCGAAATGTCCTTAAACTAATGATGGACAACCACGTCCCTAAACTGGCGATGGACCGAAATGTTCTTAAACTAATGACGGACCACCACGTCCCTAAACTGGAATACAGACCACCACGTCCCTAAACTGGCAATGGACTACCACGTCCCTAAACTGGAACACGGACCACTGTTGGAACAATAGAGCCTCCAAATGCTCTTTTGTCGGATCTAAACGATCCCGTTTAAGTTGATCTTGGCCCCAAACACGGCTAACGTATCCTTAAACATTCAAACGGACTACATATTCCCTAATCAACTTCGGTTCAAGGGTGCATCTCCGAACTCCTCTGACACCTATCGTTGTAATCCTTCAACGACGTCAGAGAGGTGACGAGTCCCAACGGCCATATATTAAATGGATCATCACGTTAAGTTGATCTTAGTCTCAAACAGGATTAACGTATCCTTAACGAACGTTTAAGTTGATCTTAGCCTCAATACGGCTAACGTATCCTTAAACAAAAAACACAAAACCCAAATCTAAGTAAATACGGATTTGGACTAATCCACGTCCTACGGGTGACGGCATTACTTAGTCTCTGTATACAATCCACGGGCAACCACAAACAAAACAAACACCCACGACACGAAGTGAAATTCTGGAGAATGAGAAAGTTGTTACCGCGATGCGGTAGCGTAATTAACTGCAGGGGCTTGCGCCTGCACGGAAGAGCGTCCCCACAATCAAAAACCCCTCAAGAGAGGGGGAATCTAACAAAGTCTGCTACATCGGCCGCATCCGTCTAAACCTCCGATACACGGTGCCATAAATCAACTTGGCATCTTCGGAGAGGTAGACGGATAAAACCATATAGCATCTGCCCCGAATCTCAGGCTAGACGTCCTCATGTCATCGCCGCCATTCGGAGGGGAACAGTCATGGCAATTACTAACGGTGTGTGTGTGGCATACAATTCGGTGCTCGCGCAACATAAACCGTTAGTAATGGTGTAGTGTCCAATCAATACAGCGTCAATGTACAACAAGTGATGGGATGCGCAAGATGATGTTCATGCATAATCAATGTATATACTAACAACATGGGTTTATATCACTGAATCCAGCCCTCGACGCTTAGCGCCATACGGGCGATTCCCACATAGATTTTAAATCTACTCACCGATAATCTCGAGCTAGGTAAATCCAACCACCTCTTTCCCTTTCCTTGTAGCGCCCGAAGTCCCCGCAATCAATCCTAATATCGCATAAAAAACATAACAAGTGCAAATTAGAAACTTCCCGATAACACACGTAAACAACGCTTAAATCAACGTACCGACTTCCATGAGCTATTAAGTGTTAGCTTAGTGGCGAACGAGTGTAGCGACACCCTAAACCAACCCAAGTGCAGCAAGCTATACGAAGTACAAAAACCGTGTCGGATATCTGTATCGCGTGTTGCCGAAACAGTAGAAACTAGCAAAGTGCTTCCAGATTTTGCTTACAGTCAATATAGGAAAATCAAGCAGTACCAAACACCAAGAATAACCTACAAACACATACCCTCAAAAACACAACTCCTCAGGTGCCCAAAAATCCGGCGGCGCCGGACTTTCCCTCAGTCTCGCCGGTTCGACCGAGAGGTGTAGGGTCCGGGTTTCAGGTGCACACTCAGGGCTTCTAATACTATACTACTGTATTGTTAGATTTTACAGTAGACTAATTTAGTGATAGCAGATCATAGAGACACCAAAACATACCTAAAAATACGATATTTGCACAAAACTATAACTTTAGCGTTTTAAAACTAAAACTAACAAGCATACAACTTCATTAGAGCCTAATAAGGGTATAAAGATCACTACCTCACCAAAACTTGGGGAAATCCCTAGGTTTCCAAGCTCCAAGTCATCACAAGGGCTTTAGCATGAATTGTGAAGGGTTTAGTGAGGTTGGATTAAGATTTTGGCTTTGGATTATGATGCAAACATATAAATCAAGTGGAGAAGTTGATGTGTAGTGAAAGAAGAAAGAGCAACTGGGTTAGGAATAATAATTGAGAGAGTGAGGTGAGAATGAGAGGTATTGTAAAGGAAGTGAGTGTATAAGTGTTGTGAGTGTATGAGGTGAGTGTATGAGGTGTTACACTCACTCTCCCTCTCATTAATGCCATTTAATACCAGCCACCCCCCTAAGTCTCCTCAAGAATTCAAACCTTCTTTCTCTTCTCTTCTCTTCTCTTCTAAGAAAAATTAAACCTATGTTTCAATAATTAAAATAGATAAACAAGTTAAGATATAGCATGTCTTGTTAAAAGAGAGGTTTAAGTGTGCCATGACAATATATGCATGGTTAACGCCTCATTAAACCTAATTCAACATGCACATATGTATGCAAGTGAAGAAAAAAACAATTAAATAAGATATTAATTAATTAAATAAAATGTGAAGAAAATAATTATTAGTTAAATTTCATTATAAACCCGTATCATCGCTTAATTAATACTAACCACATTCTAAAGTGTTACAATCTTCCCCCTTAAAGAAATTCGGTCCCCGAATTAAAAATCTTACTAGGCATACCTTCGAAGTGATAAGGGAATTTTTTCCGCATCTCGCTCTCGGCTTCCCACATGACCTCTTCGCTATTCGGGCCACGCCAAAGAACCTTGACAGACGGTAAGACCCTTGACCTCAGTTTCTTCACCCGCCGATCCAGAATAACCACCGGCTTCTTGGTGAAAGAAAGATCGCGCTCAAGATGAACGGTCTGATGCTGAATCATATGGGAAGGGTCATGAAGATACTTGTGAAGCATCGAAACATGAAATACGGGGTGAACATCCAGAAAACTGGGCGGAAGTGCCAAACGATAGGCAACGGTACCAACTTGCTCAAGGATCTCAAAAGGACCCACAAATCTGGGACTAAGCTTCCCCTTTTACCCAAATCTCATCACACTCTTCATCGGATAAATCCGTAGGAATACATGATCACCCACTGCGAACTCAAGTCTGCGACGACGACGGTCGGTATAAGACTTCTGCCTGCACTGGGCTGCTCTTATCCTGTCCTGGATCAACTGGATCTTCTCCGTAGTCTCCTGGACTAGCTGTGGTCCCAAAATCCTACTCTCGCTGAGCTCGGTCCAACAAACTGGCGATCGACACTTCCTTCCATACAAGGCCTCAAAAGGCACCATCTGAATCGTCTGCTGAAAGCTGTTGTTGTAGGAGAACTCTATCAAAGGCAAGTGTCGGTCCCAACTGCCACCAAAATCGAGCACGCACGCACGAAGCATAACCTCAAGAGTCTGTATAGTCCGCTCTAACTGACCATCGGTCTGCGGATGGAAAGCGGTGCTAAAACTCAACCGGGTACCCAAACATCCTGAAGTTTCTGCTAAAGACGGCTGGTAAACTGGGTGCCCCTGTCGGATATGATGCATATAGGAATGTCATGCAAACGCACAATCTCATCAATGTAAAACTGAGCAAACTGAGCAAATCCGAAAGTGGTCTTCACTGGAAGGAAGTGAGCCGTTTTCGCCAACCGGTCAACAATCACCCAAATGGAGTCATACCCTCGACTGGACCTAGGTAAACCCACAACGAAATCCATGTAGATCTACTCCCATTTCCACTCCGTAACGGGTAAAGGTTGCAACTCTCCAGCCGGTCTCTGATGCTCAGGCTTGACTTGCTGACAAGTCAGGCACCTCAAAACGAAATCCGAAAAATCGCTCTTCATCCCTGCCCACCAGTAGACATCTCTCAAGTCACGATATATCTTGGTGGAACCGGGATGAACACTGTAATCTGACTGATGTTCCTACTATAGGATCTCGTGTCTCAGCCCCTCGGTATCTGGTACACACAGACGAGTCCTAAAACGTAGCACACCCTGGCCATCAATCAAAAACTCTGACTCTCTACCCTGCCGAACATGCTCTAAAATCTCAGACAAACAGGCATCGTCGGGCTGTGCCTCACGGATACGATCAAGTAGAAGTGGACAGACGCGGACATGAGCAAGTTGTCCCCCAGTCGGGGTAAACTCAAACTGCACTCTACTGTCACACAGGATCTGCCAATCTGCAGAAGTCTGTCTCTGAACTGTGCTCAACTGGAACAAGCTACCTCCTAGCTTACGACTCAAAGCATCAGCTACTATATTCGCCTTGCCTGGGTGATAAAGGATCTTACAATCATAATCCTTTATGAGCTCCATCCAATGGCGCTGCCTCAAATTCAGATCCCGCAGCTGGAAGATGTACTTCAAGCTCTTGTGGTCCGTGAGGATCTGACACGACTCTCCGTACAGGTAGTGTCTCCAAATCTTAAGAGCAAAGACCACAACGGCCATCTCAAGATCATGAGTGGGATAATTCTTCTCGTGCTTCTTCAGCTGCCGAGAAGCGTAAGCGATAACTCTATCATGCTGCATCAATACACAACCGATCCCCACTCGAGAAGCATCACAGTAAATGATATAGCCGCCCGATCCAGAAGGCAAAGAAAAAACTGGTGCAGTCATCAACCGAGTCTTCAACTGCTGAAAACACTGCTCGCATGCCTCAGTCCAAAGAAAAGGGACCCCCTTCCGGGTCAGTCCGGTCAGCGGTGCAGCGATACTCGAGAAATCCTGCACAAAAAGGCAGTAATAACCAGCTAAGTGCAAAAAGCTGCGGACCTCAGTCACCGATACAGGTCTGGGCCAAAGTTGTACAGCCTCGACCTTCTTCGGGTCCACTCGAATACCGTCTCCCGTAACTACAGGACCCAAGAAGTCAACACTATCAATCCAGAATGCACACTTCGAGAATTTAGCAAACAGCTGGTGCCTCTCAATGTCTGCAGAGCAATCCTCAGGTGTTGCTCATGCTCCTCTCGACTTCTGGAATAGACCAGAATGTCATCAATAAACAAAATAATGAACTGGTTGAGGAACAGCCTGAAAATATGGTTCATAAAATCCATGAACACTGCTGGGGCATTGGTGAGTCCGAACGACAACACCAAAAACTCATAATGCCTGTAGCGCGTACGAAAAGCACTTTTCGGAATGTCATCATTCCGAACTCGCAACTGATGATAACCTGACCTCAAATCAATCTTGGAAAAATGTCCTGCACCCTGGAGCTGATCAAACAAATTGTCAATGCAAGGTAATGGATACCTTTCCGCACCGTAACTTGATTCAATTGACGATAATCAATGCACAACCTCAAACTGTCGTCCTTCTTCTTGACGAACAGAACAGGAGCTCCCTAAGGCGTAACACTCGGACGCATAAGTCCCCTATCAAGAAACCGTTGCAACTGATCCTTAAGCTCTTTCAGCTCCGCCGGGGCCATCCGATATGGCGGTATAGAAATAGGCCCCGTGCCAGGGATCAAATCAATGCAAAACTCAATATCGCGCTCTAGCAGCATTCCAGGTAACTCATCGGGAAATACGTCGGGAAACTCTCTCACAATAGGAACCCGGTCCAACGAATATACTGTAGCACCGGTATCATGAATAAAAGCTAAGAATCCCCGACATCCTCTCCTCAAGAGCTGACTAGCGCAAAGGGCGGAAATCCAACTGTGAGGGGCGGCACTACGGTCCCCCTGCATAACAAGAACTGACTCATCCGGAAAACAAAACCTGACTGCCTTCTTACAGCAGTCCACAGACGCATAGCAAATAGCTAGCCAGTCCATGCCAAGAAGAACGTCGAAGTCCAACATATCAAGAAGGATCAAGTCAACGGACAAAACACTATCTCCAATACGAACGACACACAACTGAAACACATGTCGCGCAACAAAAGACTCTCCAACAGGAGTAGTCACGACAAGCGGCTGATCAAGCAAAGACGACTCTCGGCCAAACCTCGGCACGAAGTGTGTGGAAACATACGGGTGAGTAGACCCCGGATCAAATAAAACATGTGCATCAAAAGAACATACAGAAAGAGTACCTAACACGAAAATAACGTCTTTATTTTATAAAACACTATATGTTGACGCCTGAGCGTCCTGATGAGTCAAAGCAAATACCCGAGCCTGTCCTCTACCGGCAACTGGGTGGCCTCCACCTCTGCCACCCCGTCCTCTCTAAACAAAACCTCAGCGACCATGACCTCTCTGAGAATAAATCTGACGCGGAGCAACAACAGACATAAGAGGCAACACTCTCTGAGGTGGAGAAAGTGGTAAGGTAACATATGGAACCGCTGCCTCGCCCTGGCGTACCTCAGTACAATATCTAATATCATGATACTGACTCCCACACTGGAAACATCCAGACAACGGCTGCTGAACCTGTGGGTAAGAGCTATATAACCGGACTCGTCTCGAGCTTCCGCTATCCCCATGGCCTGAAAATAATCTGTCGCGGCGTCTATATATCGGTCCCCGGGCTAGTACTTCAGTACGAATCCTCTTCGGTCATGGAACGACTGAAGTCTCGGAAAGACGCTCCTCAACCAGTAAGGTTGTGTCCACCGCGGCTGCATATGTGTCAAAATGCTGAGCGCCGATAGAAAGGAACAACTGGGTAATCAAGCCTCGTACAAATCTCTTGATACGCCTCTCCTAAGTATCTACTAAATACGGAGCATACACGGATAGCTCGATAAACTGAACATCATACTCCGCCACCGTCATAACAGGAGTCTGGCACAATGACTCAAATCTGTGAGCTCGAGCATCTCTAACGCTCTGAGGAAGGAATCGTGCAAGAAACACCATCGTAAACTCAACCCAGGTCATAGGAGAAAGACCTGCGGCTCGGCCTCTCTCTAAAGACTCGCACCAAGTCTGGGAAAGACCCTCCAGACGGAAACTAGCAAACTCCATCTATCTCATGTCGGAGCATCTCAACGAACAACAGATCCTAGCCATCCGATCGATGAACGACTGTGGATCCTCAGCTGCGTCGGTGCCTCTGAAAACCGGAGGCTTCAGCCTCATAAACTCAGATAAGGATACAGTGATAACCTCCGTAGCTGCAAGTACGACTGCCGGAACAGTAGGTACCATCACGGTCCCCGAAACAGATGGAACAACCTCCGGTCTCCGCGCCCGACTGGCCTCGACCAACGATCCTATCATCTGGCGCAAATTCTGCATACTGGCCTCTAACCTAGTAATACGATCCGTAGAAGATGGATCAAACTGCTCCTGTAAAATAGGCGTACTGCCCCGGTCAGTTGTCACGACTCGAAATACTAGCTCGTGACCAGCACTTGAATCACGCAACGTCTAAAGGCGTAGCGGAATTCAAGTAAGCTGAAACCCAGAAATCTAAACCTTTTAAGAAAATAAAGGAGGTAAAGTTTTGAAATAAAGGTATAATGAAATCAGGTTTTCTTAATGCATAGAAAAGGAACATGAATGATGCAAGTGAAATTTACTAGTTTGAAAACATGTTTCGTCCTTTTTGAAAATTTTGGCAGCACCTCCTTTGTATATTTTGATCCAAAACCACAATACATAATAAGAATAAAGGCATCCCCAAGCGGGAGCTAGCTCTTCGCCAAACGGTGGATCACAACCACGTAATATAGCATAAATAAGTATACGACGCCCAACGGCGAAGTTCACCACAAAAGATAAAGAAAAGCAATACATATAAATCACAAGTAGCGGAAAACCCCTCGCTCTAAGTCTCGCAACCACAATCCCACTAAGTCTCATTACTTATACAATTTACAAGTTTTGATTGATGGAGTTAACTAGATACAATATGAAATATAGATACAAAAGTGGGAATGATACAAATGTCCCACCTACCAATGCAAAACACCTGAATGCAACTGTGTGCCAGCGAAACCGCTACTGATCCAAGCGGTCAACCTGCAAGAACTGTGGCACAACGGGGGTGAGTTGCCAACTCGTGAGTAGAAAAATATCAACAGATAGAAATAGAATAAGCAACAACACCTAGGTCAACTATATCATAAAGGTAATCCTATGATATCTAGGGTGACCGGGTCGGTAAATGTGCCAACAAGGTAGTCAAACCTATATGCATGCAGATAACATCCAACAGTAATAATCAATGCATGTATATGGATCTCGTCCAACCATAATCAAGGTATGGAGATATGTGGATCTCGTCCACCCATAAATCAATGTCTATAGGCATGTGTATAACCTCCGATAGTAAAATCGATGTATGTATGTATGTATGTGGATCTAGTCCACGCGTCAACCACTAACGCAACAACATCATGCATGTAAATATCATAAAAGAGTGTGCATGAAAGTATGAGAATATATATATCAACGGTGTCCCTCACGACACATCAAAATCATGGAACCTGAGTGCCTAGCATCGACACTCGAAAACATCATGAAAACTGTGCCTAGCATCGGCACGTAAATCCTCATATATCGGGGTCCGTCAGTCTGGATCGGCCCACGGGCTCCGTCAGTCTGGATCGGCCCATATCATCTTTCGACTCCGGTCGGTATCCTCCGGATATCCGCCGAGCCCAAATACTATCACCGGTAGGTAGTGCTCCCCTGCTGGGCTCACCGTCTAACATATACGAGTCCTCTTGCCCCGGGGTACCTCACCGGGTCCACCATGTACCCGCAGACGGTGCCTACCGCTCCTCGAATCGGGTTTCACATGCCACTCTCAGAACCGAGAAAACACATGGTGGACGCACTGAAATGTCATATCAAGAGAAACCGGGTTTTTAAAACAGTACATGTTTTCTTTTGAAATAGCCACGGTTCTCAAATCCAGAAATCTCATGAAAATAGCATATCTCAATGCGTAAAAGCGTAAAGCATGATATATGCGACATATAACAGAAATGTAAGCATATCAATATATCATGCAACATGGAACAGTGATATGACATATTAAGGGAAAAACCGCTTTTTTAAATGATTCCAGTTTTAAAATATATCCTGCGGTTCCCAATCTCCTAATAAAACCAGTGATCTATGTAGGTATAATATGTATATGCGCAAGAATAGATGTACCAATGTATGTGTGTACCAATATGGATATATGAATGTGTATATCCGCAAGTATAGATGTATCAATAAATATGTGCACCAATATGGATATACGAATGTGTATATCCGCAAGTATGAATATATCAATGTATATGTAAGCATGTTATGCGAAGAGTCATATCATGATGCAGCAATCCTACTGTGTAGTGACATGGCAATTATCGATGATGAAGTGTGTGAGCCTACAATCAGTGTACGTGTAACATACGCGTCATCGATAATGGTGCAGGTGTACTATCACAGGTATGAGTAATGCAATGCGAATAATATGAATGCAGCATAAGGTAAATCATCAGCTAGCAGCTATAAGGTATACATATCTAACATGGTCGAGTCGGTGAATCTATCAATCGGCATCCATCCTAACAACATTGTGTACGGTATCATCCATCGTACGACAAGCTCTAGTCAAGGGTATGGATCAATCATCAAATCAACTCGTCAGGCACGGAAAATCATCGTACGGCGGCATTAACCTAAAAGGAATCCTATCATCCTATACGTCAAAGGAGGGTACGGCCTAATATCACATATGGCCTATCATCCATGATTCACAACATTCAATGTATATATATCTCTATATACCTAGTCCCAAGTTACATCCGCAATAATCTCATATCAGAGGACCGGCAGGGTATAAATCATCTCGATCGACTCGTATCCGTATACCAACATATCATCATATCATCATATCCATCTTATATTCTTTCATCGCATTTATATAACACATCAAATCGAATTTACATAAACATTCTATCTCTACTAAGTATAAGTTTCTAATCTAACATACACACCCGAACCATACAATCAGATTTTTAAAGAAGCGAATCGTAGTTTTGAAAATAGGGGTTACGGTGTTTTTAAGAAAAGATAATATTTGAAAATCTGTAACATCCCTCAAGGTATATATTTAAAAGATACATATGATTCTTCGGTTTAGAAAAAGGTATGGTTCGGATGACGCATCTACAACGACTATCTATCCCTACAGTACCCTAAACGGCAAAACCGCTAAACGTCATCCTATGATAGTTGTAACATATCACTTCTAACTATTCTCTAGTTTCTAATATGGTTTCATAGCTATCTCATTCTAACCCTAGTTTCCTAATCTAGGTTTCCTAATCATACTCTATAAAACGTTTTTCCATCAAAAAGTTGCGGGGGTGCTATACGCCATCCACCCGACTTCCCCGGTAGATATAGATCTACTCACCGTAGTCTTCGCTCGCCGAAGTCGATGACGCCTCGCTCCGTCGCTCCGGAATCCACGCTAAGGTACCTACAATAACAACACATATCGTAACGATATTAAAATCAAGGCGAAAAGCCAAAACGGCACGCGCATTGCTCGTAGGTTATAACCTATAGCTTATGCGTACAAAATCAATCAAACAACCTTTGTTGTCGATGTACAAACATGCGACAACCAAAAACGAATCCAGATATCAAAACTCATCATTTCAAATACGGAAATCATATCCTAAATCATACACAAGTATTCCCAGATTTTGACTCAGGTCAGATAAATCTAAACAAACAAGTCTAGGATGATGTATATAGTGTATGTGAGCTACTGAACCAACCTAGGCCCCTACCTTTACAAGGTGGCCGGCCCCTATACCCAAAATTCCGAGCTCGCCGGCCAGGGGGTCTCTGTTTGGGTTCATCAAGTCAGAGTGGTCTCCTAGAAGTATAACTAGGCCCCTAGTATTTTTTGGTTGTCTCAGAAAGTCCCCAGGTCATCCCTGTAAGTCCACGTTGCTCATCCCGGTTCTTACGGGGAGGCGGAAATGGAGAAAAACAATTTATTGGCGCAAAGGCAACATGGACTAAAAGAAGGATCTTTGCTAAACTACAAACTAGCAAACTACTAGAGGTGCTATCTACTATGCCATAAATATTATACCTCACGATGCCGGTCCTTTGGGTCTTCATTCCGCTGTCCCACTCGTCCATCCACGCTCCGAGGATCGATCCGGATCTTGGTCACCTCCGCGGCCTTCTTGAGTCGAAGACGATCCACCCGAGAGTTGTGCTCCGAGCTCCACCTCGAGTCGAGGCAACTAGGGCAACAAGATCGCTAGTCTTGATGTCCTAGGATGTGTAGAAGAGGTAGATGGAAGTGTTTGTCTATTTGGATCCTTTTTCTCTCAACACATGAGATCAAAGGAATTTTCAAGAGGAGGAAGATGAAGGAGAACCATGGAGCTTTCTCATTTCATTTTCAAGAGAGAGAATGAGAAATCAATTATCAACCAAAGAAAATGAACCATGGTTGCAATAATACACAAACATCATCATTACTAATCTTTTCATGATAAAGTTGATGGCAACAATTGACTTGACCATTTTCATAATCCAAAAATAAAAAGAAATCCAAAGAAAACTCTAGACCTCTCATGAAGGTCCAAGTCAATTTTAGTCAAACGGTCAACAAAGTCAAGTATGGCTAAATGGTCAAAGAAATTAGCCATCATATAATTATCACTAAAAAGATTAGTAAATAATGTCCCCGGCTCATAATGGTTTTGACCGAACGAACTGCCAAAACCCTAATGAGTCCGCCTCATTATGGTTTTGACCGAATCAACTGTCAAAACCCTAATGAGGCACCTCCTCCTTCTTCGCTCCTCAAAACTGTGCATACACACCCGCATCCGCATTCCGTAGAATGCGAATGCACAGAAGACAAAACAAATCCATCCGTGCAATACTAGGATCCGGCTAAAACCAAAGCCTACTAGTATTGCCTGCCCGAATAGCATACGCACACAAGTGCACGTAAGTGATCGTAGCCCTGCCGTAAAATCATACGGCCTCTACACGTTTCGCTCAGTGTAGGGAAACTCTCTGTGTGGGACTCTAAAGACTCGACACTACGCTGGCAGTGGGTTTAACCACAGACCGCAAGCGGCACTAGCTGTACGTAACGGTCCCCAGGTAGATGTCGATAAGAAGGCCGATGAGGTAAACCCATCCGAACTCCTACTGAGCCCGTATGTGACAATCTCCGTACAGTCCGGTCCGTTCGTCCGAGAACATCGCATGGCGGGCCTAGGGGGTGGTAAACGTCAATCCCCTAATAGCGGTACAAATCGTGTCGGAGTGTAGCCCAGAACACCCTGAGATAACACTGGAAACCTACCAGTATATCTCGCTTGCCCTGGCCAGGGACTACATGTGTAATGGCTCTCCTAAACACAGCGCGATGTCAACCCCCAATACCGGGAGAGACGATCCTGTCTAACCATCACTGCCTCCAAGTGCTTCGGGACTGCACCCAACTACTACCTGTTTGCACGACTCCTTTGAGCCGTGGTAGGGTAGTAATCTAAGTACAGTGGGAACACACTCGAGGCGAAGTGACAGTGTCAAGTCAGCGGACTAAGCTGTACTCATGTCACCTGGGAACTGATAACTGACGATAGGTATAATACCAACCAACAGTTCCCTATGAGTCCTGTCCAGTATACTCGTAACCTAACGAGCACCCGCATACTATCTCAAGTACGGCGTACTGACGGCTATGGGACAGACCGTCTCCCCTGCTGGGATGAGAAGCGCATACGCTAGTCTACTCCGGAGTATCGATGCCCTGTCTCGATAGTCCTACGACTAGGGACCTGTATAAGGATGTGCTTATAGATTACCCAACCCCTAAGAGTGTGACTGCCATCACAACGCTGGTAATCAAGCAAAGATCCTAAGGGCTCTACTAATATGTATAAGCGATATGCTAAAAGAAACACACGCATATATTGAAGTAGAAACAAACCAAGTAGCATACTACCATTTTGAGCAAGATTGTCTATACAACTGTGAATATCCCAAGCTTCCATCAAGTAATATACAAACTAGTATGATACAGTAATGGCCTCTAGAGCATATACACTAACAATCTCCCACTTGCACTAAGGCCATGCACTGGCGTATCGAAGACCTATCATCTCGATCAGCCGCTCGAACTGAGTCTGGGGTAGGGCCTTCGTGAGTGGATCTGCAGTGTTATTCTCCGAATTTACTCTCTTCACCTCGATCTCCCGGCGATCTACGATCTCCCTGATCAGGTGGTACCGCCTCAAAATGTGCCTGGACTTCTGATGGGACCTGGGTTCCTTCACTAAAGCTATAGCGCCGTTGTTGTCGCAATACATCAGTATTGGATCAACAATGGTAGGAAACACCTGAAGCTCCGTGAGAAACTTCTTCATACGGACAGCTTCCTTTGCGGCATCGCAAGCAGCTATGTACTCCGCTTCCATAGTTAAGTCAACAACGGTTTCCTGCTTGGAACTCTTCCAGCAAACCGCCCCTCCATTGAGGGTAAAGACATAACCCGACATGGACTTGGAGTCATCCTTGTCACTCTAGAAGCTGGAGTCAGCAAAGGCCTCGATCTGGAGATCTTTTCCGCCATACACCAAGAACATCTCCTTAGTCCTTCTCAGGTACTTGAGAATGTTCTTTACCGCTATCCAGTGTTTCTCCCCTGGGTCCGACTGATACCGGCTTACAACGCTCAATGCGTATGCTACATCTGGTCTGGTACATAATATCGCATACATTATAGAGCCTACCGCAGAAGCGTAGGGTACAATAGACATGCGATCCCTTTCCAAATCAGTCTTGGGAGACATCTCTTTGGAGAGGGTGATCCCGTGACAAGCCGGTAAATTACCGCGCTTGGAATCTTCCATACTGAATCTTTTCAGTATGGTGTCGATGTACCTGGACTGTGAAAGTCCCAACATCCTCTTAGATCTATCACGATAGATCTGGATCCCCAGAATGTAGTTGGAATCGCCCAGGTCCTTCATGGAGAACCTCTGTGACAAGAATCCTTTGACTGACTGTAGCATAGGAATATCATTTCCTATTAGGAGAATGTCATCCACGTACAAGACGAGGAATACTACAGTTCTCCCTACAATCTTACTGTAAATGCATGGTTCATCTGGGTTTTTGATAAAGTCGAATTCCTTAACGGTATCATCAAAGCAGATGTTCCAACTCCGCGATGCCTGCTTCTGTCCATAGATGGACTTTAGCAACATGCACACTTTACCGCTGCTCCCACTCTGAATGAATCCTTCCGGCTGATCAATATAGACGCACTCTTCTAAATTTCCATTTAGGAAAGCCGTCTTTACGTCCATCTGCCAGATTTCATAATCGTGGAAAGCAGCAATGGCAAGAAGGATCCGAATGGATTTGAGCATAGCCACTGGAGAAAAGGTCTCTTCATAGTCCAAACCAGGTCTTTGACGAAAACCCTTTGCAACAAGTCAAGCTTTATAGGTTTCAACCTGCCCATCTACACCAATCTTCTTTCTGAAGATCCATTTGCAGCCTACGGGTTTTACCCCTTCTAGAGCAAAGTCCAAATTCCAAACTTTGTTGGTGTACATGGACTCCATCTTGGTCCACATTGCATCCAGCCATTTTACCGAGTCACCGCTCTGAATGGCTTGCTGGAAGCAAGTAGGCTCACCATAATCAATAGTGCAATCCTCTCTATCCCCGTCTATGAGAAAACCGTAGTATCTCTCGGGCGGATGAGACTGCCTACTACTCCTGCGGAGCGGCGTAGGAATGTCCTGTTCTTTCGAACCCTCTGGTTCTACTAAGCTTTCAGTAATAGCACGTGGTTCTGGAATTTCTTCCAGTTCTATTGCGCTCCCACTTATCTGGTTTTCCAAAAACTCAGTTTCCAAGAAGCGGGCATGACGAGAAACAAAAACCTTTTGTTCCTCTGCGTAATAGAAAAGATACCCCTTGGAGTTCTTTGGGTATCCCACAAACTTACAATGTACTGAGCGTGCCTCGAGTTTGTCTGCATGCTTCTTTTTGACAAAAGCTGGACATCCCCATATCTTAATGTGCTTAAGATAGGGTTTCTTCCCACACCACATCTGATATGGTGTAGTAGGCACAGTCTTAGTTGGAACTCGGTTCAAAAGGTATGCAGCTGATTCTAGCGCATAACTCCAGAAAGATTGTGGTAACTCAGCCTTACTCACCATGGAACGAACCACATCCAATAGGGTTCGATTCTGCCTTTCCGATACACCGTTGTGTTGTGGTGTGTATGGAGGAGTAAGCTGGGAGAGAATTCCATTCTCTTTTAAGTAGCCCAGAAACTCGGCACTCAAGTATTCACCACCTCGATCAGATCTCAGTATCTTGATACTTTTGCCTGTTTGTTTTTCAACTTCATTCTTGTATTCCCGAAATTTCTCAAAGGCCTCGGATTTATGCTTCATCAGGAAGACATGTTCATACCTAGAGAAATCATCTGTGAAAGTAATGAAGTTTGAATAACCACTTCGCGCATATGTAGACATTGGACCACACTCGTCACTGTGTATGAGTCCCAAGAACTCGCTTGCTCTTTCTCCGTATCCAGTGAACGGAGTCTTTGTCATCTTTCCCATGAGACAAGATTCACAAGTGGCATAAGACTGGTACTCGAACGGATCCAAGTATCCTTCTTTATGTAACTTTGTTAACCGTGTCTCATTAATGTGACCCAGTCTACAATGCCATAAGAAAGCCTGATTTAATTCCGGAGACTTTCTTTTAAGTGTGTTCTGGACACTGAAAATCTGAGCTTGATTTAATACGTATATCCCGTTTTTTAATGTACCTGGCCCAATCAGAACTTGATTTAGGTGGATGTTGACCACATCGCTTACAAAAGTAAAATCATATCCTTCCTTAGAAAGTAAGGATACAGATATGATATTACAAGTCGCACCTGGTACATAAAAACAGTCACGCAGAATCAATATCTGCCCAGTTGTCAGTCCAAGATGATACTCCCCTACGGATTCAGCGTACATGCTCATTCCGCTAGCAACCCTGAGAGTCATATCACCTATCTTGATAACCCTACGGTTTCTCAGAGCCTGTAACGAATTACAGATGTGAGATCCTGATCCGGTATCCAATACCCAGGAAGTAAGGTTAACTGACATACAGTTCTCTATCACAAACACACCCAAAGCCGAAGCCACAACATGCTTCGAATCCTGGCTACTGGCTTTACTAGCCCTGCAATCCTTCTGCTAATGTTCATTCCCGTAACAATAGGAACGTCCCTCTTTTACTACATCCAGTCCCGAAACTTTTGCCCTTCCCTTTCCTTCTACTTTCCTGGTTTCCTTCAGGGTAGAAGGTAGAGACTGTAGAATCAAGTCAGCATCTGACCCGTTCTTCAACGTGGTCTTCAGGTCCGTGAGCTCAAAATAGCTGGTCTCTGTAAGGACGTTGCCCCCTACAGATGACCCGATAGCCAACCTCGCTGGAAGCAATTCGTTCGAGGTCTCATATCTTGCGATACGAGATTGCTCTCCATATAAATCTTTATTATGGAGGAAGATAGAAACTAAGTCCATCTTCTCGTGCTGCCCCTGGTATGCACCATTAACTGAGGCTAACACGAGGCACTTGGCTTTCACACAGTCTTTTTCCGATGTCCTTCGGATATCAATATCCGTGACAGGGGAAACTGGTCCTGAGACGGCAGGGGCTGGATTAGTTAAGAGGTGTCCCAGCTTGTCATGTTCAATGGACATCTGAACAGACCTTTTCCAGTCATAACAGTCAGATTCAGTCATTTTATTATCTAGATGTAACCTATGTGTGGTCACTGGGTCGCTGCAATTAAGAGAGAGAGAAGAAAACACTCAGCATGATGCTCTTGTAAGTTTAGATTGGTTTTTAATTTATCTAAACAGGATGGCTCCCACTGTCTCTCGAATCCCTCCTCAAACCATAAAGGAAGAATTAGTCAGGATCAATCTCACCATACAATACTTGCTTAACCGTTCGGCCAGGCCAGTGTCGGTACTTCGAGGGAGGTTTTCCAACGCTTTCGCGAAGTTCCTTAATTAAGTAACCTCTTTTCCCTGTGGGCGTAGCCCCGCTAATACCTTTCTAGACACCTACTTGGTTTATAGCATTGATCGTTAAGTGAGAAAGTTCCTGAGGAGTAGCATATACTCACAGTAGGATCGGGATCCAAATATCATCGCGTGACAAAACTGAAGGAATCCTACCAGAATCATCACACTCCAAATGGTATGCAGCGCTAGTAAGTTTCAGTTTCTTTAGAAACTCCCGATGTGGATTTTTGCCCCATGCTTTTATGACCTTGACTTTGGCCAACAAATCATAAGTCACATGTCAAGTTCTACCCGTCATTCTTCAGGTTAATTTGAACCCACCCGTACCTACCCTTGACTTTGGCCAACAAGGCAGTACGACTGTCCCAAACCAACGCATCTATCTATGCTGCATATGAATACCTAATAGCTACCAAACACTGTGCCTTGACTTTGGCCAACAAACACAGCTTGAATACTATTGACTATCCATATGAAATGACGGAGGGCTACGAATGGTTTTGGCGAAACCGTGAACGTAGTGAACTTGATATAATCGATGGAACGAGATAGCTTTTAAAAGGAGTGGTCCAAGCTCCGCATTTAAAAGTTGGTTTTTGAAAAGAACCGAGTGGTTTTGAAAGTGTTCCAACGACTTTTACTTGGTTTATTTTCTTGCATTAATTTTAATGTGTCCCATCATTTAATCCTACCATTGCAGAAAACAACGAAAATATGACGTACGCTTATGCCATCCGCATTCGCCACGGGGTCCCGTCATCACCCGTTAGGTTACTTAACTAACGACAAAGCGGGGCTGGACTAGCGCGGATGCAAAACATAAGCAACGCCTAAATAGATATCATATATATATATATATATATACATTCGTCAGATGTAATGATAGCCATTCCAAATCACAGATGAACACTTTGGATATACTAGGAATCTGCAATTCGTTCGAGCCTGCAACGAAAAGCGGATTACACGGTCGCGATGAATAGCCAATACCCCACCCTAAACCCCTACGAGTGCAGCAAACTACCCGCCAAGTAACCGAAGCGAAGCAACCTCCCTCAACGACGTGAGTAGGCCACTCGGCACTTCGAGATACCCGGTAGTTTGTGCACCCCATTTTGGGTCTATCCTAGGAGCAAAAACAGTAAAAAGAAATTATACAATGGCGGCTACAACCTCATCCCAGATGTGCGGCCAAACAAATAATATTACATCAATTTACAAATTTTACATGAATGAAAGAAAAAGAAACTCTCATCTCACATCCACCCGGCTATTCATCCGCGACAATCCAACGAGTTCATATACACAAACCATCAACATTACAGATCACAGATATGTATAACCCCCACTAATCGTCGTATAGCGATTAGTAGACGTTCAATACATATATCACATCACAGATAATATCCATTAGCCAAAGTCTACGGAATAGCGATCAAAATACGGATTTATAACCACCCCAAAAATCAATTTGTTCTCGGAAAAATCTGGGTAGAAACAAACTATATTAAAAATCCCAAAACCTCCAACTAAGTACACTGCACCAAACTCGGTCCACGGCCGAGTCAACTCGGCCGCGGATCCGCGGCAAGAAGCATGTTCTTGCCGCGGAACCGCGGCGCTTTGACCGGTTCAGTGGATCGTTTTTAGTGGGTGTCTTTAGAAAACCCTGAGTCGATTTTTCATGTATGTCAAATAATTTTTTGAGCAGTATAAAAAATCGACAGAAAGTTGATTTTTCCCGGACGTGTTTTGTGATTTTTTTTCCGATCGATATTCTAAATACTTTGCTAACTTGCTAGTTTATGTTCAGCTAGGCTCTGATACCACTGTAAGTCCACGTTGCTCACCCCGGTTCTTACGGGGAGGCAAAAACGGCGAAAAAAAATTTTTGGCGCAAAGGCAACATGGACTAAAAGAAGGATCTTTGCTAAACTACAAACTAGCAAACTACTAGAGGTGCTATCTACTATGCCATAGAGATTATACCTCACGATGCCGGTCCTTCGGGTCTTCATTCCGCTGTCCCTCTCGTCCATCCACGCTCCGAGGATCGATCCGGATCTTGGTCACCTCCGCGGCCTTCTTGAGTCGAAGACGATCCACCCGAGAGTTGTGCTCCGAGCTCCACCTCGAGCCGAGGCAACCAGAGCAACAAGATCGCTAGTCTTGATGTCCTAGGATGTGTAGAAGAGGTTGATAGAAGTGTTTGTCTATTTGGATCCTTTTTCTCTCAACACATGAGATCAAAGGAATTTTCAAGAGGAGGAAGATGAAGGAGAACCATGGAGCTTTCTCATTTCATTTTCAAGAGAGAGAATGAGAAATCAATTATCAAACAAAGAAAATGAACCATGGTTGCAATAATACACAAACATCATCATTACTAATCTTTTCATGATAAAGTTGATGGCAACAATTGACTTTACCATTTTCATAATCCAAAAATAAAAAGAAATCCAAAGAAAACTCTAGACCTCTCATGAACGTCCAAGTCAACTTTGGTCAAACGGTCAACAAAGTCAAGTATGGTCAAATGGTCAAAGCAATTAGCCATCATATAATTATCACTAAAAAGATTAGTAAATAATGTCCCCGGCTCATAATGGTTTTGACCGAACGAACTGTTGGAGATAGTGCCCTCAGAGTCAATTATTAGGTCACAGGTACGTGATTGCAATGATTGATGGAGGACCTATCCCGGTAGAACAGTCTTACTCGAGATGATAGTATGCTATCTGGTTTACCTTTATCATCGTGTACTGTTTTAAGTGACCTGACACGTCGCTATTACACGTTGATAGAGCCCCTAGGATTCTTGCTTGACCACCAGCAGTATGAGGGCGATCATATAAGTGGGAGCTGGGGGTCTATAAGCATATCCTTAAAAGGTCCCTAGTCGTGAGAGTTTCGAGACAGGGCATCGATTCTCCAGAGTAGACTAGTGTATACAGTCGAGACCCCGACGAGGGGTGGTGGCCGGTCTCACAAGCCACTGGTGTCAGTTGGATCACCTAAGATGTATACAGGTGCTCATTAGGTTATGAGTACACCGGACAGGACTCGCCGGGAACATGCTAGTTGGTCATATACCAGACGTCAGATGGCAGTTCCCTGGTGACATGTGTGCAGGTTAGTTCATCGACCTGGGGATCGTCATTTGTCTCGTGTGAGTTCCCACTGTACTTTGATTACTACCCTACCACGGCTCAAAGGAGTCGTGCAAACAGGTTTTAGTTGGGTACAGTCCCGAGCCACATGGAGGCAGTGAGCGTATCTTCAGGGGTTCGTCTCTCCCGGTATTGGGGGTGAGGTCGTGCTGTGTCTAGGAGAGCCATTACACGAAGCCCTCGGCCGAGGCAAGGAGATTTACTGGTAGGTATTCCAGTAGTATCTCAGGGTGTTCTGGGCTACACTCCGACACGACTTGTACCGCTTTTGGGGGTCTGACTTTTACCAACCCCCTAGGCCCGCCATGCGATGCTCATAGACGAACGGACCGGACTGTACGGATATTGTCACTGACAGGCTCAGTAGGGTGTCAGGCTGAGTTCGCTCACAGACGTCCCTTTTAGTCAGTACCTGGTAGCCCGTTACGTATTGGCTTATACCTCTGACGTGCTAGTGGTTAAATCCACAACCAAGGTGTTGACGAGTCTTTAGAGTCCCCCACATTCAGTTACTCAGCTTTCGGGCGAAAGGTTGTAGAGGCCGTATGGAGATATGGCAATGTCCGATCAGATACGTGCGGTATTGCACGGATCAGGATCGGACAGTTTGTACTACAGGCCGTATGATTATATGGCAGGGTTCGATCAGATACGTGCGGCATTGCACGGATCAGGATCGAACAGATATTACTAGCCGGTTTTGGTATAAGCCGGATTCTAGTATAGTACAGTGGAGATTTAGTCTCATTGCATTTGTATTTCGGTCGAAATACAGATGCGGGTGTGTATGCACAGTATCGGGGTTTTCCTGTAATTTATTACGGGACCAGTTTTCTGGAGTTGCCAGTTTGCTTTCCGATTCGGCCGATTTCCTTTGTATCGTTCATTGGCCGATGTTTGGTGGAGGAGGGCTTATTTGCATTGTTGCAAATAAGCAATTGTGGAGGGGGTCTTTGCATATTTTGTTGTATCATGATAGCACCATCCTTTGACTTGATTTCTTCATGATGGCTTGACTTCATAACCTCATCATGGCTTGACTTTTGTATGATGATGGAGGGACATGATGGTTGATGATGATGAGGGATGAGGTTGGTGGAGTGTTAGTTTACACTTGTGATCATTTCCTTTTGTATGATAACCATTCCTCTCTCTCTTTTTTGTATGATGAGAATGGCTCCCATTATCTTTGGATTCACACACTCTCACTCTCCTCTTCTTCCTCATTTTGTTTTGGCCGGCCATATGGGAGGGGGCTGTCCAAATTTTGGGAGTGGGGTTTTTGCTTCATTTCATGTTCCAAAATCCCCAAAGTTCCTCCATATAGTTCTTGTATCTTCCCTCCACCAAAAAGGCAATTCCTACAACCCCAAATGAGACTTCTTCACTACACATTCTACAGCGAATCTTGGGCACGTCGACTAGCCGGCTTCGTGCCCGAGTTGCTTCGGCATTGAGGTGGGAGCCCGTAAAAGAAGTAGGCGATGTGGTGCACTTCCGGCGACGAGGAGGAGACGGGACATTCCGCAGGAGATCGGGACGATGATGAGAAGACCGGAGGACTTGGATCGTCGGTATATCTCTCTTCCCTTTCTTGTTGATAGCTTGGACTAGTTAGTGGTTCGATCCGGGTATTAGTGCGCGGCGGTTTGCCAGTTCAAGAAAAATTTAAGTTTATCACCGCTTCCGTATTTGGCCGTCGGATTGACGGCCGGGGCGCCGCCGTACACTTACACGAACTGCCAAAACCCTAATGAGTCCGCCTCATTATGGTTTTGACCGAATCAACTGTCAAAACCCTAATGAGGCACCTCCTCCTTCTTCGCTCCTCAAAACTGTGCATACACACCTGCATCCGCATTCCGTAGAATGCGAATGCACAGAAGACAAAACAAATCCATCCGTGCAATACTAGGATCCGGCTTAAACCAAAGCCCACTAGTATTGCCTACCCGAACAGCATACGCACACAAGTGCACGTAAGTGATCGTAGCCCTTCCGTAAAACCATACGGCCTCTACACGTTTCGCTCAGTGTAGGGAAACTCTCTGTGTGGGACTCTAAAGACTCGACACTATGCTGGCAGTGGGTTTAACCACAGACTGCAAGCGGCACTAGCTGTATGTAACGGTCCCCAGGTAGATGTCGATAAGAAGGCCGATGAGGTAAACCCATCCGAACTCCTACTGAGCCTGTATGTGACAATCTCCATACAGTCCGGTCCGTTCGTCTGAGAACTTCGCATGGCGGGCCTAGGGGGTGGTAAACGTCAGTCCCCTAATAGCGGTACAAGTCGTGTCAGAGTGTAGCCCAGAACACCCTGAGATAACACTGGAAACCTACCAGTATATCTCGCTTGCCCTGACCAGGGACTACATGTGTAATGGCTCACCTAGACACAGCGCGATGTCAACCCCCAATACCGGGAGAGACAAATCCTGTCTAACCGTCACTGCCTCCAAGTGCTTCGGGACTGCACCCAACTACTACCTGTTTGCACGACTCCTTTGAGACGTGGTAGGATAGTAATCTAAGTACAGTGGGAACACACTCGAGGCGAAGTGGCAGTGTCAAGTCAGCAGACTAAGCTGTACTCATGTCACCAGGGAACTGATAACAGTTCCCTACGAGTCATGTCCAGTGTACTCGTAACCTAACGAGCACCCGCATACTATCTCAAGTATGACGTACTGAACGCTGTGGGACAGACCGTCTCCCCTGCTAGGATGAGAAGCGCATACGCTAGTCTACTCCGGAGTATCGATGCCCTGTCTCGATAGTCCTACGACTAGGGACCTGTATAAGGATGTGCTTATAGATTACCCAGCCCCCACGAGTGTGACTGCCATCACAACGCTGGTAATCAAGCAAAGATCCTAAGGGCTCTGCTAATATGTATAAGCGATATGATAAAAGAAACACATGCATATATTGAAGTAGAAACAAACCAAGTAGCATACTACCATTTTGAGCAAGATTGTCTATACAACTGTGAATATCCCAAGCTTCCATCAAGTAATATACAAACTAGTATGATACAGTAATGGCCTCTAGGGCATATACACTAACAATCCCAGATTCACAGCAGGCACACTAAAAGTCACAAAACCAATACGGAACAAATCCTAAGTTCATGCATCGGGTTCAGGTCTATGGCTCAGATCAGGAATCGTGTCACCATGTCATATAAACACTCCTAACAGCTCCCAGATTTTACCTATAGTCAATACAGAAAAATCCAGTAGGACCAAATACCCCTAAACACCTTCAGGTAACTACCCTACAAAGTCCAAACCCTAACTCTCCTACTTACCCGGGGTCACCGGAATTTTCCCAATGGTCACCGGCAAAAACCGGTGGGTATGGGATAGGGTTTCAGGTGAACACTCCAGGTCTTGAACACAACACTAACACACTGTTTATTTTCCCAGTGAATGCTCGGGGTTACAGCAGATCATGGATAGCACAAAACGACAATAAAACACGATATCTCACAAAACTAATCTAAAGGGAAGAAATTATACCTCATTTGGTCCCTTCTAGGCAGCACTAACTTCCTAAAGTCGTCAAAATTCCACTTTGCTCGGTTCAATGTGTAGAGGGAGAGATGGGGGTTAATTTTTGTGAAAAGGTTCTAGGGTTTTGGGGATCCATTGGAGATAGATCTAGGGTTTTAAGTGGAGGGTTGTGGCTTAAGGGAGATGAAGGAGAGAAGAAAAAAAAAGAAGGGGGAAATGAAATGGCAGCAGCCCCCTCCCTCCCTCTCACAAAATCACACACTCTCTCTCTCTCCAAAAGCCTACCTAACCTAATCATTTTGTCCCCCCTTTGACTTTTCTTTTTCCCACCAAAAACACATATACCCATATGAAACCACAAATGAAATAACAAGTAACCAAATGAAACATGTCATGGTGCACTAACCATGAAAACTGTAGAAACACGGGTTTGGCTTAATCACGATTAGCAGTGCACTAATCGGGTTTTTACCAAAACTGCGTATAATAAATTTTAAAATTGCCAAATCCGTTAAATATATTGTTAAATGAATAAATCATTTTAATTTTTATTTATTTCTCTAATATTGGTATATATTTATACCCTTTTTCGAAAACCCCGATTTCGCAAATCGGCAGTTTTCGGGAAAAATATTATTTTAATATTAAATTCCAAAAATAATATTTTATATTTTCTGAAATGTTACATCAGTCCTCATCTCAGACGAGCCTGCCTTGATCTCGGCTCACGCGGCAGCTCTCTGCGCCCTCGTAGTCTTCGGCGGCATAGTGGCTAGAATAAGGAAACAGGATTCAATAAGAACATAGAAATCGAATCATAAGGACATATATAATTAAGGAAGGAATTCAAGCAACATGACCTAAGGTCACTTAGGCGGAGTACTGTGTCGTAAGTATGCCGCGGAACATACACACGCTACGTCACTCTGCTTAAGCTACCTACTCCATCATACCAAGGTCATCCTACACTCCGAAAGGTAAAACCTAACGCTCTGATACCAATTTTGTCATGACCCAATTTAGGAACGTGACCGGCACTTAAATTACGCAACGTCTAAAGGCGTAACGTAATTCAGTAAGCCGACAACCCAGAAATCTAAACCATAAAAAAAATATAGAAAGATAAAACATTTAAAACCATTGCTAAAACATTTAAAAATCTTTAGTTATAAAATATTAACTTAATTTATTTTCTTGAAAATTTTGACAACATCTCCTTTGTAAAAACTAGCCCCAAACGGGTATAAGCATAACATAAATATAAAGCATCCCAAACGGGAGCAACTCATGCCAAAAGGCGGAACACAACCACAACAAGTTTATATAAACATATATACGACGTCGTAGCGAAGGAATAAGCATAAAAAAGTGAAACAATATCACAACATAAATAAAACAGCCGACTCAAACGAGCTCGACACCCAAAGTCACAATAATACAATACCGATCCTCACATACTCGTCTTTAAGCCAATGTACATGAAAGTGGTAGATGGAGAGTACTAGATACAATAAGATATATAATGAGATCATACAGATAACCGCAAACCACCCACCTATCCAAAATCACGACCAACAGCAGCGGCATCCGCAGAAGTAGATGAAATGAGAAGCCCTGCCGCGACTATACTGAGGGTCAAGCCTGCAAAACACTGTGGCACAACGGAGGTGAGCTGCCAACTCATGAATAGTAAATAACATCGTACAGATAATCGCATGCATGCATGAAAAGCGATAATCTGATATAAGCAATCTGATGGCATAAATATAACAATACGGATATACAGTAAAATCATGATTAAGGTACACCACTGGGGTACAACAACTACATGAAACAATGTATGTCTAATAAAATCCTGAGTATGGGATAACACATAAATCCTCATGTATGAATCATCATCATGGAAAATCGATATCTATCAACGACACCCCAAATCTTAATATCTCAAGCGCCGTCACACTGATCGGCCCTCATATCCGTCACATCAAGAAACCTGAGTGTCCAATATCGACACTCGAAATATCATGAAACCCATGTCCAACATCGACACGTAAATACTCATATCTCAGGCGCCGTATACTCAGATCGGCCCTCATCCATCTCATATCATAACCCCAAAACGGTATCCTCCGGATCTCCACCGAGTTCTATGAAATCACCGGTAGATAGTGTTCCCTCTGCCAGGATCATCGTCTACACCACAAAAATCATTTCTTGCCCAGGGGTACCATACCGAGTCCACCATGTACCCGCAAACGGCATTCTCCAACTCCTCGAATCGGGTCTCGAAAACAAGCTCAGAACCGAGAAAACTCATGGTGGACGTCTCGAAATATCATATTAAAAGAAACCGCATTTTCTTTAAAAGCAATATATTATATTTTCCCTTTTTAAATATAATTGCGGTTCTAAAATCTAGAAATCGCATAAAATTAGTACATCAATGCATATGTCCATGAAAAACGAAATATGCAAATACGGAACAGTAATGTGAGCACATCAAGGGAAAACCGCTCTTTTAAGTATATCAAGTTTTCAAAGGCATCTTGCGGTTTTCCAAATCACCGAAGACGAAATGCAACATCATATAAGAGTAAATATATGGCTAGAAATGTATGTATGTAAGTATGATGCAATTCACATGCACAATAGGACGACAATTAATATCTAACTGTGAATGACAAAGAAAGCGATGCAATATATGTTATCCATGGTAATTTCTATAGTGTGCGTGTCATGGCAATTACTAACGATGTGTGTGGCATACAATTCGGTGCCCGTGCAACATAAACCGTTAGTAATGGTATAGTGTCCAATCAATACAGCGTCAATGTACAACAAGTAATGGGATGCGCAAGATGATGTTCATGCAGAATCAATGCATATACTAACAGCATGGGTTTATATCACTGAATCCAGCCCTCGATGCTTAGCGCCATACGGGCAATCCCCCCGTAGATATTAAATCTACTCACCAATGATCTCGAGCTAGGTGAATCTAACCACCTCTTTCCCTTTCCTTGTAGCGCCCGAAGTCCCCGCAATCGATCCTAATATCGCATCAAAAACATAACAAGTGCAAATTAGAAACTTCCCGATAACACACGCAAATAACGCTTAAATCAACATACCGACTTCCACGAGCTATTAAGTGTTAGCTTAGTGGCGAACGAGTATAGCGACACCCTAAACCAACCCAACTGCAACAAGCTATACAAAGTACAAAAACCGTGTCGGATATCCATATCGCGCGTTGCTGAAACACCAGAAACTAGCAAAGTGGTTCCAGATTTTGCGTACAGTCAATATAGAAAAATCAAGCTGTACCAAACACCAAGAATAATCTACAAACACATACCCTCAAAAACACTACTCCCCAGGTGCCCAAAAATCCGGCGGTGCCGGAATTTCCCTCATTCTCGCCGGTTCGACCGAGAGGGGTGGGGTCCGGGTTTCAGGTGCACATTCAGGGCTTCTAACACTATACTACTGTATTGCTAGATTTTACAGTAGACTAACTTAGTGACAGCAGATCACAGAGACACCAAAACATACCCAAAATTACGATATTTGCACAAAACCGTAATTTTAGTGTTTTAAAACTGAAACTAACAAGCATACAACTTCATTAGAGCCTAATAAGGGTATAAAGATCATACCTCACCAAAACTTGGGAAAAACCCTAGCTTTTCAAGCTCCAAGTCATCACAAGGGCTTTAGCATGAATTGTGAAAGGTTTAGTGAGGTTGGATCAAGGTTTAGCTTTGGATTGTGATGCAAACATATAAATCAAGTAAAGAACTTAAAGCGTAGTGAAGGAAGAAAGAGCAACTGAGTTAGGAATAATAATTGAGAGAGTGAGGTGAGAATGAGAGGTATTGTGAAGAAAGTGAGTGTATAAGTGTTGTGAGTGTATGAGGTGAGTGTATGAGGTGTTAACTCACTCTCCCTCTCATTAATGCCATTTAATGGCAGCCATCCTCCCTAAGTCTCCTCAAGAATTCAAACCTTCTTTCTCTTCTCTTCTAAAAAAAATTAAACCTTTGTTTCAATAATTAAAATAGATAAATAAGTTAAGATGTAGCATGTCTTGTTAAAAGAGAGGTTTAAGTGTGCCATGACTATATAAGCATGGTTAACGCCTCATTAAACCTAATTCAACATGCACATATGTGTGCAAGTGAAGAAAAAAACAATTAAATAAAATATTAATTAATTAAATAAAATATGAAGAAAATAATTATTAGTTAAATTTCATTATAAACCCGTACCATCGCTTAATTAATATTAACCGCATTCTAAAGTGTTACAAACAGTTTGACCGATTGTAGCATAGGAACATCGTTTCTTATCAGGAAGATGTCATCTACATACAATACGAGGAATGTGGCAGTACTTCCTACAATCTTCTAATAAATACAAAGTTCATCTGGATTTTTGACAAAATCAAACTCTTTGATCGTATCATCAAAGCAGATGTTCCAACTCCGTGATGCCTGTTTTAATCCATAAATGGATTTAAGCAACCTACATGCTTTTCCGCTGCTCCCACTATCAACGAAGCCCTCTGGCTGATCCATATAAACGCACTCTTCTAAATCACCATTTAGAAATGCAGTTTTAACGTCCATCTGCCGAATTTCATAGTCGTAGTGAGCAGCAATAGGAAGTAGGATCCAAATGGATTTAAGCATGGCTACAGGAGAGAAAATTTCGTCATAGTCCAGTTCTGGTCTTTGACTACAAGCTTTGCCTTATAGGACTCCACCTGCCCATCTACACCGATATTTCTCTTAAAGATCCATTTGCACCCTACGGGTTTTACCCTAGAGGGTACAACTTCCAAAGTCCACACTTTGTTGATCTACATAGACTCCATTTCGGATCTCATGGCATCCGGCCACTTCATAGAGTCACCACTCGTGATAGCTTGCTGAAAACTAATAGGGTCATCATCATCCATGATGCAATCTTCTCTATCACCATCAATAAGGAAACTGTGGTATCTCTCCGGTGGGCGAGAAGTCCTACTAGATCTACGGAGTGGCTGAGGTTCATAAGTTTCTGTTGCAACATTAGGTTCAACCAAGTCGTCATTTGTAACTTGTGTCTCTAGAACTTCTTCTAGTTCTACCGCATTGCCATCGGTGTTATTTGAAAAAATTTCATTTTCTAAAAATGTGGCATGTTGAGAAACAAACACTCTTTGTTCCTCCTTGTGGCAGAAAAGATATCCATACGAATGTTTTGGATATCCCACAAATATACACTGAACCGATCGTGTCTCGAGTTTGTCTGGATTCTGCTTTTTGACAAAAGCCGGACAACCCCAAATCCTAACTCGTTTAAGAGATGGTCTCTTCCCATACCATATCTCATATGGAGTGGTAGACGCGGTCTTGGTTGGAACCCAGTTCAATAGATATGCTTCAGTCTTCAATGCATACCCCCAAAAGGAGAGAGGTAACTCAGCATCACTCATCATGGATCGCACCATATCTAATAGGGTACGATCCCGCCTCTCTGACACACTGTTGTGTTGTGGTGTGTAAGGGGGAGTGAGCTGGGAGAGAATCCCATTCTCTTTTAGGAAGTCCGAAAACTCTGTACTCAGATACTCTCCACATCGATCTGATCGAAGTTTCTTGATGCTCAAACCTGTTTGTTTTTCTACTTCAAGTTTGTACTCTTTGAATTTCTCAAAAGCTTCAGACTTATGCTTTAATAAAAACACATGTCCGAATCTTGAGAAATCATCAGTAAAAGTTATGAAGTAAGAAAAACCGCCTTTAGCATGTGTAGACATTGGTCCGCATACATCACTATGTATGAGGCCTAAGAGTTCAGTAGCTCTTTCTCCATGTCCAGTAAACGGAGTTTTGGTCATTTTACCTTTGATACAAGACTGACAAGTTGCATAAGATTTATATTCAAAAGGATTTAAATATCCATCTTTATGTAGCTTGTTTAGTCTTGTTTCGTTAATATAACCAAGTCTACAATGCCAAAGAAAAGCTTCATTTATATCTGAAAATTTTCTTTTATTTGTGTGTTGTATGTTGAAAACTGTGTGTTGATTTAGAACGTATATCCTGTTATTTAGTGCACCATACCCAATCAACTCTTGATTCAGGTTAATGTTCATAGCATTATTTTGCAACACAAAATTATATCCTTCATTGTCTAACAAAGAAACGGATATTATATTACATAGCATGCTTGGTACATAATAACACGGGTTCAAAACCAATATACATCTCGATGGCAACCCCAGGTGATACTCTCCCACTAATACTGCATGTACATTGGAACCATTTCCAAATCGGAGAGTGTGATCACCGGTCTTCAAAACTCTTCTATTTTTCAATCCCTGCATATAATTGCAGATGTGAGAATCCGAACCGGTATCCAATACCAAGGAAGCAGAGTTTATAGAAAAACAGTTTTCAGTCACAAACGCACCTGAAGCGGAAGCATCACCATACTTTTTCTTCTTGAGATCAACAAGGTACTCAATACAGTTTCGCTTCCAGTGTCCTGATTTGTGGCAGTAGAAACATTCCCCTTTTCCCGATTCTTCAGCCTTGGATTTGTCTTTCCCTTTTGCCTTTTTCACTCCACCTCTCGGTTTGGTAGGTTTCTTCTTCACCTTTCCCTTAGCCTTAGCTTTTGGGAGAGAAGAGGAAGATGGCCCAGCAAGTAGAGCGGGAGTTTTCGCTGTCTTGAGCGTACTCTCTGCACTTCTCAACTTATTCAGAAGTTCAGGTAGTGACTTCTCCATGTTGTGCATGTTGAACTTTACTATAAACTGAGCAAAGGCAGGGGGAGACTGTAGAACACTATCAATATACTGTTCGTTCTCCATCGTCCATCCGAGGCCCTCAAGTTCTTCAATAAGAGCAATTATCTTCAAGACATGATCACCTACTGGTGTGCCAGGAGCCATCCTCATCTGAAACAACTTTCTAGATGCCTCGTAGTGCATGGTACGAGATTGCTCCCCATACAACTCCTTTGTATGGAGAAAGATGGATTGAACTTCCATCTTCTCATGCTGCTTTTGACATATGTTATCCATTGATGCAAGCGTGAGGCGTTTGGCAGTGGCACAATCAATATCCCATGTCTTGCGGATTTCCCTATCCGCAACAGAAGATATAGAGCCTGGGATGGGAGGGGCTGGGGCAGTGAGGACATATGATACCTTTTCATATATAAGGGCAATGTTTATGTTCCTCAACCAGTCTTTATAATTGGGTCCCGTCAGTTTATTTTTCTCTAATAGAAGGTTAAGTCCAGTCATGGGTATCTGCCATTAGGAGAGAGAAAAGAATACACTCAGCGAAAGCTCTTGCAAAGATTAGATTGGTTATTATCTTATCTAATCGATGTCTCCCACTGCTTTTATCAAATTTTCCTTCAAACCTTAAAAAGAAAATTAACCAGAATTAATTATATTCTACAACTTCGCTAACCGTTCAGCCAGGCCAGTGTCGGTACTTTGAGGGAGGTTCCCCGTGCTTTCGCACGAACCTGATTAAAGTAAATCTCATTTTCCCAGAGGCATAACCCCGTTGACACCTTTCTAGACACCTAATGGGTTAGCTAATTATAAAGTGCAAAACTCTCCTGGGAGTAACTCTTACTCACAGTGGGATCGGGATCCAACTATCACATAGAAGGTATGCAATCTCATTGCAAATTTCAACTCTTGAAATTCCCGATATAGTTTTTACCCTTAGTAGCTTATGACCTTGGCTATGGTCAACGTATCATAAGCACTAGTCAAGTTCTACCCATCATTTCATGATTAATTAGACCCACTCACATGTCCCCTGACTATGATCAACTTAATCACATGAACGTCTTAACTAATCTTATCATATGCTGTGTAGGAAGACATCACTTAGCAACCATACACTACGCCTTGACTATTATCAACATACGTAACACGAATACTAAGTACACTACTTCCTAAAATGACGGAGGGTTACGGATGGTTTTAAGAAAACCATTAACGCTTTAAACTTGATCTCGTTGTAGAATCAAATGGTTTTAAAAAGGAGTGGCTTAAGCTCCGCATTTTGAAACTTGCTTTTTCATTAAAAAAAGGCCGAGTGAATTTCAAATTCGATTCTACAACATCTTTTAGGTTTCTTTTTCTTTACATTAATCTCATTAATGTAGTCCCATCATTTAAGTTCTTAAGCCATCACAGAAAAGAAACGAAAATAGAACGTACGCTTATGCTATCTGCATTCGCCATGGGGTCCCGGTCATGCACCGTTAGGTTACTTAACTAACGGCAGAGCGGAGGCAGGACTAGCATGGATGCAAAACATAAGCAACGTTTATTATATATCATATATATAATATACCATTCGTCTCAGCATATAAAGTGATCACATCACAGAATAATAACAGGAGAAGCACATATATGAAAATATAGGATATAGTAGAAGGTCCGTATTTTGTATTTAGCCAACTATAGAAAATACGGATTCCACGGTCGTGATGAATAGCCAAGCCCACACCCCTAGACCCTTACGAGAGTGGCAAGCGACCCTGCCAATTCTAGAGTTAGGAGACCCGGTCTTGACTCCTCGAGATGGCCTCCCACTGGACTCTAGAACCCGGTCACTTGTGCTCCCCACCTTGGGTCTATCCTAATGCGGAAAAGTAAATAATATACATCAATGGTGACATCATCCTCAATCCGGAAGTGCCCCAATAAAAGAATATTACATACAATAAATTTTACATGAATGAAAAGAAAAAACTCTTATCTCACATAAAACCCCTGGCTATCCATTCACGACGATCTTATATATCATATCACAGCAACACATAACATCACATGTCATCAACGTAACTAAATATGCGTATCCTAATTGTCGTTGATGTATAGCAACGAAACCGGAGATACACTACATATTACACTTACGGTCGCAGAAAAGAAAAGTCAAACTACAACATTTGGAATCCTCACTTTTCTTAGACATCATAATCCCGGAATATCTCATATTCCGGCTTTCATACCTAACAACGTAGATCTTACATTTGGGTCTCAAAAAATGAAAACATCTTTTCAAAATAAATCGGATAATTCAACAAGATTCTCGATTCCGACCTAGACCGAAATATTAGATTTACTTGCAACCAATTAATTTCTCAAAACTAATTAGTGTAGATTCCAAATATTGTATCCTATATAGATAAATTAGGCAATATTAAATATTTCGATCCATCCATCAAAACCCACATTTCTTAGAGACCTCAACACTTCAGACAGATTCAAAAACACCCAGACTGTGCCAATAGTACATACGGACCAGCACAAGAAGGCATATCTCTGGCCCCACCAACGGCGCCGTGGAACCGCCGCAAAAAGCACCTTTTAGCCGCGATTCCGCGGTCGTTAGGTCGAGTTAGGGAGTCATTTTTCTTGGGGTCCACACAATACCCTGCACGATTTTCTGAATATTTTTAAGCCCAAAAATTCCAACTTTTGAAAAATTTCCAGAGAGCATGTCATGCATGGGTTTCGATGTTCGTTCGAACACTTTAACATCTTCTAGGTCATACCTAATATTCTAGCTTGACTCTGATACCACTGTAGGGGTTTGCTTAGCACCCTCACTAGGTATTAACAAGTATCAAACAAGCAACTTTAAAAACTAAGGTGCTAACCAACCCGAACCTAGAATCGAACTAGAGGATTAGGCGCAAAAGCTAACAAGTATCACATACTAGTAAGGGTCTAACACTAAGAAGAAAGAAATACAACCTTTGTAGACCTCTCCTCCTTTACTCTTTGGTTCTACTCGAAACTTGAACGGGTCTGATTGAGGCCTTCGAAGTCCACGATGATCCACCACGGAGTTCCTTTGCTCAAGCTCTTTGCTTCACTTGAACTAAGTTGAAGTGAGGCAAACAACCTACACTGGTGGGCTAGACTAATATAGATTGGTGAAGTGGGTAATAAGCTCACTAAAAAACCTTTCTTTTTCTTTTTCTTTTTCTTTTTCTTCACTCACTAGAAAATGGTAGAGAGCTTGGAGAAAGAAGGAGGAAATGGCTTAGCCAGAGCTCTGGAGAGATAAGTACAAGAATAATAATAATGAGAGAGAGAATCACACTCACCAATAACTCAACCATGAAAATATCAAGATATTATTTTAGTAGTTGAGTTAGTGGAGGATTATAAATGAAACCATGGTTACTTAGATATTTTAAGAAGTGTGTAGAAGGAAAAAAAAACAACCATGGATTAATTTCTAATTTCCTTTAACTCAATAATTATAAAAATATCATAATAGTTTCCATGTGAGTCTTGCATAGCCATCTCCAATGTATCATCAACCATGACACATGTACGCATGCATGTGTGCATACATATCAATATAAACATGCATACATACACGCATACAAATAAAGAAAGGATTTAATAAATGAGCTAATGGTCACATGATATTAAATCAACACTTAATTTAATAATCCGGTCATATCACATACGACCCGACCAATAGAAAACGCCAGATTATAATACGGAATCATATACTTGTATTAAATCAAGCTCCCGCGCATATCCCCATATGCGCCCCACATCGTTTCGCCTGAGCTCGGAAACCCTTTTGTGGGACTCTAAGACCAGTCAATAAGCTAGCAGTAGGCAGTGATCATATCATATACCCACAAACCATCGGCGGTACTAGCTTCACGTAACGGTTCCTAGGTATTAAGCGAATAGAAGAACAACAAGCAAACCTATCAAAACTCCCATAGAGCCAACCAGTAACACTTACCGTACAGTCCGGTCTCTTCGTCAGATATGCTGCATATTGAGTCTAGGGATGGTATCGTCGACCCCAATAACTCAATAAGTCATGCCGATATGTGGCCTATAACAAATCGAAAAACTACTGATAACACTTATTAGTAAATCTCATCAGCCCTGACTAGGGACTTCTAGTTATAGCCAATCGAACACAGCGCAACATCAACCCCCAATACCGGGAGAGACGAAACCCCTCTTATCGCTCATTGCCTCCATGTGTCTTGGGACTGTACCCAAAAACCACATGTTTGCACGACTCAATAGAGCCGTGATAGGGTGGAAATCAAAGTACAGTGGGAGAACACACAAGACTCTATGACGATCTCGAGTCTACAAACTAACCTGTATAAGTGCCACCTGAGAACTGCTATCCGACGATAGATATAATACCATATAGGAGTTCTCGGCGAGTCCGTTCAGTGTACCCAATCTCCATTGAGCACCCATATACGATCTTTGATGTCAAACACTAATGGATATGGGATCATCCATCGCCCATTAAATGGGTCATGTAACGTATACGCTAGTCTACTCTGGAATATCAATGCCGCGTCTCGATACACCCATGACTAGGAACATTTAAGGATATTCATATAAACCACACATGTCCTACTAGTATGATCTGCATCATAATCACAGTAGTCAAGCAAATATCCTAAGGACTTTATCAACATATATCAAATGAAAAGTATACACAATCAAGTGAACATGTTAAGATAAAGAGTAACCAGATAGCATACTATCATGTCGAGCAAGAAAGTCCTCTGAATACACACATACACACATACACACACACACACACACACACATGTCGATACATCCACTATCAAATAATGGCCTCTAGGGCATACATATATCCAACAGTTCTTCGGGACCATGCTCCCACCAGTGGGTGTCGGTGCCTCAGCGCCGCAGGAAGAAGCTCCCAAGTGGTCGGTCTTCGATCGACTAGCAACCACAACGGCCCCTCTCAATGGGCCTTCCAAATCTGGTGTCTCGATCTTCAACAGGCTGAGCTAAAACCCAAACAGGCCCGCAAAAAAGCCTGTGATACCTGAAGGGGCTACCCTAAAACGGATAGCCCTCCCAATTCTTGCTACAGGAGAAGTCGTCGAAGGTGCTTCCCCTACCAGAAAGTCGGTCTTTGAAAGATTGGCTGGCCCTCCTCAAACCCTGCCAAGGACGTCGGTCTTCAACAGGTTGACGCCAACAGCAGCCCCTCAGCAAAGCCAGAGGAACAAAGAAGCAGATTCCAAATCTGAGGCGGTCCCGTTTGCAAGACACGCTCGACGTCGCCACTGGCGCTGAGTAAGAAAAGCTGGGGGCAACTCCCCTTCTGAACTTACTCCGCCAGCTCTAATGGTGGAAGTTGACACTGTTATTCCAACCGGGAACAGTTTTGAACAGCTCAGGAGGGTACCCAAGAATTCTCCAATGGCGGTGCTAAAGAAATCACCCCTGTCTGCAGAAACCACAATGCAGGCAAAGCCGGAGCGTCCCCATCAATGGCTCTCCTCGCAAATTCATAGGGTCTGACGAAAAGTTCAGGACTCCGTGATTGATCAAAACTACTCCCGTCGACCAAAGAAATCGAAGACTCGGCAAGAGGAAGACCACTCCTCCGTCATACAGCGAGGGGATTCTTCTATACAGGTGTCTATTACAACGGCTCCTTCAATTTTGACCTCCCACAAAGGATGAGGCCAGAGAAAATCCTACCGTCGACGGCAAATCCCAAAGGTGATGGACCCAAACGCCCCAAGTCTGGGGGCATGATCGTGCATACGGTCTACATGGCTTCCGGGAAAGAAGAAAGTCGTGCTTCCGTAGGACATCGACCGCAAACTCGTTCGCTGACAAAATCTCAGGAGCAACAACAAAAGCTCTAGGCGATGCTGACCAAAATGGCAGCACTTCCCGGGCAGAAAGAAAGCCCGGACACAACAGTCGAATAACGCCATAAGCAGGAAACCGATACAGAGTTCCTGCAAATGGTGCTTGAAAGAAAGGAAAAGGAAGCTGCTGAGCAGGCTGCTAACATAAATCATATAGTTCTCTTGTTCTAGGATATGGTTGGAATGATGATCCAGCCAGAACCCCCAGCCGAGGATCCGCCGATAATCATCGAGGATGACAGAGGGGAAACATCAAACCCTCTTCCGGCCTTATTGTCAGCCAAGAAGGAAACGATCTCCAAGACCGCTCTTGATGATTATATAGCTCAACAAATAAGAGCTCATCAAGCAAATGAAGCGGTTGGCAAAATCGTCAGAATTGGGCAACCGTATCCAGGTTTGTATGACCAAATTAAATACCTGCCGGGATATACGATCCTCAAGTTCCATGTGTACAAAGGGACAGACAACCCACACCAGCACGTCGCGCAGTTCAGAGCTCTGTGCAGGAACACTGGAGGCGACGACAAACTGTTGCTTCGCCAGTTCGTTGGCAGCCTGTCAGAGACGGCCTTTGGATGGTATTCAGAGCTCTCAGATGACTCCGTGAGAATATTCACAGAGATGGAACTGCTGTTCACACAGCGGTTCGCCAGCGCAAGCGAGCGCACCCCGATCACGGCATTAATCAATGCTAGGGTAAAGCAAGGAGAAACCGGGTCCAATATGCGACCCGGTGGCGGAACTTATGGTCAAAGTGCGAACAGCGCATCGAAGAATCCCCCACCGTGGGCATGTTCATCGGGACCCTTGATCCTCAAACGACTGTGTCCCAGTTCATGACGTTCTTCAAACCAACGACCTTCCAGGCTCTGATCGATAAACTGGCCCAAATGGACCATATGGGCCGCAGGCCTTCCTCTTCAAATAAAGACCCTCGAAACGCCAGGGGTAAAGGGAAAGCGGTTGTTTTCCCAATATTTAACCTAATAAAGAGCAAAGCTCTGTTGGAAATTAATGAGGAAACGCCTCACGTGCCCTCCACAAGGGCGCCAGAGCCAATCTTATAGGATTAAAATCCTATGGTGGCGCCTCACGTGCTCCTTACGCGGGTGCCAGTGTGCAAAGCGCATAAATGCCCATCTTAAGAATTAAATTCTTAAGTGGCGCCCACGTGCACAACACGTGAGCGCCAGCGCCCAAGTTAATATCTGTAGAATTAAATTCTCCATTTCTCCAATAAATATTAAGATATTTTCTATTAAACAGAGCCGTTGGATGAAAGATCCAATGGAGAAAATATCTTCCAAATCTTTCTAAATCATAATGATACTCTCGGTTGGATCAATGATCCAACAATAGAATAAAATTCTATTTCTTAGGAATATATTCCTTCAATCTTTCTAAACAAGAAAGATTGTCCTCTGTAAAGCAGAGAACTCTTGGATTAAAAATCCAATAGTGATTAAAAATCACCATTTCACAGAATAAAACTCTGCGTATGGAAAATATTTCCCCAATCTTGTTAGAAACAAGAAAATATGTTTTGTAAAACAGAAACCCTTGGATCAAAGATCCAATGGTGGGTAAAATTCCCCAAATTGATTGGGATCTATTAATGAGAGATTTCTTTAAAGCTAATTGACAAACTTGCCTCCACTATATAAAGGACTGAAGACTTCAAGTCTAAGAGGGAAGAACCCCCTATAGGCTTCTAAAAACAAAAACAGAAAGCTTCAAAAAGGAATAGAGAATTAAATTCTCAAAGAAGAAGATCTTCCTTAAAGACTCTAGGTAAAGAAAAAAAAACATAGACAAAAACATCTCATTTTCATATCTAAGGGTCTAACCCTTCTCGAAGAACTTATTTTTTTCTCTAGATCTGAGATTCACAAGACAAGTCTCCCATAAGTTGAGAATTTAATTCTCATCAGGAGGAACTTGTTTTTGAGAATCAAAGACTCGGAAAGGAACTAGAAATTGAATTCCTCAAAACAAAGCATAAAAAAGAAACCTAGTTCTCGTAAAAGAACTCGGTTCTTAAAAATGAAAGCTTGATCAAAGATCTGCAAAACAAAGATCCTATCGATCATTAATGGGAAAAAATTCTATCAGCAGAGGAGGAAAGCGCCCAGTACCGCACGTATCCCTCACGTGGACGCCATAGAAGAGTGCTCAGCACTCACTAGGCAGCGCCCAGCGCTGCACGTATCCCTCACGTGGGCGCCACAGAGAGGAGTGCTTAGCACTCACTGGGTAGCACTCAGCACCGCATGTGTTCCTTACGTGGACGCCACAGAAGGGACGAGTGCTTAGCATTCACTAGGCAGCGCCCAGCGCAACACGTGTTACTCACGTGGACGCCACAGAAAGGAAGAGTGCTTAGCACTCACTAGGCAGCGTCCAGCGCCGTACGTGTTCCTCACGTGGGCGCCATAGAAGGGAAGAGTGCTTAGCACTCACTAGGTAGCGCCCAGCGCCGCACATGCTCCCCATGTGTGCGCCGCAAAAGAGAAGAAAAGAGTGCTTAGCACTCCATAAACAGCCCAAAACGGATGAGTGTTCAACATTCATTGGGCAGCGCCCAGCGCCTCATGTGTTCCCCACGTGGACGCCATAAAGAGTGCTTATCACTCCATATAAAGATAAACGGAGTAAAGTGTTCAACACTTGTTGAGCAATCCCCATGACTAAAAGCTCCACAGGATTATATGTGGGCGTCAGAACTCATATAAGTGCTCAGCACTTTTTGCATAAAAAAGGACCGATTAAACAGAGCCTAAACAAGTGCTTAGCACTTTTTCAAAAAAAGAGGGGAGACTAAAGCCCAAATTGGCTAAGTTGCTGAAGTCTTGCAACTGAGTCCAAATGCTCTGTTGCTGGGTCTTAAATAAGGAAGATCCTGAAATGTTGTTAAGTGGATCTTTGTCTTAAATTGGACTAACGTATCCTTAACAAAAATTCTTAAGGCCACCATAACCCTTCTCCCTCAAATACGGGATTTGGTTCAAGGGTACATCTCTTCACACCTCTGATATATGTTGTTGTAATTCCTCTGTTAGTTATATGTATGCCCTAGAGGCCATTACTGTACATGGGATGTATATTGTAGTGGATGCTTGGACATATATAGGGAGGACTTTCTTGCTCGATATGATAGTATGCTATCCGGTTGCTCTTTGTCTTAACATATTGACTTGCATACGTAATGTTGTCTTGCTCTCACATGTTGACAAAGCCCTTCGGATGTGTACTTGACTACCAGAACTATGATGCAGATTATACTAGTGAAGCCAAGGGTAGTCTACAAGTACATCCTATAATAGTTCCTAGTCGAGGGAGTGTCGAGACAGGGCATCGATATTCCAGAGTAGACTAGCGTATGCGTTTCTCGACCCATATGATGGGCGATGGATGATCCCATATCCATTGGTGTTTGACATCAGAGAAGGTATACGGGTGCTCAGTGGAGACTGAGTACACTGGACGGACTCACCGAGAACTCCTAAATGGTATTATACCTATCGTCGGATAGCAGTTCTCTGGTGACACTGGTACAGGTTAGTCTGTAGACCCGAGATCGTCATAGAGTCTTGTGTGATTCCTACTGTGCTTTGATTTCCACCATACCACGGTCAAGAGATCGTGCAAAAAGATGGTTTTTGGGTACAGTCTCGATTCACATGGAGGCAATGAGCGATAGGAGGGGTTTCGCCTCTCCCGGTATTGGGAGTTGATGTTGCGCTATGCACGATTAGCCATAACAGGAAATACCTGGCCAGGGTTGCTGAGATTTACTGGTAAGTGTTATCAGTAGTTTGTTAAACCGTTATAGACCTTGCATCGGCATGACTTATCAGGCTATTGGGGTATAACGTTATACCACCCCCAGGCTGTGATATGCGACATATCAGACGAAGATACTAGACTGTACGGTAGTGTTACTGATTGGATTCGCAGGAGTTATAGCAGGATTGCTTGTTGATCTTCTGATCGCTCAATACCCGGATGGACGTTACGTTTAGCAGACCGCTTGTGGCTTGTGGGTGTTTGATATGATCATCACCTACTGCCGGCGTATTGACGAGTCTTTAGAGTCCTACACAGAGGTTTCCTGATTCATACGAAACGGAGTAGGAGCACATATGTGATATGTGCGGGACCGAGATTAATGTGTGTATGTGATACCGCATTCTATTCTCACAATTTATGTATCGATCGGTTGTATGTGATATAGCCGGGTTGTCGAATCAAGTTGTTGATTTGATAAATTGATACATTGCATATTAGTTGGTTAGATGAAATATGACCGGATTATTAAATCAAGTGTTGATGTAATGATTTAATGTATAATTATATATTTGATATATTAAATTACATTAACTAATATTGGCTCACTTAAGTATCCATTTTTCTCATTTATGATACATTAATATATATGTGATATATGTTAATTGTATTGTTTTTGCACACATAAATATATGTGATATATTTTAGTGTGTCATGCTAGGTTACACATGCAACATGTTTGTATGAGACTCACACCATGCTAGGTTAATGTTATGGTCTTGTTTATCATTAAGTAATTACAAATTAGTAGACATGAGTCATGGTTGGAAGCTTGTAGATAAGCATTGACTAAAGTCCACTTCTTTGTTTTTACTTAAGATATTTGTTTACCTAACCTTAACCATACACCTTGGTTAACTCTCTACATGGGTTAGTATATGTGATACTCGCTCATGGTTGCATTTCTAACCTAAGGAATGATTCTTTCATCACTTCATCACTTCATCTTCTTCTTCCTCTTGAAGCTTTCAAGCTTTTGAAAAAGTGATGAAATAAAATGAGAAAACCAAATCTAAAGTGAGCAATATTACTACTTCATCATTCTCTACTATTAGCCATTTAGTTTAGGGTGTTTGCTTCACTAATCTCACCATTAGTGAAGAGGTAGCATGAGCTTGAGTCTCCTCGACGTAGATCATCTTCGGTTTCGAAAGCATTGATCAAGCTTGTTCATTTCTTCATGTGATCCTTACTAGAGTTCGGATGTTCACTACTAGGGGCAAAGGGACTACTACACGGAGCTTTAGAAGTGAAGGATCGGTCTACAAAGGTTGTATTCCGCATTCACTTAGATGTAAAGTTGTTTACATATCATGTTTAACCCTAATTCTTTAGTTCGATTACTTGGTTGGTTTCTTTAGCACCCCAAAATTTTAAATTGCATGTTTGATGCTTGCCAAAACCTTGCTAAGGTGCTAAACTAACCCTACATCCTCAACGTCTTCAGAGAGGTGGCGGGTCCCGACGACCAACAGCTCCTTTTAATGCACTTCCAAATTGACGTGCATGCCTCAAATCGTATCATGCCCCCAAATTGGGCACATTCCATATCAACAACGTTCACTTCGTTACGTAACAAATACACGTGTGCGTAAGTTGAATGTTGGACCGAAACGTCCTTAAATTAATATTCGCCTCCAAAATGGCGATAATGGACCGAAACGTCCTTAAACGAACATTCGCCTCCAAAATGGCGATAATAGACCAAAACGTCCTTAAACTAATATTCGCCTCCAAAATGACGATAATGGACCGAAACGTCCTTAAACTAATATTCGCCCGATAACGGACCGAAACGTTCTTAAACTAATATTCGCCTCCAAAATGGCGATAACGGACCGAAACGTCCTGAAACTAATATTCGCCTCCAAAATGGCGATAACGGACCGAAACGTCCTTAAAACTAATATTCGTCTCCAAAATGGCGATAACGGACCGAAACGTCCTTAAACTAATATTCATCCCCAAATACAGCGATAATGGACCGAAACGTCCTTAAACTAATATTCGCCTCCAAAATGGCGATAATGGACCGAAACGTCCTTAAAACTAATATTCTCCTCCAAAATGGCGATAACAGACTGAAATGTCCTTAAACAAATATTCGCCCCCAAATACGGCTATAATGGACCGAAACGTCCCTAAACTAAAATATCGCCTCAAACATGGCGATAATGGACCGGGATGTCCTTAAACTAAAATAATCGAGCCCAAATGCTTGTATGTTTAAGTCGATCTTAATCTCAAACCAGATTAACGGTCCTTAAATCAACCCAAACTCAAATATAAGAATATGTGGATTTGGACTAATCCACATCCTACAGGCGACGACATAAATTAGTCTCCGTATACAATCCACAGGAAATCCAAAATAAAAACAAACATACACACGACACGAAGTGAACCTCCGGAGCAGGAGAAAGTGGTTATCGCGATGCGGTAACGTAATTAACTGCGAGGGCTTGCGCCTGCAGGGAAGAGCGTCCCCACGATCAAAAAACCCTCGTAAACGAGGGGGGATCTGATAAAGTCTGTTACAACGGTTGCGTCTGTTCAAACCTCCGATATACGGTGCCATAAATCAACTTGGTATTTTCGGAGAGGTGGACGGATAAGTCCAAATAGCATCTGCCCCCAAATTCAGGTCAGACGTCTCAACGTCTCGGTCAGGTCTTTCGGCGGTGAACAGTGGCCTTCGTCGCCAACGCTCAACAACAACCGAGTGGCCCAAAACCGGCTGCTCGTAAAAACAACGCACGTCCACGCCTATCTCTGGAAGAAAGGTTAGGACGTGCTTACTCATTTCCCTGCGATAAGATGAGGAGACTATTTGAGTTGGCAATGCATAACAAACTCATCACATTTCCAGACCCACGGCGTCCACCACAACCCGGTGACGTCAACAACCCCAACTACTGCTCCTATCACAGAATGGTGAGCCACCCAATTGAGGATTGCTACGTCTTCAAGAACTGGGTCGAGGATCAGTGTCAATAAGGAAAGTTCGTGCTGTCTGAGAACTGGAAGGTGAACCCACAACAGAAGCACACTCCCAAAAAAGTGGATGCGACGGGGGCATCATGCTCGCTCGTGGAAGAAACTCCATGGGAAGTCGTTCTTTCAGTTAAAACCAAAAGAATGCTGAAGGATCTACAGATATATCCGGCAGTCTGCTGGAAAGGCCCACTTGAACCTGAAATCATCGAAAGGATGTTGAAACCTCGTCCTGTACCGAAGATTGTTGACAAAGGGAAAAATCCCCAAGTCAAGCCTTCAAAGTCTTCGAAGAAAAAGAAGAAGACCAAGAAGCTTGTGCAGCCTGCCGAGTATGACGACAAGTGTACAGACTTACAAAATTACATTGACGCGCTGGAGGAGAACAACCAGAAGGCATGGAAACCGGTCACGCTCGAAGAGTTCCTTAAGCATATTCTCGAGAACGAAGATAGTGACAACGATGAGGAAAATGACTCATTAGAAGAAACCGAAGACTAGGTAGCAAGTTGCCACATGGTCTCCCATTCGTTGTTAAATGACGAAGAAACTCCCTCAGTGTCAGAAAACAACGCAAAGGAACTTGGGGCAGAATCGGCGCTAAAATCTCCGGAATTGCCAGAAGTCCCGATCGATAGGCTATTAAACGAAGCCTTTCGAAAAAGAAAAGCTAACCGAGAACGCGAAATAACCATAAAAGAAAAGGCTAAGCGTCAGGATGAAGAAGCTGCGACAAGGTGGAGTCGTAAAGTACTCCAACCAAACCAAATCATACCTGTGACAAATAAGAGCAGGATCAAGGCAGAGAAGCAGTTCGCCAAAGCCCTGTCAATTGGAATGAAATTGCCACCTCTCGTAAGAAACACTCCTGGGGTCATATGCCTCAACGGAGAGAATTCACATCCAAATTATTGCCTATATCATCGGAGGGTTACCCACCCCACCAAAAAATGCAGTACCTTTAAGAAGTGGTGGTAAAGATATATTGCTCATCAAAAACACTTCAAGAGGACGAAGCACGAAGTTCGTCGACGGCAAAAGAGTGCGACAGATGCGCGTGAAAAAACGACTAGCAACTGTCATATGGTTGGTACCAGTTCAGAAGGGGGGAAACCCCAAGTTCTTACTTTCGGGATCGATTCTGAGGACGAAATAGCCCTCAGCCCTCTCTTCAAAGACTCCATCTCTGAAATAAAAGAAGACGAGAAGAACTGCGAGAATATTCAGCTGCGTAACTGCACGCTGCCTGAAAAGAACCTCGGATCTACAAGCAAAGGTTTGAGCAAAAAGGACAGAGGAAAAGAAAAAATCCCTGAGGAAATTGCCCTGGACGGTGGAGTTGTTAAAGAGCTCGCAACAAGGGAACCGCTTAAGAAAACAAGGTGGATTATAACGTCCTGCCACATTTAAGGAAAATACCCTCACAACTGAGCATACTGGATGCTCTCCTCATGTCCAAAAAGGCGCGAGATTCTCTGATCAAGGCATTACAAGAGCCAAATCAGTTCCAAGCTTTCCTCGCAGAAGAGAAGATGAAAGATGAACTGGCAGAGGTCCACACGGCTGATATTACATTCAGCGATGAAGATCTCCTTCTTGGTATGTGCGAACATAACCGTCCGTTATACGTCACCGGGTACTGCCACGACATCAAGATAGGAAAAATTCTTATCGACAACGGACCCTCCGTCAACCTTCTCAACATGAGGGTGCTGAAGGAAATTCTCATGAACGTTCAGCACTTGGCCCAAGAAAAAATTACCATCTCCGGGTTTGACTCACAGTCGTCACGGACGCTTAGGTCCGTAATACTGACGTTACGCTTCGGTTTGCTCGTCACTGACATCAAATTTCACGTCATTGATGCCAAGACTTGCTATAACGCTTTCCTCGGCAGGCCCTGTTTGCATGAGTACAACGTCATCCCTTCTACACAATATCAATATAAGAAGTATTTCAAGGATGGTTTGGAATGCACCGTCACAGGGGAGCTAAATCCATTCTCCGTAAACGAGGTCCAGAAATATGAAGACACAAAGTACTTCTACCAGACTTCGAAGATACAGAAAGGTGTCATAAGCCGGAGGATAAACAGAAGTCCGTCACCACTATCCCGATCTTTAGGAGCGATTCCGAGGAAGATGAAGAAATAGTCTACCCCGGGCAACCCCAGAAAGAAAACAACAGGCCCGGACCATCTATCCCTATTCTGGTCTTTGGCAGTGACTCTGAGGAAGAGGCCAACACAGCGTTCTCCATCCACCCGTCAGTGCAAACCCTTGACGAAGTAGATCAGAGTCTGCAAATCATAATGGCTCCGTCTCGGCATTACAAGGAACTTGATGCGCTCTATACATACAGCGTATAAGAACTACAGACTTTCTATGTCCCTCCCAGACGAAGAGGTGAAAAGGCGATCCATTTCTACCAATCTACGGAGACCAAAGTAGAAAAAGAAGTCTGGAATGGTGCCGATTTTGCACTCAACGGACTTCAACCAATCCGTCTACCAAGATATTATGCGGAGGGATTAAAAAAGGCTGTTAAGATGCCAAGGTGTACCCCTCGAACAAACTGGTGGACAAGCCCTTTTCTATAAAAAGACTTGGGATATTCCTGGGACTCAGCGAAAGATACCCAACGGAAAGATGGAGATAACGGGTCTTGGATACGTTTGGTCCAAGAAACGGGAGCAGTTCCACAGCCGCCGTGTCATAAACAGCTCCAGCGAAGGGGAAAATGCTCTTTCGAATGGCCGTGACGTTGGAACAGAGCGAAATCCCGCTCTAAGAACGTTAAGTCCGTCGCTCGAAGAACAAATAGACAAGCTAATAAAAGAAGCTTGTCGAAAGAGCCGAGACGATCACAGCCGTGAAATGGCCATTTATGAAAAGGCTAGGACGCAACGCCTCAATCAGCAATCCGTGGAGAAGGAAAACTATAATGTTCTTCATCCCCGGCCCGCTGTATGTCCTCGCGAAGAGGGAAATCCCAAAATAAAGGCAAAAACAGGGTAAATAATATTCGAAAACAACGTTTGAAAACAACGAAGCGGATCCAAGAAGCCGTGTAATCGAGAAAAGGTCGATTGGAATCCGTCCTTTATAAAGAAGATGGGTCGGAAATACTCTTTCCCCCAAGACAAGACAAGGAAAATATTCAACTTTGTCATGAAGCACCAAATGATGACACTTCCGGAGTCTCGGCATCCCGAACAAATAAACAAGATCCATCATCCGGATTATTGCTCCTACCACCGAGCAATAGGTCATCCCCTCGAAGACTGCTTCACCTTCAAAAACTAGGTAGAAGACCAATATCAGCAAGGCAGGTTCGCTTTGTCCGACAGCTGAAGGGTAAACCCACCGCAAAAGCATGAGCCAACGAAGACTTATACCATGAGGATATGACCAGCTCAACCACAAAAAGGGAAGCGGACTCCTACCTGCCATATTATACACTCTTAAAAGAGGGAGGGCACGAGATTATAGATGACCTTCATATGTGCTTCGTAAATGAAGACGATGACGAGGTGATCTCAGAGTTTCCACCAGCCCCAAAGGAGCTGGAAGATGGGATACACACTACGGCGAATAACCTAAGGAAAATTAACTTAGGGTCGGAAAAAGATCCGAGGTCAACATTCGTCAGTGAGCTACTATATGAAAAACAGGTAGCCATGTTGAAGGACATGCTCATGCAATATAAATACTACTTCGCATGGAACTATTCCGAGATGCCGGGCCTAAATCCAAAGGTGGCAGTACATAAATTGGCTATATCGCCGGACATAAAGCGAGTCAAACAGGCGCCAAGAAGAATGCGGCGCGAACTTAAGATGAGTATCAACGCTGAAGTAAAGAAACTAATCGACTCCGGTTTCATCTAAGAAGTTCAATACCCGACTGGATCGCTAACATCGTTCCAGTGATGAAAAAGAATAGGACGGTGCGCATCTGCATGGACTTTCGGGACCTCAACAAAGCTTGCCCGAAGGATGACTTCCCAGTACCTGTTACTGAGCTGATGATCGATAACACGTCTACCTATGAGGTCTTCTTTTTCATGGATGGATCTTCAGGATACAATCAAATAAAAATGCATCGTGCAGATCAAAAGCATAACGCCTTCTGGACCCCGCTGGGAATATTTTGCTATAAGGTGATGCTCTTCGGTTTAAAGAACGCTGGTGCTACCTACCAAAGGGCCATGACGAAGATCTTCGATGACCTCATACACGATATCGTCGAATGCTACATTGATGACCTAGTGGTATAGAGCAAATCTCATGAGGAGCATTGGGAACACCTTAAAATAGTATTCCGACGTCTTCGGAAGTATAATATGAAGATGAATTCTCTAAAATGCGCGTTTGGAGTCTCCTCAGGAAAATTCCTAGGATTCATCATACGGTATCGGGTATCGAAATCGATCCCTCAAAGATCAAGGCGATTATGGAAATGTCCACGCCAAGAACTCTCCGACAATTGTGATCTCTTCAAAGAAAGCTCGCATATATCCGGCGGTTCATAGCCAACCTCTCCGGAAAATGCTGTCCCTACAGTCATCTGATGAAGAAAGGGACCTCGTTCTTCTGAGATCGAAAGTGCCAAAATGCACTAGAAGAAATCAAGTAATACCTGAAAAATCCGCCAGTATTGGCCGCTCCGGTTAAGGGAAAACCCCTTATCCTATATACAACGGCCCATGAAGGTTCTCTAGGCGCGCTATGGGCACAAGAGAACGATCAAGGAAAGGAGAGAGCTCTATACTATTTGAGTCGAGTTCTCCTGGAGGCAAAAAACAACTACTCCCCCATTGAAAAGCATTGCTTGGCACTGATTTTCATGATAACGAAGCTCAGACATTACACCTTGGCACATGAGGTCCATCTCATATCAAAAGTGGATCCTCTCAAATATCTGATGTCAAGGGCCATACTAACAGGAAGGCTTGCCAAATGGGTCTCCTCCTGATGGAATTCTCGATAATGTATCGACCCCTCAAAGCAATGAAAGGTCAGGCCATTGTTGGCTTTCTCATGGAGCATCCGATACCAGCCGACTCCTCCTTAAATTGTGAGTTACCAGATGAACATACATTCGACACAATCGAAGGATAGAAAAAAGAAAATGATTCCTAATGGGAACTTTACTTCGATGGAGCGTCTTCCATGAAGTGGCGAAAGCAAAACGTCCCCATAATCAAAGCCGGGGTAGGCCTTATCTTTGTGACTCCGCAAGGAAGAATATTGTTTTACGCCCTCTCCTTAATAGAGCCAAGGACTAATAACGAAGCTGAATATGAACCTTTGATAGCAGGTCTTGAGATCGCTGTCGACATGGGAATCAAAGACCTCCTCGTATATAGAGATTCCCAGCTGATCGTTAGCCAAGTAAATGGCAACTATCAGACGTGCAAGCCAGAGCTGATAAAGTATGGTGAAAGAGTGTAGCAACTGCTAACACAAATCCCTTCCTACATCCCGGAGAGTATACCGCGTGTAGAAAACAACAAGGCGGATGCACTGACCAAATTGGCTAAGGAACTGGCTGATGACGACCTCGATGGCGTAAGATCATTGTGCAAAGCCACAGGGTTCTTACGCCAACATATATATCTTCGGAAGATCTAATAGAGTTATCCAAAAAAAAAATGACCGAACAAGTAGCCCTTCAAATAGAGGATGAAGAAAAGGTCAAGTATTGTAGGGAATTCTTTATAGACTACTTCAAATCTCAAAGAACGCCCAAAAATGCGTCATCTCGATATCAACTCATGAAACGATCTCTGTCCTTCGCCTTCGTCAATGATACTCTATATAAGAGATCTTTCGACTGTCTGTGGCTAAGATGCCTGGGAACAAAAGAAGCGAAGTGAGTCGTTCAAGAAATTCACGACGGACTCTGCGGTTCTCACCAAGCTGGGCCAAAGATGAAGCTGAAGATCAAAACAATGGGTTACTATTGGCCCATAATGATTCAGGACTGCCTCGAATATGTGAAGCAGTGTCACTCGTGCCAAATCCATGGGAACTTCATCCACAAACATCCAAATCCACTACACCCAATAGTGGCTAGCTGGTCGTTCGAAATGTGTGGAACCGATATAATTGGCCCCATTGAACCAGCGTCGTCCAAAGGACATCGGTTTATATTAGCAAAGACCGACTACTTCTCTAAGTGGGTAGAAACGGTACCGCTAAGGGAGGTGAAGATGGAGAATATCCTCCATTTCTTCAGGAAACATGTCATCTATCGGTTCGGCACTCCGCGATGAATTATCTGTAAGTCTACGGTAGCCCCCCGGCCATCGATCCGAGGCCAAAATGCGGAAACAAAAACTTTTTCATAAACTTGAAACTGGCGCTAACGTATACTATAACCCGGATCGAACCATTAACATTAAACTAGCAATCTACAAGAAGGTTAGAAAGGCTATACCGATCGATCCGTGTCCTTCGGTCTTTAGCCACCGTCTTTAGCTCCTTGCGGCATCTCCGATCTCGCTCGATCTCCGGTCTCCTCATCGGAAAGGGCACCACATCTATGAATCCTTTTACGGGCTCCCGCTTTGAACCGAAGCAACTCGGACACGAAGTTTGCTAGCCGACGTGTCCAAGGTGAAGTAAAGAATGTGTGTGATAACTTTGTCTCTTGACATCCTAGGATTCTCAACATATGAGATGGTTAGAGTGGAGGTATGAGATGATGCCATGGTGGATGTTGTGAGCAAGAAGAAGAAGGAAAAGAGAAGAGGCTTTTCTTTTCTTAATGTGTTGGAATGATAATGAGAGCTAGAATCATCAAAAACACAAGAGCAAACCCAAGCCATATGGCTGCCCTCCCTCTCTCCTCTTATCATTTCAACACATTAAATCAATCCAAAATGTGACATATGCACAAATAAAGAGACCATGAGTCACTAGATTGCATGTGTCACAATAAATGCACCTCATGATGAAATCCACTCACAATTTCCACAAGCAAACATTAATCCAAATGTTTGCAACAATAAAAAGATATGGCAACATCTAAAGTAAACTCATGACGGATCACAAGGATACCCCTCACCTGTATGTACATACCTGCATCCGCATTCCGACTGAATGCAAATGCGATGAGACTAAAGTAATCCAACAAATCTAATACTAGGATCCGGCTTAAACCAAAGCCCACTAGTATGATCCGCCCGATCATGATCCGTGCACTACTGCACATATATGATCGAACCCTGCCATAATATCATACGGCCTCTACAACGTTTCGCCCGAAACTTGAGAAACTGTCTGTGAGGGACTCTAAAGACTCGTCAATACTTTGGCTGTGGATTTAACCACTAGCACGTTAATGGTACTAGCTGTACGTAACGGGCTACCAGGTATTGACCAAAATGGAGGTCGATGAGCGAACTCATCCTGACACCATACTGAGCCTGTCAGTGACAATATCCGTACAGTCCGGTCCATTCGTCTATGAGTATCGCATGTCGGGCGTAGGGGTTGGTAAAAGCTAGACCCCCAAAAGCGGTACAAGTCGTGTCGGATTGTAGCCCAGAACATCCTGAGATACTACTGGAATACCTACTAGTAAATCTCCTTTGCCTTGGCCAAGGACTTCGTGTAATGGCTCTTCTAGACACAGCGCGATCTCACCCCCAATACCGGGAGAGACGAAACATCTGCCGATCCGCTCACTGCCTCCATGTGGCTCGGGACTGTACCCAACTAAAACCTGTTTGCACGACTCCTTTGAGCCATGGTAGGGTAGTAATCAAAGCATAGTGGGAACTCACACAAGACAAATGACGATCTCAGGTCGATAGACTAACCTGTACACATGTCACCAGGGAACTGCTATCTGATGTCAGGTATAATACCAACTAGCATGTTCCCGGCGAGTCCTGTCCGGTGTACTCATAACCCAATGAGCACCTGTATACATCTTAGGTGATCCAACTGACACCAATGGCTTGTGAGACCAGCCACCGCCCCTTGTCGGGGTCTCGACTGTATACACTAGTTTACTAATGGAGTGTCGATGCCCAGTCTCGAAACTCTCACGACTAGAGACCACTTTAAGGATGTGCTTATAGACCACCCAACTCTCACATATATGATCGCCATCATACTACTGGTAATCAAGCAAGAATCCTAAGGGCTCTATCAATGCGTAATAATGATCTGTAATATCACCTAAAACTGTACACGATGATAAAGATAAACAAGATAGCATACTATCATATTGAGTAAGACTGTCCTACCGGCATAGGTCCTCCCTCAATCATTGCAATCACGTGCCTGCGATCCAATAATTGACTTTGAGGGCACTATATCCAACATTATCTCGGATAATGGGCCAGCTTATAGAAGCTATAAAATCAGCCGCTTCGTACAACAGCATAAAATAGATTGGAGATACTCTTCAGTCTATAATTCTTGGGCCAACGGTCTAGCTGAAGCTTTCAACATGACCTTGACGAAGATTATAAAGAAAATGGTGTCCAGAAACAAAAGAGACTGGCATGAAAGGCTGCATGAAGCTCTCTGGGCGTACCGAACAACATTCAAAACAGCTATGAATAAAACACCATACATGTTGGTATTCGGCACGAAAGCAGTGCTTCCCCTGGAAATAGAACTCACTTCTCTACGAGTAGTGATTCGATACGAGCTGACAGATGAAGACAATGCTCATCTTCGGCTTGAGGAGCTCGATGCCCTCGACGAAACTCGTCTTATAGCACAGCAAAATCTAGAGGCTTATAAGGCAAGGATGACACGGTCATACGAAAGACTGACCAGGCCGAGAACATTCCGCCAAGACGAACTCGTGCTAATCGTCAAAAGACCAATGATCCCCAATCATGCAAAATGGGGGAAATTCGAGCCGAACTATTAAGACCCATACGTCATAGACAAAGTCTACCAAGGTGGAGCCTACCTGCTCATGGATATCCATGGCAAAAGACTCTTCCGGCCAATAAACGGTCGATTCCTCAAAAAATACTACGCTTGACGAGTCACGACTTAGGTCTATGATAGATGACGACGCTCGTGTCCGCTCGCTATCTTCCTAAGTCAGAACTCTGAGAGTAGTATACAAAGAATCTCTGTCGCCTCAAACATGGCGATGAAGGACCGAGATGTCCTTAAACTAGAAATTCGCCTCAAACATGGCGATAACGGACCGAGATGTCCCTAAACTAGAACATCGCCTCAAACATGGCAGCATCGGACCGAGAAGTCCTTAAACTAATTATTCGCCTCAAATATAGCGATAAAGGACCAAGAAGTCCCTAAACTAATTATCCGCCTCAAATATAGCAACAATGGATCGAGAAGTCCCTAAACTAACAACGGACCGAGATGAGTGAATAAACTACAAACTACGAAATGAGTACATAAACTAGAGACTCCGAAATGAGTGAATAAACTACAAACGCCGAAATGGGTATATAAACTAGAGATTCCGAAATGAGTCAATAAACTACAAACTCCGAAATGAGTACATAAACTACAAACTCCGAAACGAGTGAATAAACTACAAACTCCGAAATGAGTACATAAACTAGAAAGTCCGAAACAAATGAATAAACTAGAAACTCCGAAATGAGTATATAAACTAAAAACTCCGAAATGAGTAAATAAACTAGAAACTCCGAAATGAGTACATAAACTACTTCGCGCCAGATTAAAACATAAAGAAACAGAAGGGTGCAGCTCATGAGCCTCAGGGTTTAGAACTATATCCTTTAAGAGTTGAGATTTGAGTTAATGATGGATGACGACGCTTTTGTCCGCTCGCTATCTTCTCAGATCAAGATTCTAAAAGTTATGTACGATACACCAGCCCAAAACCGGTCATATGCTATGTATTACTCTACACTACTTCACTCACGTGTATACCTCCGTGAGTAAAGTAGTGGGGGCATTTGTTTACACTGGTTTAAATTTCGTTTACAGATATGTGTGAAAGCAGGCTCATTCATATACACTATGGAGGGTTAGTGCATGACACGAGCACATCAGTGGTGTTTGCACTTAGCAAAAATCCCTAAGGGTAAAGTGAGTGTGCGCACATGTATCTGCACGTATATGTCAACAATACGATCAGAGGAAGAAAAGGTGTTAAAAATGAAGCACTCGGTGGTCAACGACAAAGGGAAAGCATTTAAATAAACATTTTATGCTACAGGAAATAGATCACCAAACACGGCATCAAAAGTACAAGGGTTTATAAAACTATGAATAAAGTTTTCTAAAACCCCTTTCAACCTTCTCCACCATGTCAAAGCGGCTATCTTCGCGAGGAGTTGCTCCCCATCGGTTAGCGCCATGCTCATTGGCGAAAGCAGATATGATGGCCCGCTGAGCCCGTATCTGGCTTAGCAGCTGAACAGAACGATCCCTCAGAGGCTTGGTAATCAAAAGTGCCTCATGAAAGCACTCGATCTTGTCCTCCGCTGTGTCGAGTATCGCCGGAGTCATCTCCACTGGATGAAGGGGGATGTCAGCAAGCACGGACAGAAAGATCATCCGAACCAAATGGAGCCGATGGGGACAGGAGATCCTCTACGAGTCAAGAGCTCGTGCAGCGCCGTATCACATTGGTCATCTGTGAGAGCAGGATTCACCAAGCGTGCAACAAAGCGAGGAACAATTTCCTCAATAGGCACCTCCCATGGCTGACGATTAGCATGCGAACGATTGCAAGCCATGACTCTTCTCTGTTAAAATGATTCTCTGAAAGTGATAGAAAAGATGAGCATTGCTTAGATTATAAAGGGAGGCATTTAAATCTCGGCACAGAAAATATTGTGCATAGTGAAACTATTTCCAAACTCTGACAAATGAAGGCATTGGAAAAGAAAGTTTGACTCAGAAAAAGCAGAGAGAAGGTGAAAAGAAACCTTCATTAATGAGGCAACGCCTCACGTGCTCTCCACGAGGGCGCCAGCGCCAGAGCTAATCTTATAGGACTAAATCCTATGATGGCGCCTCAATTGCTTCTCATGCGAGCACCAATTTGCAAAGCACAGAAGAGTTCATTACATAAGATTTAAACTGTTAGATGGCGCTGCACGTGCTCCTTACGTGGGCGCTAATGTGCAAAGCACGGAAGAGTTCATTACATAAGAGTTAAACTCATAGATGGCGCCGCACATGCTCTTCACACGGGCGCCAATATGCAAAGCACAGGAATACCCATCTTAGGAATTAAATTCTTAAGCGGCGTCCACGTGCATGACACGTGAGCGCCAGCACCTAGGTAGAATTAAATTCTACAATACTCTCTGTTAAACAGAGCCGTTGAATCAAAGATCCAACGGAGATGATAAATCATCAAAATACAGAATTAAATTCTGTTGAGAGAAAATATTGCCCAAATCTTTCTAAAATAAGAAAGATACTTTCGGTTGGATCAAAGATCCAATTATAGAATAAAATTCTATTTTGGAATATATTCTCTCAATCTTTCTAAATAAGAAAAATTGCACTCAGTAAAATAGAGAACCATTGGATTAAAAAATCCAATGGTGATTAAAAATCACTATTTTTACAGAATAAATTCTGTACAGGGAAAAATATTTTCCCAATCTCGTTAAAAACAAAAATCATATTCTGCAAGAACAGAAGTCCTTGGGTCAAAGATCTGATGGTGGGTAAAATTCCCCAACTTAATTTTGAGTCCAATTAAATCAATTGAAATCTGTCAATGAGAGATTTTCTCAGAATTAAATAACAAACTTGCCTCCAATATATAAAGGACCCGAGACTTCAAGTCTCACACAAAAGAAAAAAAAAACCCCATAAGCTTCTGAAAAATACAGAAAACTTCCAAAAACAATAGAGAATTCAACCTTAGAGAAGAAGACTTCCCTTTCAAAAGAAACCTAGGTAAAAGAAATTCAGAGATCAAAATATCTTCTTTTACCTATTTTAAAAGTTTAACCCTTCTAAAAGAACTTACTTCTTTCTCAGGATCAGAGATCCACAAGACAAGTCTCCCACAAGTTGAGAATTTAACTCTCATCGGGAGGATCTTGTTTTTTAGAATCAAAAATTCAGAAAAGAATTAGGTCCAAAAGAAAAACAAAAGGAAAAAGAACCTATAAAAGAACTTAGTTCTTAAAGAAAAAGCTGATCCAAGATCTTCAAAAAACGAAGATCTTGATGATCATTAATGGTCAAAATGCCATCAACAATGATTTAATCTTTAAAACAGGGGGAAAAAAAGACTAATGCCTTACATGCTCCTCACGTGAGCGCCCCCTTTTAAAATCCCCTAGCGCCTCACGTGAAAACACAAGGGCGTCCAAAACAGAAGGCCAGCGCCTCACGTGAAACACACGTGGGCGCTGAATAAAAGTGTTCAACACTCCCTATACAGCCGAAGACAGCTAAGTGCTTAGCGCTGATTGGGCAGCGCCCAGCGCCGCACGTGCTCCTCATGTTGTCACCATGCAAAAAGTGCTTAGCACTTCATATGTAGCCAAAACGGCTGAGTGCTTAGCACTGATTGGGCAGCGTCCAGCACCGCTCACGCACCTCACATAGACGCCATAAAAAGTGCTTAGCACTTCACATTTAGTCAAAATGACTAAAAGTGTTCAACATTTATTGGACAACGCCCATAACTGAATACTTCAAATGACATATATGAGAGCGTCAGAGCTCAAATAAGTGCTTAGCACTTTTACATAAAAAAAATGGCTGAACAAACAAAGCCCAAATAAGTGCTTAGCACTTTTGAATAAAAAGGGGCTAAGTAGACTTAGCCTAAATTGGTTAAGCCTCTGAAATTTTCTTGCAGCTGAGCCCAAATACTCTTTTGCTGGATCTTAAATAAAAATGATTCTCGAAATTTTGCTAAGTTGATTTTAGTCTCAAATTAGACTAACGCATCCTTAGTAAGAACAAATTGAGCCCAAATACTCACACATTTAAATTGATCTTAATCTCAAACCAGATTAACGGTCCTTAAATAAACCTAAGCCCAAATCTTAGATATACGGATTTGGACTAATCCACGTCTTACGGGCGATGACATAAACTAGTCTCCGTATACAATCCACGGGCAACCAAAACAAACAAAAACACACATAACACGAAGTGAACTTCCAGAGCAGGAGAAATTGGTTATCGCAATACGGTAATGTAATTAACTGCAGGGGATTGTGCTTGTAGGAAAAAGCGTTCCCACAATCAAAAACCCCTCATAAAATGAGGGGGATCTGATAAAGTCTTCTATAACGGTCGCGTCTGTCCAAATCTCCGATATATAGTGCCATAAATCAACTTGGTATTTTCGGAGAGATGGACAGATAAATCCAAATAGTATCTACCCCTAAATTCAAGCAAGACGACATGTCCCAGTTCGTCTCTGTTTTTAGCGGTCAACACTCCTTAAAGACATTGCATGTTGTTCCTGTTGGGGTTGATCCTCACCTTCTGTCTCCGTAATCTACATGTCCACCTCCATATCAATAGGCTGAAATTATGATTCATTGTACGTATTCTTATGAGCACCAGAAAACACCACATCCACTGGAACATTGTCACTTGATGCTCCACCTGTTTCCTATTATCTCATGACACGTCTTTTAATATGGAATCCTCATCGAAGATCACATATCAGCTAGTGAACGCCCTTTAGTTTTTAAGATCCCGTAACTTGTAGTCTTTAACACCAAGTTTGAATCCCAAGAAAACGCACCTTTTTGACTTTGACTCCTGCTTGGTCATATCCTTCTGATTCACGAGTGAGTAGGCAGGTGTCCGAACACTCGTAGAGAATCATAACTAATTGGCTCTCCTCTCTATATTTCTTCTGGGATCTAAAAATTTATGGTTATTGATGGAGACATGTTGACCAAATAGAACGCATAACTCACTGCCTCTGTCCAGAAGTCTTCTGAAAGTTCGGATTGCAACCGCATATTTCTGGCTCTCTCATGCGCTCCGTAACCCCATTCTGCTCTGGCTGTCCTGGAATAGTACATTACTGTTGTATGCCTTGTTCTTTACAATAGTCTGTAAACTCTTTCGAAGTGTATTCACCTCCATTGTCGGCGCACAAATGCTTCACTGATCGCCCTTTTGCTTTTCCACGGCCGCTTTCCATTCCTTAAAACTGGAAAATGCATCTGATTTGTGTTTGAAGAACTAGACTCATACCTTCCGTGAGAATTCGTCAATGAAAATGACGCGGTATACGACACCTTCCTTTGATGCAACCAGCGATGGCCCCCATACGTCCGAGTGAATATAATCAAGAAGTCCTTCGGTCTTGTGCATGGCTTGCTTGAAGCCAACCTTATATTGCTTCCCCATCATATAATTATTGTAGAAATCTAACTTGCATAAGGTAACGCCTTTCAGCAACTCCCTCCTGTGCAACTCACGAAATCCCCTCTCACTTATGGGCTAAGACACATATGCCACAGTTTTGCGGTATCCTTCACCTGTTTCTCTGTAGCTACGGATGCACTACCAGTCACCGTGCTACCATCCAAACGATACAAGTTCTTTAGTTGTGTCCCTTCATGACCATTAGGACACCCTTGACAACTTTTAGTACTCTATCTTGACCAACGAACTTGCATCCTGCCATATCCAATGCTCCTAGAGAAATCAGGTTCTTCTTTAGTTCCGGAACGTGTCGTACGTTCACAAGTGTTCGCACCCCCTATCAAACATGCAAATTTTGATGTTCTCTATACTAATGACCTTGCACTCTATATTGTTCTCCATGAGAACACTATTGCCATTGTACTCCTTATAGATGTCAAACAACTCCTTCTTTGGGTACATATAGTATGAACATCCAGAATTAAGGATCCAAGCATCTGAATCTTCTTTCCCGGTGTGTACGGCGAGTACATCACACAGATCATCTTCTGCTTCGGTCGCAACGCTGGCTTGATCCGAACCCTTTGAACTGGCACCTTTACCCTTCTACTCCAACCACTGTTTATACTTTTGGCATTACTTCTTCAGATGCTCTGACTGTTTGCAAAAGAAGTATGGTCTGCTCACTTTCCCAGATAATTTGGATTTCCCCATAATGCTCTTGCCTCCATTTCTATTCTTTGACCTTCCTCTTTCACCGGAAAACAACCCTGAAGACTTCTCAGATGGATTTGATTTCTTCATGATCTCATTATTGAGAAGTGTCGCTATAATCTCCTCCATCACGAAAGTCTCCTTCCCATAAAGGATGGCTGTTACCAAATGTTTATACGAATTTGGAAGCGAAGATTGGAATAATAGCGCTTGGTCCTCCTCCTCTAATTTGACTTCAAGACATAGAAGGTCGCTCACTATTTTGTTGAAGCTATTTAGATGATCATGAATAAGGGTCCTTTCCTTCATGCGTAATCTGTAAAGTTGCTTCTTTAGGTACAACTTGTTTAACAACGACTTTGTCATGTATAAGCTCTTTAGTTTCAATCACAAACTTGTCGTAGAAGTCTGTTTCATAACACTGTACATCATGTTATCCACCAGATAAAGTTCTATCGTGCATTGTGCCTTCTGTTCTAATTCTGCCTATGCAGCATCTTTCATGTCGGTAGGTTTACTACTGCCAAGTACCTTAACCAGCCCTTCCTTCACCAGAAGTGTTTTAACTCTTCTCTATCATATCGAGAAGTTTTATTTCCTATTAAATTTCTCCACCTCAAATTTTGTGCTATTTACCTTGTTATCTGTCATCCTTAATTCCGAAGTAAAATCTTTCTCTCGAATCCTTACGAACTACTATCAATAGAATCACAATCTAAGAATATGGGGAGCGGACACAAGCGTCGTCATCCACTGTAAACTTAAATTGTAAAACTACAAAACGTAGCTTTGATATCAGTTGTTGGAAATCGAGGGCGCAGTGGAAGATACCTTACAGATCTATAAACTTAGATCTCTTTATAAACGAATCACAAAAACTAGAAGCAAACCGCAATAATAAATAACACAAACTTTTGGGGGGGGAACGGTATGAACTTTTATTAGAACTTAAGAGAAAGAATAAAACTTTATAGAGAATTACACAAACTCTCTTCTTATGATCTCCAACGAGATCTTCCTCTCTCTACAAGTTCTTCTTTGAAAATCTTGATCTCTTATGGAGCCGTTGTCTCCTTTTAACTTTATGGTCAAAAAATCCCTCTCATTTTTTAAAAAACTTTAATCCTAAAATCCTATTTATATCTCATACAATTTGAGTTATAATAAAATCCCAAAATTTACAAAACTTCCTTCAGAATCTGTATTTTCGAGATAAATCTCCAACCGAAAATTCACGCTTATCTCTAATGCAGACGTTTGAAATTATGTATTTAGACGTCTGTGCCTCCATAGCGCGTCTGGCTAGAGCGATGGCAGATGTCTGAGCTCATTGCATCAGAAATCTGCGTCATTTTTGGAAAATCTGTACTTTATTGCCATACGTCTGAAGCTCATTGCTCTAGACATCTGTCCCTTCTCTGGATTTGAGCGCGGTTTTGATATACAAGACATCTTCACAATAAAATAATTGCCTCCAAGAAAGCCGGCATGATTCATAAATAGTCGAACGGTCTTTCCTTTTCTTTATTTTGTTTTGAGCTATTTTTGCTTACAAGCGATCGGTTAACTTTAAATGCAATGCGACAGTAATTAATCAATACTCGTAGTTGCTATGTTTTGAAATGTTGCTAATGTTTTTGAAGAAGTCATTATACTTTTTGAGTGATCGACTAGGTTAGCTAGATTTGTATCATATAACAAATTGCAGTTGTAGTCAACACTCCATACTTGTTCCCAGTCTTTGTAGCATTAGATTAGTTTTCATTATTAAGAATGTAAGTTATTAATATTAAAGGCAAATAGGAAATCGGCCGTAGGTTGATTTTAGCACAAGACTTGATCAATACATTAATAAAGATTAGTATGATCAACTTGTCAAAAAAAATGATGGTGCTATGATATATATAATTCTTATATAAATTTGATCTATAGATTTGACATTAATACAGTATTAACTTTGTTGATTTTTGATTGATGAAGTTAGCGATTTTAGTACTCTATAGTAATATATTGTAAATACTCTTTGTATGCACTTATTTTTTTAATTTTTTTTAATATTCTATCATCTTAGTTTGATATAGATATAACCCCATTTTTGTTATGATAATTTGTATTTTTCCCATCATTTTAAAAGATTTGAAATTATTATTTATTGTCTTATTTTACTACTTGAATTTTGTTCCTATTTCCCATATACAAATCTTATTTAATGATTTCCTTTCATGTTCTTTCTTGTTTCCCTACCTTAGTACCATTAAAAATTATTCAAGTATCAAGCATTATATCTTACCTCTTACTAATTAGCAGTATGATCATTTCTAATAGATCGATCGTGTTTATTTAGAGGTTCATATTAGTTCTCCTCAGTAAATAGACTTTCTCCCCTCGTGCAAGATATTCATTTCATATTTTATCTTAGTTAAATTTTATTGATATTTATGATGCTAATCATACAGAGATAAATATAGAGCAAACATTTTATATATACTTATAATCTGTATTCTTCGTATAATTTTACATTGCAGCTTGATCGGGTCTCCAACATCATGTCCAAATACCTCGGAAGGTCAATAACCCAACTCCCACCGATCCACCCTACATCTGTCTCCTCACTCGACTTATCCATTGGAGGAATTATAACCCCAGATTTCGGCCCATCACTCGATCTCGATCTCCTCTCTCATGGTTCTTCAACGATGCCATTTCATTTTCTGGGCCCATTATCCGAGATCGAAAAACCCATCATGGCCGAGCTAGCGACAAATGCAATGGATGAGGTTATAAGGCTAGTTCAAACCGATGAGCCATTATGGATTAAGCCCGGGAACAGTGATAGAAGAGACGTGCTACATATTGAGAGTTATGATAGAATTACCCACAAGCACGGGCACTTGTTTAGAGGGGCGGATATTCGGGTTGAGGCGTCTAGAGATTCGGGGATAGTGTTCATGAGTCCTATGGCTTTGGTTGAGATGTTTATGGACTCGGTGAGTTCCTTCCCTTGTAATTAAATAGGTGTAGTATATATTTCTTCTCATAATCTTTATATTTTGTTTAGTATATCGATAATTAATATATAAAATTATATAGCCGTGTCCATGTGTCCTCCATTTTACTAATTTGTTGTGTCACTTGTTCGTGTTCGTGTCCGTGCCCATACCTGCATCCGTGTTTGTGCTTCATAGGGGGCAAATTATACTAAACCTAATGAAGTTTTGTTGTTTTACCATTTTCTGTTTATTTTAATGGTGCTATCTGTAACTTTAGGTAGTTGTTCAATGGAGTTATCTGAATAAAGTTCAATGGTTTTATCTAAAAAGCAACAAAAGTTCATGGGGGTTTAGTAGTATGAAAACTTTTTTTAAGTGGAGGCATAGGGCATGCAGAAGTTTGCAAGGGTCTAATAAAAATCAATTTTGTTGTGTTGTTTATTGAATTGAATTGGAATTTTCTCAGGGTAAATGGATGGAACTATTTCCGACGGTTGTTTCGAAGGCAAGAACCGTCGAGGTCCTTGCAGCCGGATCATTACTATTGGTAACTATCAATGATTTTATCCGAATTAATGCTAAAATACAACATTGTGTAAAAAAAATTCCTAATATAAAGTTGATTGTAGATGTATGGAGAGTTTCAGACTCTTTCAGCCGTGGTCCCCACTCGCGAGTTCTTATTTCTCCGATATTGCCAACAGCTCGAGCAGGGATTATGGGCAATTGCCGATGTTTCAGTTGATTTTCCAAGAGATCACAATAATTTAGGGCCTCCGCCTTCAAGAAATCGAAGGCTTCCTTCTGGTTGCTTGATTCAAGAAATGCCCGACGGTTATTCAAAGGTGATACATGTATTTAGAGGCCGTTTGGTTCGCTGCAATAGATAATGCAACATCTGTTGCAAGTGATCAAATGTATTAAGTGTAGAGTATCGTAGCTCTGATACCACTTGTCGAGAATGAGCAAGCGGAATAAAGGCAACACATAATTAACAAACTTTTATTATCACAAAGAGACACTCGCACTCTTACACTCATACAACTCTTCATAACTCTCACTTGCACCCTCTACCTCTCTTAGCACCTGTGTGCTTCTCAATTGCTTTCTTGCTTGCTTATTTCCAACACGAGGGACTACCCCTTTATTTATTAGGTATTCTAAGAAAGTTCTAGCTATGGAGCTTTCTAGTCTTTTATTCTAGAAGTTTCTCATGTAAGAAACTTCATGACTTCCTTTGTCTAAATCTAGAAGCTTTTTAGCTTCTATTTATTTCTAAGAGCTTCTCTAGAATATCTAGATAATTCTCATATTCCATGAGGTTAATCCTAGAATATTCTAGAGAATATTTAAGTTGTTGTTGATCTTCAACATAAAGTCCTCTCATTTGATTTATTTCAACTTTTTTGTTCGATTGAAGGAAAAAAATCAGTAAGAAATGCAGCATATCCTACTAATTTTAAACAATAAGAACATTCAAACGTAGTGACAAGTTTTTGCATTTTGCTACTCATTTACAGTTGGTATTTTTCCACGTTGAATATGGAAATCAACTACACAATTTCCTGTTTCCTATTTCATTTTCTTTCAACTTTTGTCGTCTTTGATTAACTATAATGTAGGTTTCATGGGTCGAACACATGGAGATTGAAGATAAGAACCAAACACAACGACCGTTTCGAGATTTGGTTGATAGCGGCATCGCTTTCGAAGCTCAACGATGGATAACAACTCTTCAGAGAATGTGTGAGCGGTTCCATTGCTTAAAGGCGACCCAAACTAACACCAGAAATCTTGGAGGAGGTAATCTTTTCATAGGTTAAGTTGCACACCGTTGCATTTCATTAACCTACCTTAAAAAAAATTATTTGCATATTTAAGGGTATATTAGGAGGCCGGGGACCCAAGTTTGTTGTATTGAAAATACTTTGACGTGGTTTAGTGAAAAACATTGATAGATATGGGTAATTTAGTGTAATTTAGCCAATTTCAAATACTGTCAAATTTATCGATAATCAGAACCTTTATTTATTTATTTAATGGGATCTCGGTATTTCAGTGATTCTGACAGTAGAGGGAAAAAGAAGCATGATGAAGCTATCACAACGAATGTTGAATATTTTCTTCGATAGTTTGAGCCCCTCGAATGCTCATCAACGGAATACTCTCTCGGGGTTGAATGAAGTTCAAGTTAGAGTCATTGGTCACAGGAGTACAGAGCCGGGCCAATCCAATGGCAGTGTGCTCAGTGCTGCGATGTCTATTTGGTTACCAATGTCATGCCAGAGAATTTTCAGTTTCTTCAAGGATGAAAGAACTCGAGCTCAGGTTCGTGTATTTTTATTGAAGATCATTGGTTTATACCAATTTGTGTGTTTTATTTTTATATGCTATTCGCAGTGGGATATTTTGTCAAATGGCAATGTGGTGCAAGTGGTCACGGATATTGCAACCGGTGTAAACCCAGGGAACTCAATTTCTCTTCTTCGTGTAAGTTTTTCCACTACAGATAAAGATTATTAGTACTTTTCAGTAATCTTTCCTTTTTCTGATAAATCCTCTTGAAACTTAGCTTCCCCGTTTTGATCGAAGCTTAGATGTCTATGGTTAATATCAATGACCTCATCGACCTGTGCATGTTAATTTGTTAACTGGCTTGGTTAGTTCATTCAAACAAGCAGATACGTCGATGACACAAAACGAAATTATCGTGCACGTATATATGCACCATGTCGGTTAATTGTTCATGCAGTTTCACATAATGTAAACAAATTTTGGATTATAAGAATTTAGAGATTTTTCATATATCACCCCAAAACTAGACTATTTTTATATTTTACCCTGAAACTTCAGTATTCCGTATTTCATCCCCAAAACTTCCAAGTTATCTGTAAAACTTCCCTAGTTACATCCTACCAGTAGTTTTGTAATTTAACTCCGTTTAAGTTAACTAGGGTGTGGGTTAGTTTGGTTTCACTCTCCTCTTTCTTGGTCTTTCTTACTCTTCTCAGTTCCCTCTTTTTCATCCCATTCATTTTAGAAACCTCGGATATCTTTCCAATATTACATATATGCTTAGGTCACAAATGTTGTTAACCACAGGATCAATCAGCAACGCAGCGGAAAACCTTACATATTTATAAACATAGACCCCTTTATAGACGAATAACAAAAAATACCATATGCAAACCGCAAAAATAAATAACACAACAGATTGGGAGAAAGGGAAAAACCTTATTAGAATTTGAGAAAAAGAACATCTTACAGAAGATTACAAAACACCATCTCCTTATGATCTCCAACGAGATCTCCTTCTACAAATTCTCCTTATGATCGGTTTGATCCCTTTATGGAGCTGTCGTTTCGTCTCCCTTAAACTTTATAATCAAAACTATCTCTTAATGACCACCGTGACCCCTTATGGAGTCGTCTCTCATCTTCCTTGAACCTTATAATCAAGTCCATATTTTTCCTTGATGAGAGCACATTTCTATTTATAGGATAGAATAAATCGTCTTCAACTTAGATTAGAATTAATATAAATCTTCTTTATCCTTATCTAATGGAATATTATCTCTTATTTAAATTTAAATCTAAATCTATACTTAAATAAGAGATTTATGTATAACAATATTTTCTCTTATCTAAATCTATATTTAAATAAGAGATTTATCTTAATTCTATTTATAATAACTAACTATTTAAATTTAAACTAATCTCAACAATTTTCATCTTAATTTAAATCTAAATAGAACCTTAAAAATTTGTTGCCTTCATCTTGTATCCTAAGTTGTTCTCCCCGTTTCCCTATTTCGGCACGGTCTTTCTCTAGAATTACGAAAGCGGTGTTGTCACAATTTTTAACCATAACTAAGAAAATGTTGGGACCCTCCTACCGAGATCGCCCTTCCTCACACTTAAGTAATTGAATAGAAGCTAAGGCGGACTTGAACTTCTCCGCCGGAATGACCTTCGCTAGTATGTCCGCCGGATTCACTTTAATATCGATCTTTATCAAATTGATCTCCTTCTCGGCCCACTCTCTTATCTTGTGATATCGCACGTCGATATGCTTAGTTCGACTGTGGTATACTTAATTATTCGCCAAGTGAATAACGTTTTGATTGTCGCAAAACAAAGGAACCAGTCCCTTATCGAACCCGAACTCACCAACTAGGCCCTTTAACCACAAGACCTCCTTAGATGCTTCAACTGCCGCTATATATTCTACTTCCATCGTTGAGAGTACCACAGTATCATGAAATATAGACTTTCAACTGATTGGAGATTCTGCAACTGTATGTACATAACCTGTAAGAGTTCTTCTCTTGTTCAAGTCTCCAGCGTAATCCGTATCTATATATACTTGCAACTGGCTCGATTTATTTTCTGACTTGTGAAACAATTAACCGAGGTCTTTAGATCCATTTAGATACCTAAGTATCCACTTTACAGTTTCCCTGAATTTGATATGTATCAGCTAACCAGACTTACGGCATAGGATGTATCTGGACGTGTGCATACCATAGCGTACATCAGCGATCCTACCGCGGTTGGATATGGTACTCAAGATATCTTTTCCTTCTCATCCACTGATTTTGGACACTCTTTGGAGGATAACTTGAAATGATCGGAGATAGGGGTGGTCACCTGTCTTGAGTCTTTCATATTGAATCTCTCCAATACCTTCTCAATATATCTGACTTAGGATAGCCACGGCTTTTCAGCCTTCCTGTCTCGAATAATTTCTATCCTAAGAATCTTGTTCGCTTCACTTAAGTCCTTCATGTCAAATTCCGCACTCAATGAAGTTTTAAGCGTTTTTATTTCCGCCATACTCTTAGCCGTGATCAAAATGTCATCGACATATAGAAGTAGATCTATCGAACACCCATCGGTACACGCAGCTATCATGCTCATATCTCGAGTAGTTGGTCTTCTTCATAAAAGAATCGAACCGCTTGTACCACTGCCTAAGAGACTGCTTCAACCTATATAAAGACCGCTTGAGCTCACATACATGATCCTCCTTGCCGGGCTCTATAAATTCTTCAGATTGCTTCATGAAGATCTTATTTTCCAATTCCCCATGCAGAAATGCCGTTTTCACGTCTATTTGTTCCAACTCTGTAACAATCCTAAACTTTCTGTACAACTTTCTGTAAAAAAATTTCAAAAAATCCAGAAAGGGGTACTTTTGCCAGAGCACAAGTTATAACTTTGTTTTACTTTTTAATAGCAAGCAAGAGTTTGTAGCTCATTGGTAAGACCTTGCACTGCTGTTACAAAGCACCAGAGTTCAAGTCCCATCATCCACATTATTTTTAATATTGTTTTATTTTAAATTTTTAGAAGTCTAAAGGTTTACACGTGCATAAATCGTAAAAACCCACTACACATATTACCCCTGTACACTTTAAATTTCCTGCAATTTAACAGAGCTCTTTAAAACCCTATTAAACCATATTTTTAATACATTTTCAATTCAACATTTCACCTACCCTAACCCTAGTTTTACCCTATAAATACTACCCCTAAACACACACACCCTCACTCACAATTCTGTCCAAACTCTCAAGAAAACTCTATAGAATTTTGTGTACAAGTGGAGTTAGTAAAGGGCGAAACTCCGGCGATCTTCCGACGACGACTCTAGGAGCTCCCTGCGACGAAACGACACACCGGCACCTCCTACCAATTCCTCTCCCTCTTCTCTTGAATCTAAACCCGTAAGTCCCACCTCCCTCTTCTCTATTCTATTCTAAAACTTTGTGAAACTAAAACCCGACGGAAGCGGAGTTAAATCCGACTTCCGATTCGGTTTTCTTTATAAAGTTCAATTTTTCTTAACACAACCATGTTAAACTCTTACATCGTGACTATTAATCATTAACAAAACATGTTGAACAAGTTTCATAACAAAATATCTCATTTTGTAATTTTTACCGCTCTTTTTCACTAAAATACCATGTAGTTTACTTTTTACTTTAAAACATTATAAATCTTGCTATACCTTTAATTAGATCACGAGGTAATGACCTACCTTCTCACAACACTCATATGCAACATAGCAAAATACCTTTCGGGAACATAGAATACGGGAAAACGAAATTTTACATATAAATACCACTAATTATTAAAACCGTTTTATATAAGATTACGTATTTTTATAAATCATTGCAAAGCGCCGCTACAACCCATTTGGGGGAACCCGACTGGGATGGTGCGGATTATCGCACAGCCCTAGGCTTAGTAATGCGAGATGCAGACCTCCGCAAGAAGCATTCGGTCTCGAGAGATTTAAAATACGAATATCTTAAGAAAATGAGATTTCTAGAAAACAATAAATTAAAATTATTTTATATAAAATATATATATATATGTATTATCGAAATATCTATTTTTGATATATTATAAATATTCCAATTTTTCTAAATCACAAGAATCACTTTATATGAAAATACCATGAAATTCCATACAAGTCCACACTTTACAATTAAATACCATGTATTATGAAAAATAGGTTTATTCACTAGAATTGTCACAAATATAAAATATACAACTATAAAAACTCTAAAGACGATAAATAAATACTTTGGGTGTATTTTGAAAAGTATACAAAAATTATTTTTTACATATAACCCTCTCAAGAACTATAAATTATCCTAAAGACCCTAGTAAATATAGGTTTAAGCGGGACCAATCTCTTGAGCCTCACGAAGCCGGAGAAGTGGGTGCTTGCCTATTTTAAGGTAAACAACTTAACAAACGGTGTTATCAACACGGTAATCGTCTTTAAAAAAGACACAAATCCTGCCGCCCATGTGCAGCGGTTACCGATAACATCAAAACAATCAGGACTTTAATTTCTTTTCTAATTATTCTGACTCAGACCGAGTCTCATTATAATAATCTGGCTTGAATATGATTCAAGTACAATTTACAATCTACAATTCAATATGAATCCATGAATCCATATATCCAATCTATCAACCTATACAACTTGACTGAACCGAACCATGGATATACTTCCATTTACATGATTCTCCAGTTACATCCATGATTCTCCAGTTACATCCATTTACTGATATCATGGTTTCGGCAAGTCATCCAATTATACAATCTATATTATAAGACAAAACAAGTTGCAATATAATACAAACAATACAATCAAGACATCACGGGATTTAAGGGGTAGATTGGTACGGAAGGTGTTAGAAGTGGCACGAGACTGTAAGATTTAAGACACCTAATCTGAATACCATGCCGTTGTTCCGGGCTTTCTAACGGAGTCTTGTACTTCCATTTGCCTCTAGTCTCTGGCATATAGAGACTCCTCTCGTATACACTGGTATTTTTCTGTACCAAACTACAAACAACAGCGTTAACAATAATAATACAACTTTAAAAACTACACACTCTCTCTGTCTATTCTATTTCTCTCTTATCTTTGGGACTTACCGAGCGATTTGTTCGCTGACGATATTCTCTTTCTTCTTCTTTGAATGTCGTCAGGTGATTCGGACCTTCCAGAGATCAAGCCTAGTACTGAAGACTTGGACCCGTTTATTGAAAATCCCGAGCTGTAGTTACACTTGTACACATTTCATTTCAGTACTTTCCATTTCTATTATGTCACTGTTTAGGTATCGTTTCATTCAGATGTATTTACTTTTCCATGCATTGTACAAAAGAATATTAATAAATAAAGTTGATGTTCAGTTATACCTACTGTCTTTTGTCTTATGTGCATTTTTATTTATATTGCTTAGATACGCTTAACGTATTTACTTTGGAGTAAATACGTAGCGGCCAGTCGCGTCCTCTGCCCATATACTGGGAAGCGGAGCGTGACAAACTCTAAATCTTGAGTAGTTACCTTCGCCAACAACACTCGAATAGACGTATACTTGACTACCGGCGAGAAAATCTCGTTATAGTCAATCCCCTCCTTCTGAGCAAAACCCTTTGCAGCTACACATGCCTTGTATTACTTGTTTTCCTTTTTCCTGAATACCCACTTGCAGTTAATAGCTCTTTTGCTTTTCGGTAGCTCTGTCAATCCCCGCGTACTATTCTTTTGAAATGACTCCATCTCCTTTATCATCGTTACAATCCATCGATCCCTATCCTCTTACCTAATGGCCTCCTGATAAGAGATAGGATCTCCGCTTTCAATGACTAAAGCGTATGCGAGCATGTCTTTGAAACCGTACCTGACTGGTGCCTTATGAGTACATATTGATCTTCTTAATGCCAATGCCTATGGGTCCTGTTGGGGTTAGTCCTCACTTTCTATCTCCGTAATCTGCCCGTTTACCTCCGCATCAATAGGCTGTAATTGTGTTTCAGTGTCTGTAACCTTATGAGCGCTAGATAACTCCACCTCCACCGAATCATTGTCCCTTGATGCTCTACCTACCTCCTTATTATCTCCAGCCATGTCTTTCAACATGGAATCCTCATCGAAGATCACATCTCGGCTGGTGAACGCCCTTTTGTTTTCTAGATCTCATAACTTGTAGTCTTTAACACCAAGTTTGAATCCCAAGAAAACACACTTCTTTGACTTTGATTCTAGCTTGGTCCTATCCTTTTGATTCACAAGCGAGTAGGCAGGTCATCTAAACACTCGTACAAAATTATAACTGACTGGCTCTCCTCTCTATATTTTTTCTAGGATCAAAAGATTTATGACCGTTGATAGAGACTTGTTGAACATTGCACACATGACTTACCGTCTCTGTTTAGATGTCCTCCGAAAGTCTGGATTGCAACCGCATACTTTTGGCTCTCTCTAGTAGTGTCATATTCATGTGCTTCACTACCCCATTCTGATCTAGCTGTCCTGGAACAGTCCATTGCCACTGTATGTCCCGTTCTTTAGAGAAATCCTGAAATTCCTTCTAGGTGTATTCACCTCCATTATCTGTCCGCAAATACTTCACTAGTCGCCCCTTTTACTTCTCCACGGCTGTTTTCCACATCTTAAAACTGGAAAACACATTTGATTTGTGTTTGAGGAAGTAGACCCATGCCTTCCGTAAGAAGTCATCAATGAAGGTGACATAATACATGGTACCTTCCTTTGATACAACCGGCGATAACCCCCATACGTTTGAATGAATATAATCGAGAAGTTTTTCGGTCTTGTGCACGGCTTGCTTGAAGTCGACCTTATGTTGATTCCCCATCATACTAAATTTGCAGAAAATTAATTTGCATAAGGTAATACCTTTCAGCAACTCCTTTATGTACAACTCATGAAGTCCTCTCTTACTCATATGGCCTAGACGCATATGCCACAGCTTTGCGGTATCCTTCACCAGTTTTTTCGTAGCCACAGCTGCACCACCAGTCACTGTGCTGTCGTCCAAACGATACAAGTTCTTCAGTCGTTGTCCCTTCATGACACTAGGGCATCCTTGACAACCTTTAGTACTCCATCTTGACCAACGAACTTGCATCCTGCCGCATCCAATGCTTCAAGAGAAATCAAGTTTTTCTTTAGTTCCGGAACGTGACATATGTTCACAAGTGTTCCCACCACCCCATCAAACATGCGGACTTTGATGTTCCCTATGCCAATGTTCTTGCATGCCATATTATTTCCTATAAGAACACTGCTGTTATTGTACTCTTTATAGGTGTTGAACAGCTCCTTTTTCGGGCACATATGGTATGAACATCTGGAATCAGGATCAAGCATCAGAATCTTCCTTACCGGCGTGTATGGCGTCACATGGATCTTCTTTTTCTTCGGTCACAACACTGGTTTGATCCGAACCCTTTGTGCTGGCACCTTTACTCTTCTTCTCCAACCACTGTTTATATTTATGACATTGCTTCTTTAGATGTCCTGACTGTTTGCAAAAGAAACATGGTCCACTCCCTTGCCCGGATGATTTAAATTTCCCCCTTATGTTCTTGCCCCCATCTCTATTCTTCGATCTTCCCCTTTCACCCACGAACAACCCCGATGACTCCTCCAATAGATTTGATTTATTCATGATCTCATTATTTAGAAGTGTCGTTGTAAGCTCCTCCATCTCGAGAGTCTCCTTCCCATAAAGGATCGTTGTATCCAAGTGTTCATACGAATTCGGAAGTGAAAATAGGAGCAATAGCGCCTGGTTATCCTCCTTTAACTTGACTTCAAGGCATAGAAGATCACTCACCATCTTATTGAAGCTGTTTAGGTGGTCGAGAATAAGAGTTCCTTCCTTCATGTGTTATTCGCAAAGTTGCTTCTTTAGGTACAGCTTGTTTGACAACGTTTTTCATGTACAAGCTCTTTAACTTCAATCACAAACTTACTGCAGAAGTTTCTTTCATAACGTTATACATCACGTTATTTACCAAACAAAATTCAATCGTACATTGTGCTTTCAGATCCATCTTTGCCCATTCGTCATCTGTCATGCTGGTAGGTTTACTACCCCCAAGTGTTTTAAACATCTCTTCCTTCACTAGAAGTGATTTTACCCTTCTTTGCTACATCGAGAAATTTTTTCCCCATTAAATTTCTCCACCTTAAATTTTGTGCTATTTACTTTGTTATCCGTCATCCTTAATTCCAAAGAAAAACCTTTCTCTCGGATCCTTACGAATTACTATCAATAGAATCATAATTTAAGAAGATGGGGAGCGAAAACAAGTGTCGTCATCCACCGTAAACGTAAATTGCAAAACTACATAACGTAGCTCTGATACCAGTTGTTACCACATGATCAATTGACAACACATCGGAAAATCTTACGGATCTATAAATATAGATCTCTTTATAGATAAATAACAAAAAACACCAGATGCAAACCGCATAAATAAATAACACAATAGATTGGGGGGGAAAGGAGGAAACTTTATTAAAATTTGAGAAAAAGAACACCTTACAGAAAATTAAAAAAAAACCCTTCTTATGATCTTCAACGAGATCTTCTTCTTCTACAAATTATCCTTATGATCATTTTGATCCCTTATGAACCCACCGTTTCGTCTCTTTTAAACTTTATGATCAAAACTATCTCTTAATGACCGTTTTGATCCTTTATGAAGTTGTTTCTTGCCTCCCTTGAACTTTATGACCAGGTCGATATTTTTCCTTGACGAGAGCATTTTTCTATTTATAGAATAGAATAAACCTTCTTCCACTTAGATTAGGATTAATATAAATCTCCTTTATCCTTATCTAATGGAATATTATCTTTCATTTAAATTTAAATCTAAATTTGTACTTAAATAAGAGATATATATCTATAAGAATATTTTCTCTTATCTAAAACAATATTTAAATAAAAGATTTATCTTAATTCTATCTATAATAACCAACTATTTAAATTTAAACTAATCTCAACCACTAAACTCACAAAAAGTTTAAACGTTTTCCAGAAAACTACCAATTTTTTTCAAAACTATAAGAAACAATCATGGTTAACGGTGACACATCACCAACGTTAGTGCCACGTCAATGCAACGTCAGCTTACTTCCACATCCAAAAAAATTAAAAAATTACCCTCATCTTCATTCTTCAGACCTTGACCTTCCCTAACCCTAATCCACCACTTCCGCCTCCACGACACCCCTCTCCCCATCGCATCCCCCTGTTCTCTTTCCCCATCCTTGAGCCGCCCCCTTCCCTACCCACAACTTCCACCCTTCCCCATCACCATCCTTCTTCACTAACAAACCCTAAAGCTAAAATTAAACCCTAATCCTAATCCCAACCTTCTTCCTGCTCCTCCTTCGCCCTAAGCCCTAGCCGCCGCTGCCTCCTCCTAAGCCTTGGCACCCTCCTCCTCCCTAAGCCCCAACTTCCTCCTCCACCCGGCTGCCTCCTCCATCCAAGCACCCGCTTCCTCAACTTCCCAGCACCCGCCTCTTCCGCCTCAAGCACCCGCATCCTCCGCATCCGCCCTAAGCTCCCCTTCCTCATTAACTTCATCATCATTATTTTAACTATGATTAAAATTATTGATGATAAATAATTTAATTAATTGTGTATATTTAAAAAGGAAAAATGTTCATTTTACATGCCTAGTGAACACGTTAGCTTTTGACCATTAGACATAGTAGTTTTCATAATTTTGAAACTTTTTGATAGCTTCCTAGCAATATTCTAAATATCGGATATCAGTATTATATAAGCTTGAGAATTTTCATATCAGATATTGTAATATATCGGAAGATATTTTCTAAAATTCGAACGGCATATTTTTGTATTATAGATATCATAAATTTAACCTAATATGAATAATCGATCTTTTTAAATGAGTCAGCGGTAGAGTGGTCATATTAAGTGACCGGTAGTAGGTTTGTATTATAAATGTCATAAATGGGTTTGATGAAGAGTTTTTTTAGTTACAGAGATTAGAAGAGTTTTGGTCTGGACTCTTTTTTGAACTTTTTTGCCTCTAAGTCATTACGGGTCGGGTTGGATCCTATTCCAATATCACCTAAAAACCTAATAATGGCAATCGATACATCATACGATATTGAGATATATCGGACGATATTAAGATATATCGGACGATATCTTTCCAAAACTATAAAAGATATTAAATCAATAAATCGTATCGTTTACTCTTCATAACCGATATATGCTATATATTGATAATGTTTAGATCATTGCTTCCTGGAAAACGCCCAAACATTTTGGGAGTTTAATTAAGTTGAGCCTTATATAAAATTGAAATAGAAAAGCTCTAATTTGTAAGGTCGAAAACAATAACACATTAATAACTTATTTAACGGTTGAAAATGACCTTCTGTGCCCAATTTATCATTAAATTAACTAGTGTTTTGCACGTGCGTTGCACGTTTGGTGTAATTTAAAAAAAATTGTAATAAAAAAAGATCTGGAGTTATTATTTAGAGAAATTTATGAAGTTAGTTTTTGGAAGAGATATATAGGGTCAGCTACGGTTACAATTTAAGTTCTGGTTTTTTATATTTTTTTTATTGAATTTCTCTTTCAAATTAAATAGCCAAAGTTTCAAATCAATTTCAAAATTAGAGATCCTTGTCTTTTGCACTATAATGAGATAGTTAACTTCTCATTTATATGTACATTCACAGCTAGAAATTAGGGATGGAAACGGATCGGATATGGATTGGATATAGGCATTACTATATCCCTATCCGACACCTATTTACAGATGCGGATACGGATAGTTGTCGGTTAAACAAATTTATTATCCGTATCCACTACAAATCGAATATGGATATAGAAGAAACCATATCCGCTTAAATCGGATATGGATACTATGCAGATAAATATAAAAAATCATGATTCATAACTATAACTAATAAAATATTTAAATAGATTAACCTATTGATATTCAAACAATCACATAAGTCCACGAGTGTTAATAATTTCAAATTATGACTTTTTCATGTAACAGCAAGTCTATGGGTTATCTATAAGTCTGCTATAACTAATGGTAATTAGTGGTTGACTACTGGGTACCATTATTTCGGATATTCGGATCCATATTCGGATAGGAAATTTGTATCCAAGTTGTATCCGGATTCAAATCCAGATACTAAAAAATCCATCCGGATATGGATTTTTAGTATACATATCCGCAAGTTGTCGGATTCAAAAACGGATCTGGATCGGTGATGATGCTCAATATTGGCGGTCTCCAAGATCTGGACACGTGGCAGATGACGTATCCCAAAACTCAGAAGGAAGGGCCACAAGGACCGACCAGCCAACCCCTGTACCCGACCCACAAGCACAAGCTGGCCCTGGGCCCTCTGCAAGTTGGCCTCCTCGACCGCCCAGCTTGTCCCGAGCTGCCACAGGACCAGGACTCCTCGGCCCTCTTGCTCATCTCCGAGATCCCTAGCCGAGGCTGTCTTCTTCGGTCCCTCTGACCAGATCCACTGCTTACAGGCATAACCGCCGCTCCGCGAATCCCGCCATGCGCGGATTCTCCGCCAGCAACATCCCACATTCCACGCCTCCGCGATCCCCATTAATGGGCGATCCGCTCTCTACGTATGCGTGACGTCGGGAGCGTAACTGCTGGCGAGATTCTCACGCCTGCTGCTGCGTGCCATCACCGCTATATAAACCCCCATCACAGAGGGGTCAAGTAAGCCATTTTTATTCCTCTGAGCCGTTACTCTGCCCGGATCTAGCACTAACTTGATCGTCGGAGGGTCCTCGGTGGTACCAAACCACCCTGGGACTTCTTTGCAGGTATTCAGCGCTAAAACCCCTCAAATCACCAATCTCACCAAAACCTATTAAGATCCACACGCAACAGAAAATCATCACCAAAATCCACCGGGAGATCAACGGAAGACAACATGTGACGGAGACCCGAAAAGGACCTCCATCAGTTGGCGCCGTCTGTGGGAAACCAAACTCCACAAAAACAAAGTTGGCCTTCCGATCTCCGCCCGCATGGCGAGCACCATCCTGAAGATCCCGGTACCAGCCGCCGCCTTCCACTCACCGAAGGCGTGGATGAGCCTCCTCCAGCCACCATCATCAACGCCCTTGCCAGTCGGATAGATCGGCTATAGTCCCTCGTGGAGGCGCTCGTCCGCGTCCAAGCGGCCAGGCATGGGCCCCAGATCGCCGCTCCAACGCCTCAAGAAGGCTCTGCCCCCGTCGGGATGGCTGACCACCAGCAGGCCACGACTCCTGGCCACAGATCTCTCGCGCCGGCACTCCCTGAGGCTCGCTGGGCGCCCCACGGCTCCACACCAAGGTCCGCCGCCAGAACGCCTCACCTTGAGCCTCCTCACGACCCTTATCCCCCTGAGGAGATGTCAGTCACCTCGCCTGTCCACAGGCATGGTCGACACCACCTCCTCGGCGGGGCCGTACTGAAAGGGTTCACGTCGGCGGCTCGAGAGCCACCTCGCCCAGGGATCTGAGGCACCTCATCGAGAGGAACCGGGGCCACTCCCAGACGCAGGTTACCCACAGCGGAGGCCAGGGATCCCATGGCGCCGATTCCTCAGGATACCACGGTCGGCTCGACTCCCTCGAGAAGAAAATCGAGGGTATGCGCCGGGAGGCTCACCTCTCGAGCGACGGGGCTAAGTATGCCTCCGAATCGCTCACAAAGCCGTTCACCGAGGATTTTCTCGCCATCCACGTCTCCTCGCGCAACAAGCCCCCAAAGGTCTCTCTGTTCGACGGGAAAACCGACCCGAAGGACCATTTGGACGCTTTCACCACGGGGATGAGCTTCCAGGACCACTCTGACGCCGCCCAGTGCAGGGCCTTCCCGGCCACCCTCATCCGCGTAGTCGGGACTGGTTCCGGGGGCTCGAGCCCCGCTCAATCTCGACCTTTGACGAGCTGGCTACTCAGTTCCTCAGCCATTTCGTTGGAAACCATTGACAGAAGCGCACGGTCGACTACCTCTTCACGGTTAAGAGTGGGGACAAGGAAACGTTCAAGGCCTACATTACCCGTTTCTACAACGTCCTTCTTGAGGTGCCCGAGCACCGGGACGAGACCGTCATCACGGCGCTTAGATCTGGTCTGAGGCACAAGGAGTGGTTACGCTCCTTCGCGTTGGCGCAACCTAAGACCATGGCCGAGGTCAAGGCATGGACCGAGCGCGAGGTTCAGCCGGAATCCGAGGTGAACGCTAACCTCCCCCGAGTAGAACGATCCGACCAGAAGAAGAAGGCTCGGGAGGAGAGGCCGGAGCGTCAGCAGCCCTACCACCCGAAGTTCCAGGAGTATACCCCCTTCAACGTCTCCCTCGCAGTATTGCTAGAGGAGGCCCAAAACGAGGGGTTCTTCAAGTTCCCTCCGATCCTGCGTCAGGCTGCGAAGCGAACCCGGGGCCCTTACTGCACTTTCCACCGGACACTGGGCCACGCCATGGAGGATTGCAAGCAACTTAAGGACTACATCGAAGAGCTTATCCGATCGGGACACCTCGCCGCATACTTGAATGACAAACGGCAGGCCGACCGCGAGCAGGAGCAGCATTGCCCTCCCGCTGACCTGACCATCGGTCAGATCATGCTCATTTCGGCGGATGGCCAGCACGTAACTCAGGGAGCCCCGTACCCTGTGCCAAGCACGAAGACCCACAGTCTTCCGGGGAGCTCGGGCCGATCCAATAAAATCATCTACTAGCATGTACCTTTCCTTTAGGGCAGTGTAACTCTTCCTAGGATCTATTGTTAATTTAATAAAGATCAATAGAACATTGCGAAAAAGAAAGAAAAACCTTGTTTATTCAAAAGGTATTATGGGCTCTTCAGCCATACACGCAAAAAGAAAAAGAAATTACAACAGTGGGGGAAGGGGGTGCAGCGAGCACTGCTCGTGGTACTCCGTAAAGATCTCCGCCATCCGGGGCCTCGCGAGGTCCAACCTCTGCCCCCAGTCCTCCCCGCGCGCGTCGATCCCAAGCCTCAGCTCGTAGCACTCGCGGACGAGCGCCTCTGAGCGGGCCAGCCGGTTCGCGGAGATCAGGCCGAAGCGCCTCAGAGACCGCAGCTTGCCTACGGCCTCGTCATAGAGCTGCTCGGACAAGGGGTTGTAAAGCCCTGGCGACGCCCTCCAGATGGAGTGCATTAGCAGCTGCAGCAGGGAGGAGCGTCGGGGGAGCAGCCGGCCGGAATGGTCCTCGATGCTCCCATAGACCAGCTGCACCATGTCCTCAGTGCAGTTCTGGTCGTAAAGGTACACGTCTTCGAAGTGGATGATGTCGGGGATGGTAAACGGAACGTCTTGCATTTTTGATGACCTGTTTATGAAGGATGGAAGGACCAGTACTCCTTCAGCCTTATATAGCCCACTGCGCAGCTCAACAGTCGCCCGCTTTCACCCAAAAAGTCGCTGCCACGCGGCGGTCATCAAGCCTTCTCTGGTGGAATCGAAGCGACGCGCCCCTAGCGCTTCGCCCCCCGGCATTCAATGCACATGCTACGCGAACTATCGCCGCGACCGTTCCTATTCCCCATGCCTACAGCTGGATGGTCGGGCTACACCTCACGAAGAATTAGCCAAAACAGCTACCTTGCTCGGCTATACCTGGCTGGTAGCCTCCCTACTCGCAACGCCAGAATTCAAAGCCCTCACCAAGAGGCAACCGAGCAGCTACCCTGCTCGGTCACCCCTGGCGGGTAGCTTCCCTACCGCAACGCCGGGGATCAGAAAGTCCTCCCAGAGGCAGTCGAGCCCAACCGTTGCTCGGCTATCCTTCAAGACAAAATCCCTCACCAAGAGGCACAGGGTGATAATCCTGCCCGGCCAAGGGTCCTTGGTAGGCTTCTTACAGCCCCTCCCGCGCCAAGGATCAAAGTCCTTCCAGAGGCAGTCGAGTCCTTGCTCGGCTATCCCGGCTGGTAGCTTCCTACCACAACCGACAGGGATCAAAGTCCTCGCCAAGAGGCACCGGGCGGTAACCCCGCTCGGTCCTGGTCCTGAAAGATCAAAGCCCTCGCAAGAGACAACCGAGCAGCTGCCCTGCTCGGTCAACTCCGGCTGGTAGCTCCCTACCCGCGATGCCAGGGATCAAAGCCCTCGTAAGAGGCACTCGAGCGGCTACCCCGCTCATTCATCCCAGGCTGGTAGTTGCCTACCCACGACTCTAAAGGTCAAAGCCCTCGCCAAGAGGCAACCACGCAGCATCACTGCCCGGTCTTCTTTAGTGGGCTTCTTATAGCCCCTCCAACGCTAAGGATCAAAGCCCTCGCAAGAGGCAACCGAGCAGCTACCCTGCTCGGTCGTCCCTGGCGGGTAGCTCCCTACCGCAACGCCAGGGATCAGAAAGCCCTCCCAAAGGAAGTTGGGCCTGAGGATCCCTCGCTCGGCTATCCGTCAGGACAAAAGCTCTCGCCAAGTGGCACCGGGCAGAAAACCTTCCCGGCCAAGGGTCCTTGGCAGGCTTCGACCGAAGTCCCCGCCAAGAGGCATCGGGCGGTAACCCCGCTCGATCCCCGTCCTGAAGGATCAGAGCCCTCGCAAGAGGCAACCGAGCAGCTACCTTGCCCGGTCATCCCCGGCTGGTGGTCGATGCTCGCATTGCCAGAAGTCAAAAGATGGCACCCCCTATGGGGCCACAGAGCAGCCTCCCACTCACGCTCGGCATAAATACGGCGAACAGCGCTCTGCCCGTCACCCGCAGAGGCTCCGAGACCCCAGTGAGGGGCATCAAGTCTATCCAAGTCTAAACGATCTCCCCTCGACTTCGGGGCCCATGGGGATACCTCCTCGACAGCGCTTGGCATGCTCGTCGGCAAGTGATTAAAATCAACTCGACGGACGATCGCTAGACAGATGGCCAACCTGACATAAAAACACAACGGTGCGAGCAGAGATATCTTACGAGCATTCTTCACAAACAGATGGTAGAGCGTGATTCGATGAAACCGAAGAAAATTTTTATTACTACCAAAGACAAATGTTTTACAAAGGTTATTTTGTGGGGCTCCCTAGCCTTACAAAATTCCAAAAACAAAGAAATAAAAGGAGGTAGACGGGGGCTCTAAACTTCGGGGCCAGGTACGACCTCGAGGTCCTTGACATCCACCACATGACGCACGGGGTCCTCGGCGGTTTCCTCGCCAGAAACCTCTTCCCCCTGCTTATCGGTGTCCGCAAGGGGGGACTCGGCCCGGAGATCTCCGTCGGCAAACTCCGGCATCCGGGACTTAACGGCATCGAGGGCGTCGTGCCAGATGCGGGTCGTAGCCATGGCCAGGTCATCATAGAAGTCCTTCGACTTCTTATAGCTCTCCATCGCCCTCAGTTCGGTTGACTTGGCCGCCTCGGTCGCTGCCCCAAGCTCCTTCCGGAGGGTCTTCACCGTCCTCTTCAGGTTGCCGGCAAGCACCTGCGCATCCTCGAGCTTGACCTCGGCAATCACAGCAGCCTCGCGGTGCCAGGCTACCTCCCATTTCTTGGCCTCCACCTCGCCTTCCAAGGAGGCAACCTTCGCCATCACCGCCTCCAGCTCCCGCCTGGAGCTCTCTTCCAGCGAGGCGAGCCGACCCGCAGCCTCCAGCGCCGGGGCTACCACCTCGACTTCCATACGCAAGGCGAGGGCCACGTGCTGGAGAACCTAGGAGATACAAAAGAGATCCGAAAGACGAAGGAGGCACCGAATCTCACAATGAACCAAACACTTACCTGCACGGACTCCTAGGCGATGGACGCCAGCTGATCCCTGAAGGTTCCCCCGGGAACTCTACCCCCAGCCGAGGCCTCTATCTCATGAAGGAGGCTATCCGCAACGGACACCCCCGATGGCACCGTGAACCGGAGGCCCTCTTCCTCCACCACGATCGGCGAGGACCGGCCCCGGGAAGATCTCTGGGAGCTCCTCTTGAGCGGCTCCGAGGAAGAGCCGATCTCCTCCTCCGAGCCCGGGTCCTCCAGAACCAGGGCCCGCTTCTGGCCCGACACTCTGCTGGGACCCGGGGCGGGATCCGCCCCCGAACGCTCATGGGACGCCACCACCGGAGCAGTAAGAGCTGAGGCAGGCTTTGTGCGAGAAGAGCCGGCGCCCCAGCCTTCGTAACCTTCTTCGGCTGGCACATGGAGGATTTAAGCAAGTTGAAGTCCATGGATCCTGCACAAAGCAAATACCCAACAAGTTAGCAACACGAGAAAAACACAAGCCAAAAGCTATCCTAACTTACCGACGAACTCAGCGGGGCTAAACCCGGCCCAGCTCAGGACCCTCTCAGACAGCAGCACGTCGGGTCGGGGGATAGGCTCCCATGACCCCACTCTCACCACGGCGGGGTCATCGGACTGGTTCCCCGGCAAACATTTCTCCCTCGACCACTTGGTAGGCACGGGCCAGTCCTCGCCCTCGGGAAGGGAAACGAAGAAAAATTTCTTCTTCTAATCATAGATAGAAGAGGGCAAGGCTACGACCCCGGTCTCGGCAGCACCCCCTGTCCGCTTTCTGAAAGAGAGATAGACCCATCTCGGGTCGCTCGCTTGACCACCAGGGTGATTTTTAAAGACGAGAGAAGAATCGAGAAGGGAGAGGCTGAAGGGGACCGCCTGTAACTTTAGGCGGATCAAGAACCCGAGATGGATCCTCCACCGGTTCGGCACTAACTGGCCGGGGGCCAGACCAAAAAAATTCAGCGCGACGATGATCTCGGGAGAGAAGGGCAGGCGCATTCTGCCTCAAAAAGCTTCCAAATACAGGGCGATTTCCCTGTCCCGTACTTGATCCGCTTTCTCTCCCTCCTTGGCCAATCGGAGCGTGTAACACAAGGGGATGTGGAAGCGAGCCCGAGTATTGGCGAGCTCGTCCTCATGCCTCACCTAACATGAGGAGCCGGGGGGCCGCATCTGCCGCCACCTCCCTGGGGGCTGCCCCCGCCGCACGATCCCGGGGAGAGGATCTGACCCCTGCTCTTCGGGGGGACTCGGACACAACTAAAGGGTCCCTAGAACCTATTTCTACAACATCTACTGACTCTACAAAGGAAGATATCTAACCTTGAAGAAGGGAATCTTCGGGAGTCGAAAGCGGGAGAAAGAAGACGAGCGCCGAGCAACCAGGCCTTGGAAGAGGGAAATATGAAGGAGTAGGGACCCAAAGATGGGCCCCACCCCTGTTTATTGCTGCAAGTGGCCTCATCCAACGACGTCCGTCATCTCCCGCCGAAACGACTCCTCGCGTCCAGCGGCTCCAATCGCTCCACGTGTCGACCTTCGCTGGACCGCGTCCCATCAGACGCTGCAGGCTTGCATACGTCGCATCGGCCAATCGACGCTTGACACGTGGACCATTGCTTCAGTGGCAGAGTGGACGAACCGGCGCACCTTCCTTAAATGCGGAGATCTCGCCCTGATTCACTAGCAGAAAAGACAACCGACAGCCCGAGGACTCGTCCCGACAAAGCCTTAGGAAGGAGCTCACCTCGGGAGGACTAGCAGTCCACTCCTGACCCGACCCGCTAGCTGGTCGGGACAAGAGTGGGGGGATAATGATGATGCTCAATATTGGCGGTCTCCAAGATCTATACACGTGGCAGATGACGTATCCCAAAACTCAGAAGGAAGGGCCACAGGGCCGACCAGGCAACCCCTGTACCTGACCAATAAGCACAAGCTAGCCCTCTTCGGGGCCCTCTGCAAGTTGGCCTCCTCGACCCCCCAGCTCGTCCCGAGCTGCCACAGGACCAGGACTCCTCGGCCCTCTTGCTCATCTCCGAGCTCCCTAGCCGAGGCTGTCTTCCTCGGTCTCTTTGATCAGATCCACCGCTCACAGGCGTAACCGCCGCTCCACAAATCTCGTCATGCGCGGATTCTCCGCCAGCAACATCCCACGTTCCACGCCTCCGCGATCCCCATTAATGGGCGATCCGCTCTCTACGCGGACGTGACGTCGGGAGCGTAACTGCTGGCGAGATTCTCGCGCCTGCTGCTGTTTACCATCACCGCTATATAAACCCCCATCACAGAGGGGTCAAGTAAGCCGTTTTTTATTCCTCTGAGCCGTTACTCTGCCCAGATCTAGCACTAACTTGATCGTCGGAGGGTCCTCGGTGGTACCAAACCACCCCGGGACTTCTTTGCAGGCATTCGGCGCTAAAACCCCTTAAATCCCCAATCTCACCAAAACCCATTGAGATCCACACGCAACAGAAGAACATCACCAAAATCCACCGGGAGATCAACGGAAGACAATATCTGACGGAGACCCGAAAAGGACCTCCATCAATCGGATTATTCGGGTCCATTTACATCTAGAAACTCACTAAAACTAACAAGGAAAAGTTTTTTAACAGCTTTAAAATATTGGAGGTGGAATATGGAATATAGTAATTTTGGGGGGTCAAATATAGGAATAACTTTTCGCGGTGATATACAAAATCATACAAAATAGCCTAATAATTTTAGACGAGAAAGTCATGTTAGTACTGTCATGAAGAAATCCACCCTTACATAAAAATAACACTCAAGATATTACTTAATCTGATGTGTCCAGGTTCCAATTTTAGTTACATGCCATTCTTATTCAAATGAGAATAACACTAAATATTTAACACTCTTCATGTTTGAATATAAAAATATTAGGTTTTTTTAATCGAGAGCTTTGGAGTTCATCGATGTCCAGGGTTGATGTCGAGAGAAGGTTGGCGTTGATATGAGAGGGATGAAAGAGAGGAGATTTGGGAATTTCATGGTAGGAGATGGCCTTTTATTGTCGCACGACGGGTTGAGATGACTAGTTGGGCTCAGAGATTTGAGTAAGACGAAAGAGAATGACGTGTAAATGTGTAGGGTCTAACCCAAGATATATTAACTTACCCACATTAACAACAATATAAAGGAGTGGGTATTTTAGTTAACGACAAAGAAATTGGTGTTTTTTTAAGATACAAAGAAGCTTGTGTGTTTTTTAAAAATATCAATGAAGTTGGTATTGAATAAAAAAACCCAAGAATATATCCCTCGTGGCCGCTCACAACGGTCGGAATTTTTTATGAAGTGGTATGGATATTTAAGATGGTATTAGAGCGTAGATTAATTTTTAAAAAATACGGATGTTCAAAACCTTGGCTAAGATATAAAAATATATTCCTCCATCACAACTTTGTTCTAGAGATATTTCGGAGAACTCAGGTTGGAATAATATACCGAGAGTTTGGATTGAAAATATTTCATCTGGAAAAATGTTTGTTCTTTGGTGAAGATATCTACCACTCGGGAGCCACATTACACCTGCAGACGAAATGAATGTCAATTTCAATTTGTAATTCTGATGTATAGTTGCTTTCCGAAATATAACAGGCTCAAACTTCGGACCGCAACAGCATGCTCATCCTTCAAGAGAGTTGCATGGACGAATCGAGTTCGATCGTCGTCTACGCCCCAATTGACCTTCCATCCATCAACACCGCCATGAACGGCGAGGATACCTCATACATCTCCCTCCTCCCATCAGGCTTTGCCATTTTGCCAGACAGCCGACCCAGTACAAGTGGTTCCGGTCCGTCATCCAGCTCAAACCCGAACCCACTAAGCAACTCACCCGGTTCGATCCTAACCATCTCGTTCCAAATCCTAGTGAGCAATCTACCGTCAGCTAAGCTCAACACCGAGTCAGTCGAAACCATCAGCGGCTTGATCAGAAACACGGTGCATCACATTAAGACAGCATTGAACTGTCCGTGAGTAACTCATGCTTATTCTCCCCCCCCCCCCCCTCAACCCACCTCCCCGAAAGAAGGAGTCAGAGATGCATTTAGGGGAGTTTAAAGAGGAAGTCAAGAACGCACCATGGCTGTCCCTTAGGCTTGGTTCGGGCATTGACTTCTGTGTTTCATGGGCATGCATTGCATTGCATTCATTTATGACATTAAATTTGAGACTCTTTGTACCTTTGCATGATGGTGAACAACTTCCCATTGTTATTTAATTTTAATGTTGAAGATGGTAAAAATGATGAGGGTGGTCCCTTTGTTTATTGTGGGATCTATGATAAGAATTTAAGTCTCTCTTGTGTTAGATTTTTATTGTGGATGTTGACTGCTATTAATTATCTGTTCCTGCAAGAAATGAGAAAGGCTGGTAGCTTTAGTTATGATTTGGGATTGCATTTACTCTTCACATCCTACAATTAATTACTTCTTCCTTTGTCAAAATTGAATTTATATATGGGTTAGATCACCTTGGGGGTGTTACTCCCAAGTTATTTCACAATTTAGAAATGAAATGACCTGACAAAATAAGGGTCATCAAAATTCTAGTCCCCAATGAGCAACAGCTCAGTTGGTATGACAGCTGAAAAGCGTGGGATTCGAACATAGAAGGGAAAGCGGCCGCAAATTTAAAGTTTTCAGGTCGTGTGTCCCCTGGGTGCTTGCATGTATTGTGCTTGCCCTATGCGTGGTTGTGGTATGTGTTCGGATGAGGCTTACGGGTTAGTTCCAAAACAAAATTCTAGTCATTTAATTTTTAAATCGATTAATTAGTAAATTGGGAAGATAAATTTAATGTTGGACCGGTGTAGTGTAGTTACCGATCAACTGGAATCGATCACCAGCCGGTCAGCGGCCGGTGCCCGGCCGGCCAACACCCGCTTACGGGTTAGTTCCAAAAAAATTTCTAGTCATTTGATTTTCAAATCGATTAATTAGTAAATTGGTAAGATAAATTTAATGTTGGATGGGTGTAGTGCGGCCGACGCCCGGCCGGCGGGCATCCGTGATCAATCGGCGGCGGCGATGAGTGATCCGCGGGTGTCGGCGAGTCGTCTACAATCACTGACCAGCGGTCAACGTCGACGGTCGGCGGAGGCGATGTGGCGGTCGGCAGCGGCGGCCGAGAGCGATAGCGAGGATGGAGGCTAATCGGTGAGTGGCAACATTCAGCGACATTTGCGGTTGATTAGCGGATGGTGACGTTCAGCGGTCGATGGCGGGAACGATGACTGTCAATCGGAAGGTACCTACGTGACGACAGGGCCAGTAGGAGGCGAGATCATCGATGGTCGATCGAAGGGTACCGACGATGTGTCGACGACGACGCGATAATGGCGCTGGCCAATCGACGGTCGATGATGGTGATGGAAGTGGCCAAAGAGTGGCGGTAGTTTGTAGACGATATGTGGAATTGTAGATATCCTGTGTGTGTGTTGCGATTTTTAGATTAATGGATTATTCTAATTTCAAAATTCTAATTGCGAAATACAAGTTTCCACTAAGGCGATTAAGCAAATACTAACTACAAATGATTTCGGACTAACACGGTATTTCAAATTTCGGATTTGGATTTTGAATACTAGTATTTTTCATGTGTGATGTACACAGCGTATGGTTGATATTTTATTATATAAATAGGTATTATGTGATTAAATATTTAGATTTTAGAAATAAAGTTCTAAAGATTACTCTGGAAATTAAAAGATATGGCATGAATAATGACGAATGCATGGATGGAGAGGAGGGTGGGATGGGAAGGAAGGAGGGAGGGAAGAGAGGGAGATTGAAATTTGAAAATATTTAAATAAGTTGGCTATGGATAATTTCATATGAGATATAAATTGCAGGGGCCTTAAAATTTTTAATTAAATAGGAAAGATGGATAATTTCATGTGAGATATAAATTGGAGGGGCCTTAAAATTTTTAATTAAATAGGAAAGATTATTTCTTGATGACATTAGCTGCGTTTTAATGTTTGCATTATAATTACTAGATTTTGTGCACGTGCGTTGGACGTGTTGATTAAAAAATTGATTTTTTGGAAAAAGAGAGGTGTGAAGGTTTCTTTGATTTTAATTAAAAAATTATTTTTTTACGGAGAAGAGAGAGAGAGAGAGATGTGGATATTTCTAGATTATGTGGAGGTCATTTTGATTATATGGAGGCTTGAGAATGTAGGGTTTTTCTCATTTATTCTTTTTTTCGAAGAAAAAGGAGAGGGACGGACCTCTATGCAAAGGCTATTTGCATTACACACACACACACACTAACACACACACACACTAGAATTTATGCACGCATGTTGCACATGTTTAAAAAATTTTGAGAAGAGAATTGAGAGAAATATGGAGGGTTTTAGAGTCTTATTTATTTTTAAAAAAGGGGAGGGATGATGTAGAGGGTTGAGAGGCGAGGGAGATGACATGGAGGGCTTGAGAGGTGAGAATTTTTCTCCTTTTTTCTTTTTCTCTAGAAAAGAGAAGAAGGGCGGATCTCTAACGAAGGGTATTTGCATTATATATAGAGATATTGGGAGAGATGATATGGAAGGTTCTAGATAAACAATTAATTTTTTTTAATTGTTTTTAGGAGAGAGAGATGACGTGGAGGGCTTGAGAGGTGAGAGAGATGATGTGGAGGGCTTGAGAGGTAAGGATTTTTCTTCTTTTTTTCTATATTTTTAGCAAAAATGAGAAGGGTGGATTTCTAACCAAGGTATTTACATTATACTAGAATTTGTGCACGTGCGTTGCACGTGTTGATTAAAAAATTAATTTTTTGGAAAAAAAAAAAGATGTGGAGGTTTCTTTGATAATAATTAAAATATTAATTTTTTTCAGAGAAGAGAGAGAGAGATGTGGATGATTTTAGATTATGTGGAGGTCTTTTTGATGATGTGGAGGCTTGAGAATGTAAGGTTTTTCTCCTTTTTTTCTTTTTTCTAGAAAAAAAAAGGAGGGGTGTGGATCTTTATGCAAGGGGTATTTGCATTATATGTAGAAGAATATATATATATATATATTGAGAGATGATATGAAAGATTCAAGATAAACAATTAATTGTTTCTTAAGAGAGAGATGATGTGGAGGACTTGAGAGGTGAGAGAGATGATGTGGAGTGCTTGAGAGGTGAGGATTTTTCTCATATTTTCTAGAAAAAGGAGAAGGGTGGATCTCTAACTAATAGTATTTGCATTATATATAAAAAATAGAGACTAAAATTTATGCACGTGCGTTGCACGTGTTAATTTAAAAAAATTTGAGAAGGAAAGAGAGGGGGAGAGAGATGTGGATGTTGGATATAGTGCCCTCAGAGTCAATTATTGGATCACAGGCACGTGATTGCAATGATTGAGGGAGGACCTATACCGGTAGGACAGTCTTGCTCAAGATGATAGTATGCTATCTGGTTTATTTTTATCATTGTGTACATGCTTTAGGTGACATTACAGATCACTATTGCACTTTGATAGAGCCCTTAGGATTCTTGCTTGACTACCAGCATTATGATGGCGATTATACGTGGGAGTTGGGTTGTCTATAAGCACATCCTTAAAGTGGTCCCTAGTCATGGGAGTTTCGAAACTGGGCATCGATACTCCATTAGTAGACTAGTATATACAGTCGAGACCCCGACGATGGGCGCTGGCCGGTCTCACAAGCCATTGGTGTCAGTTGGATCACCTAAGATGTATACAGGTGCTCATTGGGTTATGAGTACACCGGACAGGACTCGCCGGGAACATGCTAGTTGGTATTATACCTGACGTCAGATAGCAGTTCCCTGGTGACATGTATACAGGTTAGTTCATCGACCTAAGATCGTCATTTGTCTCGTGTGAGTTCCCACTGTGCTTTGATTACTATCCTACCACGGCTCAAAGGAGTCGTGCAAACAGGTTTTAGTTGGGTACAGTCCCGAGCCATATGGAGGCAGTGAGCGGATCGACAGGGGTTTCGTCTCTCTAGGTATTGGGGGTGAGATCGCGCTGTGTCTAGAAGAGCCATTACACGAAGTCCTTGGCCAAGGCAGGAGATTTACTGGTAGGTATTCCAGTAGTATCTCAAGGTGTTCTGGGCTACACTCCGACACGACTTGTACCGCTTTTGGGGGTCTGACTTTTACCAACCCCCTAGGCCCGACATGCGATGCTCATAGACGAATGGACCGGACTGTACAGATATTGTCACTGACAGGCTCAGTAGGGTGTCAGGATGAGTTCGCTCATCGACCTCCCTTTTGGTCAATACCTGGTGGCCCGTTACGTACAGCTAGTACCACTGACGTGCTAGTGGTTAAATCCACAGCCAGTGTATTGACGAGTCTTTAGAGTCCCCCACGGACAGTTTCTCAAGTTTCGGGCGAAACGTTGTAGAGGCCGTATGGTATTATGGCAGGGTTCGATCATATACGTGCAGTCGTGCACATCATGATCGGACGGATTATACTAGTGGGCTTTTGTTTAAACTGGATCCTAGTATTAGATTTGTTGGATTACTTTAGTCTCATCGCATTCGCATTCAGTCGGAATATGGATGCAGGTATGTATATACAGGTGAGGGGTACTCTTGTGATCCGTCACGAGTTTACTTTAGTAGATACCATTCTCTTTTTACTGTTGCAAATATTTGGATTAATGTTTGCATATGGAAATAATGAGCTCAAAATCATGATTAAGAGTATCAATTGTGACACATGCACAAGTGATGAGTCATGGTCTCTTTACTTGTGCATATGTCACATTATTGTTTATTTGATGTGTTGAAATGATAAGTAGAGAGAGAAAGGGCAGCCATAATAGTGTGGTTAGCTCTTGTATTTTCTTTTTGCTCTCACTCTCATTTTATCATACAACACAAGAAAGAAAAGGCTCCTCCTCTTCTTCTTCCTCTAGCTCACCATTTCCATTAATGGTTTCATCTTCAACCTCCATCCATACACTTCCATGCGTTGAGAATCAATGGATGCAAGAGACAAAGTGATCACACACATTCTCTACATCACCTTGGACACGTCGGTTGGCAAACTTCGTGTCCGAGTTGCTTCGGACGAAGCGGGAGCCCGTAAAAGGATTCGAAGATGTGGTGCCCTTTCCGACGAGGAGACCGGAGATCGGAGATGCCGCGAGGAGCTTGGGTTGGTGGCCAAAGACCAAAGGACACGGATCGATCGGTATAGCTTTTCTAACCCTTCTCTAGTTAGCAAGTTATAGGTTAATGGTTCGATCCGGGATTAAAGTCTGCGATAGCGCCGGTTTCAAGTTTAGAAAAAGTTTTCATTTCCGCATTTTGGCCTCGGATCGACGGCCGGGGCGCTACCGTAGACTTACAGTGGAGGGATCTAGAATATAGAGGGTTCTAGAGTTTTATTTATTTATTTTAAAAAAAAAGGGAATTGATAATGTGGAGGGTTTTAGATAAACAATTAATTGTATTTTGGGAGGGGGGAGAGAGAGATGAGGTGGAGGGCTTAAGAGGTGAGGGAGATGATGTGGAAAGCTTGAGAGGTGAGAATTTTTCTCATTTTTCCTTTTTTTGTAGAAAAAAGGAGAAGGGTGGGGCTCTAACCAAGAGTATTTGCATTATATATAGAAATTATTGCATTATATATAGAGATTATATATAGAAGAAGATATATATATATATATATATATATATATATATATATATTGGGAGAGATAATATGGAAGGTTCTAGATAAACAATTAATTATTTTTTTAGGAGGGAGAGAGAAAGTGAGATGACGTGGAGGGCTTGAGAGGTGAGAGTGATGACGTGGAGGGCTTGAGAGATGAGATTTTTTCTTATTTTTTCTATTTTTCTAGAAAAAAGAAGAAGAGTGAATCTTTAACCAAGGGTATTTGCATTATATATAGAGATATAGAGATATACTAGAATTTATGCACGTACGTTGCACATGTTTAAAAAAATTTAAGAAGAGAATTGAGAGAAATATGGAGAGTTCTAGAGTCTTATTTATTTTTAAAAAAGGGGAGGGATGATATGGAGGGTTGAGAGGTGAGGGAGATGACATGGAGGGCTTGAGAAGTGAGGATTTTTCTCCTTTTTTCTTTTTTTCTAGAAAAGAGGAGAAGGGCGGATCTCTAACCAAGAGTATTTGTATTAAATATAGAGATATTGGGAGAGATGATATGGAAGGTTCTAGATAATCAATTAATTGTTTTTTTAATTGTTTTTTAGAAGAGAGAGATATGACGTGGAGGACTTGAGAGGTGAGAGAGATGACGTGGAGGGCTTGAGAGGTAAGGATTTTTCTCCTTTTTTCTATTTTTCCAGAAAAAATGAGAAGAGTGGATTTCTAACCAAGGGTATTTACATTATATATAGAGATTATATATAGAAGAAGATATATATATATATATATATATATATATATATATATATATATATATTGGGAGAGATAATATGGAAGGTTCTATATAAACAATTAATTATTTTTTTAGGAGAGAGAGAGAAAGTGAGATGGCGTGGAGGGCTTGAGAGGTGAGAGTGATGATGTGGAGGGCTTGACAGATGAGAATTTTTCTCATTTTTTCTATTTTTCTAGAAAAAAGAAGAAGGGTGAATCTCTAACCAAGGGTATTTGCATTATATATAGAGATATAGAGATATATTAGAATTTATGCACGTACGTTGCACATGTTTAAAAAAATTTAAGAAGAGAATTGAGAGAAATATGGAGGGTTCTAGACTCTTATTTATTTATTTATTTTTAAAAAAAGGGAGGGATGATGTGGAGGGTTGAGAGGTGGGGGAGATGACATCGAGGGCCTGAGAGGTGAGGATTTTTCTTCTTTTCTTTTTTTCTAGAAAAGAGGAGAAGGGCGGATCTCTAACGAAGGGTATTTGCATTATATATAAAGATATTGGGAGAGATGATATGGAAGGTTCTAGATAAACAATTAATTGTTTTTTTAATTGTTTTTTAGAAGAGAGAGATATGACGTGGAGGGCTTGAGAGGTGAGAGAGATGACGTGGAGGGCTTGAGAGGTAAGGATTTTACTCATTTTTTCTATTTTTGAAGATAAAATGAGAAGAGTGGATTTCTAACCAAGGGTATTTACATTATATATAGAGATATACTAGAATTTATGCATGTACGTTGCACATGTTAAAAAAAATTTAAGAAGAGAATTGAGAGAAATATGGAGGGTTCTAGAGTCTTATTTATTTATTTATTTTTAAAAAAGGGGAGGGATGATGTGGAGGGTTGATAGGTGAGGGAGATGACGTGGAGGGCTTGAGAGGTGGGGATTTTTCTCCTTTTTTCTTTTTTTTCTAGAAAAGAGGAGAAGGGCGGATCTCTAACCAAGGGTATTTGCATTATATATAGAGATATTGGGAGAGATGATATGGAAGGTTCTAGATAAACAATTAATTGTTTTTTAATTGTTTTTTAGCAGAGAGAGATATGACGTGGAGGGCTTGAGAGATGAGAGAGATGACGTGGAGGGCTTGAGAGGTAAGGATTTTTCTCCTTTTTTCTATTGTTCTGGAAAAAATGAGAATGGTGGATTTCTAATCAAGAGTATTTGCATTATATATAGAGATAGTAGAGATATATTTTTGGATAAGAAAAATATATTTGGTTTTATTTTTTTCTTTTCCAAAAAACTACCGAATACTCTGACTTAGTTATAAGAAACTACCAAAAACTCTCATAATTTCAAGAAATTACCATGTTTCGAAAGTTTTGTGGTAGTTTCTTGCAAATATTGCGAACATGGCATCTTAGTTATGGTAGTTTTTGAAAGTTTTCCGGTAGTTTCTTGTATTTTAAAAAAAAAAATTATAGTAGTTTCTCATAATTTTAAGAGTATTTACCAGTTTTTTGTAACTGAACCAAAATATTGTATAGCCTTTTGGAATTAAGCCTTAAATTAATCTGCATGCCATATTGTCAAATTCAAAAATGCATATATCAATTATTTGTGGGGTTCTAAAGATTGATGTTCTCCATCAATATTATCATTGTTCCCTTATTAATTAAACACAATAAGACAACGCCTCATGTGCTCTCCACATGAGCGCTAGCACCAACCACTTATAAGATTAAATTCTACAGCGGCACCTCACGTGAAGCTTACGTGAGTGCCAACGTGCAAAGCACGTAGTGCTTGATTCCGTAAGAATTAAATTCTTAGGCAGCGCCCACATGCATAGCGCGTGAGCATGAGCGTCCAAATTAAAGAGAGTAGAATTAAATTCTACATGGAGAATATTTCTCTAAAATCTGGAGATATTCTCTGTTAAACAGAGCTGTTGGATTAAAAATCCAATGGTGATTAAAAATCATATGATGAGAATTAAATTCTATTAGGGGAAAATATCTTCATGATCTTTCTAAATGAGAAAGATATTCTCTGTTAAACAGAGAGCTGTTGGATCAAGGATCCCATGATAGAATTAAATTCTATTTTGTGAATATATTTCCCCAATCTTTATAAACAAGCAAGATACACTCTGTTAAACAGAGAACCCATGGATTAAAAATCCAATGGTGTTTAAAAATCACCGTTTAAATCAAGAGATAGAATAAAATTCTATATATGGGAAAATATTTCCCTAATCTTGTTAAAAATAAGAAAATATATTCTGTAAAACAAAAATCGTTGGATCAAAAATCTAACGGTAGATAAAATTCCCCAAATAATCTTTAAGACCAATTAAATCAATTGGAATCTCTTAATTGAGAGATTTTCTCAAAACTGATCAACAATTTGTCTTACATATATAAAAAAAACTTGAGACTTCAAGTCTCACAGATATAGAGACATAGGGAGAGAACTCCCCCATAAGCTTCTGAAAAATAAAAAGTTAGAGACTGCAACAGAGAATTTAATTCTCTTTGAAGAAGAAGACCTTCCTCCTTTAAAACCCTAAGTAAAGGAAAAAAAAAGAGATTAAATATATCTTTTTTGCCTACTAAAAGTAAAAAATAAGGGTTTAAACATTCATAAAAGAACTTAGTTCTTCCTCTGATCTGAGATTTGCAATGCAAATCTCCCCACAAGTTGAGAATTTAATTCTCATCGGGAGGATTCTGTTCTTCATACTCAGAATCTAGGAGAAGGAACTAGATTAAAACAAAAAAAGAAAGAAGAGAACGTATGTTTTAGGAACTTAATTCCTTTGCAAACAGGGTTTAACCCTACATGAAAAAACTTAATTCTTATAAAAGAAACAGAGGAACATAGTTCTCCAATAAAAAAATGATCCTAGGTCTTCAAAACATAGATCTAGGTGATCATCAATGGCCAAAATGCTATTAACAAAGATTAAATCTCTAAAAAGAAAAGGACTTGGCGCCTCACTTGAAACACACGTGAGCGCCCAAAAGATTCCCTTAAATGGAACTCGGCGCCTCACGTGCTTCCCACGTGAGCACCCAAAACAAAGGACTCGGCGTCTCACATGCTTCCCATATAGGCGGCCAACAAAACAGAACGCTTAGCGCCTCATATGCTTTCTACGTGAGCGTTGTATAAAAGTGCTGAGCACTTTAAATTTAGTCAAAATGACTAAAGTGCCTAGCACTGATTGGGCAGCGCCCATGTCTGAGTGCCTCACATAATACACACGTGAGCGCCAGAGCCACAAATAAGTGTTTAGCACTTCTAAATAAAGGGAGAAAGCCTAAGGCTGAGCGCCAGAGCTATAAATAAGTGCTTAGCACTTCTGAATAAAAAAAATACTGAGCATACCAAGCCCAAATTGGCTAAGTCACTTTGAAGTTGCTTGGAGCTGAGCCCAAATACTCCGTTGTTGGATCTTAACTGAATTTAATGATCTTGAAAATTTATCTAAGTTGATTTTAGTCTCAAATAGGACTAACGTATTCTTATGAGCCCAAATGCTTATATATTTAAGTTTGATCTTAATCTAAAAGTAGATTAACAGTTCTTAAATAAAACAAAATATTTTTTGCACTAACGGAACATATAACCTAAGTTCAATCTCCAATTATAAAATATACGGATTTGGACTAATCCGCGCCATATGGGCGACGACACAAACTAGTCTCCGCATACAATCCACGGCCAAAATAACACACGACACAAAGTGAACTACTGGAGCAGGAAAAAGAGGTTATCGCAACGCGATAACGTAATTAACTGCGGGGACTTGCGCTTGCAGGGAAGAGCATCCTCACAATCAAAAACCCCTCACAAACGAAGGAAAATCTGATAAAGTCTACTATATCGGTCGCATCTATCCAAACCTCCGATATACGGTGCCATAAATCAATTTATTATCTTCGGAGAGGTGGATGGGTATGTCCAAATAGCATCTGCCCCCAAATTTAGGCAAGACGTTCAATCCCAGTTTGTCTCTGTTTTTTGTGGTAAACAGATTCTAGCACGCCCGGTGGGACCTCTTTCTCTTTCCACCCCACACTTCGTGTGTCATGTTTCGCAAACGAAATCGCAGTTCGCTATGGTTGCCCCTGGATTCAAGAAAATAAAACTTGGTGTCTTACTCCTGCCTAGAAAATCAATGGCTTCCTACTATACCTCATGCAACAGTAACTCTTGCTCCATCCCAACTGGAGGAGTGACGTACGGGCCTAACGCGGCCTCCATTTTCTCAATGCCGGTGGGGCAGGTCACACAAGCCACCACCGGACTCTTCTTCAGGACCATGCTCCCGCCTGTGAACTTCGGCGCCTCAATGACACAAGGAGAAGCTCCCAGAAAGTCGGTCTTTGATCGGCTGACACGCACGACGGCTCCTATCATCAAGCCGTCAAACCCTGAAGTCTCAGTCTTCAACAGGCTGAGGAAGAACTCAAGCCGGCCCGTAAAGAAGCCCATGATACCAGAGGGAGCTACTGTTAGTTATATGTATGCCCTAGAGGCCATTACTGTACATGTGATGTATATTGTAGTGGATGCTTGGAGATATCTAGGGAGGACTTTCTTGCTCGACACGATAGTATGCTATCTGGTTGCACTTTATCTTAACATGTACACTTATTGTCTCTCTATTACATGTTGATAAAGCCCTTAGGATGAGTACTTGACTACCAGGATTATGATGCGGATCATACTGGTGGGGCAGAGGTAGTCGGCAAGTACATCCTTCAAATGTTCCTAGTCGTGGGAGTATCGAAACAGGGCATCGATACTCCAGAGTAGACTAGCGTATATGCTTCTTGACCCATATGATGGGCGATGGATGATCCCATATCCATTAGTGTTTGATATCAGAGACGGTATATGGGTGCTCAGTGGAGATTGGGTATACTGAACGGACTCACCGAGAACTCTTAGATGGTATTATACCTATCGTCAGATAGCAGTTCTCTGGTGACACTGGTACAGGTTAGTCTGTCGACCCAAGATCGTCATAGAGTCTTGTGTGATTCCTACTGTGCTTTGATTTCCACCTTACCACATTCAAGAGATCGTGCAAAATGGTGGTTTTTGGGTACAGCCCGAGTCACATGGAGGCAATGAGCGATAGGAGGGGATTCGTCTCTCCCGGTATTGGGAGTTGATGTTGCGCTATGCTCGATTGGCCATAACAGGAAATCCCTGGCCAGGATTGCTGAGATTTACTGGTAAGTGTTATCAGTAGTTTCTCGAACCGTTATAGGCATAACTTATCAGGCTATTGGGGTCTGACGTTTTACCACCCCCAGGCTGCGATATGCGACATATCTGACGAAGAGACCGGACTGTATGGTAGTGTTACTGATTGGATTCGCAGGAGTATGAGCATGCTTGCTTGTTGATCTTCTGATCGCTCAATACCCGGGTGGCCATTACGTTTAGCAGACCGCTTGCGGCTTGTGGGTGTTTGATATGATCATCACCTACTGCAGGCGTATTGATGAGTCTTTAGAGTCCTACACAGAGGTTTCCTGGTTCATGCGAAATGAAGTAGGAGCACATATGTGATATGTGCGGGACCGAGATTAATGCGCGTATGTGATACCGCATTCTATTCTCGCGATATGTGATATCGGTCGGTTATATGTGATATAGCCGGGTTATCGGATCAAGTGTTGATTCGATAGGTTGTTACATTTGATATTAGTCGGTTGTATGTGATATAGCCAGATTATTAAATCAAGTGTTGATTTAATAATTTAATGTATAATTATATATGTGATATATTAATTTACATTAACTAATATTAGCTCACTTAAACATTTCTTTTTCTCACTAGTGTGCATATAGTATATATGTGATTTATATTAATGTACATGAATTTGTGTCATGCTTGATGCCACATGTGACATGGATGTATGAGACTCACACCATGCTTATAATAATGATTGGTTTTATTTATCTAAAGTAAATCAAATTAGTTGGTAATTAGTCACATGGTTGAAACTTGTAGAAGCTTGTGGAACCATTGACCAAGTCCACTAATTTTTTTTTACTTGTAGATATTTATTAACCTAACCATTAATATTAGCCATGATTTATTATCTACATGAGTTAGTGTATGACACTAACTCACCCATGATTGCAATTCTCACCTCATGAGTTTCATTTTTTCTCTTCATCACTTCATCTTCTTCTTCATTAAGAAAAAAGTTGCTAGCATTTTTCTAAGTGAGAAAATATTGTGAGAAAATTAAATCTAAAGTGAGCCCACTTCCTACTTCATCATGCTCTACTATTTTAGCCATTTAGTTTAGGGTGTTTACTTTACTAATCTACCATTAGTTAAGAGGTAGCATGAGCTTGAGTCTTCTCGACGTAGATCATCTTCGGTTTCAAAGACTTCGAGCAAGCTTGTTCATTTTTTCATGTGAACCCTTACTAGAGTTCGGGTGTTCACTACATGGAGCGAAGGGACTACTACACAGAGCTTTAGAAGTGAAGGACCGGTCTACAAAGCTTGTATTCCTCATTCACTTTGTATGTAAAGTTGTTTACATTGTAGTTCGTCTAAATCTCTAGTTATGATTCTAGAGTTAGGGTTCTTTAGTACGGCAAAAATTTAAAATTGGCATGGACGATACCTCCGAAAACCTTGCTGCCGCCCTACAGAACCCTACAGTGGTATCAGAGCTAAGCTAGAGAATTAGACGATATTTGTAGAATTACGAAACCGAAACAACTCCGAAACACCTGATATACAATCCTAGTTTCTGTCGAATTTTAAATGGCCTCTAAAAATTTTTTTAGCAACTGCAGATTGTTATATGAGATGTAACATCAACACAGTAGAAAATTCAACCCTCATCACCGGATTTTGGCCGGCCACAACTCAATAAAAACCGGCCTGCTCGGTTCTTGTAGGGAGTTCTGGGTTCAATTTTTTAGTGTGTTCCAGTCTCTGGGTTTTGGTGTTTCAGGTGTTGCTTGTTTTTGCTAAATTTGCATGTGATGTTATTTTTCTGCAAAGGAAATTCGGAGTGTTTCGTAGTCGTAATTCTAACATCTATTAGGGTTATTTAGACGACGTTAAAAAGTTCGAACGGATATCAATAACTCATATTTTTCCTTACTGGAAATTTTCCAAGAGTTGGATTTTTCCGGGTTTAAAATCTTCAGAAAATCATGCAAGCGATTCTGTAGACCCTCTAGAAGAACGATACCCAAACTCGACTTTTTGGATCGCGGAACTGCGGTCATACCCTAGGGTTTGCGGCAGTTCCATGGCAACATGAGTGAGGCATGGGTCGGCCCTTCTACGGATGGTTCGTAGGAGCTATGGCATGCTCTGGGTGCTTTTTGAACTCCGCTCAAGTGTTGAGCTCTTTGGGAAATTTTGAGTGTTTTTTATTCGATCGAAAAGTTTAATATCGTCTAGCTATCTGTGATTGTGATATAATATTTAGGATCCACAATAATTAGTTATGTGATAACTAGTTTGAATTTTATAAATCTTGCAATTCAGTCTCATTTGATCGATTGCCACGGAATTTTGATGTGGATCAAAAGTCCGTCGCAATTACGTAGTGTACGTGGATACTCGCCGGGTAACCTTACTAAATAGCCACGCCCCATAGCCCCGACCAAGTGACTGTAGGAGAACTCCGTCGCCAAAAGCATCCGTTCGGGTGCTCGCGGCCTCGGTGTTCCGCCTAAGTGAACTTCGTCCACGGCATTGAAGGTGCGTCCGTCTACTAAAGTTTCCGACAAGCATTCGATCAAGTTATCGGGAATCTTGTTGAATTACCCGACTGGTTATTGGAAAGTGTTTTCAATATCGAGAATAAAATGCGGGGTTTATAATTGTTAGGCATGTGATGTCTAAGGAATTCATTTGGTTGGGCATGAAATCTAAAGTAAGTGTAAATATGCGTATCCCAGTTTTCACTTTTTTTTCTGAGGCCGTAAGTGTAATATGTGGTGTATCGCCGGTTTCGTTGCTATATGTCAACGACAATTGGGATACGCATATTTACTTACGTTGATGACATGTGATGTTATGTGTTGCTGTTATATGTTATATTGGATCGTCGTGTTTTGAATAGCCGAGTTTTTTTTTATGTGAGATGGGAGTTTTTCATTTTCATTCATGTAAAAGCTTGTATGTAATATTCTTTTATTGGGACACTTCCGGGTTGAGGATGATGCCACCATTGATTTATATTATTTACTTTTCTGCATTAGGTTAGACCCAAGAAGGGTAGCATAAGTAACCGGGTTCTAGGGTCCAGTGGGAGACCATCTCGAGGAGTTGAGACCGGGTCTCCTGACTCTAGAATTGGTAGGGTTGCTTGCTGCTATCGTAGGGGTCTAGGGATGTTGGTTTGGCTATTCATCACGACTGTGGAATCCGCATTTTTTTACTGGCTTAATTTAAAACACAGAATTCCTAGTATATCCAATATTTCATATGTGTTCTTGTGCTGCTGATATTCAGTGATGTGATCATTTGTTACTCTGAGACGAATACTTATACTTTATATATATGATATATAATTAATATTACTGCTTTCGTTTCTTCTGTGATATTTGGGAAGCATAAATTTTGATGGGACTTTATTAATGAGATTAATGAAATAAAAGAAAGCTAAAGATATTGTAGAAACTTGTTGTAAAAATGGTAGCTCTATTCTTGTTTTGCATAGCGGTATTCCTTGTATAATAACCAACACCTTATTCGATAAGGAAAGAGCCGAAATCCCTTCACCGGGAGTGACCTTTTTAGCGAAACTGGCAGATGCTACAACCCACTTGGTTTGTCTTTTGATTGCTTTTTTAGTTCATGCTTTGCAAAGTGGTATTTGTGAAATATTCTGCACCTTATTCGATAAGGAAAGAGTTGAGATCCCTTCACCGGGAGTGACCTCTTTAGCAAAACTCGTAAAAGCCTAAAAAACACTCCTTTTAAAATTCACTCGTATCTACAACGAGATCAAGTTCATTACGCAAAAGGTTTTCTTAAAAACCCGCCACAGCCCTCCGTCATTTCAGATAAGTGTTATTTTAGTATTCGTGTTACGGTAGTTTGGCCTATGTCAAGGCGTAGTGTACGGTATCTGATTAGTACTCATCCGCAGCATGAGATGCGATTGGATTAGGGTATTCGTACGGCGTTGTTTGGCCTGCGTCAAGGGTCGTACGGGTGGGTTTAATTCAATCAGGAAATGTACCGGTTGAACTTGACTAGCGGACTATGGGTTGTTTGGCCTGCGTTAAGGTCATAGGACTCTAGGGGCAAAATATTATCGGGAATTTCAAGTGTTGAAATTTGTAATGAGATTGCTACCTTCTATAAGATAGTTGGATCCTGATACCACTGCGAGTAAGAGTTAATCCTGGGAGAGTTTTGCACATTACAATTAGCCGATCAAGTAGGTGTCTAGAAAGGTGTTAACGGGGTTACGCCCTTGGGAAAACGAGGTTTATTTTAATTAGGTCCGTGCTAAAGCACGGGGAACCTCCCTCAAAGTACCGACACTGGCCTGGCCGAAAGATTGGCGAACTTGTAAGGAGTAATTAATCCCGGTCGGTCTTACCATTTAGGATTTGAAGGAAGATTTGATAAAAACAGTGGGAGCCATCCTTATTAGATAAAATAATAACCAATCTAATCTTTCAAGAGCGCACACAGAGTGTTTTCTTCTCTCTCTCCTGGTAGCGACCATGTCACGCCTTAATCAAGATAATAATATGGATGTATTGACCGAACCTGCTTATTATACTGAGATGGGTAACGTTGGTTCCGCTCTATCTTATAATTGTTATAAGTCCGAGCAGAAAATAGGGGAATATTCGGATTCCTTTGCCACCCATTCGAGGAAAGAGCATGTTGATGCACATTCTTCGGGTTGTTTATTATCAAGAACCATTTCTCAGTATCTTCTACATCCTGCGTATGTGATACCGGATTAGGATCCCATATATGTAATATGTTACATGGGCTACAGACAGGTAGAGAACTGAGAATGGGTGATATGTCTCTAAGTGTTAGAGAATGGTGTAAATGTTGTAGCCAAGTCAGTTGGAAAATATCACCTTGTATTAATACATTGATTCTGAACAAATGTTATTAGATACTGAACCGGATATACAACATTGTTAGTGTATATGCCCTAGAGGCCATTACTGTATCATACTAGTTTGTATATTACTTAATGGAAGCTTGGGATATTCACAGTTGTATAGACAATCTTGCTCAAAATAGTAGTATGCTACTTAGTTTGTTTCTACTTCAATATGTGCATGTGTTTCTTTTAGCATATCGCTTATACATATTAGTGGAGCCCTTAGGATCTTTGCTTGATTACCAGCGTTGTGATGGTAGTCACACTAGTGGGGGCTGGGTAATCTACAAGCACATCCTTATACAGGTCCCTAGTCGTAGGATTATCGAGACGGGGTATCGATACTCCGGAGTAGACTAGCGTATACGCTTCTCATCCCAGTAGGGGAGATGGTCTGTCCCACAGCCATTAGTACGTCGTACTGGAGATAGTATGCGGGTGCTCGTTAGGTTACGAGTACACTGGACAGGACTCGTCGGGAACTGTTGGTTGGTAGTATACCTATCATCAGATAACAGTTCCCAGGTGACAGGAGTACAGCTTAGTCCGTCGACTTGACACTGCTACTTCGCCTCGAGTGTGTTCCCACTGTACTTTGATTACTACCCTACCACGGCTCAAAGGAGTCGTGCAAACATGTAGTAGTTGGGTGCAGTCCCGAAGCACTTGGAGGCAGTAGCGGTTAGATAGGATTCGTCTCTCCCGGTATTGGGGGTTGATATCACGCTGTGTCTAGGAGAGCCATTACACAAAGTCCCTGGCCAGGGTAAGCGAGAATTACTGGTAGTGTTTCCAGTAGTTTCTCAGGGTGTTCTGGGCTACACTCCGGCACGACTTGTACCGCTATTAGGGGTCTGACCTTTACCGCCCTCCTAAGCCCGACATGCGATACTCATAGACGAACAGACCGGACTGTACGGAGATTGTCACATTCAGGCTCAGTAGGAGTTCGGATGGGTTACCTCATCGGCCTTCTTATCGACATCTACCAGGGGACCATTACGTACAGCTAGTGCCGCTTGCGGTCTGTGGTTAAACCCACTGCCAGCGTAGTGTCAAGTCTTTAGAGTCCCACACAGAGAGTTGCCTTGCACTGGGCAAAAGGTGTAGAGGCCGTATGGTTTTACGGCAAGGCTACGATCACTTACGTGCACTTGTGCGCGTATGATGTTCGGGCAGACGATACTAGTGGGCTTTGGTTTAAGCCGGATCCTAGTATTGTATAGATGGATTAGTTTTGTCTTCTGTGCATTCGCATTCTACGGAATGCGGATGCGGGTGTGTATGCACGGTTGTGAGGAGCGAAGAAGGAGGTGCCTCATTAGGGTTTTGACCGTTGATTCGGTCAAAACCATTATGAGGTGACTAATCTTTTTAATGATAATTGTGTTATGTCTAATTGTTTTGACCATTTGACCATGTTGACAATTTGACCTAGTTGACCATTGTTGACTTGGATTTTTCTTGTGAGCTCTAGACTCTTCTTTGGCTTTGGATTTAATATGACATGATAATGGTCAAATCAATGGTAACCATCACACTTTATCATGACAAAAGAATGGTAATTATTTGGCTCATGCATCATTATCTTCTTCTCATTCTCTCTCATCAAAAGAGAGCTCCCATGGTTGCTCATTCTTCTTCCTCACTAGAATTTCCTAATAGTCTCATGTGTTGAGCAAATTAGGTTATAAATAGAAAAACAAATCCATCTTCCTCTTCTACATCACCTAGGACATCAAGCTTAGCATACTTGTTGCCCTAATTACCTCGGCTTGAGGTGGAGCTCGGACTATAGACTCTCGGGTGGATCGTCTTCGACTCTAGGAGGCCGCGGAGGTGACCAAGATCCGGATCGATCCTCGGAACTTGCATGGACGAGGAGGAAAGCGGAGAGAAGACCCGAAGGACCGTTTTCATGAGGTATAATCTCCTAAGCATAGTAGATAGAATCTCTTGTTGTGTGTTAGAAATGGTTTGGCAAAGATCCTCAAGTTTTAGTCTATGTTACCTTGTGATAAAAATTTATTTTTTTTACCTATTCCGCCTCCCCGTAAGTACCGGGGTGGGTAACATAGATTTACAGTGGTATTAGAGCCTCGCTAAACCATTACTAACTTGTTAGCAAAGTGTTAGAAATTCGATCGCCGGAGAAATCGCAAAAACACGTCAAAAATGCACGTTTTCTGTCGATTTTAAAAACTAGTCCAAAAATTTTTCCAGGGACCTTAAAAATACATGCAGGCTTTTTTAAGAAGACCCAAGAAAAACGAGACCGTGACTCGGTGAGACCACCGCGGAAGCGCGGCGAAACCATAGGTTTCACCGCGGATCCGCGGCCGAGTCGACTCCGAGTCAGCTCGTTTTTCCTGCAGAGTGTCTATCTTGGTGTTTTGTGATTTCTCTGATATTTTGTTTCTGCCCAGATTTTGTTGAGTACTGTGTTATGCTTGGGGTAGTTTCAAATCAAGTTATCGATCGAAATTCTAAGTAGTTTAGCTAATCGGATCTTCTGTGATGTGATATATGTACTGAACGTTTACTAATCGCTATACGTCGATTAGTGGGGGTTGTACATATTTGTGATCTGTGATATTGGATTGTGTATATGGACTTATTGGATTGTCGTGATGAATAGCCGGGGGTGTGAAATGAGAGTTTTCATTTTTCATTCAATGTAATATTTGTAATTTGATGTAATATTATTTTATGGCCGCACATCCGGGTTAAGGTTGTAGCCGCCATTGTATATTATTTCTTTTACTGTTTTTGCTCCTAGGATAGACCCAAGATGGGGTGCACAAACTACCGGATACTTTGAAGTGCCGAGTGGTCTACTCACGTTGTTGAGGGAGGTTGCTTCACTTCGGGTATTTGGCGGGTAGTTTGCCGTGCCCGTAGGGGTCTAGGGTGGGGTTTGGCTATTCATCGCGACCGTGTAATCCGTCTTTCATTGCATGCTCGAACGAAACGCGGATTCCTAGCATATCCAATGTGTTCATCTGTGATCTGGAATGGCTATCATTGCGTTTGACGAATGTATATATCTATATATGATATCTAGTAGGCGTTGTTTATGTTTTGTATCTGCGCTAGTCCAGCTCCCGCTCTGTCGTTAGTTAAGTAACCTAAAGGGTGATGACGGGGCCCCGTGGCGAATGCGGATGGCATAAGCATACGTCATATTTTCGTTGTTTCTGCAATGGTAGGATTAATTGATGGGACGCATTAATTAATGCAAAGAAAACAAACCAAAGCTGAATCGTTGGAACAATTTCAAAACCACTCGGTTTTTTCCAAAACAGAAAAACTTTTAAAAACGCGGAGCTTAAACCATTCCTTTTAAAAGCTATCAGGTTCCTTCGATTATATCAAGTTCACTACGTTCACGGTTTCGTCAAAACCATTCGTAGCCCTCTGTCATTTCAGTTAAATGTTCAGTAGTATTCAAGTTATGTATTTTGACCTTCGCCAAGGCATAGTGATTGGTACTTGCTGAATGTTTATCTGTAGCATAGATAGATGCGTTGGTTTGGGACAGTCGTACTACTATTTTGGCCTTCGTCAAGGGTATGTACGGGTGGGTTCAAATTAACCTGGATAATGACGGGTAGAACTTGACATGTGACTTATGATATGTTGGCCTTCGTCAAGGTCATAAGAGCATGGGGCAAAAACCCACATCGGGAGTTTCTAAGGAAATCGAAACTTGCTAATGCTGCATACCATTTGGAGTTTGATAATGTTGGTAGGATTCCTTCAGCATTATCACAATATTTGGATCCCGATCCTACTGTGAGTATCCGCTACTCCTCGGGAGACTTTTCACTTAACGATCAATGCTATAAACCAAGTAGGTGTCTAGAAAGGTGTTAGCGGGGCTACGCCCACAGGGAAAAGAGGTTATTTAATTAAGGAACTTCGCGAAAGTGTCGTAAAACCCCCCTCTAAGTACCGACACCAGCCTGGCTGAACGGTTAAGCAAGTATTGTACGGTGAGATCAATCCCGACTAATTCTTTTTTTATGGTTTGAGGAAGGATTCGAGAAACAGTGGGAGCCATCCTGTTTCGATAAACTAAAAACCAATCTAAACTTGCAAGAGCATCATGCTAAGTGTTTTCTTCTCTGTCTTTTAATTGCAGCGACCCAGTGACCAGACATAGGTTACATCTAGATAATAAAATGACTGAATCTGACTGGCAAAGGTCTGTCCAGATGTCCATTACCCATGACAAGCTGGGACATCTCTTAACTAATCAAACCCCTGCCGTCTCAGGACCAGTTTCCCCTGTCACGGATAATGATATCCGTAAGACATCGGAAAAAGACTGTGCGAATGCCTAGTGCCTCGTGTCGGCCTCAGTTGATGGTGCATATCAGAGGCAGCACGAGAAGATGGACTTAGTTTCTATCTTCCTCCATAACAAAGATTTATATGGAGAGCAATCTTGTATCGCAAGATGTGAGATCTCGAACGAATTGCTTCAAGCGAGGTTGGCTGTCGGGTCATCTGTAGGGGGCTTACGGACCTGAAGACCACGTTGAAGAACGGGTCAAATACTGACTTGATTCTACATTCTCTGCCCTCTTCTTATACCCTGAAGGAAACCAGGGAAGTAGAAGGAAAGGGAAGGGCAAAAGTTTCGGGACTGGATGTAGTGAAGGAGGGACGTTCCTATTGTTACGGGAAAGGACATTGGCAGAAGGATTGCAGGGCTAGCAAAGCCAGTAGCCAGGATTCGAAGCATGTTGTGGCTTCGGCTTCGGAGGTGTTTGTAATAGAAAACTGTATGTCAATTAACTCTACTTCCAGGGTACTGGATACCGGATCAGGATCTCACATCTGTAATTCATTACAGGCTTTGAGAAACCGTAGAGTTATCAGGATAGGTAATATGACTCTCAGGGTTGCTAACGGAATGAGCGTGGACGCTGAATCCGTAGGGGAATATCACCTTGGATTGACAAGTGGGCAGATATTGACTCTGCGTAACTGTTTGTATGTACCTAGTATGGCTTGTAATATCATATCTGTATCCTTACTTTCTAAGGAAGGATATGATTTTACTTTTGTAAGCGATGTGGTCCACATCCACCTAAATCAAGTTCTGATTGGGTCAGGTATATTAGAAAACGGTATATACGTACTGAATCAAGCTCAGGTTTTCAATGTCCAGAACACACTTAAAAGAAAGTCTCCGGAATTAAATCAGGCTTTCTTATGGCATTGTAGACTGGGTCACATTAATGAGACACGGTTAACAAAGTTACATAAAGAGGGATATTTGGATCCGTTCGAATATCAGTCTTATGCCACTTGTGAATCTTGTCTCATGGAAAAGATGATAAAGACTCCGTTCACTGGACACGGAGTAAGAGCGAGCGAGCTCTTGGGACTTGTACACAGCGATATATGCGGTCCAATTTCTACACATGCATGAAGTGGTTTTTCCTATTTCATTACTTTTACGGATGATTTCTCTAGGTATGGACATGTCTTCTTGATGAAGCATAAATCCAAGGCCTTTGAAAAATTCCAGGAATATAAGAATGAAGTAGAAAAACAAACAGGCAAAAGAATCAAGACACTGAGATCTGATCGAGGTGGTGAATACTTAAGTGCCGAGTTTCTGGACTACTTAAAATAGAATGGAATTCTCTCTCAGCTTACTCCTCCATACACACCACAACACAACGGTGTATCTAAAAGGCGGAATCGAACCCTATTGGATATGGTTCGTTCCATGATGAGTAAAGCCGAGTTACCACGAGCTTCCTGGGGTTATGCACTAGAATAAGCTGCATATCTTTTGAACAAGGTTCCCTCCAAGACTGTGCCTACCACACCATATCAGATGTGGTGTGGGAAGAAACCCCATCTTCAATATCTGAAGATATGGGGATGTCCAGCTTTTGTTAAAAAGCAGCATGCGGACAAACTCGAGGCACGCTCAGTACTGTGTAAGTTTGTGGGATACCCAATGAACTCCAGGGGGTATCTTTTCTATTACGCAGAGGAACAAAAGGTTTTTGTTTCTCGTCATGCCCACTTTCTGAAACATCAGTTTTTAGAAAAAGAAACAAGTAGGAGCACAGTAGAACTGGAAGAAATTCGAGAACCACAAGCTATTACTGAAAGTTTGGTAGAACCAGAAGTTTCAAGAGAACCGGACATCCCAGCGCCACTCCGCAGGAGTAGTAGGAAGTCTCATCCACCTGAGAGATACTACAGTTTTCTCATAGACGGGGATCGACAGGATTGCATCATTGAAAATAATGAGCCTACTAGCTTCCAGCAAGCCATTCAGAGCGCTGACTCAGTAAAATGGCTGGATGCAATGCGGACCGAGATGGAAGTCATGTACACTAACAAAGTTTGGACTTTGGATATTTCTCCAGAAAGGGTAAAACCCGTAGGATGCAAATGGATCTTCAGAAAGAAGATTGGTGTAGATGGGCAGGTTGAAACCTATAAAGCTAGACTTGTTGCAAAGGGTTTTCGTCAGAGACCTGGTTTGGACTATGACGAAACCTTTTCTCCGGTGGCTATGTTCAAATCCATTCGGATCCTTCTTGTCATTGCTGCCTTCCACGATTATGAGATCTGGCAGATGGACATAAAGACGGCTTTTCTAAATGGAAATTTGGAAGAGTACGTCTATATGGATCAGCCGGAGGGTTTCATTCAGAGTGAGAGCAGCGGTAAAGTGTGCAAGTTTCTTAAGTCCATTTATGGACTGAAGCAGGCATCGTGGAGCTGGAACATCTGTTTTGATGATACTGTCAAAGAATTCGACTTTATCAAAAATCCGGATGAACCATGCATTTACAGTAAGATTGTAGGGAGAACTGTGGTATTCCTCGTCTTGTACGTGGATGACATTCTCCTAATAGGAAATGATATTCCTATGCTACAGTCAGTCAAAGGATTCTTGTCACAGAGGTTCTCCATGAAAGACCTGGGCGATGCCAACTACATTCTGGGGATCCAGATCTATCGTGATAGATCTAAGAGGATGTTGGGACTTTTGCAGTCCAGGTACATCGACACCATACTGAAACGATTCAGTATGGAAGATTCTAAGCGCGGTAATCTACCGGCTTGTCACGGAATCACCCTCTCCAAAGAGATGTCTCCCAAGACTGATTTGGAAAGGGCTCGCATGTCATCTATACCCTACGCATCTGCGGTAGGCTCTATAATGTATGCGATGTTGTGTACCAGATTAGATGTAGCATACGCATTGAGCGTTGTAAGCCGGTATCAGTTGGACCCAGGGGAAAAACACTGGATAGCAGTAAAGAACATTCTCAAGTACCTGAGAAGGACTAAGGAGATGTTCTTGGTGTATGGCGGAAAAGACCTCCAAATCGAGGCCTTTGCTGACTCCAGCTTCCAGAGTGACAAGGATGACTCCAAGTCCATGTCGGGTTATGTCTTTACCCTCAATGGAGGGGCGGTTTGCTGGAAGAGCTCCAAGTAGAAAATCGTTGCTGACTCAACTATAGAAGCGGAGTACATAGCTGCTTGCGATGCCACAAAGGAAGCTGTCTGGATGAAGAAGTTCCTCACGGAGCTTCAGATGGTTCCTACCATTGTTGATCCAATACTGCTGTATTGTGACAACAACGGCGCTATAGCTTTAGAGAAGGAACCCAGGTCCCATCAGAAGTCCAGACACATTTTGAGGCGGTACCACCTGATCAGGGAGATCGTAGATCGCCGAGAGATCGAGGTGAGGAGAGTAGATTCGGAGAATAACACTGCAGATCCACTCACGAAGGCCATACCCCAGACTCAGTTCGAGCGGCTGATCGAGATGATAGGTCTTCGATACGCCAGTACATGGCCCTAGTGCAAGTGGGAGATTGTTAGTGTATATGCCCTAGAGGCCATTACTGTATCATACTAGTTTGTATAATATTTAATGGAAGCTTGGGATATTCACAGTTCTATAGACAATCTTGCTCAAAATAGTAGTATGCTACTTGGTTTGTTTCTACTTCAATATGTGCATGTATTTCTTTTAGCATATCGCTTATACATATTAGTGGAGCCCTTAGGATCTTTGCTTGATTACCAGCGTTGTGATGGCAGTCACATTAGTGGGGGCTGGGTAATCTACAAGCACATCCTTATACAGGTCCCTAGTCGTAGGATTATCGAGACGGGGCATCGATACTCCGGAGTAGACTAGCGTATACGCTTCTCATCCCAGTAAGGGAGATGGTCTGTCCCACAGCCATTAGTACGTCGTACTGGAGATAGTATGCGGGTGCTCATTAGGTTACGAGTACACTGGACAGGACTCGTCGGGAACTGTTGGTTGGTAGTATACCTATCGTCAGATAACAGTTCCCAGGTGACAGGAGTACATCTTAGTCCGTCGACTTGACACTGCTACTTCGTCTCGAGTGTGTTCCCACTGTACTTTGATTACTACCCTACCACGGCTCAAAGGAGTTATGCAAACAGGTAGTAGTCGGGTGCAGTCCCGAAGCACTTGGAGGCAGTAGCGGTTAGATAGGATTCGTCTCTCCCGGTATTGGGGGTTGATATCGCGCTGTGTCTAGGAGAGCCATTACACAAAGTCCCTGGCCAGGGCAAGCGAGAATTGCTGGTAGTGTTTCCAGTAGTTTCTCAGGGTGTTCTGGGCTACACTCCGACACGACTTGTACCACTATTAGGGGTCTGACGTTTACCGCCCCCTAGGCCCGACATGCGATACTCATAAACGAACAGACCGGACTGTACGGAGATTGTCACATTCAGACTCAGTAGGAGTTCGGATGGGTTACCTCATCGGCCTTCTTATCGACATCTACCTGGGGACCGTTACGTACAGCTAGTGCCGCTTGCGGTCTGCCGTTAAACCCACTGCCAGCGTAGTGTAGAGTCTTTAGAGTCCCACACAGAGAGTTTCCCTGCACTGGGCAAAAGGTGTAGAGGCCGTATGGTTTTACGGCAAGGCTACGATCACTTACGTGCACTTGTGCGCGTATGATGTTCGGGCAGACGATACTAGTGGGCTTTGGTTTAAGCCGGATCCTAGTATTGTATAGATGTATTAGTTTTGTCTTCTGTGCATTCGCATTCTACGGAATGCGGATGCGGGTGTGTATGTACGGTTGTGAGGAGCGAAGAAGGAGGTGCCTCATTAGGGTTTTGACCGTTGATTCGGTCAAAACCATTATGAGGTGAGGAAAATATTTACTAATCTTTTTAATGATAATTATGTTATGGCTAATTGTTTTGACCATTTGACCATGTTGACAATTTGACCTAGTTGACCATTGTTGACTTGGATTTTTCTTGTGAGCTCTAGACTCTTCTTTGGCTTTGGATTTAATATGACATGATAATGGTCAAATCAATGGTAACCATCACACTTTATCCTGACAAAAGAATGGTAATTATTTGGCTCATGTATCATTATCTTCTTCTCATTCTCTCTCATCAAAAGAGAGCTCCCATGGTTGCTCCTTCTTCTTCCTCACTAGAATTTCCTAATAGTCTCATGTGTTGAGCAAATTAGGTTCTAAATAGAAAAACAAGTCCATCTTCCTTTTCTACATCACCTAGGACATCAAGCTTAGCATACTTGTTGCCCTAGTTATCTCGGCTTGAGGTGGAGCTCGGACTATAGACTCTCGGGTGGATCGTCTTTGACTCTAGGTGGCCGCGGAGGTAACCATGATCCGGATCGATCCTCGGAGCTTGCATGGACGAGGAGGACAGCGGAGAGAAGACCCGAAGGACCGTTTTCATAAGGTATAATCTCCTAAGCATAGTAGATAGAACCTCTTATTGTGTGTTAGAAATGGTTTGGCAAAGATCCTCAAGCTTTAGTCTATGTTACCTTGTGATAAAAATTTGTTTTTTTACCTATTCCGCCTCCCCGTAAGTACCGGGGTGGGTAACGTAGACTTACAAACATTGCATCAGTTTCTTTATTAAATTAAAGAAGGATATAATTCTGTATTGAAGGATAATATTGTGAACATTTTCGTGAATCAAGAGTTGATTGGATCAGGCACATTATGTAATGGCATATACGTTCTAAATCAAACTACAGTTCAAAGTATATAGAACACACACAAGAGGAGTAGTTCAGAAATGAACGAATCCTTCTTGGGGCATTGTAGAATAGGTCGTATCAATGCGACACGACTAGCTAAGTTCCATAAGGATAAATATGAGAATCTGTTCGAATGTTTCATCTTATGCTACTTGCCAGTCTTGTCTCAAAGGTAAAATAACCTATACTCCGTTTACTGGAAACAGAGAAATAGTTACTGAACTCTTAGGACGGATACATGATGATGTATACGGTCCTATGTCTACAAATGCCAAGGTTGGTTTTTCATACTTCATTATATTCACCGATCTTCTCTCAGGATTCGGACATATGTTCCTGTTGAAACACAAATCTGAAACTTTTGAGAAATTCAAGGAATATAAGCTTGAAATTGAGAACCAAACGGGTTGAAGTATTAAAGTCCTACGATGTGATCGAGGAGGAGAATACTTGGGCATGGAGTTCCTGGATTATTTAAAGAAGAATGTGATTCTCTCTCAGCTTACTCCTTCGAGTACGCCACAGCACAACGGTGTATCGGGGCGGAGGTATCGTATCCTATGAGATATGGTGCACTCTATGATGAGTACTGCTGAGTTGCATGTTTCCTTTTGGAGTTATGCACTTGAGAAGCTGCATACCTATTGAATGAGGTTCCATCCAAATCAGTGCCTACCACTTCATATGAGATATGGTATGTGAAGAGACTATCTCTTAAACGAGTTAAGATATGGGGTTGTCCGGCTTATGTTGAAAAGCAAAATCCGGAAAAACTCGAGGTAAGGTCAGTTCTGTATAAGTTTGTTGGATATCCCAAACATTTGCGACGGAATATCTTCTACCAAACTGAGGAGCAAAAGGAGTTTTGTTTTCTCAACATACCACTTTTTTAGAAAAGGAATTTCTTGTGAAGAAATTAGTGGTCATGAGGTAGAACTGGAAGGAGTTCCAGCTGAGATAAACTAACAGCTGATGATTTGGTGAAACCAAAGGATTCAATAGTCTCCAATGAACCTCAGCCTCTCCACAAATCTGGTAGGGTTCTTCATCCACTTGAGAGATACTACGGTCTTCTCGGTGACAGTGGGAGCGAGGATTGCATCATGGTAGATGATGGCCCAACCAGGTTCAGGCAGGCTATCACGAGTGGGGACTCTGTGAAAAGGCTAGATGCTATGCGATCAAAGATGGAATCCATGTACACCAACAAAGTATGACTTTGAATGTTGCACCTGAAGGGGTAAAACCCATTGGGAGCAAATGGATCTTGAGAAGATTCTTGGTGTAAATGGAAAAGTTGAGACTTTCAAAGCTATGCTTAAGTCCATTAGGATTAGAGCATGCATCGTGGAGTTAGGACATTTGTTTTGATGTGGCAGACAAAAGATATAAAATAAGTCAGACTTATTACGCATCAGAAACAATCACGTAAAATTGTTATAGTCATCAACAAAAGTAACATAATAACGGAAATCAGTGTGAGATAAAAGAGGAGCAGGGCCCCAAACATCATAATAAATTAAATCTAAAGTTGCCGAAGACACAGTTGATGATAATTCAAAAGATAGTTTGTGGTTTTTAGCCTTCATGCAACTAGAACATGCTGACTCTCTACGACTCTTAACAGTTAGTAAATGAAAACCAAATAAAATTCTGACTACAGTTTTTAAAGAAGGATGACCTAAGCGAGCATGCCATCAGAACGTAGAGGTACGTTCACCAACAAGTGTAGTGAGAGACGAGATATTTGGAAAAGGAAATTGGTACAGTCCATTATTGAGGTGGCCTTGAGGTAGAACCATCTCCGATTTCGGATCCTTCACAAAACAATCAAACGGATGAAACTAAAAAATAACATTGTTTTTTTAGTAAATTTATGAACATATGGGAGATTTTTCGTTATTGAAGGAACATGAAGAATGTTAGGCATTTGAAGTGATCGAAAAGATGATGGAATTGCTGTGTGGCCATACTTATGAATACGCAAACCTGTATCATGACCAACACGTAGTGTATCCATACTTTTGTAATGGGCTGCTGTGAGGAGTTGAGTGTAGTATGGCGTGATATAATGAGTTACCCCTGTTGGATATGTATGCTCTAGATGCCTGTATGGTATAGGATGTTAGGGATATGTATGTACAAGACAATCTTGCTCAGTTATATAGTATGCTATTTGAGTTGTCGTTATCTGAACATGTGTATTTGTTTTTTTTTATTGCTTTGTATTTCTTATACATGTTGATAAAGACTCGATACAGTAGTATATTATTTTGGTTTGTCTTTATCTTAGCATGTGCATATGTTATACTCGATATTACATATAGCGGATACATGTTGATAAAGCCCGTCGGATTTTGCTTGACTACCAGCGTTATGATGACGATCATACTTGTGGGAGCCGCGTGGCCCATAAGCACATCCTTAAAAGTCTCAATTCCCAGGAGTATCGAGACCGGGCATTGATATTCCAGAGTAGAATTGTGTATACGTTTCTAGACCCCGACGAGGGGCGGTGGTTGGTCCCACAAACATTGGTGTGATCACCTAAGATTTTATACAGGTGCTCATTAGGGGCGAGTACACTGGACGGACTTGCCAAGAACCTCTAGATGGTATTATACCTATTGTCAGATAGCGGTTCTCAGGTGACATGAGTACAGATTAGTCTTTAGACCTTAGATCATCATATATCTTATGTGAGTTCCCACCGTGTTTTGATCACTACCATACCACGGCTCTACTGAGCCGTGCAAACAGGTTTTGGTTTGGTACAGTCCTGAGCCATATGGAGGCAGTGAGTGATTGTCAGGAATTCTTCTCGCCCGGTATTGGGAGTCGATATCGTACTGAGTTCGGTTGGCCAAAACCATAAGACCTTGGCTAAGGCAGTTGAGATTTACCGATGGTTAGATCAGTAGTTTCTCAGACTGGTCCTGAGCCAAATCGACACGACTTATCAGGTTATTAGGGGTCTGATGTTTACCACCCTCTAAACCCGGTATACGATACTTTTAGACTAAGAGACATGACTGTACGGAAATTGTCACGGATAAGCTCAGTAGAGGTTCGGATGAGCTTGCTCGTCAGCCTTCCTTTTCGACAAGTACCTGGGTAGCTGTTACGTACAGCTAGTGCCACTGACGTGTTTGTGCTTAAATCCACTGTCAGCGTACTGTCGAGTCTTTAGAGTCCCACACAGAGGGTTTCTCTGGTTAAGGAGAAATGATGTAGTGGCCGTATTTTGATACGTCCAGAGTTCCGATCAAATGATAATACTAGCCGACTTAGGATTAAGCCGGATTATTAAATCAGGCATTGATTTAATAATTTATATATGTCACGCCCCGCTTCCCAGTATACGGGCAGAGGACGCGACGAGGCCGCTACGTATTTACTCAGAAGTAAATACGCTAAGCGTAACTAAGCAATATAAGAGAAATATATACAAGAGACAAGGACAGTAGGTATAATTGAACATCAACTTTATTTATTCACATTCTTTTTACAATACATGGAAAAGTAAATACATGGGATAAAGTGATGCCTAAACAGCGGCATAACAGAAATGTATAGTACTGAAAGGAAATGTGTACAATGAACTAAAGTTCGGGGTCTTCAGTAAACTGGTCCAAGTCTTCAGCGCTGGGCTCGATCTCTGGAAGATCCAAATCACCTGACGACATTCAAAGAAGAAGAAAGAGAATGTCGTCAGTGAACAAATAGCTCGGTAAGTCCCAAAGATAAGGGAGAAATAGAATAGGCAGAGAAGGAGAGAGTATAGCTTTTCAAGTTGTGTTATTTTGTTATACTGTTGTATTTAGTGTTAATGATGTTGTTAACGTAAGTTCAAGGGTGAATGTCAACCAATCTCAAGAGTGTTCTCAAACCCAACATGCTCCAATCCAGAGGTAGGGAACCACGGGCCCGAATCAAATGTTAGTAACGGGACTTTGACCGTCGTCGAAGTATTCCAAACTCAACAGGCCACAATCCAGGAGCATGGAAATATGGTCCCTCATTATTGCTTGCTTGTGTTAGTAGACATGGATTCATGATCTAGGGGGACTCTTGAGATTTTGTTGGATTCATTCATGAACTACCCAATATCCCGTGTATTTATTGTATTGATAGTAATGATTGTACTGATGATATTGTGTTGTATTGTATTGTTTTGTAAATTGAATTGTATAGATGACTTGCCGAAACCATGATATCAATAAATGGATGTAACTGAAGAATCATGGAAATGGAAATATATCCATGGTTCGGTTCAGTCAATATAAATTGATAAATTGAATATATGGATTCACGGATTCATATTGAATTGTAATATTGTAGATTGTACTTGAATCATATTCAAGTCAGATTATTATAATATGACTCAGTCTGAGTCATACAATTAGAAAATAAATTGAAGTCCTGATTGTTTTGATGTTATCGGTAACCGCTGTACATGGGCGGCAGGATTTGTGTCTTTTTCAAAGACGATTACCGTATTGATAACACCGTTGTTAAGTTGTCTACCTTAAATAGGCAAGCACCCACTTCTCCGGCTCCCTGAGGCTCAAGAGATTGGTCCCGCTTAAACCTATATTTACCAGGGTCCTTAGGGTAATTTATAGAACTTGAGGGGGTTTTATGTAAAAATACTTTTGTATAATTTTCAAAATACACCCAAGTATTTAATTATCGTCTTTAGAGTTGTCATAGATGTAGATTTTATATTTGTGACATTTCTAGTGAGAATAACCTATTTTTCATAATACATGGTATTTAATTGTAATATTGAATTTGTATGGATTTCATGGTATTTTAATGTAAGGTGATTCTTTGATTTGGAAAAATTTGAATATTTATATTATAACAAAAATAGATATCTTGATATTACATATATATATATATATATTTATAAAAATAATTTTAATATATATTATATTTCTAGAAATCTCATTTTTCTTAAGATTTTCGTATTTTAAATCTCTCGAGACCGTATGCTCCTTGCGGAGGTCTGCATCTCGCACTACTAAGCCCAGGGATGTGCGATAATCCATACCATCCCAGTCGGGTTTCCCAAAATGGGTTGTAGCGGCGCTTTACAAAGATTTGTAAAAAATACGAATTCTTATAGAAAACGGTTTTAATAGTTAGTGGTATTTATATGTAAAGTTTCGGTTTCCCGTATTCTATGTTCCCGAAAGATATTGTGCTATATTGCATATGAGTGTGTGAGGAGGTAGGTCATTATCTCATGATCTACTTAAAGGTATAGCAAATTTAATGATGTTTTAAAGTAGAAAGTAAACTACATGGTATTTTACTGAAATAGATGGTAAGACTTACAAAATGAAATGTATTGCCATGAAACTTGTTCAACATATTTGTTAATGATTAATAGTCAACATGTAATGGTTTAACATGATTGTATTAAAGAAAAAGTGAGATTTTAGGAAGAACCGAATCGGAAACCGGATTTGCTCCGATTCCGTCGGGTCTTAGAAATACGTATTTTAGAAAAGAGTAGAGAAAAGGGAAAGTGGAATTTATGGGTTTAGAAGTTAGGGATGAGGAAGAGGAAATGGGAGGAGGCGCCAGTGCATCGTTTCGTTGCCGGGAACTCCTAGGGTTGTCGTCGGAAAAATTGCCGGAGTTTCGCCCTTCGCTACTTCAAAAGTACACTAAACTTCTAGGAATTTCTTGAGAGTTTTGATCAGAATTTTGGAGTGAGGGGTGTGTGTTTAGGGGTTGTATTTATAGGGTAAGGCTAGGGTTTAGGGTAGGTGAAAGGTTAAATAAAAAAAATGTGTTGAATTGTATTAAAATGTAATAAAATGAGGTAATTAGGGTTTTAAAGAGGCTCTGGTACTGGTCCAAGAATTTAAAGTATACAGATGTGCAGGGAAGACTAAATGCCAAAAGTTTCATGTTGGTCACTCGACGGTTCGGCCGAGTTCGGCCGGCGGCCGCGGCCCGAGTCGGCCGGTCCGCCGGCCGAGTCGGCCGATTCCGGCCAAGTCAGGTGGCCGGAGTCTCCCTTGACGCTTCACTAACTCTCTGGTACTGTTAGATTTTTGGGTGTTTTGGGTTTTTTGTGAGATATGCACGTGTAAACTCTTGGTATTCTAAAAATTCAAAATAAAACAATATTAAAAATAATGTGAGGTATGGGATTTGAACTCTGGTGGCTTGGTTCAGCAGTGCAATGTATTACCAATGAGTTACAAGCTCCTTCTTGTAATTAATTAACAAAACAAATATTTAACTTGTGCTCAGGAAAAAGTACCCCTTTCTTTAAATTTTGAAAAAATTCTACAGAAAGTTGTACAAGAAATTTAGGGTTGTTACATTCTACCCTCCTTAAAAAAAATTCTTCCTCGAAATTTGTAAAAGGAAAATGTAACAGATTCAAGGAAAATTTGGTGACTGAAGTACCGATAGTGTATGAAAAATAACAAAGTGATACAAGGGTTTTAAAAATGTCAAAGAGACTTACTAGTGTTACCTTGGTCAACTGTCTTGGCTTCTACGGCCGATAAGGTGTAAGCTTGGCATCTCAGCACATTTTTCTGTGTATGCCGGTAACTCGATGCCTGACTGGGTAGAGGTGGTCCATGTGTAGGTGGCAACTGGGATGGTGCAAGACGAGTTGCAGGAGCCTGGATAGCTGGCCGCTGCAAGTAGTTGGTAGGTGTGTGAGCTGAGTTGCGTCTATAGGGACAGTTTCCAATTCTATGATCGGATGCGCCACAAACTAGGCACAGGCCTTTTCCGCGCCTACAGTCCTTCCACAAGTGTCCTTTTCTATGGAAGTAGTAGCAAAAGTCTGGAATCGACTGGTTAATTGCTTCTTTCTGTCTCTTTGGTTCAGAAAGTTGTATAAGGTAGGCTCCTCCTGCCATCTGGGTAGCAGAGCGCTTTATACCGGCTGCTTCTACTTCTGATCGGTTCATTAATATAGCAGTCTGCTGCTGCAGTCCAACCAGGAGGCTTCGGATTGCCTCAAGCAGAACCGTCTGCTCGTTGATCGGAGCAGGGACGGCAGGTGTGAGTGGTGGTGATGGAGTGTTGTTGAAGTTGGTGCTGGTGTTGTTTGGGGAATCCATAACCTTGACGAAAATTTTGGGTTAGGATAGGTTCAAAGTATATGATTCAAAAAATATGAAATTGTAATATTCAAGTAACATGAATTGTAAAGAATGTTTTAGTTGCTGGTTCTTGTGTTATATTGCTTAAATTGTTCACGCAGAACAGAATTGCATGGCAGTGTTCCATACAACTCAGACCTGCATGGGCCACCAACAAAACCTGTCATGCCCCGCTTCCCAGTATACGGGCAGAGGACGCGACGATGCCGCTACGTATTTACTCAGAAGTAAATACGCTAAGCGTAACTAAGCAATATAAGAGAAATATACACAAGAGACAAGGACAGTAGGTATAACTGAACAGCAGCTTTATTTATTCACATTCTTTTTACAATACATGGAAAAGTAAATACATGGAATAAAGCGATGCCTAAACAGTGGCATAACAGAAATGTAAAGTACTGAAAGGAAATGTGTACAATGAACAAAAGCTCGGGGTCTTTAGTAAACTGGTCCAAGTCTTCAGCGCTGGGCTCGATCTCTGGAAGATCCAAATCACCCGACGACATTCAAAGAAGAAGAAAGAGAATGTCGTCAGCGAACAAATCGCTCGGTAAGTTCCAAAGATAAGGGAGAAATAGAATAGGCAGAGAAGGAGAGAGTATAGGTTTTCAAGTTGTGTTATTTTGTTATACTATTGTATTTAGTGTTAATGATGTTGTTAACGTAAGTTCAAGGGTGAATGTCAACCAATTTCAAGAGTGTTTTCAAACCCAACAGGCTCCAATCCAGGGGTAGGGAACCACGGGCCCGAATCAAATGTTAGTAACGGGACTTCGACCGTCGTCGAAATATTCTAAACTCAACAGGCCACAATCCAGAAGTATGGAAACACGAGCCCTCATGATTGCTTTCTTGTGTTAGTAGACATGAATTCATGATCTAGGGGGACTCTTGAAATTTTGTTGGATTCACTCATGAACTACCCCAATACCCCGTGTATTTATTATATTGATAGTAATGATTGTACTGATGATATTGTGTTGTATTGTATTGTCTTGTAAATTGAATTGTATAGATGATTTGCCGAAACCATGATATCGATAAATGGATGTAACTGAAGAATCATGGAAATGGAAATATATCCATGGTTCGGTTCAATCAATATAGATTGATAAATCGAATATATGGATTCACGGATTCATGTTGAATTGTAATATTGTAGATTGTACTTGAATCATATTCAAGTCAGATTATTATAATATGACTCAGTCTGAGTCAGAAAATTAAAAAAGAAATTAAAATCCTGATTGTTTTGATGTTATCGGTAACCGCTGCACATGGGCGGCAGGATTTGTGTCTTTTTCAAAGACGATTGCCGTGTTGATAACACCGTTGTATTGTCTACCTTAAATAGGCAAGCACCCACTTCTCCGGCTCCCTGAGGCTCAGGAGATTGGTCCCGCTTAAACCTATATTTACTAGGGTCCTTAGGGTAATTTATAGAACTTGAGGGGGTTTTATGTAAAAATACTTTTGTATAATTTTCAAAATACACCCAAGTATTTAATTATCGTCTTTAGAGTTGTCATAGATGTAGATTTTATATTTGTGACATTTCTAGTGAGAATAACCTATTTTTCATAATACATGGTATTTAATTGTAATATTGAACTTGTATGGATTTCATGGTATTTTAATGTAAGGTGATTTTTTGATTTGGAAAATTTTGAATATTTATATTATAACAAAAATAGATATCTTGATATTACATATATATATATTTTTATAAAAATAATTTTAATATATATTATATTTCTAGAAATCTCATTTTTCTTAAGATTTTCGTATTTTAAATCTCTCGAGACCGTATGCTCCTTGCGGAGGTCTGCATCTCGCACTACTAAGCCCAGGGATGTGCGATAATCCGCACCATCCCAGTTGGGTTTCCCAAAATGGGTTGTAGCGGCGCTTTGCAAAGATTTGTAAAAAATACGAATTCTTATAGAAAACGGTTTTAATAGTTAGTGGTATTTATATGTAAAGTTTCGGTTTTCCGTATTCTATGTTTCCGAAAGGTATTGTGCTATATTGCATATGAGTGTGTGAGGAGGTAGGTCATTATCTCGTGATCTGCTTAAAGGTATAGCAAATTTAATGATGTTTTAAAGTAGAAAGTAAACTACATGGTATTTTACTGAAATAGAGTTGTAAAACTTACAAAATGAAATATATTGCCATGAAACTTGTTCAACATATTTGTCAATGTAATAGTAAACATGTAATGGTTTAACATGATTGTATTAAAGAAAAAGTGAGGTTTTAGGAAGAACCAAATCAGAAATCGGATTTGCTCCGATTCCGTCGGGTTTTAGAAATACGTATTTTAGAAAAGAGTAGAGAAAGGGGAAAGTGGGACTTATGGGTTTAGAAGTTAGGGATGAGGAAGAGGAAACGGGGGGGAGGCGCCGGTGCGTCGTTTCGTCGCCGGGAACTCCTAGGGTTGTCGTCGGAAAAATCGCCGGAGTTTCGCCCTTCGCTACTTCAAAAGTACACTAAGCTTCTAGGAATTTCTTGAGAGTTTTGATCAGAATTTTGGAGTGAGGGGGTGCGTTTAGGGTTTGTATTTATAGGGTAAGGTTAGGGTTTAGGGTAGGTGAAAGGTTATATAAAAAAAAGTGTTGAATTGTATTAAAATGTAATAAAATGGGGTAATTAGGGTTTTAAAGAGGCTCGGGTACTGGTCCAAGAATTTAAAGTATACAGATGTGCAGGGAAGACCAAAAGCCAAAAGTTTCATGTTGGTGACTCGGCGGTCCGGCCGAGTTTGGTGGCCGGAGTCTCCCTTGACGCTTCACAACTCTCTGGTACTGTTAGATTTTTGGGTGTAGTGGGGTTTTTGTGAGATATGCACGTGTAAACTCTTGGAATTCTAAAAATTCAAAATAAAACAATATTAAAAATAATGTGGGGTATGGGATTTGAACTCTGGTGGCTTGGTTCAGCAGTGTAAGGTATTACCAATGAGCTACAAGCTCCTTCTTGTAATTAATTAGCAAAACAAATATTTAACTTGTGCTCAGGCAAAAGTACCCCTTTCTTTAAATTTTGAAAAAAATTCTACAGAAAGTTGCACAGGAAATTTAGGGTTGTTACAATATATGCATATTTCGATATGTATATTCTAGTGTTATCCGGACTTTCGATCGGACGGTTGGTAATTCTAGCTGGCTTAGGATTAAACTGGATTATTAAATCAGGTATTGATTAAATAATTTACATATATATATATATATATTTATATATATATATATATTTCGATATGTATATTATAGTATTATGTTCTTTGTATTATTCTATCCCTTTGGATGCTCGTATTTTTATACGAATGCGGATATGTATATACGGTAGAGTGTATTCTGTATTTATACGAAAAACATTTTAGAATGTGGACACCTCCTTTTAGTTTTCCATTTATTAATTTAAATAGAAAATGAGGTGTAAAGGTAGTGAGGTGAGAATAGTGAGAACAATGCTTGAATAGTTTTGACAAATGAATTATATATTCATTTGTGCAAACTATTCAAGTATGGTTGATATATTTATATTGCAAAAATATTTTATACAAAACCATGCTTGTATTATTGTTTTGAAAATGAGATTTTCATTCTCACCATTTTGCTTCTCTCTCCTCACGAGCTCCTTTCTTGAACTCTTCCTTCATCTTCCACCTTACCCTCTCATGAGTTGAGAAACAAGGACAGAAGAGATAGAAAATTACTAGAACCACTCACTATATCACTAGAAACTCCAAATTAGCAACTTAGAGCTTTTAGTTGCTCCACTAGATTTTTATGTGGAGTTAGAGCCATTAACCAAATCTCTCGGATGGATCATCTTCGACAGATGAAGACCGGAGATCAAGCTCGATCACGGAGAACCCATGGAGCTAAGGAAGATAGTAGAAGACCGAAGGACACGGATCATTCGGCAGAACCCTCTTATCACAATAGCTAAACTCCTCAAGTTTTCTAGTTTAATGTTTGGTTAGATTCTAGGTAGTCTTTTCTAGTGAAAAGTTTTAAAAAATTAAAGTTTTTCGTTCCGCAACGGCCGCGGTTGGCAGCCAGGGAGCTAGGAACACAAACAACCAACGAGTCAGGATACCATTCAGAAGACGCAACACTTGGACCGCTCGAGGGATATGGTGGAGGTGTATGTGACATCATAGAGTATGGTGGGAGTCCTTGATAGTGCCTATCTGATCTTACATTCTGAGACTGCGGGGCATTAAATTGCGAAGCATCCCTTAGACCGCCAGAAAAGGTCTAATTGAAGCGATGTAGGCAACATTACCATAGTGGCCAGTTGTCATGCAAACTTGGTATCGATGAGGAACAAGACCGTGACCCCGGCCATTGAGGGCACCACGGCCGCCGCGCTCGGTGTTATAGCCACGCTAATAGTAATATGAAGAGGAACCTCCATGGCCCATGGTTGCGGCGTTGACAGACGGAATGGGAGTAGCACAGAGCGCCTTTATCTTGTTGCTGGCAGAGGTTCTCGTGTGTAAAGAGCATGTCATGTAGATCTTCAAGAGAGATATCGTCTATGCGGGTTATGATAGCGGAACAAAGGAGTCATAAGCCGATCCAAGGTCAGCCAAAACATGCATAACAAGATCGACATCGGAAATCATATGTTTAATGACCGCAAGATTGTCGGAGACATTCTTGATGTTCTTAATGTATTCTGTGATGGGGGTGGATCCTCGTTTGATATTCTGAAGTTGGTTCTTCAGTTGAAGGATGTGAGTGGAAGAGTGCGATGCGAAGGTTTTGGCAAGTGTCTCCCATATCGCTTGTGCTGTAGTTTTACCGACCACCAAGAGAAGTAATGATTCAATCAGAGACGCTAACATCCAACTCAAAATCAATTGATCCTTCTGGATCCATACAACATATGCTGGATTGTATGCTGTAATTAGCAGATTTTATTCATCAGGAACAGTTATGGGCGGACGCCTTTCTATACCGTCAACGATGTCCATGTACCCATGTGACTTGAGGACAACTTCAAACTGCATCTGCCAGCCGAGGTAGTTGTCACGAATGAGTTTTATGTGGAGAAGGGACATAAAATTAGGCCCATGTGTTGAAAAGGATGAAGATGTTTTAGGGTTAAGAATTGGTGTTGGAACAGGATGCGGAGTTGATGAGATAAAGGACGGATCTGGATTGGTTGTGATGATGCTCAATATTGGTGGTCTACAGGATCATGACACGTGGCAGGTGACGTGTCCCAGAACTCAGAAGAAAGGGCCCGCAGCGGCCGATCTGGCCACCCTGAGCCCAACCAGCAAGCACAAGCTGGCCCCCCTCGAGGCCCCTGCAAATTGGCCTCCTCGGCCTCTCAGCTCGCCCCCTAGCTACCACAGGACCAAGACTCCTCGGCCTCCTTGCTCGTTCCCGAGCTTCCGCCGAGGACGTCTTCCTCGGCCCTCCGACCTACTCCCAGGCGTAACCGCTGCTCCTCGAATCTCGCCATGCGTGGATTTTATGCCAGCAACGTCCCATGTTCCACGCCATCACGATCCCCATTGATGGGCGATCCGCTCTCTACGCGGGCGTGACGTCTGGAGCGTAACTCCCGGCCAGATTCTTGCGCCCGCTGCTGCGCACTCCACTGCTATATAAACCCTCACACAGAGGGGTCAAGTAAGCAATTCTTTACACTTCTAAGTCGTTACTCTGCTCGGATCTCATCGCTAACTTGAGCGTCGGAGGGTCCTTGGTAGTACCAAACCATCCCGGGACTTCTTTGCAGGTACTCGGCACCAACTCCCTCACATCACCTCTTCCTCCAAAAACCCATTGAGACCCACATGCAACGGAGGATAATCAACTAAGTCCACCGGGAGATCAACGGAAGACAACATCTGACGGAGGCCCGAAAAGGAGCTCCATCAGTTGGCGCCGTCTGTGGGAAACTAAAACTCCATAAAATATAAAGTTGGCCTTCCTATCTCCACCCTCATCCGCACAGATCGGGACTGGTTCTGGGGGCTCGAGCCCCGCTCGATTTCGACCTTCAACGAGCTGGCTACTCAGTTCCTCGGCCATTTCGTGGGGAAACGTCAACAGAAGCGCACGGTCGACTACCTCTTCACGGTTAAGAGCGGGGACAAAGAAACGTTCAAGGCCTATATTACCCGTTTCTACAACGCCCTTCTCAAGGTGCCCGAGCACCGAGACGAAACCGTCATAACGACACTCAGATCTGGTCTGAGGCACAAGGAATGGTTGCGCTCCTTTGCGCTGGCTCAATCTAAGACCATGGCCGAAGTCAAGGCGTGGACCGAGCGCGAGGTCCAGCTGGAATCCGAGATGAATGCTAACCTTCCCCGGGCAGAACGGCCCGACCAGAAGAAGAGGACTCGGGAGGAGAGGCCGGAGTGTCAGCAGCCCTACCACCCGAAGTTCCATGAGTATACCCCCCTCAACGTCTCCCTCGCGGTGTTGCGGGAGGAAGCCCAGAACGAGGGGTTCTTCAAGTTCCCTCCGGTCCTACGCCAGGCAGCTAAGCAAACCTGGGGCCCCTACCGCGCTTTCCACCGGGTACTGGGCCACGCCATGGAGGACTGCAAACAACCAAGGGACTACATCGAGGAGCTCATCTAGTCTGGGCACCTCGCCGCTTACCTAAGTGTAACGTTTTGAAAATCGTTTCGGTGAAATTTCGAAAAAACGGTAAAATAAGGGGGTTTTCTGTAAAAAGTCAAAATGCAAATATCTTTATTATAAAATTAAATATACATATTCTAGCTATGTAATTGCTAGTATTTGGTGTTTATTGAGCCACTGGTGAAATTTCAAATTTTCTGAAAAAAAAATTATTTTATTATTATTTTAAGCCGTCACTAATACATTTAATTAGGGAAAATTATAAATTGGAATGAGTTGAAACAAATTTTGTACATCATAAAACTTTAAATAAAATTTTATCATGTGGTTTTTGAAACGAAATCGTTTGCCAAAACGGTTTAGAAAATATTGAAAAAAGGCTTATTTTGTGAAAATAAAAGGGTTTTGGTGCATATTGAATTGGTGTTTGGTGTTCATTGCCTCACACACACACAACCACACAAACCCAAATCCCCACTTGGCTGAAAGTGCACGAATTTCCCCCCATTCTCATCTCTTTTTAGAAGAATAAAAGATTAAAGAAAGCAATAAATTATTAAGGTATGGTGTTAGGTAATTGTGATGGACTTTTTGACCCTATTCTCTCTCCAATCACCTCACACACTCTTCCCCTCCCCATTTGGCCGAGCCCCAATTCTGCAGCAGCCCTCTTCATGTCTCCACTTCTTTTCTCTTCAAAAATCCCTCCATTTTGCTTCAAAAATCCATCCAAAGTCTCACAATTTCACCCTTTATCATTTACCCAATATTCTTTGACCCAAAGTGGTTTGGATTGAGGAGCAAGGAGACATCTTTTGGAGGTCTTGATTTTATGTTGATCCATGGTTCATGAGGTATAATTTTAACCTTATGCTTATATTGTTGTTTAATTGCTTCAATGTTAACAATTTAGATGTTTAATTGGGTTTTATTGCAAATTTGGAAAATTCAAAACTAGGGTTTGAATTTAATTAGGGTTTTTATTATTAGTTTATGGTTGTAATGAGGAGATTAACATGTAATTGTATGCAAAATTTAAGTTGGTTACTACTTGCTAATTTGTTAATTTAAAATTGTGATAATTATGCTAGTTTGCTAACTAGAGTTTTTGAAAAATTATCAAATACTTAGATTAAAATATAATTAAGTTTTCATGTCATTATAAATATTATATTGATTGGTTTAATACTTTTAGTTTATGAAAATCCAAGCTAAATTGTTGTTTGTGCATTTTTGCTATAAATTGTTAAAATTTGGGTATTTTGTAAACTAGAATTTTGGGGTTAATGAAATTTATTGGGATTAAATTATGGAAATTATTTTTATGACTTATTTAAGATATTTAATAAGTATTATGGCCACTAGATTTGTTTAAACGTCGAGTCTTGTACTAAAACGGGTAATTTTTGCTTGCTAGATTTTCGGAAAAATGGCTTTTAAGGTGAAATTGGGGTTTTTGTGAATTTTAACCTATTTTATATTATAGTTAGTGTTCGTGGATGCGCAAATGAGTGTGTTTGGGTTTTCTCGATGGTTTGACGTTTGTACATCGACATCGAGGGTTGGTTTGACTATTCTTGCATACGTAGGCGATAGGTTTTGACCTATGCGTGATACACGTGCCGATTTGATTTTCGTATGCCGTTTCGATTTCGAATTTGATTTTAATGCGATACGGTGCGTTAAGATATGTAGGTACCCCATGTGGACTTCGAGACAACAAGCAAGCGCGTGGCGACGTCGGCACCAGCAAGCGAGGACCAGGTGAGTAGATTTATATTTACGGGGAGAAGTCGGGTGGATGGCGTATAGCACCCCCGCAGTTCGTGGTGATGTATATGAATGCATATACACACAGATATTGATTATTTATTGTTTGAGATTAGTGATGATAAAGATGGATATTTGGTATTTTTGGATTGGTTTAGTGTAGTTGCGAAATCCTAGAGTAGTAGTCGCACTCACACACGCACGCACACACATACTTTCATACATTCTTTCTTTTATATGTGCGTACATGGGATTATATATTGATGTGTATATTTACACATGGGTATGGGACTATGTGTTTATATACTGGATTTGAGGATAGTAATTGGGATTTGAGATGAGTCGATAAGATTGGGCTTGAGGCCAGGAGATCGGTGATGTGTTTTGGTTCGTATTGAGATACGACATGATGTTTTAGCGGGTCTTTTGACGTAGTAATTCTTACACCTGTATGCATACTTAGGCGGTATCAGTATTGTACTAGACGTAGGACATTGTCCCGGATCATGATATTTGATAAAGAAGATACCAGATGAATAGTATGATGAATGTAATATTGACCCGTACCCAGATTTGGGATGCCGCACGACGGATTTACGTACGAGCTATATATTGATGATTGATCCGCACTCTTGACTTGGGATGTCTGATTATAGATATGGTATCAGATATGATATTATTGAGGCGGGATCACCGACTATACATATACAGGTATGTATATGTATCGACTCAGATGATAGGCGGTTTTCTTACCTGTAGTTCAGCTTGTTAGTTCAGCCGTATAGTTTAGTGTAGTTGTTAGATTAGATTAGACTCCTACCTATTTCAAAACTAGCGGGTCGTGGGTATTTTAAAAGACAGGTCAAGGGATCTACGGATATTTCAAAAGACGTATCCTTTTTTAAAACCACCGTAGCCCCTATTTTCAAAACCCCACGATTCGTGTTATTTCAAATGGCACCATTGTTTAATATTTAGCTCCCTCTCATTTTGGTTGCTCGCTACGCCTCGCATACTTGCATTGTTATTTCATATTGCATTGTTGACATTATGCTGTTAGGACACCAGCACCATTACCGATGATGCGTATGTACCACGTATACTTACTTGCCGGCTCACACACATCTTCATCGGTAATTGCCATGTCACGTACACCTTAGAAATTATTATTGCTTAACTTAGCTTGATAGCTAGTAGTTTGACATAATATTAGTGTACTTACCTTATATGCCAGCTTAGATATTGTAGTTATTACTTGTCACTTCATGCATATTATTATTCATTGTTATGCCGCATTCATGGATTTTTATGCCTATATGCACTGTTTACATGCTATTGAGGATTGGATTCGGATTTCCATGAGATTTTCTGGATTTGGAGAAAACCGCAAAAACATAAATAAACATTTTCTTTCTTTTAAAATAAAAAGTGCGGTTTTCCTATGATGTATGAGTCGTCCACCATGAGTTTGCTGATGGATTTCGAGACCCGATTCGAGGAGATGGATGAACCGTTTCGGGTACATGGTGGACCCGGTAAGGTACCCCGGGGCAAGAAGCGCGTGATGATGACGATGTGAGCCTGGCAGGGGAGCACTACCTACCGATGATTTTACCCGACTCGTCGGATATCCGGAGGATACCGTCGTGGTCTTGAGATGGATGGTAGGGGCCGGTCTGGACTGACGACGCCCTAGATATTATGATTGAGACATTGAGATTTCGAGATTTTGAGGTACAGAGACTGTGATACAGAGATATCGAGATATTGGGATTACGTTTTGTGCCGATGCTAGGCACTGTTTTATGCTGATTTCATTATGATACCTCATTTTAAAAATACAAAGGAAATCTCACTAAATTATGAAAACAGTTCTTCATTTACATGTACTCTGTTTTCATGCATTCATACATCATCCATATGATATATTGCTACCTGAGGCACTGGCACGAGCACTTGGTATTACTGTTGTTTAGTAGTATACCCTAGCAATGGTTATAGGCTGCTGGTTATATTTTGAGGATATATTATGATCGTATGACCTAGGATTGCGTCATACATGCGATTTCTGTTCGTAGATGTATTCTATTCACGAGTTGGCAACTCACCCCCGTTGTGCCCCAGTTTCTTGCAGGTTTGCCGTACAGGTTTCATTACGGCTTGCGGGCATAGTTTCCTTCGGGTGATTTGCTAGTAGGTGGGTTTACTTGTATCGTACCCCCATTATATATCTTGTATATTATTATTCTGTTGTATCTAGAAGTTCCATCAACCAAACATGTATTTATTTTAGAGATAGAGACCAGTGTTGTTTATTCTATCGACCTTAGAGTCGCGCTTTGTATTTATACGGATTTCATGCTGTTTTGAGTTTCCTTTTCTGTTGTGATCCTCGCCTTTCGGCGTTGTATATTTTTGCTTGCATGGTTATGACCGTCGATTGACGAAGAGCTAGCTCCCGCTTGGGGATGCATTTTCATTATATATGCTTTATCAGGTTTTGTACCCGATTGGGGTCAGTTTTACAAAGGAAACTCTGCCGAATTTTTAGAAAGGACTTGTGATTTTAAAATGCACATTTTGGCGTATATTGCAAACTACTTGATTTAAATTGGTTTTCCTCCACTCTACTACTCTTCTTGGTTTGGATTTCTGGGTTTTCGGCTTACTTAGAATACGTACGCCTTGAGACGTTCGTAGTTTAAGTGCCGGTCATGTTCCGTACTTTCGGGTCGTGACAAAGTTGGTATCAGAGAGTTAGTTTTTACCTTCGAAGCGTAGGATGATCCTTGGTTGATGGAATAGGTGACTAAAGTAGAGTGACGTACCGTGGGTATGTTCCGCGGCATATTTACGACACGCCACTCCACTTAAGGAGCCTTAGGATGTACATTTCTTTGCTCAGTATCATATTCCTTCCTTTGATCTAGCTTCATCGGTACCGGTTTGGTTTGGCTGCCACGATTACGGGAAGGGAGAACTACGGCTAGAGTTGCGGTCAGCATGAGCTCGTTACGAACGAGGACTGACCATGGCGTGATTCGGGCGACACACGATTGTAGAGACGTGTCTTTTGGATTGTGTTTTTACGCCACGAGCGTTGGAGGGGTCGCTGTATGAGACTTCTCGGACGTGCAGATTAGCACCAGAGGATTGAGCCACTGACAGAGGCCAGCCAGACTTTGATGACCGTTGATGTGTGGCTTATTCATGATGATTGAGGCACGGTTCAGCATGCAGACGAGTGAGCCAGTTATTGCTGCGAACGACGAGATATCGCCCCAGATGTTGGAGCTATTGCAGTGTAAGTTGTACTAAGAGATGATAGAAGGTCGCTAGTCATCGAGGATGAATGACTAGGACATGTGGATCGTTCGCCTACCCCAATGCGAGGTCATCAGATAGATTGATTCCAGCTAGAGACGACTTCACGCGGAGACGTTGGGAGTCGACAGAGACGATCGAATGTCAGAAACCTATTATTCCAAGTTGAAAGTAGTCGGAAAGACATGCAGGCAATTCTATGGTCCCTCTAGAAGAATGAAACCCTAACTCGACTTAATGACCTTGTGAAAGCCTTTGAACCTTCGGGTTTGCGGCAGTTCTACGGCGCCATTAGTGAGGTTTGGGTTTGCCCTTCTACGGCTGGACCATCGATGCTGTGGTATGCACTCGATACTATTAAACTGTGCCCAAGATGTTGAGCTCTTGGGGGATTATGAGGTTTTGACGACTCGATCGGATGGCTCGACTTAATTCGGATGCTAGGTGGTGAGATGCATTTCTTGGGAGACTCCAGATATGAGGATAGCCGTTGGAGCTCAGTCCATGCAGCCACGACGAAACGAGTCCGAAGCGGTCGACCTTAGAGAAAAGTGGAGTAAGTGGTTCGTACGAGATCTTGATAAGATGACGTTCTACTCCGCCGACATCAGAGATGCGGTATGCATGCCGAGGCATTGTACTTGGATATACCTTCCAGAAGGAGTCGCGGTGAGTATGCAGCTGTTCCGGAACAAGAAACAGATATAGTAAAGGACGATGACTTCCGGACAGTTAGGCAGAGACGAGACTTGGAAGAGACCTTGAGCAGGATTCCTTCCAGGATACTGCTGCAATGATATTTGCACCCAGGATTAGATGTGTCATGTGCATTCAGAGAGCCAGAGGCCGATGCCAGTGACATGCTGCTTGACGAGTGGTCGCGATGATTGACCGAGAGATGACCAGAGAAGTGCCAGAACGGGATCATCCCCGTTAGCACACCTGACAGGGCCGATGAGCCGATGGACCGAGAGATTGGTAATTCACAGTGAAGGCCTTGACCCAGGAGTGGTCATTATTATGCACACCAGCAGGCCAGAGTTCATGATCATCGACGAGACGTCCCACTAGTGACCGCGACAGTTTGCCCGAGATTCTTGGAGGATGCGCTTGAGCGGTACTATTCCGCCATTATTGATTTCGATGTTTTGGGTGATTTATTCGCATGATTTGATTTTGATGATTGAGGATTTACGATCTTTGCACAGTGTTGCACTTGATATCGTTTTCATGCTTTGGTTTCACATGCTTGTGATTTTACAGTTTTAGACATTTGAGTTGATTTTGTGCGTATGCACGCACACGATTTGGTTCCTGCACTCTGTATAGTTTATATATGCTTGCAGTGCAGTGATACGCCTTTTGTGCACTTAGATGCACTGGACTTCGATTTCGATTGTGATACTCGATATTTGTTTTGTGCACCTTGTGCACCTGATTGGATTTTGCGCGTGTTCGACACTCGATATTGGATTTCATGATTTCATGCATGATGGATGCCCCAGGTTTTGGGTTTTCGCGCATGTTGAGCGCATGTCTTGAGATGCGATTTTGGTGCACACCAGATGCACTAAATCGAGATTTTTCGTGCATGTCAGATGCACCTGATTTTGCTGTCATGCACACACGTTGCCTACGACAGATGCTTCGTGCACACCCGTTGCACCTTGATGTTGTTCTTGTGCGCATATACGGCACATTCATGGATTTTGATTTCCGTGCGCACCAGACGCACGTAGTATTTCTATGCACATTTTAGGATTGATTTCTTATAGAACAGTACATTTTTATGATATGGCGTTTCGTTTTCGTACTGAGCAGGACTGATCAGATGACAGTACCTGAGTGTGTTTTGCATGCATTGATAGCTATTGAAGGGAATTCCACAAAAAAAAGGGGAGCTATAGTCTCAGTATTTACCTACGTGTCTGATATGACGCGAAACGTTTAAAACAAGGAAAACCCTTCTAAATTATTTTCAAAACGGCGGAACGTGCATATTAAACAAAAGGTATATACGTATATGGTTATTTTCTTATAAGAGACGTCCGCCACTGTGCAGTGTTATGCGCATTGCACAACGATTTTAAAAGATTTGGCATGCATTTCCTTTAGAACTTACATGTATAGATCTGATATTTGCATGTATAGTTCCGATTTATAGCATATCGGTCTTGCTTGAGATTTGGTATTCGTGTTTTCACCTTGACTCCGATGATGGCGGGATGCTTGACGGAGTTCTGATTTGAGTTATATGCTCATTTTTCATGCGCATGCGTTGCCCTACGATTTGTTTTATGTATTTATGATTTCGGAGCCCCGGCGATTTGATGGTTTTGGCTGAAATATTTTAGTATTTGGGGGAAGTTTTAATTTAAATTCGGGGACCGAATTTCTTTAAGGGGGGAAGATTGTAACGTTTTGAAAATCGTTTCGGTGAAATTTCGAAAAAACGGTAAAATAAGGGGGTTTTCTGTAAAAAGTCAAAATGCAAATATCTTTATTATAAAATTAAATATACATATTCTAGCTATGTAATTGCTAGTATTTGGTGTTTATTGAGCCACTGTTGAAATTTCAAATTTTCTGAAAAAAAAATTATTTTATTATTATTTTAAGCCGTCACTAATACATTTAATTAGGGAAAATTATAAATTGGAATGAGTTGAAACAAATTTTGTACATCATAAAAATTTAAATAAAATTTTATCATGTGGTTTTTGAAACGAAATCGTTTGCCAAAACGGTTTAGAAAATATTGAAAAAAAAGGCTTATTTTGTGAAAATAAAAGGGTTTTGGTGCATATTGAATTGGTGTTTGGTGTTCATTGCCTCACACACACACAACCACACAAACCCAAATCCCCACTTGGCTGAAAGTGCACGAATTTCCCCCCATTCTCATCTCTTTTTAGAAGAATAAAAGATTAAAGAAAGCAATAAATTATTAAGATATGGTGTTAGGTAATTGTGATGGACTTTTTGACCCCATTCTCTCTCCACTCACCTCACACTCTCTTCCCCTCCCCATTTGGCCAAGCCCCAATTCTGCAGCAGCCCTCTTCATGTCTCCACTTCTTTTCTCTTCAAAAATCCCTCCATTTTGCTTCAAAAATCCATCCAAAGTCTCACAATTTCACCCTTTATCATTTACCCAATATTCTTTGACCCAAAGTGGTTTGGATTGAGGAGCAAGGAGGCATCTTTTGGAGGTCTTGATTTCATGTTGATCCATGGTTCATGAGGTATACTTTTAACCTTATGCTTATATTGTTGTTTAATTGCTTCAATGTTAACAATTTAGATGTTTAATTGGGTTTTATTGCAAATTTGGAAAATTCAAAACTTGGGTTTGAATTTAATTAGGGTTTTTATTATTAGTTTATGGTTGTAATGAGGAGATTAACATGTAATTGTATGCAAAATTTAAGTTGGTTACTACTTGCTAATTTGTTAATTTAAAATTGTGATAATTATGCTAGTTTGCTAACAAGAGTTTTTGAAAAATTATCAAATGCTTAGATTAAAATATAATTAAGTTTTCATGTCATTATAAATATTATATTGATTGGTTTAATGCTTTTAGTTTATGAAAATCCAAGCTAAATTGTTGTTTGTACATTTTTGCTATAAATTATTAAAATTTGGGTATTTTGTAAACTAGAATTTTGGGGTTAATGAAATTTATTGGGATTAAATTATGGAAATTGTTTTTATGACTTATTTAAGATATTTAATAAGTATTATGGCCACTAGATTTGTTTAAACGTCGAGTCTTGTACTAAAACGGGTAATTTTTGCTTGCTAGATTTTCGGAAAAATGGCTTTTAAGGTGAAATTGGGGTTTTTGTGAATTTTAACCTATTTTATATTATAGTTAGTGTTCGTGGATGCGCAAATGAATGTGTTTGGGTTTTCTCGATGGTTTGACGTTTGTACATCGACATCGAGGGTTGGTTTGACTATTCTTGCATGCGTAGGCGATAGGTTTTGACCTATGCGTGATACACGTGCCGATTTGATTTTCGTATGCCGTTTCGATTTCGAATTTGGTTTTAATGCGATACGGTGCGTTATGATATGTAGGTACCCCATGTGGACTTAGAGACAACAAGTAAGCGCGTGGCGACGTCGGCACCAGCAAGCGAGGACCAGGTGAGTAGATTTATATCTACGGGGAGAAGTCGGGTGGATGGCGTATAGCACCCCCGCAGTTCGTGGTGATGTATACGAATGCATATACACACAGATATTAATTATTTATTGTTTGAGATTAGTGATGATAAAGATGGATATTTGGTATTTTTGGATTGGTTTAGTATAGTTGCGAAACCCTAGAGTAGTGGTCGCACTCACACACGCACGCACACACATACTTGCATACATTCTTTCTTTTATATGTGCGTACATGGGATTATATATTGATGTGTATATTTACACATGGGTATGGGACTATGTGTTTATATACTGGATTTGAGGATAGTAATTGGGATTTGAGATGAGTCGATAAGATTGGGCTTGAGGCCAGGAGATCGGTGATGTGTTTTGGTTCGTATTGAGATACGACATGATGTTTTAGCGGGTCTTTTGACGTAGTAATTCTTACACCTGTATGCATACTTAGGCGGTATCAGTATTGTACTAGACGTAGGACATTGTCCCGGATCATGATATTTGATAAAGAAGATACCAGATGAATAGTATGATGAATGTGATATTGACCCGTACCCAGATTTGGGATGCCGTACGACGGATTTACGTACAAGCAATATATTGATGATTAATCCACACTCTTGACTTGGGATGTCTGATTATAGATATGGTATCAGATATGATATTATTGAGGCGGGATCACCGACTATACATATACAGCTATGTATATGTATCGACTCAGATGATAGGCGGTTTCCTTACCTGTAGTTCAGCTTGTTAGTTCAGCCGTATAGTTTAGTGTAGTTGTTAGATTAGATTAGACTCCTACCTATTTCAAAACTAGCGGGTCGTGGGTATTTTAAAAGACAGGTCAAGGGATCTACGAATATTTCAAAAGACGTATCCTTTCTTAAAACCACCGTAGCCCCTATTTTCAAAACCCCACGATTCGTGTTATTTCAAATGGCACCATTGTTTAATATTTAGCTCCCGCTCATTTTGGTTGCTCGCTCCGCCTCGCATACTTGCATTGTTATTTCATATTGCATTGTTGACATTATGCTGTTAGGACACCAGCACCATTACCGATGATGCGTATGTACCACGTACACTTACTTGCCGGCTCACACACATCTTCATCGGTAATTGCCATGTCACGTACACCTTAGAAATTATTATTGCTTAACTTAGCTTGATAGCTCGCAGTTTGACATAATATTAGTGTATTTACCTTATATGCCAGCTTAGATATTGTAGTTATTACTTGTCACTTCATGCATGTTATTATTCATTGTTATGCCGCATTCATGGATTTTTATGCCTATATGCACTGTTTACATGCTATTGAGGATTGGATTCGGATTTCCATGAGATTTTCTGGATTTGGAGGAAACCGCAAAAACATAAATAAACATTTTCTCTCTTTTAAAATAAAAAGTGCGGTTTTCCTATGATGTATGAGTCGTCCACCATGAGTTTGCTGATGGATTTCGAGACCCGATTCGAGGAGATGGATGAACCGTTTCGGGTACATGGTGGACCCGGTAAGGTACCCCGGGGCAAGAAGCGCGTGATGATGACGATGTGAGCCTGGCAGGGGAGCACTACCTACCGGTGATTTTACCCGACGCGTCGGATATCCGGAGGATACCGTCGTGGTCTTGAGATGGATGGTAGGGGCCGGTCTGGACTGACGGCGCCCTAGATATTGTGATTGAGATATTGAGATTTCGAGATTTTGAGGTACAGAGACTGTGATACAGAGATATCGAGATATTGGGATTACGTTTTATGCCGATGCTAGGCACTGTTTTATACTGATTTCATTATGATACCTCATTTTAAAAATACAAAGGAAATCTCACTAAATTATGAAAATAGTTCTTCATTTACATGTACTATGTTTTCATGCATTCATACATCATCCATATGATAAATTGCTACCTGAGGCACTGGCACGAGCACTTGGTATTACTGTTGTTTAGTAGTATACCCTAGCAATGGTTATAGGCTGCTGGTTATATTTTGAGGATATATTATGATCGTATGACCTAGGATTGCGTCATACATGCGATTTCTGTTCGTAGATGTATTCTATTCACGAGTTGGCAACTCACCCCCGTTGTGCCCCAGTTTCTTGCAGGTTTGCCGTACAGGTTTCATTACGGCTTGCGGGCATAGTTTCCTTCGGGTGATTTGCTAGTAGGTGGGTTTACTTGTATCGTACCCCCATTATATATCTTGTATATTATTATTCTGTTGTATCTAGAAGTTCCATCAACCAAACATGTATTTATTTTAGAGATAGAGACCAGTGTTGTTTATTCTATCGACCTTAGAGTCGCGCTTTGTATTTATACGGATTTCATGCTGTTTTGAGTTTCCTTTTCTGTTGTGATCCTCGCCTTTCGGCGTTGTATATTTTTGCTTGCGTGGTTGTGACCGTCGATTGACGAAGAGCTAGCTCGCGCTTGGGGATGCATTTTCATTATATATGCTTTATCAGATTTTGTACCCGATTGGGGTCAGTTTTACAAAGGAAACTCTGCCGAATTTTTAGAAAGGACTTGTGATTTTAAAATGCACATTTTGGCATATATTGAAAACTACTTGATTTAAATTGGTTTTCCTCCACTCTACTACTCTTCTTGGTTTGGATTTCTGGGTTTTCGGCTTACTTAGAATACGTACACCTTGAGACGTTCGTAGTTTAAGTGCCGGTCATGTTCCGTACTTTCGGGTCGTGACACTATGGGACAAACGGCAGACCAACCGAGAGCAGGAGCAGCATCGCCCTCCCACCGACCTGACCATCGGTCAGATCATGCTTGTTTCAGCGGACGGCCAGCCCAGAGCTCAGGGAGCCTCATGCCCTATGCCAAGCGCGGGGGCCGACAGCCCTTCAGGGATCTCGGCCCAAGCCAATAAAGTCATCTTTTAGCCTGTACATTTTTTTAAGCAATGTAAATTCTTCCTAAGATCTATTATTAATTTAATAAAGATCAATGGAGCATTGCGAAAAAAAAAAGAAAAGCCTTGTTTATTCAAACGGTATTATGGGCTCCTCAGCCAGACATGCAAAAAAAAGGGGGGGAAGTTACAATAGTGGGGGAATAGGGTGCAGCGAGCATTGCTCGTGGTACTCGGCGAAGATCCCCGCCAACCGGGGCTGCGCAAGGTCCAACCGCTGTCCTTGGTTCCCCCCGCGGGCATCAACCCCGAGCCTCAGCTCGTAGCATTCACGGACGAGCACCTCCGAGCGGGCCAACCAGTTCGCAGAGATTAAGTCGAAGCGCCTTAAAGACCGCAGCTTGCCCACGGCCTCATCAAAGAGCAGCTCCGACAGGGGGTTGTAAAGCCCCGGCGATACCCTCCAGATGGAGTACATCAGTAGCTGCAGCAGGGAGGAGCGTCTAGGGAGCAACCGGCCAAAGTGATCCTCGATGCACCCGTAAACCAACTGTACCGTGTCCTCGGTGCAATAGGGGTCGTAAAGGGACACATCTTCAAAGCTGACGATGTCGAGGATGTTAGTTGTATGTATGCCCTAGAGGCCAGTATTGTACAGATGATGTATATTATATTGGATGCTTGGACATATATAGAGATGACTTTCTTGCTCGATATGATAGTATGCTATCTGGTTGCTCTTTATCTTAACATGTATACTAGTCTCTTTAAACTGTCTTATAGTTACATGTTGGTAAAGCCCTTAGGATGTGTACTTGACTACCTGGACTATGATGCAGATCATACTAGTGGGGACATGGTAGTCCATAAGTACATCCTTCAAGGTCCCTAGTCATAGGTGTATCGAGACGGGGCATCGATATACCAGTGTAGACTAGCGTATACGCTTCTCGACCCATGAGATGGGCGATGGATGATCCCATATTCATTGGTGTTTGACATCAGAGATGGTATACGGATGCTCAGTGGAGACTGGGTACACTGGACGGACTCTCCGAGAACTCCCAGATGGTATTATACCTCACGTCAGATGGCAGTTCTCTGGTGACACTTGTGCAGGTTAGTCTGTAGGCCCGAGATCGTCATAGAGTCTTGTGTGATTCCCACTGTTCTTTGATCTCCATCTTACCACGTCCATGAGGGCGTGCAAAACGGTGGTTTTTGGGTACAGTCCCGAGTCACATGGAGGCAATGAGCGATAGGAGGGATTTCGTCTCTTCCGGTATTGGGGGTTGATGTTGCGCTGTGCTCGATTGGCCGTAACAGGGAAGTCCCTGGCCAGGGCTGATTCAGAGATTTGCTGGTAAGTGTTACATATAGTTTCTCGACCCGTTATGAGCCTCACATCGGCACGACTTGTCTGTTATTGGGGTCTGACGTTTACCACCCCTAGACTTGATATGCGACATATCAGACGAGGAGACCGGACTGCACGGTAGTGTCGCCGATTGGCTCGACGGGAGTTGTAGCAGATTCGCTTGTTCTCTTCTGATCGCTCAATACCCGGGTGGCCGTTACGTTTAGCTGACCGCTTGCGGCTTGGGGGTACTTGATATGATCATCACCCACTGCCAGCGTATTGACGAGTCTCAGAGTCCCACAATGGAGTTTCCTAGTCCAGGCGAAACGTTGTGGTGCGCGTATGCGATATGCGCATGGACCCGATTAAAATGCGCGTATAGGATACCGTATATTAATCGGGCGGCTTGCTTTTGGTAGGGGTTGTATGTGATATGGCCGGATTGATAAATCAAGTGTTGATTTATCATTTAACCATTAGATTCTCACTAGAAATCCTTTCTTGTTTCTTTGGATGTATGGATGCATGTATGCATTCCTTTTTGATTCATGCACATATGGATGTACATATACACATACATACATACATACATACATACATACATACATACATCATGGTTGCTTATACATTGAGAATGGTGGCAATATAAGAATCACACCATGGTTATTATATGGATTTTTATTGCTTTTGAATTAAAACAAAAAGGAAAAGAAAAAGGGTTAAATGATAGAAAGTTTCTACACTCTTCTTTACCTTACCATGCTCACCTACCTTTTAACCCTTGGTTTATTTTCCTTTTGTGCTTTTAACTCCATTACAATAATATCTATATAATTAACCATGGTTGGAAATGAGAGATGAAAAATATATATACTTATATTTTTCATTTTTCTTGGGAGAGTTTTTCTTCTCTTCTTCTAATAAGCCATCATCTTCATCAACCTCTCTCATTTGCTCTCTAGATTTTTGTAGTGAGCAATATAATCATCAAGTTAGGATTTTGAAGTGAGAAAGAGAACCACAACACCATTCTACACAAGTCTAGCCCACTTGTTTAGAGTGTTAGCTTGATTTCGTTCACTTGATCGGATAAAGTTGCAAACTTGGATAAAGCGGACTCCGGGTGGATCATCGGTGACCTCGAGGAGTTCAAGCAGAGCTTTTTCAAACCCTAAGTAGCTGAGGAGTCTAGCGTAGGGAGCTACAAAGATTGTACTCTCTAAACCTCAGCTTTTCTTTCATATGATGATTTGAAAATTTTGAAACCCTAATTTTTCTAGGAACGATTCTATGTTCGTTAACTTAGCACCCTAAAAATTCAGTTTTTGGTTCATGTGATGCTTCCAAACCCTTCATGAGGTGCTAGGCTAACCCAACATTGGTATCAGAGCCGACCTAAAACATTAGGCGACACTTTAGCGAAGTAAAAACTCCGATCGAATCGAAATACGGATTTTTTTTTGGCGCTCTCTGGTCGTTTTTTCAAAACTGCTGTTTTTCAGAATTAAAAATATGTAAAAAATTCCGCAGGTAAATATAAGAATTACTGTATAAAAATGATGCGATGAACAGTTATTCTTGCCGCGGAAACGCGGCCTAAGCTTGCTTAGGCCGTGGTTCCGCGGCCATTTACATCAATCAATGCATCATTTTCATACAGTAATGCTGGGTTCTGCTTGTATATTTTTTAGGGTATTTTTAATCTGAATTAAGTGCTGAAAATTCTGGAGATGGTTTTGGACTCGACGATTCGATCGGAATTTTGATTTCGTGTCTTTTCCGGATAAATTAGAATGTATTGAAGTGTTTGAACGAGTATCATTTGCTCACTTTTCACGGGGTTTAAAATCTTTCGGAAATACGTGCAAGTTTTTTTGTGGTGGACCCTCTAGAAGACAACAAACCTTAACTCGATTATGTGACCGTCTTGAACTACCCTTTGAACCTTAGGGTTTGGGGCAGTACGGCGTGCCACACGTGAGGCGTTGGCTTGACCCTTCTACGGCTGGACCGCTACCACTGTGTCACACTACGGGTTTTTTGAACTCCGCTCAAGTGTTGAGCTTTAGCGAATCTTGGGTATTTGATCGTTCGTTCGAAAACTTTAATACCGTCTATTTATCTGGAATGTGATGCAATATCTGGAATTCATATAGTTGGACATGAAATATGAAGTATGTGATATTTCGCATTTACGATGTCTAAAGAGGATGTGGATTCCAAATATTGCAGTTTTACACTTTCTTTTCTGTGACCGTAAGTGTAGTATGTCGATATCGCCGGTTTCGTTGCTATACATCAACGAAAATTGGGGTATGCATACTTACTTACGTTGATGATATGAGATATTATGTGTTGCTGAGATATGATGTGCAGGATTGTCGCGATAGAATAGCCAGGTTTTTTTTATGTGAGATGAGAGTTTTATATTTTCATTCATGTAAATTCAAATGTAATGTAATATTCTTTTATTTGGGGCACTTCCGGGTTGAGGTCGATGCCACCTGTGTTGTATATTATTTACTTTACTGCATTAGGATGGACCCAAGGAGGGGAGCACGGGTGACCGGGTTCTGGGGTTCAGTGGGAGGCCATCTCGAGGAGTCGAGACCGGGTCTCCTAAACTCCAAAATTGGGAGGGTCGCTTGCCGCTCTCGTAGGGGTCCAGGGTGTGGGCTTGGCTATTCATCGCGACTGTGGAATCCGTATTTTCTATTGTTGGCTAAATACTAAATACGGACGTCCTAATATATCCCACATTATATCTATGTTTCTGCTGCGATATCTGTGATGTGATCATTAGATATGTTCTGTGATGGATACAGTATATAGTATATATGATATATTATATAGGCGTTACTTATGTTTTACACCTGCGCTAGCCCTGCCCTGCTCTGCCGTTAGTTACCTAACCTAACGGTGCACGAGGGGACATCGAGGCGAATGCGGATGGCATAAGTGTACGTCGTATTTATCTGTGATGTTTAGGTGATTTAAATGATGGGACTTCATTAATGTGATTAATGAAAGAAAAGAAACCTAAAAGATATTGTAGAATCAAATTTTCAAATAAAAGGGTAGCTACAGTTTTGCTTTGCATAGCGGTATATATGATATACCCTGCACCTTATTCGATGAGGAAAGGGCCGAGATCCCTTCACCGGGAGTGGCCCCTTTAGCAATAACTGGCAGATGCTACACACTCGGTTTGTCTTTTGATTGCTTCTATAGTTTCTGCTTTGCATAGCGATATATATGATATATCCCGCACCTCATTCGACGAGGAAAGGGCCGACGATCCCTTCACCGGGAGTGACCCCTTTAGCAAAACTAGAAAAGCCTCAAAAACACTCCATTTCAAAATTCATTCGATTCTACAACGATATCAAGTTCATTACGCAATAGGTTTTCAGAAAAACCTGTCGTAGCCCTCCGTCATTTCAGATAAGTTGTATATAGTATTCGTGCTACATTTGTTGGCTTTCGTCAAGGTGTAGTATGCGGTAACTATATGCTGCTTATCTGCTGCATATGATGTGATTGGATTAAGGTATTCGTACGGCGTTGTTTGGCATGCGTCAAGGGTCGTACGGGTGGGTTTAATTCAATCACGAATTGTACGGGTTGAACTTGACTAGCAGACTATGGGTTGTTTGGCATGCGTCAAGGTCATAGCACGCTAGGGGCAAAATATTATCGGGAATTTCAAGTGTTGAGATTTTCAATGAGATTGCATACCTTCTATGAGATAGTTGGATCCCGATACCCACTGCGAGTAATTGTTACTCCCGGGAGAGTTTTACACAGGACAATTAGCCGATCAAGTAGGTGTCTAGAAAGGTGTCAACGGGGTTATGCCTCTGGGAAAACGAGGTTTACTTTAATTAGGTCCGTGCGAAAGCACGGGGAACCTCCCTCAAAGTACCGATACTGGCCTGGCTGAAAGATCGGCGAAGTTGTAGGGTGTAATTAATCCTGGCTAATCTTTCCTTTTAGGGTTTGAAGGAAGATTTGATAAAAACCAGTGGGAGCCATCCTGATTAGATAAGATAATAACCAATCTGATCTTGCAAGAGCATACGCTAAAGTGTTTTCTTCTCTCTCTCTCCAGGTAGCGACCATGTCATGCCTTAATCAAGATAATAATATGGATGTATTGACCGAACCCTCATGTTATACTGTGCAGGGGAACGTTGGACCCGTTCTTTCTTATAAGAGTTATAAGACTGAACAGGGAATAGGAGAATATCTAGATTCTCAAGTCGCCTAAAAGAACATGCATGTTGATGCATCTTCTTCAGGTGTGTTAGTTATTGAGAACTGTTTCTCAGTTCACCCTACGTCTTGGGTATTAGATACCGGATCAGGATCCCACATATGTAAAATGTTACATGGGCTACGGAAAGGTAGAGAACTGGGAAAAGGTGATCATTCCGTTCAAGTAGGGAATGGGGCAAATGTTGCAGCCAAAGCAGTTGGCGAGTATCACCTAGTATTACCAAGTGGTAATACACTGATTTTAAATGAATACTATTATATACCAAACATGATGTGCAACATTATATCAGTTTCTTTATTAAGTAAAGAAGGATATAATTTTGTAGTAAAGGATAATGTTATGAACATATTCCTAGATCAAAAGTTGATTGCATCAGGCTCGCTACATAATGGCATATTCATTCTAAATCAAAATACAGTCCTCAATATACAAAACACACACAAGAGGAAAAGTTCAGAAATGAACGAATCCTTCTTGTGGCATTGTAAACTTGGTCACATCAATGCGACACGACTAGCTAAGTTGCATAAGGATGGATATTTAAATCCGTTTGAATTTTTATCTTATGACACTTGCCAGTCATGTCTCAAAGGCAAGATGACCAAAACTCCGTTTACGGGACACGGAGAAAGAGTTACGGAACTCTTAAGGCTGATACATAGTGATGTATGCGGTCCCATATCTACACATGCCAGGGACGGTTCTTCCTACTTCATTACATTCACTGACGATCTCTCTAGATACGGACATGTGTTCCTGATAAAACACAAGTCTGAAGCTTTTGAGAAATTCAGAGAATATAAGCATGAAGTAGAGAACCAAACGGGCAAAAGTATTAAGATCCTTCGATCTGATCGAGGAGGAGAATACTTGAGCAATGATTTTCTGGATTATCTAAAAGAGAATGGGATTCTCTCTCAGCTCACTCCTCCTTATACACCACAGCACAACGGTGTATCGGAACGGAGAAACCGCACCCTATTAGATATGGTGCGCTCAATGATGAGTACAGCTGAGTTACATATTTTCTTCTGGGGATATGCGCTTGAGACAGCCATGGACCTATTGAATAGAGTTCCTACCAAATCTGTGCCTACCACTCCATATGAGATATGGAAAGGGAAGAGACCATGTCTTAACTATGTTAAGATATGAGGTTGTCCAGCCTATGTCTAACAACAAAATCCGGACAAACTCGAGGCACGGTCTGTTCTATGCAAATTTATAGGATATCTCAAGAATTCACAAGGGTATATCTTCTACCACCCTGAGGAACAAAGAGTGTTTGTTTCTCGGCATGCCACCTTTTTAGAAAAGGAATTTCTTGAAAAAGAGATTAGTGGTCATGAGGTAGAACTGGAAGAGGTTCCAGCTACAAAAGATGCAACAGAAGATCTGGTGGAACCAGAAGATTCCGTAGTTCCCAATGAACCCCAGCCACTCCGCCTATCTACTAGGGTTCCTCGCCAACCTGAGAGATACTACGGTTTTCTCATGGATGGTGGCAGTGAGGATTGCATCATGGACGATGATGACCCAACTAGCTTCGAGCAGGCCATCACGAGTAGGGACTCAGTGAAATGGCTGGATGCTATGCGGTCTGAGATGGAATCCATGTACACCAACAAAGTATGGACTTTGGAAGTTGCTCCTGAAGGGGTAAAACCCATTGGGAGCAAGTAGATCTTCAAGAAAAAACTTGGTGTAGATGGGAAAGTGGAGACTTTCAAAGCTAGACTTGTTGCAAAGGGTTTTCGTCAAAGACCAGGTGTGGACTATGACGAAACATTTTCTCCAGTAGCTATGCTTAAATCCATCCGGATCATGCTTGCCATCGCTGCATATCATGACTACGAAATCTGGCAAATGGATGTTAAGACCGCCTTTCTAAACGGTGAATTAGAAGAGTGCGTGTACATGACTCAGCCAGAGGGCTTCGTAGACAGTGGGAGCAGCGGGAAGGTGTGCAAGCTGCTTAAATCCATTTATGGATTAAAGCAAGTATCGCGGAGTTGGAACATCTGCTTTGACGTCGTTATCAAAGGGTTTGATTTCGTCAAAAACGTAGATGAACCTTGTATCTACAAAAAGGTGGCAGAGAGTAAGGTTGTCTTCCTCGTATTGTACATGGACGACATACTCTTGATAGGAAATGATATTCCTATGCTGCAATCGGTCAAGCTCTTCTTATCACAAAGATTCTCTATGAAAGATCTTGGTGATGCCTCCTGCATATTGGGAATCAGGATCTATAGAGATAGATCCAAACGGATATTGGGATTGTCCCAATCCAGGTACATTGACACCATACTAAAGAGGTTTAGTATGGAAGAATCCAAGCGTGGGAACTTACCCACGATCTCTGGCGTCACTCTCTCCAAAGAAATGTCTCCCAAGACTGATTTGGAGAGAGCTCGCATGCAAGGGATACCCTATGCTTCGGCTGTAGGCTCTATCATGTACGCGATGCTATGTACCAGACCCGATGTAGCATACTCACTAAGTGTAGTGAGCAGGTATCAAGCTGATCCTGGAGAGAGTCACTGGACAGCTGTGAAGAGCATTCTCAAGTACTTGCGAAGGACTAAAGAGATGCTCTTGGTGTATGGTAACGGAGAACTCCAAGTGGAGTCCTTTACCGATTCGAGCTTCCTGAGTGATAAGGACGACTCTAAGTCGCAGTCGGGATTTGTCTTTACCCTTTATGGAGGGGCGGTTAGCTGGAAGAGTTCCAAGCAGGAAATCGTGGCAGACTCGACGATGGAGGCTGAATACATCGCTGCCAACGATGCTGCCAAAGAGGCTGTCTGGATCAAGAAGTTCATTACTGAATTTGGAGTGGTTCCATCCATTGATCATCCAATACCTTTGTATTGCGATAACAATGGAGCGGTGGCTTTGGCCAAGGAACCCAGGTCCCATCAGCGATCCAGGCATATTTTGAGGCGGTATCACCTGATCCGGGAGATAGTTGATCGCCGGGAGATCGAGGTCAGGAGGGTTGACACGAAGAATAACACAGCGGATCCACTCACGAAGGCCATTTCCCAGATACAGTTTGAGAGACTCTTCGGGATGCTCGGTATGCGATACTACAGCAGCTGGCCCTAGTGCAAGTGGGAGATTGTTAGTTGTATGTATACCCTAGAGGCCAGTATTGTACAGATGATGTATATTATATTGGATGCTTGGACATATATAGAGATGACTTTCTTGCTCGATATGATAGTATTGTATCTGGTTGCTCTTTATCTTAACATGTATACTAGTCTCTTTAAACTGTCTTACAGTTACATGTTGGTAAATCCCTTAGGATGTGTACTTGACTACCTGGACTATGATGCAGATCATACTAGTGGGGACATGGTAGTCCATAAGTACATCCTTCAAGATCCCTAGTCGTAGGTGTATCGAGACGGGGCATCGATATACCAGTGTAGACTAGCGTATACGCTTCTCGACCCATGAGATGGGCGATGGATGATCCCATATCCATTGGTGTTTGACATCAGAGATGGTATACGGGTGCTCAGTGGAGACTGGGTACACTGGACGGACTCGCCGAGAACTCCCAGATGGTATTATACCTCACGTCAGATAGCAGTTCTCTGGTGACACTTGTGCAGGTTAGTCTGTAGACCTGAAATTGTCATAGAGTCTTGTGTGATTCCCACTGTGCTTTGATCCCCACCTTACCACATCCATGAGGGCGTGCAAAATGATGGTTTTTGGGTACAGTCCCGAGTCACATGGAGGCAATGAGCGATAGGAGGGGTTTCGTCTCTCCCGGTATTGGGGGTTGATGTTGCGCTGTGCTCGATTGGCCGTAACAGGGAAGTCCCTGGCCAGGGCTGATTCAGAGATTTGCTGGTAAGTGTTACCAGTAGTTTCTCGACCCGTTATGAGCCTCACATCTGCACGACTTGTCGGTTATTGGGGTCTGACGTTTACCACCCCTAAACTTGATATGCGACATATCAGACGAGGAGACCGGACTGCACGGTAGTGTCGCCGATTGGCTCGACGGGAGTTGTTGCAGGTTCGCTTGTTCTCTTCTGATCGCTCAATACCCGGGTGGCCGTTACGTTTAGCTGACCGCTTGCGGCTTGGGGGTGCTTGATATGATCATCACCCACTGCCGGCGTATTGACGAGTCTCAGAGTCCCACAATAAAGTTTCCTAGTCCAGGCGAAACGTTGTGGTGCGCGTATGCGATATGCGCATGGACCCGATTAAAATGCGCGTATAGGATACCGTATATTGATCGGGCGGCTTGCTTTTGGTAGGGGTCGTATGTGATATGGCCGGATTGATAAATCAAGTGTTGATTTATCATTTAACCATTAGATTCTCACTAGAAATCCTTTCTTGTTTCTTTGGATGTATGGATGCATGTATGCATTCCTTTTTGATTCATGCATATATGGATGTACATATACACATACATACATACATACATACATCATGGTTGCTTATACATTGAGAATGGTGGCAATATAAGAATCACACCATGGTTATTATATGGATTTTTATTGCTTTTGAATTAAAACAAAAAGGAAAAGAAAAAGGGTTAAATGATAGAAAGTTTCTACACTCTTCTTTACCTTACCATGCTCACCTACCTTTTAACCCTTGGTTTATTTTCCTTTTGTGCTTTTAACTCCATTACAATAATATCTATATAATTAAACATGGTTGGAAATGAGAGATGAAAAATATATATACTTATATTTTTCATTTTTCTTGGGAGAGTTTTTCTTCTCTTCTTCTAATAAGCCATCATCTTCATCAACCTCTCTCATTTGCTCTCTAGATTTTGTAGTGAGCAATATAATCATCAAGTTAGGATTTTGAAGTGAGAAAGAGAACCACAACACCATTCTACACAAGTCTAGCCCACTTGTTTGGAGTGTTAGCTTGATTTCGTTCACTTGATCGGATAAAATTGCAAGCTTGGATAAAGCGGACTCCGGGTGGATCATCGGTGACCTCGAGGAGTTCAAGCGGAGCTTTTTCAAACCCCAAATAGCCGAGGAGTCTAGCGTAGGGAGCTACAAAGGTTGTATTCTCTAAACCCCAGCTTTTCTTTCATATGATGATGTGAAAAATTTGAAACCCTAATTTTTCTAGGAACGATTCTATGTTCGTTAACTTAGCACCCTAAAAATTCAGTTTTTGGTTCATGTGATGCTTCCAAACCCTTTATGAGGTGCTAGGCTAACCCAACAGAGGATGGTGAATGGGAAATCCTCCATTCTCGATGGCCTGTCTGCGAAGGGGGGAAGAACCAGCACTCCTTATATAGCCCTCTATGCTGCCCAACATCCGCCCGTTTTTGCCTAGGGAGTCCCCGCCATGCGGCGTCCATCGAGCGTTATCCGGTGGGAACAAAGCGACGCGCCCCTGTCGCTTCGCCTCCCCCCGCATTCAATGCACTAGCTGCGTGCGCCGTTGCCCCGACCGTTCCTATCCCCCGCACCTACGGATGAAAGGGAGGGCTATACCTCGTCAAGGTTCAACCCAGCAGCTACCCAGCTCGGTCGCCCCCAGTGAGCAGCTTCCCTGCCGCAGTGCCGGGGATCAAGAAGCCCTCCCAGGGGCAGTCGAGCCCGAGGTTCCCTCGCTCGGCTATCCCCAGCGGGCAGCTTCCCTGCCACAACACCGGGGATCAAAAAGCCCTCTCAGAGGCAGTTGGGCCCGAGGTTCCTTCGCTCGGCTATCCCCTGCGGGCAGCTTTCCTGCCACAGCGTCGGGGATCAAGAAGCCTTCCCAAAGGCAGTCGAGGCCCGAGGTTCCCTCACTCGGCTATCCCCAGCGGGCAGCTTCCCTGCCACAACGCCGGGGATCAAAAAACCCTCTCAGAGGCAGTCGAGCCCGAGGTTCCCTCGCTCGGCTATCCCCTGTGGGTAGCTTCCCGGCCACAATGCCGGGGATCAAAAAAGCCCTCACAGAGGCAGTCGAGGCCCGAGGTTCCCTCACTCGGCTATCTTTCAGGACAAAATCCATCGCCATGAGGCACCGGGTAGTAACCCTACCCGGCCAAGGGTCCTTGGTAGGCTTCTTACAGCCTTATAGCCTTTCTCGCGCCAAGGACCAAAGTCCTCCCAGAGGCAGTCGGGTCCTTGCCCGGCCATCCCCGGCTGGTAGCTTCCTGCCATAACCGACATGGATCAAAGTCCTTGCCAAGAGGCACTGGGCAGTAACCCTGCTCGCTCCCCGTCCTGAAGGATTAGAAAGCCCTCCCAGAGGCAGCCGAGCCCGAGGTTCCCTCGCTCGGCTATCCCCTGCGGGCAGCTTCCCTGCCACAACGCCGGGGATCAAAAAAGCCCTCCTAGAGGCAGTCGAGACCTGAGGATCCCTCACTCGGCTATCTTTCAGGACAAAAGCCCTCGCCAAGAGGCACCGGGCAGTAACCCTGCTCGGTCCCCGTCCTAAGGATCAAAAGCCTTCGTAAGAGGCACCCGAGCAGCTACCCTGCTCGGTCAAACTCCGGCTCCTACCCTCGACGCCAGGGATCAAAAGCCCTCACAAGAGGCATCGGAGCGGCTACCCCGCTCGTCCATCCCAGGATGGTAGTTGCCTACCCACGACTCTAAAGAACCAAGCCCTCACAAGAGGCAACCGAGCAGCTACCCTGCTCGGCCATCCCTGGCGGGTAACCCCCCTACCGCCGTGACAGAAGCATAAAGCCTTGCAGGAGGTGACCGGGCAGGGTAGCTAATGCCACGTCTAAATCAGAAATGGATGTCAATCTGCCCAAGTCTAAACGATCTCCCCTCGACTCCGGGGCCCAGGGAGATACCTCCTCGGAGACACTCGTCGGCAAGCGATTGCAGTCAACTCGACGGACGATCGTTAGACAGAGGGTCAACCTGACATGAAAGCACAACGGCACAAGTAAAAATATCCCAAACGAGCATTCTTCACAAATAGATGGCAGAACGCAATTCTATGGAGCTATCACAGCTGAAGAAAAACTTTATTACTACTGCCAAAGACATGTTTTTTTACAAAAGGTATTTTTTGGGCTCCCCAGCCTTACAAAATTCAAAAGAAAAAAAATGAAGGTAGAAGAATGGAGGCTCTACACCTCGGGTCTGGGCGCGACCTCGAGGTCCTCGACCTCCACCACTTGGGGCGCTGGGTCCTCGGCCCCCTCCTCGCCGGGAGCCTCTCCCCCTTGCTCGTCGGCGCCCACGAAGGGGAACTCGGCCCGGAGATCCGCGTCGTCGAACCCCGGCATCCGAGACTTGATGGCATCAAGGGCGTTGTGCCAAATGTGGGTCGTGGCCACGGCCAGGTCGTCATAAAAATCCTTTGACTCCTTATAGCTCGCCACGGCCCTCGATCCAACCGACTTAAAGGCCTCGGCCGCCGCCCCCAGCTCCTTTCGGAGGGCCTTCACCGTCTTCTTCAGGTTTCCGGCAAGCACCTGGGAGTCCTCGAGCTTGCCCTCGGCGATCGCGGCGGCCATGCGATGCTGGGCGACCTCCCTTTTCCCGGCATCCACCTCGCCCTACAAGGTGGCGATCCTCGCCGACATTGCCTCCTGCTCTCGCCTGGAGCTCTCTTGCAACGCGGCTAGCTGGCCCGTGGCCTCCACCGCCTGGGCTACTACCTTGGTCTCCATGCGAAGGGCGAAGGCCACGTGCTGGAGAGTCTGGGAAGACATAAAAAAAAAGATCAGAGAAATGAAAGAGACTCCAAATCTCACAATGCACTGGGGGCTTACCTGCATGGACTCCTGGGCGATCGACGCCAGCTGAGCCCTGAGGGTTCCCGCAGGAACCCGACCCCCGGCCGAGGTCTCTATTTCATGCAGGAGGCTGTCCGTGACCGACAGCCCTGACGGCACCGCGAACCGGAACCCCCTTCCTCCACTACGGTCGGCGAAGACCGGCCCCAGGAAGGTCTTCGAGAACTCCTCTTGAGCGGCTCCGAGGGGGAGCCGATCTCCTCTTTCGAGGCCGTGTCCTCCACAATCAGGACCCGCTTCTGACCCGACGCTTTGCTGGGGCCCGGGGCAAGATCCACCGCCGAGCGTCCTCAGGGCACCGCCACCGGGGCGGTAGGAGCCGGGGCAGGATGCACCCGGGAAGAGCTGGCGCCCCCGGCCCTAGTAGGCTGCATCGGTTGGCGCATAGCATCTCGGAGAGAGCCGAAGTCCATGGATCCTATATGAAACGAACAACCAACAGATCAGCAACACGAGTAAAATGTAAACCCAAGAAGCAAGCCTAACTTACCGACGAACTCGACGGGGCTAAGCCCGGCCCAGCTCAAAACCCTCTCGGACAGCAGCACGTGATGTCGAGGAATGGGTTCCCACGACGCCACTCTCACCGCGGCGGGGTCATCGGACAGGTTCCCCGGCAGACACTTCTCCCTCGACCACTTGGTAGGCACCGGCCAGTCCTCGTCCTCGGGAGGGGAAACGAAGAAAATTTTCTTCTTCCAGTCGTGAATGGAGGAGGGCAAGGCCACGACCCCAGTCCCGGAAGCGACCTCAGGCCGCTTCCTAAAAGTAAAGTAAACCCACCTCGGGTCGCCAGCTCGACTGCCAGGGTGACTCTTGAAAGTAAGGGAGGAATCGAGAAGGGAAAGGCTGAAAGGAACCGCCTGCAGCCTCAGGCGGATCAGGAACCCAAGGAGGATCCTCCACGCATTCGGCACTAATTGGCCGGGAGCCAAGCCGAAGAAATTCAGAGCGGCGATGACCTCAGGAGAGACAGGGGAAGACAACTAACCTGGGAAAGAAATTCTTCAAAGGTTGGAAACGAAAGAGGGGAGACGAGCGCCGAGAAGCTGGGGCTTGAGAGAGAGAAATATGAAAGAGTAAGTGCCCAAGGGCGGACCCCACCCATATTTTGTAAGTCCATGTCACGCACCCCACGAACTTGCGGGAGGCGGAATATATGAAAAACGATTATCAAAGCTTCGTAACACGGACTTGAGCGCATGAATCATTATCTAAACCATTGCTAACAAACTACTAGAGGTTTAACTACTCGGATTCGAAGTTATACCTCACGTTACATGTCCTTCGGGTCTTCATCGCTATCCTCCACTCCTCGTAGTCTCCTTGGAACATCGGCACCTCAACGGCCTCCTCGAGTCAAAGACGATCCACCCGAAAGCTCCTACGTCAAGCTTAATCTCAAACTTGAGATAACTAGGTTGCTTAAAGTGCTAATCTAAGCTACCTATGGGATATAGAGTGAGGTTATGGATGTATTAGTCTAGCAAACCCTTGATCTCAACACATGAGAGGTTAGGGTTAGGGTTTGAAGAGAGAGTGAGCTTGAGGAGAGAGAAGGTGAAGATGAGAATGAAATGAGATAATGATCTTATCATAATATATATGAAGCATTATTATTTATCCAAAAATGAAATAATAGAATTAACAACCATGCTTCACAAATATCTATGAGTGATTCATCTCCATAAGTCATTAAGCATTTATGATGCATTAATGACTTGGATGAATCACACAAATGAGTCACTAATCTCATTTAATGCAATGCCACCTTAACCCCTTAGTCACCACTCTTCTAGAAGCTTCCCGAAAAATTATGAGAACGCCCTCCAATCCGTGAAAACACGGAAAAACTTTAGACTATATAAATCCAGTAACCCGATACTAGAATCTGGCTTAAACCAAAGCCGACTAGTAAAAACTGTCCGAAAAAGTCGTACGTGCGTAAACACACGTATGCGTCCGAACCCTTGTCGTAAAACCATACGACCTCTATATCGTTTCGCCTGGAACAGGGAAACTTTCTCTGTGGGACTCTAAAGACTCGACACAACGCTGGCAGTGGGTTTAACCACAGACCGCAAGCGGCACTAGCTGTACGTAACGGTCCCCAGGTAGATGTCGATAAGAAGGCCGATGAGGAAAATCATCCGAACTCCCACTGAGCCTGATGTGACAATCTCCGTACAGTCCGGTCTGTTCGTCTAAGACTATCGCATATCAAGCCTAGGGGGCGGCAAGCGTCAGTCCCCTAATAGCTGTATAAGTCGTGTCGGAGCGAAACCCATTACATCCTGAGAAGCTACTGGAACCTACCAGTATATTTCGCTTGCCCTGGCCAGAGACTTTTCGTAATGGCTCTCTGACACAGCGCGATATCATCTCCCAATACCGGGAGAGACGAATCCTATCTAACCACTACTGCCTCCAAGTGCTCGGGACTGCACCCAACTGCTACCTGTTTGCACGACTCATTTGAGCCGTGGTAGGGTAGCAATCTAAGAACAGTGGGACACACTCAAGGCGAAGTAGTAGTGTCAAGTCTGCGGACTATGCTGTACTCATGTCACCTGGGAACTGTTAACTGACGATGGGTATAATACCAACCAACAGTTCCCCTGCGAGTCCTGTCCGGTGTACCCGTAACCTAACGAGCACCTGTATACTATTTCCAGTACGACGTACTGATGGCTATGGAACAGACCATCTCCCTAATTGGGATGAGAAGCATACACACTAGTCTACTCTGGAGTATCGATGCCCTGTCTCGATAATCCTACGACTAGGAACCTGTATAGGATGTTGCTTATAGACCATCCAGCCCCCACTAGTGTGACTGCCATCACAACGCTGGTAATCAAGCAAAGAACCTATGGGCTCTACTAATATGTATAAGTGATACGTAACAAGAAACATATGCACATATTAAAGTAGACACAAACCAAGTAGCATACTACCATTTTTAGCAAGACTGTATATACAACTGTGAATATCCCAAGCTTCCATTAAGTAATATACAATCTAGTATGATACAATAATGGCCCCTAGGGCATATACACTAACCATCTCCCACTTGCACTAGGGCCATGAGCTGGCATATCGTAGACCTATCATCTCGAATAGCCTCTCGAACTGCGTCTGAGGAATGGCCTTTGTGAATGGATCAGCAATGTTATTCTCCGTCTCTACTCTTTTCACCTCGATCTCCCGGCGATCTACGATCTCCCTGATCAGGTGATACCGCCTTAAGATGTGTCTGGACTTCTGATGGGACCTGGGTTCCTTCGCTAAAGCTATAGAGCCGTTGTTGTCACAATACAGAGGTATTGGACCAACACTGGAAGGAACCACCTGAAGTTCTGTGAGGAACTTCTTCATCCAGACAGCTTCTTTTGCGGCATCGCAAGCAGCTATGTACTCCGCTTCCATTGTTGAGTCAGCAATGGTCTCCTGCTTGGAACTCTTCCAACAGACCGCCCCTCTATTGAGGGTAAAGACATAACCCGATATGAACTTGGAGTCATCTTTGTCACTCTGGAAGCTGGAGTCGGCAAAGGCCTCCATCTGGAGGTCTTTTCCGCCATACACCAAGAACATCTCCTTAGTCCTTCTCAGGTACTTGAGAATGTTCTTTACTGCTATCCAGTGATTCTTCCCTGGGTTTGCTTGATACCGGCTTACTACGCTCAATGCATATGCTACATCTAGTCTGGTACATAACATCGCATATATTATAGAGCCTACCGCAGAAGCGTAGGGTATAATCGACATGCGATCCCTTTCCAAATCAGTCTTGGGAGACATCTCTTTGGAGAGGGTGATTCCGTGACAATCCGGTAGGTTACCATGCTTAGAATCATCCATTTTGAATCTCTTCACTATGGTGTCTATGTACCTGGACTGCGAAAGTCCCAACATCCTTTTTGATCTATCATGATAGATCTGGATCCCCAGAATGTAGGTGGCATCACCTAGGTCTTTCATGGAGAACTTCTGTGACAAAAAACTTTTGACTGACTGTAACATAGGAATATCATTTCCTATTAGGAGAATGTCATCCACGTATAAGACGAGGAATACTATAGCTCTCCCTACAATCTTACTGTATATGCATGGTTCATCTGGGTTTTTGATAAAGTCAAATTCCTTGACAGTATCATCAAAACAGATGTTCCAACTCCGCGATGCCTGCTTTAGTCCATAAATGGGCTTAAGCAGCTTGCATACTTTACCGCTGCTCCCACTCTGAATGAATCCTTCTGGCTGATCCATATAGACGCTTTCTTCCAAATTTCCATTTAGAAAAGCCGTCTTTACGTCCATTTGGCAGATCTCATAATCGTGGAAGGCAGCAATAGCAAGAAGGACCCGAATGGATTTCAGTATAGCCACTGGAGAAAAGGTTTCGTCATAGTCCAAACCAGGTCTTTGACGGAAACCCTTTGTAACAAGTCTAGCCTTATAGGTTTCAACCTGTCTATCTAGACCAATCTTCTTTTTGAAGATCCATTTGCATCCTACGGATTTTACCCCATCTGGAGCAAAGTCCAAAGTCCATACTTTGTTAGTGTACATGGACTCCATTTCGGTCCATATTGCATCCAGCCATTTTACCGAGTCGCCGCTCTGAATGGCTTGTTGGAAGCTAGTAGGGTCATCATCATTAATGACGCAATCCTCTCTATCCCCATCTATGAGAAAACCGTAGTATCTCTCAGGCGGATGAGACTGCCTACTACTCCTGCGGAGTGGCGTCGGGATGTCCAGTTTTTCTTGAACTTCTGGTTCTACCATACTTTCTGTAACAACTCCAATTTTGTATACCAAAAATTTGCTTTAAATATAGTGTATACTTGGAGTATTGATGTTGCTGGAAACAATTTAAGTATCTATTTCCTTACAATAATTACAAGAAGGAGCTTGTAGCTCATTGGTAATACCTTGCACTGCTGAACCAAGCCACCAGAGTTCGAATCCCATACCCCACATAATTTTTATATTTTTTTGTTTTAATTTTTATTAGAAGTCAAACAGTCAAACAGCCATAACTCACAATTTATTGCGAATTAAAAAAATTAAACTATACCAAAAATCCCCCCAGACCAGACCCGACCCAACGGCGCCCGACTCGGCCCTGACTCGGCCGACTCGGCCGGCGCCGCCGGCCGGACTCGGCCAGTCGGCCGAGTCGTCAACACGAAAAATCTTCGTGTTGACCTGGTCTTCATCCCTGCATACTCTAAATTTTTTTTACTGTTACCCAATTCTCAATAAATCCCTTTTAAGACTAAATTTAATGAAATTTTAATGATTTTTATATTTATTTTTAATATTTTTTTAACCCTAACCCTAACCCTAGCCTAGCCCTATATAAAGACCCCTATACTCTTCCTTTTCCCCACACAACTCTACGTCCACTCTCTCAAATTCTCGAGAACTCGGTACGAAGAGCAAGAAGCGAAGCGCTGCCGAAATCGACGACGGATTCCGGCGACTGGATCAGAACCTTCGCGACGCTTTCGACGAATCGGCAACCACCACATCCATTAGCTTCATTAGCTTGTCCAAACCGTAAGTCTCACCTCTTCTATCTCCCTTTTCTTTAAGGTAAAAATACGACTTTTTGGAACCCGACGGAAATCGGACAAACCGATTTCCGATTCGGTTTTTCTATAAATTTCCACTTGTCACCTAATACATATTATCTACCCATATTCATGTTGACTATTAATTGCCCATAAACCAATTTAAACAAACTTTTTCACATGAAATGATAGTTTCTTTGCAAAACCGTATTCTTTTCATAAAAATACCATGAAGTTCATTTTTCTTAGTTTAATCAATTACCTCACTCCTAAATATGTTTATCTTGATCACAAAACTTGTAGAACTCAATTTAAATGAAATTTCACACATAAAATGATAACGTTTTCGAATACCGTATTCTTGCGCTATAATACCTTTAAGTTTAACATAGCATGTTTTACCTTTAAACTTCACCAAAACCTAAAATAAGTCACGAGGTAATGACCTACCTCTACACACACTCAATATAACCCTAATTGATAAATATCAAATCACAGAATACGAAATTACAGGACTTTTCACTAAAATACCCTAATCTTTATAATCTTTATCGAAAGCTTTAAGTTGTAAACATTTCTAAATAAAATCTTTTAATAAAATGAAAGCACGATTGGTGATGAACATCGATCGTTTATCTAAACTGTCTTGTGGTGCCTAGGCAAGTGTGTCTAAGGCTAGTGGTTTTTAATTAGGCCCACGACTGTGATTCCTTCCCACTTACCTGGCACTTACCTGGCCGCAATTGACGGTGAAGAGACGATTTGAGACTTCAAATGACTTATCGTTTAGACCTTAGAAATATGCTAGTTGGTTTAGGAAACCCTAATAACTAAAATACGGAAAACTATACCTTTTGCAAATAAATACCTTATATTTATAAAACCGTTTTCCCAAATGAAAAGTATTTGTTAAACCTAAGCAAAGCGCCGCTACAACCCACTTTTGGGGAACCTGTTAGGGATAGTACGGTTCATCGTGCACCCGCAGGCTAGTAGTGTGAGATTCAGACCTCCGCAAGGAGTATTCGGTCTCGAAAGGTTTAAAATACGACATTTAAGAAAAATGAGATTTTTGAAAAATAAAATATTCATTTAAAAATTATCCAAGTTTTTATATATAATTATCATTTAAACACCTATTTTATCATAATATAAAGTTTCCACATTTTCCTAAAAAAAAATTACAAGATTAAAATTTACATTAAAATACCATGAATTTCAGATAAAACAATTAATACTTTTATTAGGATATATTCACTAGAATAACACAAATAAAATTCACATTCATTATAACAATAAAGACGATTATTAAATACTTGAGGTGTATTTCGAAAACTACACAAAAGTACTTTTTACAGAAAACCCCCTCAAGTTTTACAAATTACAATAAGGCCCCTAACTAATATTGAACTTCAAATTATTTTTCTTTTAGTCTGACTCGGGTTAGAGTCTGACTATTTCTGACTTGAATACGATTCAAGTCAATCTATATTCTTGTATATTCCAACACAATTTGAATACATGAAACCCTGAATCCAGTTAACAATATATTCTTTTTGACTGAATCAAACCATGGATATTCATCCATTATCCTGATATTCCATTTACCTGATTATACAGTTACAACATGCTTACTGATATCATGGTTTTGGTCAGTCACTCAATTTACATATTCCAATACTACAATACTGTTAAAACACTACGGGGTTTAAGGGGTAGATTGGTACGGAAGGTGTTAAAGGTGACACGAGGTGGTCAGATTAAGACACCTAACCTGAATCCTATTGCTGTTGTACCTGGCATAACGGTTCCTTGTACTTTCCTTTTGCCCTGATCTCTAGCATATAGAGATCCCCCTCGTATACACTGGCATCCTTCTGTACCAAGCTACAAACAACAGCGTTAAACAATGTTCCATAATATTCAACAATATAATACTTTAGAAAATACTGTTACTCTGTCATTCTCATTCTTCTTATTCTTTGGGACTTACCGAGCGACCTGTTCGCTGACGACATTCTATTTCTTTCTTCTTTGAATGTCGTCAGGTGCGTTGGACCAAGCTGAGATCGAGCCCACCGGTGAAGATTTGGAGCAGTTCCAAGAAGACCCAGAGCTCTAGATAATTGTACCTTGTTCTTTCCAGTATTTTTCATTTCCTGTTATGCCACTGTTTAGGCATCGCTTTTCATTTCAGTTGTATTTACTTTTCATGCATTGTACAAAAGAATGTTATTAATAAAGTTGCTGTTATTCCTATATCTCTTGTCTCTTGTGATTTACTTTATATTGCTTAGCTACGCTTAGCGTATGTACTTCTGAGTACATACGTAGCGGACCTTGTCGCGTCCGCTTCACCGTACACTGGGAAGCGGGGCGTGACACTTTCAGTAGTAGTTTGTGGTTCTGGAATTTCTTCCAGTTCTATTGCGCTCCCACTCTTCTGATTTTCCAAAAATTCAGTTTCCAAGAAGCAGGCATGACGAGAAACAAAAACCTTTTGTTCCTCTGCGTAATAGAAATAATATCCCTTGGAGTTCTTTGGATATCCTACAAACTTACACTTTACTGAGCGTGCCTCGAGCTTGTCTGCATGCTGCTTTTTTACAAAACCTTGACATCCCCATGTCTTAAAATGTTTTAGACAGGGTTTCTTCCCACTCCACATCTGATATGGTGTGGTAGGCACAGTTTTGGTAGGAACCTGGTTCAAAAGATATGCAGCTGATTCTAGTGTATATCCCCAGAATGATCGTGGTAACTCAGCGTTACTCATCATGGAACGAACCATATCCAATAGGGTTCGATTCCTCCTTTCCGATACACCGTTATGTTGTGGCGTGTATGGAGGAGTAAGCTGAGAGAGAATTCCATTCTCTTTTAAGTAACCCAAGAACTCGGCACTTAAGTATTCACCACCTCGATCAGATCTCAGTGTCTTTATACTCTTGCCTGTTTGTTTTTTCCACTTCATTCTTGTATTCTTGGAATTTCTCAAAAGCCTCGGATTTATGCTTCATTAAGAAGACATATCCATACCTAAAGAAATCATCTGTAAAAGTAATGAAGTAGGAATAACCACCTCGCGCATGTGTAGACATTGGACCGCACACGTCACTGTGTACGAGTCTTAAGAGCTCGCTTGCTCTTACTCCGTGTCCAGTGAACGGAGTCTTTGTCATCTTTCCCATGAGACAAGATTCACAACTAGCATAAGATTGATATTCGAACGGATTCAAATATCCTTCTTTATGTAACTTAGTCAACATTCTCTCATTGATGTGACCTAGTCTACAGTGCCATAAGAAAGCATGATTTATATCTGGAGACTTTCTTTTAAGTGTGTTCTGGACACTGAAAATCTGAGCTTGATTTAATACGTATATTCCGTTTTGTAACGTACCTGACCCAATCAGAACTTGATTTAGGTGGATGTGAACCACATCACTTACAAAAGTAAAATCATATTCTTCCTGTAACACCTTAGGATATGTTTAGCGAATAATTATATTTAAATATTGGGTTTTTAACAAAAAGTTTACCAAATTGTGTTTTAAATATTTTTCCTAATTTAATAAATATTTTTCCAAAATTTTCCTAGGCTTGCACACACATGTGCATGTAAACTAGGGTTTTTAAAATGATTTATTACCATGATTATTAACCATGGTGGGTTAATCATGGGATTAAGTCTTATGGGTTTTTAAGTGGGTTTAACTAGTTAATTAAAAGTTACTTTAATTTGAATTTGTTTTTTTTGAGTGTTGACTTGTGAGAGAGAGGGAGTGGGCATCATGGCTCAAGCCATGCTTGCCATTAATGAAGAGAGAGAGAGGAGGGTTGACAATTGAGTCTTAGGTGTTTTCCTCTCATTTCTTTGCTTTTCTCTCAATTCTCACACACACACACACTCACACAACACACACACTTACCTCAGCTCCAGAACCAAGCACAGCAGCAGCAACAACAAGAAGCAATAGCAGCAGCAGCAGAGATCAGCAGCAGCAGCAGTGAGCACCAACAGCAACAGCAGCAACTGCAGCTTCTCCCCTTCATTTCTTCTTCTTCCGCCAGCTCCCTAGGGTTAAGTATGAGGTATACTTCCTAAACTTATTCCCTAGTTTGCTTGATTAGTGTAGTTTTGCATCGGTTAGTGGTTTTTAGTGTGATTTAGTGCGATATGGGGTGTTTAGTGGGAACCTTGTGCTATTGTGGTGTAAATTAGTTTCAGTAGGTTGTTAGTGGGTTGTTGAGACCATATTAACCTAGTTTGACCCCGATTGCACTAAAATACCACCAGTTTTCCAAATTGATGCAATTTATCGTATTTGTGCAAAATTGAGGTTTTCTGGAACTGCTTTTGACCCGATGAGTTCTGAGTGAAATTGGGAAGACTGCAGTATAGTGGAGGTGTGCTGATACCATAGATTTAACCCGACCCCCTAATTCACCCCTTTGGCCGCCAATTTCTTCATTCTGGCCGCCAATTGCGGCCAGATGTGTAGGGTTTGGGTTAGGGTTTGGTCCTGTAGGTGTCTGCTAGTGTGTAGAGTGTTGTTATATATATATTTTTGTAAGTTTAGTTCTGTAGTAAAATCTGGGACCAAATACCTGTTTTGCCGTTTTTCTAAACCTTCGCGACACGCGTGATACGTGAGTAGGTTTGGGGTTTCTGCGTATCGCGACGCGTCAGGATAGTTTCAGGCGCGTGATCACACGTTTTAGCGTATCGCGCACACGCGCGATTGGTTTGCGACACGGGTCTCTAGTTGGACCGTAATATCGCGTTTCTGTGAAATTGAGCTTATGTGTGATATATGTTATGTGATTCTAGGTTCGCAGGCCAGTGAGACGGACGCTGCGAAGAAGGGCAAGCAAGTCGTCGGCTACACTTAGCGTGAGACTCGGTGAGTAGATTTCACATCTACGGGGATATCGCCCGCATGGCGTTATGCGTCAGGGCTGATAGAACTTTATTATTATATGTTGCATGTACCCTATAGACTGTCATCGCATATTGCATTCCCTGCTGTGTTTATATATATATGCTTAGAACTGATAGAACACCGCACTATTACTAACGGTCTATGTTGCACGGGCACTATTTGCATGCTACACACACACCGTTAGTAATTGCCATGCCACACTCACTGTAGAACTGCCATGATTATATTGATGTAGTTTATCTTACACATGATTGGTGGTGATTTCCTGGAAATTGGGAGCCGCATGACATCTTTAAAAACGGAAACTATTTTTAAAAGCGGTTTTCCCCTTATGCTCATACCATGGATTGATTTACATTGTACCTCGCATTGGATTTACTTATTGGTGTTGGATTTCATGCGATTTCTGGTCTTGAGGACCGTGGAAGTATTTAAGAAAAGATGCACTATTTTGAAAACCCGGTACCTCGTGATATGATATTTTGGTGTGTCCACCACGTGTTTTCTCGGTGCTGAGACGTGTGCTTGAAACCCGATTCGAGGAGTGGATGTTCCGTTTGCGGGTTCGTGGTGGGCCCGGTATGGTTCCCCTCGGCGAGATGATTGATGGGTTTGCCGATTGAGCCTGGAGGCGGGCGAGTACCTACCGGTGATTGGTTGGACCTGGCAGTTGTCCGGAGGATACTGACCAGAGTCGAGAGATGGATGCGGGATGATCCGTACTGCCGGGGCCGAGGGCCGATACCGCAGACGGACCCCGTGGGCCGATCCGGACTGACGGAGCCTGATATACGAGGATTTGCGTGTCGATGCTGGACACGAGTATTTTATGATATTTTGGGTGCCGATATTGGGCACTCGTGATTTCTCAGAGATATACAGGATTTGAGGGCCGATGGGTGTGCCGGCGCCTGAGTGTATTTGGGATTTGGGTGCAGTCTGAGGCACCGATTATTGCTTTCCATGTTGACATATCCATGTAGATATTATTTATCCCATGCTCAGTATTGATCACTATATACCTCATCCTGTAGCATTTACCTGATAGAGCACTTGCATTACTATTGCATCCACTGTTTGTCATGCATTGATGTTATCTGCTGGCATTAGTAGAGCCACGCTATATGTGCATGCTCGCAATCACCTTTATATGTTATCTCTATTCACGATTTGGCAACTCACCCCCGTTGTGCCACAGTAATTGCAGGTTGCCCTTGGGAGTAGTCACGGCTGGCTGTTTACCGCATCTTTTGGTACAGATACCATTGCTGAGGCGAGTTAGCCTTTTGCTGTTAGGTGGGTTTTGTACGGTATCTGTTATCTTTCAGTTGTATATTGATGTATCTAGTATTCTCCATCTACCGTTCTGTATTGACTTAGAGACAGTTGTGAGGACGTTATGTATGATTTTATATTCTGGTGTCGAGCTCGCATGTGAGCCGACTTTATTATATGCAGTTTTACCTTTCGTGATATGTGTCCTTGCTTTACTGTGTATTCTTCGCTACGGCGTCGTATATCATATTGTGATGCTTTATTCTTTTTACTTGTTATTCCTGCTACACCTTGTTCTACCCGACTTGCGGGACAAATGTTTAAAAAAAAAAGGAAATGTTGCCAAAATTATAAAAATTATAACTCTTGAACTAAAAAGGATTTCTACTAAATAAATGGAAGTTTCTCAGATATGTATGACTGTTTTTACAAAAGATGTTTTAATCACTCTTTATTTATTGGTTTTGATTTCTGGGTTCGGCTTACTTAGCCGCGTTACGCCTGTAGACGTTGCGTGGTTAAGTGCCGGTCACGAGTCGAAATTCTCGGGTCGTGACGCTTCCTTAGAAAGTAAGGATACAGATATAATATTACAAGTTGTTCCTGGTACATAAAAACAGTTACGCAGAATCAATATCTGCCCAGTTGTCAGTCCAAGATGATATTCCCCTATGGATTCAGCGTTCATGCTCATTCCGTTAGCAACCGTGAGGGTCATATCACCTATCCGGATAACCCTACGGTTTCTCAGAGCCTGTAATGAATTACAGATGTGAGATCCTGACCCGGTATCCAATACCCAGGAAGTAGGGTTAACTGACATACAGTTCTCTATTACAAACACACTTGAGGCTGAAGCCACAACATGCTTCGTATCCTGGCTACTGGCTTCTAAAGTCCTGCAATCATTCTGCCAATGTTCATTCCTGTAACAATAGGAACGTCCCTCTTTTACTATATCCAGTCCCGAAACTTTTGCCTTTCCCTTTCCTTCTCCTTCCCTGGTTTCCTTCAGGGTAGGAGGCAGAGACTGTAGAATCAAGTCAGTATTTGACTCGTTTCCTAACGCGGTCTCCAGGTCCTGGAGCTCATCAATACAGCTAGTCATTGTAAGGACGTTGTCCCCTACAGATGACCCGTCAGCCATTCTCGCTTGAATTAATTCGTTCGAGGTTTCATATCTGGTGATATGAGATTGCTCTCCATATAAATCTTTACTATGGAGAAAGATGGAAACTAAGTCCATCTTCTCGTGCTGCTTCTGGTATACACTATCAACTGAAGCTAACACGAAACACTTAGCTTTCGCTTTATCTTTTTCCCTTGTCTGACGGATATCCATATCCGCGACAGTGGAAACTGGACCTGGGACGGCGGGATCTTGAGTAGTAATAGGGTGGTCCAGCTTGTTATAGCCAATGGACATCTGGACAGACCTTTACCAGTCATATAAGTCAGATTCAGTCAATTTGTTATCTAGATGTAACCTAGGTGTGGTCACAAGATCGCTGCAATAAGAGAGAGAGAAGAAAACATTTTAGCATGATGCTGTTGCAAGTTTAGATTGGTTTTAAGTTTATCTAAACAGGATGGCTCTCACTGTTTCTCGAATCCTTCTTCAAACCATAAAAGAAGAATTAGTCAGGACAATTCTCACCGTACAATACTTGCTTAACCGTTCAGCCAGGCCAGTGTCGATACTTCGAGGGAGGTTTTCCAACGCTTTCGCGAAGTTCCTTAATTAAATAACCTCTTTTCTCTGGGGGCGTAGCCCCGCTGACACCTTTCTAGGCACCTACTTGGTTTATAGCATTGATCGTTAAGTGATGAATCTCCTGATAAGTAGCTTGTACTCACAGTAGGATCGGGATCCAAAATATCATCGTATGATAATGTTGAAGGAATCCTACCAATATTCATCAAACTCCAAAATGGTATGCATCTCTCTGCAAATTTCAGTTTCTTTAGAAATCCCCGATGTGGATTTTTACCCCATGCTCTTATGACCTTGACTAAGGGCCAACAAATCATAAGTCACATGTCAAGTTCTACCCGTCATTGTCCAGGTTAATTTGAACCCAACCGTACATACTCTTGACTAAGGGCCAACAAAGTAATACGACTGTTCCAAACCAACGCATCTATCTATGCAACAAATGAATACCCCAGCAGCTACTAAACACTATGCCTTGACTAAGGACCAACAAATATAGCTTGAATACTACTGACCATCCATAAGAAATGACGGAGGGCTACGAATGGTTTTGGCAAAACCGTGAACGTAGTGAACTTGATATAATCGAAGGAACCTGATACCTTTTCTAAAAGGAGTGGTTAAAGCTCCGCAATTAAAAATTCTGCTCTTTTAAAATAACCGAGTGGTTTCTTTTAAATTTGTTCCAACGATTCAACTTTGGTTTATTTTCTTTGCATTATAATAATGCGTCCCATCATTTATCCTATCATTGCAGAAAACAACGAAAATACCACGTTCTCTTATGCCATCCGCATTCGCCACTGGGTCCCGTCATCACCCGTTAGGTTACTTAACTAACGACAGAGCGGGGGCTGGGCTAGCGCGGGTGTAAAACATAAGTGACGTCTAATAGCTATCATATATAGATATTGTACATTCGTTAGACATAATAATAAGCATTCCAGATCACAGATGAACTTTATTGGATTTACTAGCAATCCGCATTTGCTTTGAGCCTGCAATAAAAGACGGATTACATAGTTGTGATGAATAGCCATTACCCCACCCTAGACCCCTATGGGTACGGCAAACTACCCGCCAAGTACCCGAAGTGAAGTGGTCTCCCTCAACAACATGAGTAGGCTACTAAACACATCAAAATACCCAGTAGTTTGTGTACCCCACCTTGGGTCTATCCTAGGAGCAAAAAACAGTAAAAAGAAATAATACAACGGTGGCTACAACCGCAACCTGGATGTGCCCCGCAAAAGAATATTACATCAAATTACATTTACATTGAATCAATGAATATTAAACATATTTCAAAACCCGGCTAATCATCACAACAGTCCAACACAGTTCATATACACAAAGAGTAAACATTTCAGAAATGTGCAACCCCCTGCCTACCAACATACTAGCAGTTAGGGGAGGTTTACGAACACATTAAACATTACAGATAAAAACCCAATTAGCAAATATCTTAGAATATCGATCGATTACCATATTCCGTGTCTACCCCAAAAGCAAACCTGCACTGAAGTAACCTGGGTAGAAACAGAACATACTAGAAAACAAAACACCAGAAAGCATGAATTACAGAGCAAATCCGAGTCAACTCAGAGTTGACTCGGCGGCGGATCCGCGGCCAAAAGCACCATTTGGCCGCGGATCCGCGGTCGTCAAGTCAAATTGAGTGCTCGTCTTTTCCTACAATTCTTAAAATTCCCTGCTGTGATTTTTAAGACATATCAAATAATTTTTCGGACAGATTTAAAATTAACAGAAACATGGAATTTTCAGGGTTTTGTTTTCGTGTTTTCCGTCGATCGAACTTCTAATCAGTTGCTAACAAGCTAGTAATGGTTTAATTGGCTCTGATACCACTGTAAGTCCATGTCACGCACCCCACGAACTTGCGGGGAGGCGGAATATATGAAAAACGATTATCAAAACTTCGTAATACGGACTTGAGCGCATGAATCGTTATCTAAACCATTGCTAACAAACTACTAGTGGTTTAACTACTCGGATTCGAAGTTATACCTCATGTTACATGTCCTTCGGGTCTTCATCGCTGTCCTCCACTCCTCGTAGGCTCCTTGGAACATCGGCACCTCAACGGCCTCCTCGAATCAAAGACGATCCACCCGAAAGCTCCTACGTCAAGCTTAATCTCAAACTTGAGATAACTAGGTTGCTTAAAGTGCTAATCTAAGCTACCTATGGGATATATAGTGAGCTTATGGATGTATTAGTCTAGCTAACCCTTGATCTCAACACATGAGAGGTTAGGGTTAGGGTTTGAAGAGAGAGTGAGCTTGAGGAGAGAGAAGGTGAAGATGAGAATGAAATGAAATAATGATCTTATCATAATATATATGAAGCATTATTATTTATCCAAAAATGAAATAATAGAATTAACAACCATGCTTCACAAATATCTATGAGTGATTCATCTCTATGAGTCATTAAGCATTTATGATGCATTAATGACTTGGATGAATCACACAAATGAGTCACTAATCTCATTTAATGCAATGCCACCTTAACCCCTTAGTCACCACTCTTCTAGAAGCTTCCCGAAAAATTACGAGAACGCCCCTCCAATCCGTGAAAACACGGAAAAACTTTAGACTATATAAATCCAGTAACCCGATACTAGAATCTAGCTTAAACCAATGCCGACTAGTAAAAACTGTCCGAAAAAGTCGTACGTGCGTAAACACACGTATGCGTCCGAACCCTTGTCGTAAAACCATACGACCTCTATATCGTTTCGCCTGGAGAAGGGAAACTCTCTGTGTGGGACTTTAAAGACTTGACACTACGCTGGCAGTGGGTTTAACCACAGACCGCAAGCGGCACTAGCTGTATGTAACGGTCCCCAGGTAGATGTTGATAAGAAGGCCGATGAGGAAAATCATCCGAACTCCTACTGAGACTGATGTGACAATCTCCGTACAGTCCGGTCTGTTAGTCTAAGACTATCGCATATCAAGCTTAGGGGGCGGCAAGCGTCAGTCCCCTAATAGCTGTATAAGTCGTGTCGGAGCGAAGCCCATTACACCCTGAGAAGCTACTGGAACTTACCAGTATATCTCGCTTGCCCTGGCCAGGGACTTTGCGTAATGGCTCTCTGACACAGCGCGATATCATCTCCCAATACCGGGAGAGACGAATCCTATCTAACCACTACTGCCTCCAAGTGCTCGGGACTGCACCCAACTGCTACCTGTTTGCACGACTCTTTTGAGCCGTGATAGGGTAGCAATCTAAGAACAGTGGGACACACTCGAGGTGAAGTAGCAGTGTCAAGTCTGCGGACTATGCTGTACTCATGTCACCTGGGAACTGTTAACTGACGATGGGTATAATACCAACCAACAGTTCCCCTGCGAGTCCTGTCCGGTGTACCCGTAACCTAACGAGCACCTGTATACTATCTCCAGTACGACGTACTGATGGCTATGGGACAGACCATCTCCCTAACTGGGATGAGAAGCGTACACACTAGTCTACTCTAGAGTATTGATGCCCTGTCTCGATAATTCTACGACTAGGGACCTGTATAGGATGTTGCTTATAGACCACCCAGCCCCCACTAGTGTGACTGCCATCACAACGCTGGTAATCAAGTAAAGAACCTATGCGCTCTACTAATATGTATAAGTGATACGTAACAAGAAACATATGCACATATTAAAGTAGACACAAACCAAGTAGCATACTACCATTTTTAGCAAGACTGTATATACAACTGTGAATATCCAAGCTTCCATTAAGTAATATACAATCTAGTATGATACAATAATGGCCCCTAAGGCATATACACTAACATATTTATTGCCGCATACGGCCTCATCCAATGGCGCCCATCATCTCCCGCCGAAATGGCTCCTCGCGCCCAGCGGCTCCGATCGTTCCACGTGGCAGCCCAACCCTGGACCACGTCCCATCAGACTTCGCAGACCTGCGTACATCGCATCGGCTAATCGACACTCGACACGTGGGCCGTCGCTTCAACTGCCGAGCGCACGAACCGGCGCACCTTCTTTAAATGCAAAGATCTCGTCCTGATTTGCTAGCGGAAAAGACAACCGATGGCCCGATGACTCGTCCTGGCGAAACCCTAGAAGGGATCTCACCTCGGGCGGCCCGGCGGTCCACTCCTGACCCGACCACTATCTGGTCGGGACAGGAGTGGGGGGCTAATGATAATGCTCAATATTGGTGGTCTACAAGATCATGACACGTGACAGGTGACGTGTCCCAGAACTCAGAAGAAAGGGCCCGCAGGGGCCGATCAGGCCACCCCGTGCCCGACCAGCAAGCACAAGCTGGCCCCCCTCGGGGCCCCTGCAAATTGGCCTCCTCGGCCTCTCAGCTCGCCCCCGAGCAACCACAGGACCAAGACTCCTCGGCCTCCTTGCTCGTTCCCGAGCTTCCGCCGAGGACGTCTTCCTCGGCCCTCCGACCTACTCCCAGGCATAACCGCTGCTCCGCGAATCTTGCTATGCACGGATTTTACGCCAGCAACGTCCCACGTTCCACGCCATCACGATCCACATTGATGGGCGATCCGCTCTCTACGCGGGCGTGACGTCGGGAGCGTAACTGCCGGCGAGATTCTCGCGCCCGCTGCTGCGCGCTCCACTGCTATATAAACCCCCATCACAGAGGGGTCAAGTAAGCAATTCTTTACACTTCTAAGCCGTTACTCTGCTCGGATCTCATCACAAACTTGAGCGTCGGAGGGTCCTTGGTGGTACCAAACCACCCCGGGACTTCTTTGCAGGTGCTCGGCACCAACTCTCTCACTTCACCTCTTCCTCAAAAAACCCATTGAGACTCACACGCAAACGTAGGATAATCAACTAAGTCTACCGGGAGATCAACGGAAGACAACATCTGACGGAGGCCCGAAAAGGAGCTCCATCAGGTTGACATTGTAGGAGAAATATAGAGAAGAAAATTATAATGACGTTAGCCTTTAGGGGCTCTGATACCATAAAGAAATAGCAAAAGAGTAGAGATTGAGATTGATAGGAAGAAGAAGCCCTAGAGATTAATCTCTCTATTATGGCTTTCCTTTATTTATATTATTCATTGGTATAGTTTGTTACAATCAGATCGATCACATAAGTCTCTCAAATATACAATTATAACTAAACCTCTCTCAAAATCACAATCAAAAGCTTTCCAAATACTTCCGCGTCTCACAGGACTAGATGTCTGACCTACATGAAGGCAGATGTCTTCCTTGTCTCCAGACGTCTGGGTTTTGGTCTTGGGTTGAGACTCTAAGTTTCTCTAGACGTCTGATGTGAAAAGGACAGACATCTATCATCATGGTCAGACGTCTGACCTAAAGGGTTGTACATCTGTCGGGCTGATTGCTCGTTATTATCTTAAAATCTTTTAATTTTTTCACACTTAAAAATAATGGCAAGTGATTGTAAATCTTTTTATATCTTTATTTTTGAATATAAAAGAAGTTAAAAATAAATCTTTACAAATCTTCTTAGCTTTTATTTATTAATATTTTTAAATCCATCTCATTTTAGTTTCAATTTTTGGATTTTTTAAATCTTTAAAAATTATTTAATCTTTTCCTTTATTTTCGGGCATATATAGTAATCTTTTCTTGTGTTTGAAATCTTTTTATATTATTATTTTTGGACAAACTTCATATTAAATATATATGAACAAAATATGAACAATTATGTGTTTGAAAGCTCTTCATGCATAGCATGTACAAGAACACAGTATGATTTCTTAAGCCGAAATAGCATAACGACCATATGTGAATAATTATGAAAAAGACAGGTAAAACATGAACAAAATTTAGATGATGATACATATATACAGATCAATTAATGTCGAAAGAACCATACACCAAAAAAGCTGAATATTTCCATCTTATATATCTTTGGTGAAGGTTTAACCAAAACTTGAGCAGGGAGCCGATGCTCTAATTTATCTCGATCACAATATCGGTAACAATATTCATAACCAATTATTTTGAGAATTAACCATAAATTTTTTATACTATAAGAAGAATAGACACAAGCACTGGCAAGATCAAACAATTCTTCTTTAGATACTGGTACAACTTTATGTGTACCAGTTCAGATAACTATTTTGTGTATAAGAACCTAAAAGATGAAGCAAGTACCGGTTCCTAAACTTCAGATAATATCCAGTCGCCAAAACTGATCCATGAACTTCTCATTGAAATCCATCCTGCATCCTTGTTGTTGCACTTCATCTCTCATCTTTATCATCACTTGCCTTACACTGCTCTCCGGAAAATCAAAAAAACATCTGATGAATTCGCTTAAGAGCAACAAGTGTAGCTGTGAGCGCACCATAAAACTCCCTTTCATCTTTCTTTAGCTCCAAGAACGAATTACCCTATGAGGAATAATACCGATAGCTCGATGCAAAGAAGTTGTACTTTTCCATCATGATCTGGTTCGACTTGTGGCTTCCCCACACGCTTTGGTTGTCATCAAGAATCAAAGTAACTCTTTCTTCTCCAAGCACGATACCAAGATCCTTCTTATTCGGGACAGTCGAATCGTCATGGGATGTTTCTTTGTATTTGAAGTAAATATCCTAGGATCGAGGATCTCAGACATTTTCTTTGCATACATGCCACTTCCCATCTTGTATATATACATGTCATACATCTTGCTTGCTTCTTGCTGAAAGTTGCGAACATATGGCCTTAGCTTCGTCAAGATGTCTTCCCATATGAAAATACTTTGATTTGGATGGTGTTCTTCGGATTCTTTAAGTTCTAATAAGTATTCTTCCTCTGAAGAGAGATCACCGACCACGGTCGAATTGAGTAGAGTCTGGTGGCCAGGTCTAGGATCAGTATCAATTTCTTTTCTTGTAGTAACTTCGTGTAAACCCTCGATGCAATTTATCAAATATTTCACTGTTTTTGCTGCTTCTATTCAGATTCAGATGCTTAGGATGTACCTTAATGAAGAATTTAATGCTTTACCTTCGAGCTTCCTTGGATTGCCGAATATATCTTCATGTTGTTTCGCGAACCGAGATTCCTCCAATTTTAGCCTGTTTTATCTCGAGCACTCGAACTCCAACTCTCCTTATTAATTTCAGAAGAAAACTTCCTTTTGAGGAGCGTAGAAAAATCGTTATTGCTTTTCATCTTTTCTACTAGAGACCCAACTAGTAGATTCAAGGTTGTTGGATTCAACTGATTCATCTCTCTCTCTCTCTCTCCCTCCCTCCCCCTCCAATGTTTCACTCTCTGATTTCTTATTTATAATCTCTCTCAGCAATGCACTCTTATATGTTACAAGTGGGGATAATTATTTAGGACTAGGTGATTTTGTTTTATCTCTTATAAATAAACTATAAATAAACTAGTCATGTGCCCGTTCCACGTAAATGAAAAAAAATTTTGTCCTTCATTATCGATTATGTTATTAGTGAAAGTCTGAAAAGTTAATTGATAAATAGATTTTTGTTTAAGAAAAAAGCAGAAACATGTTGATGGGCTATAATTAGATATTAATTATTGCATTTTTAATGAAAGATCGGAGGAAATAGATTGCAAAATTGATTTATTAAACTTTAAGTTTTAAGATCAATTAATTCTTAGGATATAAGGTGATAGAAATTCTTACAAGATCAATTGAGATCTATAAATTATTTATTTCATGGGCTTCCAATCTTTGTTCTTTTTCTATTAATTAAATGATTTCTTGTTTACATATTGATGTATATATGGTTTAATAGCTTTTCCATTAAAAATAAAAAAAGATTCGTGCTTAAGTAATTACACAAAAGGAAATCATGATACGAAAATTTTATTAGTTAATATGCATACAAGAGAAGAGTGGAAGCATATATTATCAAGAATAAAAGTATATTCGTTAATGGGATAAAGGCTAATTAACTATATAATAATCGAACACATATAGAAGTTGACCGACTTTTCAATGAAAATACGAAGAAATATAGAAAAGGGAAAAGAAACCATTGACTTTGCTTTTATATATGGTCGCATGCGCTTTTACACATATGGATGACCAATCAATAATATTTTCAATATTGTATACATCCATTTTTTTATTAATAAAGGGATAATACTTGAGTACAAATACAAAAGAAAAGATTTTAAAAAGCAAGGAAACCTAATAATTACAAAACTCTATACATATAAGTCCTTGTGATCTGCATGGATGAACATGAGCCATAGTATTTTTTATGAAAGCATAGCACAACTTGCAACTTTTTTGGTATATAACCATTGCTCACCAACGACTCGGAAGACAAAAATCGGATAGAATGGTAAGCTAGAATTAAAAAAACCGTGTTATAGTTGTTCTTCAAACATAATGTTAATCAAAACCGACACTGTGGATTGCAGGCTTCTTGATCACTTAAATACCCTATCAACATCTCATAATCAAGTTACATGGATGCGCTCCAACAATCTACCAACTCGATTTTGGCGTCCATTTCGTAGATTATTTCAATTTCCAGATGTCCTTAAAAGTGTCGGCAAAACAAGAACAGTAGGATCTTAGTAGGAGAACATGATGAGGATGAGGACTAAAATGAAGGAAAATTATGGTAATATTTGCATACGCATGGGACAGTACTCTGCGATGGATGGGTTATATATAAAGGCATTAAGAAAATTTGATGGATTTGATTGTTTGCAAATTTATTAGGCATAAAATGAATATCTTTGCAACTTTTATGAAGAATGTGAGAGGACTAATAGACTTCAATTAAGTATTAAAAAGAGCATGAGAAGCTCTCGATTGTTATTTATAAAATTAAAAGTGTAAACCATAATATTACTCTTAGTAATGAACCATTAGTGGAGAGAGAGAGTGAGCTTTTGTAGATGCTAGGAGGGAAAAGGTTAAAAGGATCATTTTAACACTAATGAGGTTGAAGAGAAGCAACTCCATATCATATGTAAATCCAATATTAATTATTAATTTTAGCAATTAGTTTATTGCTTGCACCATGCATATGGATTGCCTCTTGGGATTCTTGTTCATAAGTTTTTTCTATTAGCATTCTAATATTGTTTTTATCACTCAAAAAAAATGATCTTATATCAATGGTGCGATTACCAATTTTTTATTCTCAATATATCATACATATAAGAGATAGTATTATAACTCAATAAATAGAAGTTAATAATAAAGATAGTGGTAATATAAAATAGTGTACACTTTAGATACTACCACTTCATTTTAACTTTAAATTTACATATAAAAGAATTAATTTTATAAAACACATAAGATTGGCCAGTATAAAAGGAGTATGAGATTAAAAAAGGACTATAAAAAAGAGGACTATCAAGCTTTTTTCTCATTTTCAGTTAGTAGAATACTATAGATATAGATATAAATTATCTCCTAAATATATGATAACAACCATGGTTATCGTAATATTTATATGAATTGTAAGATATACTTTCCCTTTTAAGGACAAGAACTTGAGTCCTAATAAGTTGGAGGTTTTATATATATAATAACAACTATAATTATTGTAATTTATAAGTTTAATCATGTTTTATCCATAAATTAGCAGGCACTTCAATTGATAGCTCACTTACTAGTTACTAGGACAAGTAAAATTACATCATTATACAAATGCTGAACAATGTAGTTATAAAGGATATTCCACATAAAAGCAATATAAAACAAAAATTCAAAATTATAGATTCTAATTATGAAGAAGAAGTTGCGTTATCAAATTTTAAAATTTATAAAACAAACAAAAATAACACAATGATTTTATCTTATCCATTCAAATTTAAATTGAGTTTGCTAAAGATGATCAGTGCTAGCATATCGTGCATTCCTAATAAAAAATAAAAGTATGAATCTTAGTATAACAGTTCTAATATAGATTCACTAGTACAAATATGACTTGTCCCTACAGATGGAAAAATTCGTAGGGGCAAATTAAGGTTGCCCCTACGGTTCCCACCTTAGGAACAAAGAATGCCCATACGGTCTAAACCATATACTAGCGGCATATATACATAAAAAAATGTAAAAATTTAACATATGCAGTTACTCCTATAGTACCGCAAGAGAAGGCCTTACGGTTGTCACCGTAAAGGTAAAGTAGAACATTTAAAAAATCAAAATTTTCCCCTCCCCATTTCCACAGTACCCTAATATTCCCTAAATTTATTTCCCCTCAAAATTTCCCCGCCCTCGTCGCCTCCTCCAACCTCGTCGCCTCCTTCGATCCTCCAGCGCCATCGAAGCCATCCTCCTCTTCCTTCCCGGTGTAGCCTCGTCGAGCTGGAGCCATCGATTCCTCCACCGCCTCGCTGCCTAGCCGATCGTCGATTCCTCCAAAGGTTAGTTATTTATTTTATTTTTATTTTTAATTTTCTTAATTAATTTTGATTTTGATTTCTTTAATTGTAGGAATTAATTTATTATTTGGTTGTTTTTGTTATTAATTTTGTTGAATTTACGATTAGGGTTAGGGGTATGGGGTCGGTTAGGGGTTGGGTTAGGGGTTAATTAGGGTGATTAGGGTTATGGTTGGTGTTAATTAGGGGGTTAGGGTTGGGGTTAGAGGTAGGGCTAGGGGTAGGGTTAGAATTAATTAGGGTTATTGTTATAATTAGGGTTAATTAGGGGTTACTGGTTAGGGTTATTGTTATGACTTGGTTTAGGGCTAAACTTATTATCAATTAGGTTTAAGTGGTAGGGTTAGGGTAACTTTTTAGTGAACTGTTATAGGTAATTTAGTGAAAAGCAACCATAGTTTAAGGCATTTTAGTGAAAAACCTATAATTGTTAAGAGTATTTATCACGCCCCGCTTCTCGGCGTATGAGGAAGAGGACACGACGAGGCACGTGGCGTATTTACTCAGAAGTAAACACGTTAAGCGTAAATAAACAATATAAAAGTAAAACACAAGAATGATAAGAGATGTAATGAAACAATAACTTTTTATTTATATTCATTCTTTACATACAATTGGAAAGTAAAATACAATAATGGAAAGCGAAGCCTAAACAATGGCATATGAACTGAAAATAAGGTAAGTACAAGCTAGAACTAGAACTCCGGCTCCTCTGCAAACTACTCCAAATCTTCCTGACAGGGCTCGATCACCTACGAGTCAGGTCCTTTTGACAACATTCCAAAGAAAGAAGAATTAGGAATGTCGTCAGCGAACCAGGGCTCGGTAAGTCCCAAGAGATAGAATAGAATAGACAAGTAAAGAAAATAGAATAGTCAAAGAGAACAGACTGGTGAATTATCTGTTTGTTATGCTAATGTAGTTGTTTGTAGCTTGGTACAAAATATGCCAGTGTATATGAGAGGAGTCCAACTTTACCCGTGGACTATGGTAACTGATTGATTCTATTTTAGAGAAGTGTGTGTAGTTACCGCAATCAATAACGGTGTCGCGTGTAGCTAGACCGAGATGAGTACGGGTCGTCATCTGGAAAACGTTGAATCTTTTAATCTTATTTTAGGCGTGTTGAGAAAGAAAGGAGGAAGAATAAATAATGGTGAAGAATGGTTGTAGGTTCTAGATCTACATCAAACACGGATGCAGAATATAGATCTAGATTAACTACGGATGTAAGTTTTATAGTAGAAGGGGGCTTGTAGGGTTCGTTAAGATTTGTAGTCATGGATGATTAATTAAAGATTACTCTTTTTATCCTTTAATAGATTTAAAACTAGATCGACAGTGATGCATGTAGATTAGGGTTTCTGGAGGGAAAAGGCTTCCCACTCTTAACCCCTACCTTGACATGGATCTCCGTTCATGTCTAGCCTTTACCAAAACAATCGTTAATCTGATCTCTAATCGTGGTCGTGAATATCAATGAATTGATAGCGTGCCTGATTAAGATGTTAACTATTCTTTTGATAAAGTTTATAAACTTTATAAGACGTAAAAAGAGTTTAAGGATCTTCATCATCCATTAATCTATCCTAATCCTACGAAACCTAACAAGCGAAGAATTACTCGCGCATGTTGGGAAAAGAAAAGATAGAAAGGGAAATCATATTGAAAAACTATAAAGAAATAAAATAAAAAAGCAACTACCTTTATTAATCAACAAGATCAATTAGACTTTGTTCCCTTAGAAAATGATTACAAAATGATAGTTTGCTTCTCGATCTCTTCTGAGGAGGTAGATGAACTGTTGATGATCAACCAGGATTCTTGAGCCGTCGTGGATTTCGTGATCGCGTCGGTGTGGTAAATTTTCCAAGAGGCTCTCGGTCCTTATTTATAGTCACAAAGCCAGAACCCTGGTTTCCTAATATGGAAACTAGTTGTTAGGATCCCAACCACCAAAATCCCGAGCCCTAAATCCTCAGAAGTGCGGTGGAACCGCGGCCATTGGATAGGTTTGGCCGCGGAGCCGCCGCCTTTTGGTGAGATCATGGCCTCTAATTTTTGTAGCTTCATATCTATAACACTTTATGATCTTTTAAGTATCTAGACTATGAAAATCTTCTCTATGTTTCTGCCAGAATTAGTTTCTTCAATTTACTTGAATATTTTCGGTAGATTTGATCTTTCTAACTCGGATTTCCTTGATTTCAGTCATGATATAATTCCCGCACAATTATCTCAATAAATGATATTAGTAGAATTTGTTTTTATTAAGATATTATCTTTAACCATTTGTCATAATATTTTAGTTTCAAGAGAATTGGTCAAAGATATTTAATAAGGTAAACATATTAAAATAGACCAAATATTACATGAATAATATATGCTTACATTTTCCTTCATAATGTTAATTATAATATATAAATACATGAAAATAGTATTTTTACAGATAAACCCTCATATGTGTCATATTTATAATAAACACCTTTTATTATATAAAAATAGTAAGGAAAATATCATATTAAAAGTGCAGTTTTATCAACTGAACAAATACCCTCAAACTTAACTTTGATCGTCCCGAGCAAACTAGTTATTCAAGAGAAGGAGAAGAAGAAGAAGAAGAACTAAGTAGCACACTTTCGTAGGCAACACGATTGCACTTACCACGTGCAACAAGCCATTAAATCCCTAGGTGTCCCTAGTAGGAGGAGTGTTGTCTTCTGAGGGTTTCAGCGGATTACACCCACAAAATCCTTTAATAAAAGAAAGATAGTGAAAGTTACATACAAAGATAAGAATTATGAAAGAAAGAACTTGAAAATAAGAGTTTTCAATTACACCAGTTTTTCAGTTGCTATGAGCCCTATCATAATGATCATGAAAAAAATGTTAGAAATCATATCATCCCTCAATAAAACATCGCCCTTAGTCTTCCTCCCTATTTTTCTTCTAAACATTGATTATATACCCCTACGTGTGTGTAAAAGACATCCCTGCACTTAGAGAATTCAATTCAAGCTATCATACTCTTGTCCATCTTCCAAAGTACTTTTTAGTCGGTGAATTTCTTTTATGAAATTGCTCACACATCCTTCATGCGACCGTTAATACTTCTTGAGGTACTAACCGACCGATTACAAAATGCGCTTACGTATTAAAGTGTAATTTCTCATCTTGCAACACCTAAGGCTTAGCAGTGGCTCCCAAACCAGTTGGTCTAAGGCACTAGGTGATAAAGCACCATCGCTATATTTTTTTTATGCCGCCTTGGTAATTACAAACCAGTGTTCATTTTTTTTCTTCACCACTTATATTTTATTTTATTTTCCTTCATACTAAGGCTTTTAGACAAGAGCATTTCAATGTATTCTCTACTATCCCAAGTTTTAAGATATGTGTAAGTGCGTATAGTAGAGTATCAGCGTTCAAATATTTGGTTTTAAGAATAGAGACTATTTTTCAGACTGATTTTTATCCTCAGATTAGCAATTTCCTTCATCTTACTAAACCTTGGGACAACAGCTCATAACTACTTATTACTAGTTTCGTTTAAGAAAACATCTAACTTTCTTGTTTTTCTCAAACTATTCATATCTTTCATATGTAAACTTTTACTTTCAAACTTTCATTATGAATTTTTTTTTTTGTGCATATATATAGTATAATGCAAGATAATGCGTGAATAAGCATAAACCTCCCCCAAACCTTTTTACAGCAGTGTCCTCACTGTTGTCATCTGTTGAGTTTAAAAAAAAAACTGTAAACTTGGAAGGAAAAGTTAGAAACGGGGACAAGAAATAATGAAAGTGAAATCCTCCCCCAAACTTATTTTTGGATTAAAATTTTGTAAAAATTTTCTTTTCAAGAGCCAAAATATCCCCCCCCCCAAACTTAAGCAATTAAAATTCTTGGGGGGGAGGGGGTTAAAGTTATTGGTCAAAGTAAATCCTTACAAAGACCAAAAGTCAACACCAACCGTTCAAAAAATTTATCGATGTAACGCACTGGTTGGTTTAAATTCAGAGATTTGAAGAAGTGGGGAGATAGGAGACGGTATGGTTTACGTCTCAGTTGATAGAGACGAAACAGTAATGGTGAACGGAAATGAGAATGTGGATGATTAGGAATGGAAAGAATGGTCACATTCTCGTATGGGATAAGAAGAAATGGTGGTGGTTCAACTTCTTCAGGTGGAGGTTGATTAATCACAAAATCCGGGTCATTTAGGAATGCGAGTTCGTCGGCGAAAAGGTCGTCGAAACTTTCATCGATGGTCCGATTGAACATTTCAATGTTAATAAGTGTCGCGCCAGAATTCAACACGCTTGATTTGTCAAAAATTATGGAGGTAGGAGACTCGAAAAGCTCATCGATCTTATTCTCAAAAGAATCTAAATCAAGTTGTCTTTCTAGAATTATCGAACCTGAAATATCGGATTGTGATTCATCAACACTCGCTATCATTAAAAGAAGATTAGAAGAAGAACCAGAGAAAGTGGGAGATGAAATAGGTAAACAAATTTGTGTGTCGAGTATTGCTGAACCAGATGCGGGAAATGAAGGCTGAATTTCGTTCTGCTTTTCGGTTATACATTTATCATCAACTTCAAGACGCATATGGGGTTCGGACATTTAGTTAAAGGTTTGAGATGATGACCACACGGGAGTGAAAGGACCTGATGAATTGATGGGACAAACTCATCTAAAATTTCGGGTTTATCATCCAATATATCCTCAACGTCAATATCCTCAATCAAGTGAATGTTACAAGTTTCATACACCTCATCAAAAGCAGGGTTTTCAATCAATTATGGTTCTAGAGTGGAGGTGTAGAGATCACAAGGGTTGGGTATGGCTTCATTTGAAATGGACCCTTCACAATCGGGTGAATCAAACACTACAAAGTCACACAATTCATCAGACATTCTATCTTCAATTGGTGAATCATTTGGTGTACTCGATAGATCTGTGAAACTGGAGTTGTGAATTTCAGTTTGGGATGGAAATGTTTGATTAGGAAGGGTACAGTTTTCTCTCACTACCCAAATTCTCACTTTGTCCTATAGCCGTATCATACACTGAAAAATTTTGGGCTGGTTTGAAATTATTTGCTTGCATCCACTCTGTTGTTTCCTTTCTAATTTGGTTCGACATTTCCACATATTTTTCTAATGTCCACTCAAGACTAGACTTGGTTTGATAAGGGATTTCAGTATAAGATTGAAATTCTTGTGGATAATTAAAACTCCCAAATGACTGATTAGAAGGACTGCCTAAAGAAGGTGTAAAAGTCAGATAGGATTGATAGGAATAGAATGGTTGCGAAAATTGGGCAGGAGTAGGATCAATATTATGATAAGAAGAATATTGATATTGGTTGGTTGGCTGACTATTTTCAATAGACATCATATATGCCACAAACCGATTATGCAGAAAGGCATTTTTGACATCCAGTTGTCATATCGGTCAAGAATGAGTGACAACAAGTGATAAAGAAAGAAGTTTCGAATTTTCAGTGGGTTTGATGTCGAAGTTTCGAATTCTTCTTTAGAAAGTGGTGATGATGGTTGATGTTGGTCCGGATTGAAACTTTGGCCGTTAACCCTCGCTATATGCTCAGCGATGGACATGTGTTTAGGAGTTCCTTCACTTGGAGTATCAATATAAGAAGATGTAGAATTTGGATGCGGTTGATAGGATCTGGAGTGTGGTGGCCAACTGTTTCCTTCCGTTTGCTCTATCCGATCTCTTAAAGACATGGTAGAGTCGGATGGTATACCGAAGCGATTACGATAACAAGAAATATCTGGTTGTGGATAGCAAAACTCGGCAAGAGTTCTTTTATTAGGGTTACCCATTATAAGAAGGTGAAAAGAGGGAGGAGGGTGAAAAGATTTAAGCTCTATTTAGATTGTTTTGCTTTGAAAGTGGGACTTGAGGGTTGATTCAACAAATCACAAAATGCACAAGTAAACCCTAGAACTGAGGTTACCTAGGTCAAGCACTAGACCGCTCTTAGACTTTCAAAGGATAAACCGTAGGATCAATCCTCTACCACCTCTTTACTACTCTTGTGGCCAGGTAAGTGCCAGGTAAGTGGGAGGTATCCGCTATACTAATCACCGAAAATAGCGGGCCTAATTAAGTAACCACTTGCCTTAGACACACTTGCCTAGACACCACAAAAGTAATGCGGATAAGCGATAGATTACCCACGACCTTCCTCTGTCCTATTTGAGCGCGACGGTCCTTAAGGTCTTGATCTAGATATTTTTTTTAATTAATATAGGGTTATGCGAATGCTCATTTTGTGATTTGTGGGGCTTAAGAAGGGTGATGAAATCCCCACCTAATCTGAATTGTGGTCTTGCCCCTTAAAGTCCGTAAATATGCAAAAACAACCAAATTACAAAACTTGCAAGAAGATTTTTGAGCGGCGATATTTTGCAAAGAATCCTGCAGAAAAAATATTTTATTGGATTTCAGAGGAGAGATAGAGATGTAAAGAAGATACCAGAGAAAATGGAAACCATAAATCCCCTAATATGTCGCAGTTCCGCCGCCGAATAGGAAGATCTGATGAAGATTTTTGATACGTTGCCTCCTTTCCTCCTCTGGATCTTGATGAATGTCTCTGAATCTCTGTTTCCTCAAATCTGTGACTCTAGATTCCCTCGCAAAAAAAAAATCACACAATAATCGTTAAATACACAATTTGCTGTTTTATTTATTTATGATATGGATCGAATAAGAATTCAACACGAATAGCAAGAATAAAAAAAATTACGTACGTTTCCCCGGCAACGGTGCCATTTGATTGATTCTATTTTAGAGAAGTGTGTGTAGTTACCGCAATCAATAACGGTGTCGCGTGTAGCTAGACCGAGATGAGTATGGGTCGTCTTCTGGGAAACGTTGAATCTTTTAATCTTACTTTAGGCGTGTTGAGAAAGAAAAGAGGAAGAATAAAGAATGATGAAGAATGGTTGTAAGTTCTAGATCTATGTCAAACACGGATAAAGAATATAAATCTGGATTAACTACGGATGTAAGTTTTATAGTAGAAGGGGGGCTTGTAGGGTTCGTTAAGATTTGTAGTCATGGATGATTAATTAAAGATTACTCTTTTTATCCTTTAATAGATTTAAAGCTAGATCGACAGTGATGCATGTAGATTAGGGTTTCTGGAGGGAAAAGAGTTCCCACTCTTAACCCCTACCTTGACATGGATCTCCGTTCATGTCTAGCCTTTACCAAAATAATCGTTAATCTGATCTCTAATCGTGGTCGTGAATATCAATGAATTGATAGCGCGCCCGATTAGGATGTTAACTATTCTTTTGATAAAGTTTATAAACTTTATAAGACGTAAAAAGAGTTTAAGGATCTTCATCATCCATTAATCTATCCTAATCCTACGAACCCTAACAAGCGAAGAATTGCTCGTGCATGTTAGGAAAAGAAAAGATAGAAAGGGAAATCATATTGAAAAACTACAAAGAAGTAAAATAAGAAAACAACTATCTTTATTAATTAACAAGATCAATTACACTTTGTTCCCTTCGAAAATGATTACAAAATGCTAGTTTGTTTCTCGATCTCTTCGGAGGAAGTAGATGAACTGTTGATGATCAACCAGGATTTTTAAGCCGTCGTGGACTTCGTGATTGCGTCGGTGTGATAAATTTTCCAAGAGGCTTCCGGTCCTTATTTATAGTCACAAAGTCAGAACCCTGGTTTTCTAATATGGAAACTAGTTATTAGGATCCCAACCACCAAAATCCCGAGCCCTAAATCCTCAGAAGTGCGGCGGAACCGCGGCCATTGGATAGATTGGGCCACGAATCCGCCGCCTTTTGGTGAGATCATGGCCTCTAATTTTTGTAGCTTCATATCTGTAACACTTTGTGATCTTTTAAGTATCTAGACTTTGAAAATCTTCTCTACGTTTCTGGCAGAATTAGTTTCTTCAATTTACTTGAATATCTTCAGCAGATTTGATCTTTCTAACTCAGATTTTCTTGATTTCAGTCATGATATAATTCCCGCACAATTATCTCAATAAATGATGTTAGTAGAATTTGTTTTTATTGAGATATTATCTTTAACCATTTGTCATGATATTTTAGTTTTAAGAGAATTGGTCAAAGATATTTAATAAGGTAAGCATATTAAAATAGACCAAATATTACATGAATAATATATGCTTACATTTTCCTTCATAATGTTAATTATAATATATAAACACATGAAAATAATATTTTTACAGATAAACCCATATATGTGTCATATTTATAATAAACACATTTTATTATATAAAAATAGCAAGGAAAATATCATATTAAAAGTGCAGTTTTATCAACTGATCAGTAACCTGTAGTACAAGGCCCCACCATGCTACGGGATAACGGCACGGATGTTCATGCAGGTGTCTTTTAGTGACCGTCATCGTGCCACCTTTAACACATTTCGTACCCGTCTACTCCTTTAAAACCCCGTAATGCATATTGTATTGATTGTGGTATAAAACTTGCCGAAACCATGGTATAAGTTGTTCATGTAAACGGTTCAGGATGTAAACGGATATTCATGTAGTCAAGTTCAAGATATAGCTATGGTTCAGTTAAGTCAAGTCACATGTTCGCACTGTGCGGTATTCATGTTCACGTGTTCATGTATATATTGAATTCATGTTGGATTGGAGTTATGATTAGTTTCATGTTTGGATTGTATTCAGATTAGACTGAGACTCAGATTGAGTCAGACACTTAAATAGATTTGAGTCCTGAATTAGGTTCTGGTGTTATCGGTAACTGCTGCATGTTAGGAATATGTATGCCCTAGAGGCCATTATTGTATGATATAGTGGATGCTTGGACATATATATAGAGGATCTTCTTGCACGACATGATAGTATGCTATCTGGTTGCTCTTTATCTTAACATGTAGACTTGTATTATTATACTGCCTCTCTGATACATGTTGATAAAGCCCTTAGGATGTTTTCTTGACTACCAGGACTATAATGCAGATCATACTACTGGGACTTGTGTAATCCACAAGCACATCCTTTAACTGTTCCTAGTCGAGAGAGTATCGAGACAGGGCATCGATATTCCAGAGTAGACCAGTGTGTACGTTTCTTGATCCTGTAAGGGGCGATGGTTGATCCCATAACCATTGGTGTTTGACATCAAAGATTGTACACAGGTGCTCATTAAAGAATGGGTACACCGAACAGGACTCGCCGATAGCTCCTAGATGGTACCATACCTATCGTCAGATGGCAGTTCTCTGGTGACACTGGTACAGGTTAGTCTGTAGACCCGAGATCGTCATAGTGCCTTGTGTGATTCCTACTGTGCTTTAATTTTCTCCCTACCACGGCTCAAAGGAGGCGTGCAAACAGGTGGATTTTGGGTACAGTCACCAGTCACATGGAGGAAATGAGCGATAGGAGGGGTTTCGTCTCTCCCGGTATTGGGAGTTGATATTGCTCTATGCTCGATTGGTTATAACGGTAAGTCCCTGGCCAGGGCTGATGAGATTTACTGGTAAGTGTTGTGAACCGTTATGAGCCATACATCGGTATGACTTATCAAGTTACTAAGGTCTGACAATTCCACCCCTAGACTTAATGTGCGACATATCAGACGAAGAGACCGGACTGTACGGTAAGTGTTATTTATAGGCTTCATGGGAGTTTGGACAAGCTTGCTTGTTGATCTTCTAATCGCTCAATACCTGGGTAGCCGTTATGTCCAGCTAGTACCGCTGACGGCTTGTGGGTAACTGATGTGATCATTATCTACTGCTGGCATATTGACGAGTTTTTAGAGTCCCACACAGAGGTTTCCTAGTTCAAGAGAAACGAAGTAGGGCACATATGCTGATATGTGCGGGGGGCCTGATTAAATACAAGTATGTGATACCGTATTCTAATCTGGCGGTAATTTGATATCCGTTAGGTTATGTGTGATATAACCGGATTATTGAATCAAGTGTTGATTTGATAATGTGATATACAGATAAATGATACTAGTCGGTTATATGTGATATAACCGGATTATTGAATCAAGTGTTGATTTAATAATATGATATATATTTATATTTGATATAATTATATATTAACTAATATTATTACTCACTACTAATTATTTTCTTAATATATATTAATATATATATATATATATATATATATTTGATATATATATATATATATTTGATATATATATATATATTAAATGAAGCATGGAATTTCTATTTTGGGAAAATAGAAATGAGGTGGAAAATGGGGAGATATTTGTGGAATGACGAGGCATCGCTTGCTCATTTTTTTATTGGTTTTTCTACACTATTGAACTATGGTTCAATTTATTTATTGATGGAAATTGTATGCTTCAATAATATGAGAGCTTGAGGCCATTCTACACTTGATTTTTCTTTAGCTCCTTTTCTTTTGCCCTCCACCATTATCTCCTTCTTCCTCCACCTCAAATCCCTAACCCTCACATGTGATGTGAACCATAGGGTTTTGGATCAATCTAAGTGTAAGTCGATGTACAACATCCCACGAGTAGCGGAGAGGCGGAAATATGAAAAACAATCTTGTTCTTGAAGCAAACATCGACTAACCGAAGATCTTTACTAAACGATAATTAACAACAACCATAGAAGTTCTTAGCTACTATGAAAAGAGATTATACCTAGTGAATCGTGTCCTTCGTCTTTTCGTTCTCTACGTCCTCCTCGGCCTCCTCTAAGTGATAGATGATCCACCCGAGAACCCTAATCCAAGCTTCACCTCCAAACTTGAGGAAACTAAGTTTCTCTAGTTGCTAATCAAAGGAACTTAGATGATATAGAGTTAGGTTATGGATTGTTTAGTCTATTCTAATCCTTGATCTCAACTCATGAGTGGTAAGATTAGGGTTTGAAGAGAGAGTGGGCTTGAGGAGAGAGAAGGTGAACAAGATAATGATAATGATATTGTTTCTCACTTGATATATGAAGCATAATGAATAAATGAATAAAAAGAGATTATTCATCATGCTACATTAATACATTATGAGTGATTCACTATGTGAGTCATTAAGCATTTAATAATGCATTAATGACATGATGAATCACACATAATGAGTCACAATATCATTTAATGACAATTCCACCTAAACTCTCAAGTCACCATGCTTCTAGAAGCTTCCCGGAAAATTACGAGAATGCCCCTCCTATCCGTGAAAACACGGAAAAACTTTAAACTGTATAAATCCAATATCCTGATACTAGAATCTGGCTTAAACCAAAGCCGGCTAGTAAAAACTGTCCGAATGTCGTATGTGCGTTTAAACACGTATGCGTCCGAACCCTTGTCGTAAAACCGTACGACCTCTATATCGTTTCGCCTGGAGTTGGGAAATCTCTGTGTGGGACTCTAAAGACTCGACTACTACGCTGGCAGTGGGTTTAACCATAGACCGCAAGCGGCACTACCTGTACGTAACGGTCCCCAGGTAGATGTCGATAAGAAGGCCGATGAGGAAACCCATCCGAACTCCTACTGAGCCTGTCCGTGACAATATCCGCGCAGTCCTGTCTGTTCGTCTAAGAGTATCGCATGTATGGTCTAGGGTGGTGGTGAACGTCAGACCCCTAATAACCGTACAAGTCGTGCCGGCATGGCTCAAGACCATCCGAGAATCTACTGATCAGTCCATCAGAAATTCTCAATCAGCCCTGGTCAGGGACTTATGGTAATGACCAACCGATCACTGTGCGATATCAACTCCCTATACCGGGAGAGACGAATCCCTAACAGTCGCTCGCTGTCTCCACGTGGCTCGGGACTGTGCCCAACTAAAACCTGTTTGCACGACTCCTTTGAACCGTGGTAGGGTAGTAATCAAAGCACAGTGGGAACTCACACGAGACAAATGACGACCTTAAGTCAACGGACTATCTGCACACATGTCACCTGAGAACTGCTATCTGACGTTAGGTATAAATACTATCCAGTCAGTTCTCGGCGAGTCCTGTCCGGTGTACTCACACCCAGTGAGTATCTGTATACAATCTTAGGTGCACATCACCAATGGCTGCGGGACCAATCCATCGCCCTTCGTCAGGGTCTAGATATGTATACACTAGTCTACTCTGGAGCATCGATGCCCTGTCTCGATACTTCTGCGACCAGGGATATTTAAGGATGTGCCTATTGACTATCCAGCTCCTACAAGTATGAATGTCATCACAACGCCGGTAGTCAGGCAAACACCCTATGGGCTTTATCAACATGTTTATAAATACAATGTAAAATATATCACACGTTAAGATAAAGACAAACAAATAGCGTACTATCATATCAAGCAAGATTGTCATGTACATACATATCCCTAGCATCCTATACAATGAAGGCCTCTAGGGCATATATATCCAACAATCTCCCACTTGCACTAAGGCCTATAATTGGCGCAATGAGTACCCACTGTCTACACTAGATCCAATTGCTGGCGTTCCGCATGCCCAACATCTCAAACAGCCTCTCGAACTGGACTTGAGGGATGGCCTTGGTGAATGGATCTGCCGTGTTGTCTTTTTTGTCCACTCTCCGTACCTCGATCTCCTGACGATCCAGATCTCCCTGATCTGGTGAAACCGCCTTAAGATATGCCTGGATTTCTGATGGGACCTTGGTTCCTTCGCTAATGCTACAGCCCCATTGTTATCACAATACAAAGGTATTGGATTGGCAATGGACGGAACCACCTGAAGTTCAGAAATGAACTTCCTCATCCAGACAGCCTCTTTTATGGCTTCACTAGCAGCTATATACTCAGCCTCCATAGTTGAGTCTGCGACGGTATCCTGTTTGAAACTCCTCCAACATACCGCCCCTCCATTGAGGGTAAACACAAAACCCGAAATGGATTTAGAATCATCTTTGTCACTTTGGAAGCCAGAGTCGGTAAAAGCCTCTACCTGGAGGTCCCTATTACCGTAAACTAAGAACATCTCCTTAGTCCTTCTCAGGTACTTGAGAATGTTCTTTACCGCTATCCAATATTTCTCACCTGGGTCAGATTGATACTTGCTTACCACACCAAGTGCGTAAGCTACATCTGGTCTTGTACATAACATCGCATACATTACAGATCCTACTGCCGAAGCGTAGGGTATAATACCCATGCAAGCCCTCTCTTCATCAGTCTTTGGAGACATCTCTTTTGAAAGGGTGATCCCGTGACAAGCGGGCATATTACCGCGCTTGGAATCTTCCATACTAAATCTCTTTAGTTTAGTGTCAATATATCTGGACTGTGAAAGTCCCAATATTCTATTAGATCTATCACGATAGATCTTAATGCCCAGAATGTAGGTTGCATCTCCCAAGTCTTTCATGGAGAATTTCTGTGACAAGAAGAGCTTTACTGATTATAGCATAGGGACATCATTCCCTATCAGTAGTATGTCGTCGACGTACAAAACGAGGAAGACTACTGCTCCTTCTACAATTTTCCTATAAATACATGGCTCATCTACATTTTTGATAAAGTCAAATTCTTTGACTGTCTCATCAAAGTAGATGTTCCAACTCCGCGATGCTTGCTTTAATCCATAAATGGATTTAAGCAACCTGCACACTCTTCCGCTGCTCCCACTGTCTAAGAAACCTTCTGGTTGATCCATGTAAACATTCTCTTCTAAATGTCCATTTAGAAAAGCTGTTTTTACGTCCATCTGCCAGATTTCATAGTCATGGAAGGCAGCAATGGCAAGCAGGATCCGAATGGATTTAAGCATAGCTACAGGTGAAAAAGTTTCATCATAGTCCAATCCTGGTCTTTGACGAAAACCTTTTGCAACGAGTCTAGTTTTGCAGGTTTCCACTTGTCCAAGTGCACCAATCTTCTTTTTGAAGATCCATTTGCATCCAACTGGTTTCACCCCAGGAGGAGCAACTTCTAAAGTCCATACTTTATTGGTGTACATGGATTCCATTTCGGATCTCATAGCATCAGTCACTTCACCGAGTCAATACTCGTGATGGCCTGCTGAAAACTAGTAGGCTCATCATCATCGATGATGCAATCCTCTCGATCCCCATCTAGAAGAAAACCATAGTATCTTTCAGGAGGATGAGAAAGCCTACTAGATCTGCTGAGTGGCTTTGGTTCGTCATGTTCTATTGAAATCTGAGGTTCTACTAAGTCCTCGGTAGCAGTTTGAGGTTCTGGAATTTCTTCCAGCTCAACCGCGCTCCCACTAATTTCTTTTGCAAGAAATTCGCTCTCTAAGAAGACAATGTGGCCAGCGACAAACACCTTTTGTTCTTCAGTGTGGTAGACCATGTACCCCCTTGAATGTTTGGGGTATCCTACAAACTTGCACAAAACCGATCGTGCCTCGAGCTTGTCCGGACTATACTTTTTAACATATGCCGGACACCCCCATATCTTGATATACTTGAGATATGGTCTCTTCCCGCTCCACATTTCATATGGAGTGGTAAGCACAGACTTAGTTGAAACTCTATTCAATAGGTATGCTGCTGATTCTAGAGCATAACCCCAGAAGGAAAGTGGCAACTCAGCACTACTCATCATTGAACGCACCATATCTAACAGCGTGCGATTCCTCCTTTCTGATACACCATTATGCTGAGGTGTATAAGGTGGAGTAAGCTGAGAGAGAATTCCATTCTCTTTTAAGCAATAAAGGAAACTGGTACTTAAGTATTCTCCACCTCGATCAGATCGAAGTGTCTTGATACTTTTACCAGTCTGTTTCTCTACTTCATTTTTATACTCCTTAAACTTTTCAAAGGCCTCGGATTTATGTTTCATTCAGAACACATGTCCATACCTAGAGAAGTCATCAGTAAAAGTGATGAAGTAGGAGTGACCGCTTCTCGCATGCGTAGACATTGGACCACATACATCACTGTGTACAAGTCCCAAGAGTTCTGTAGCTCTTTCTCCGTGTCCGGTGAACGGAGATTTGGTCATTTTTCCTTTGATAAATGATTAACAAGTTGCATATGATGAATATTCAAACGGATCTAAATATCCATCTTTATGTAACTTAGTCAACCTTGTTTCGTTTATATGACCAAGTCTACAATGCCATAAAAAGGCTTGGTTTGAATCTGGAGCCTTTCTTTTAAGCGTGTTTTGAATATTGAAAATTCGAGGTTGATTAAGTATGTATATGCCGTTTTCCAGTGTGCCATACCCAATCAGTTCTTGATTTAGGAGAATGGTCATGACATTTCTTTCAAGCGCAAAATTATATCCTTCATTAGATAACAAAGATACTGATATAATATTACATAATATACTGGGAATACAAAAACAGCTGTACAACACCAAAATGTGCCCACTAGTCAACCCTAGGTGATATTCCCCTATTGCAATAGCATCTACATGCATTCCATTGCCCATCCGGAGAGTCATATCACATGTCCCCAGTACTCTACTATTTCTCAGATCCTGCAATGAATTACAGATGTGAGAACCAGAACCGGTATCAAGTACCCATGATGTAGAGTTTACTGAAAGACAATTTTCGATTACGAACACACCTGAAGCAGAAGCAACAGCTTGCTTCTTGTCCTTGGCTTTGAAGGCCATACAATCCTTTTTCCAGCGCCCTTACTTGTGACAATAAAAGCATTCGTTTATATCCGCTTTCACCCTTCCTGCCTTGTTCGTTCCCTGCACCTTCTTGACCCTACCCTTCGATTTGGTGGCTTTCATCTTCTTCTTCCCTTTAGCTTTCGCTTTGGATTTAGAAGAGGATGATTGGCCAACATACAGAACGGGGGTCTTCTCCTTTTTCAAGGAGGTCTCTGCTACCCTCAACATATTGAGGAGCTTTGGAAGATCAGCTTCCATTTCGTGCATATTGAAGTTTAGCACGAACTGAGAGAAGGTGTGGGGAAGGGACTGCAAAATCAAGTCGATATACAAATCATTCTCTAGCACGCATCCCAGGTTTGTGAGTTCCTCAATGAGGCTGATCATTTTGAGGACGTGCTCTCCTACAGGCGATCCTGGAGCTAACCTCATCTGGAAGAGTTTCCTTGAGGTCTCGTACCTCGCGATACGGGAGTGCTCCCCATACAATTCCTTGACATGGAGAAAGATGGATATAATATCCATACTCTCGTGCTGTTTCTGGAGTTCATTGTTCATGGACGCCAGCACGATACACTTAGCTCGCTCACGGTCTAGATCCCAGGTTTTGCGAACTTCCTTGTCCACAACTGAGGAATCTAGTCCTGGGATAAAGGGAGGAACAGCGGTGGTAACATATGCTACTTTGTCATAAGTCAGTGCAATGTTGACGTTCCTTAGCCAATCTTTATAGTTCTGCCCGGTCAGTATATTTTTTTCAAGTAATAGTTTTAGTCCTGTCATGGTAGCTGCCAGAGAGAGAGAGAAAAGAAAACACTCAGCATATGCTTCTTGCAAGTTTAGATTGGTTATTAGTTTATCTAAACAGGATGTCTCCCACTGTTTCCTCAAATCCTTCTTCAAAACTTAAAAGAAGAACTAGTCAGGATTTAATCACACGTCACAATACTTGCTTAACCTTTCAGCCAGGCTGGTGTTGGTACTTCGAGGGAGGTTTTCCAACGCTTTCGTGAAGTTCCTTAATTAAAGAACCTCTTTTCCCTGGAGGCGTAGCCCCTCTAACACCTTTCTAGACACCTAATTGGTTTATAGCATTGATTGTTAAGTGAGAAAAATTCCCGAGAGTAATCCTACTCATCAGTGGAATCGGGATCCAACTATCATTGCATGATGCCCTAAATGGAAGCCACTCTAGTCACCACACTCCAGAAGGTATGCTAAATCTGAAAGTTTCCTTTATGTTTGAAACTCCTGATATGATTTTTACCCCAAGCTCTTATGACCTTGACGTAGGCTGTCACGTCCCGAAAGTACGGAACATGACCGGCATTTAAACTACGAAACGTCTCGAGGCGTACGTAATCTAAGTAAACCGAAAACCCAGAAATCCAAACCAAGAAAACAAGTAGAGTGAAGGAAAACCAATTTAAAACAAGTAGTTTTAATAGCATAAGCCGAATTATGCGGTTTTTAAAACATCAAAAATTTACTGAAAATTTCGGCAGAGTCTCCTTTGTAAATACAGGCCCCCAAACGGGATACAACATGAATAGTATACGAAAACAAGAAAAGGGCATCCCCAAGCGGGAGCTAGCTCTTCGTCAATCGACGGTCACAACCACACAAACAATATAATATACAACGCCAACGGCGAGGATCAAAACTCAAAAGGAAACTCAAAACCACCAGAAATATAACGAGCAACTCTAAGGTCGAAAGAATAAACAACACTGGTCTCTATCTCAAAAAAAATACATGTTTGGCTGATGGAATTTACTAGATACAACGGAATAATATTATACAAGGTAATATGATGGATACGATACAAGAAAAACCCACCTACTAGCAAGTCACCCGAATGAAACTGAGCCCGCAAAGCCGTAATGAAACCTGTACGGCAACCTGCAAGAAACTGGGGCACAACGGGGGTGAGTTGCCAACTCGTGAATAGAAAAATATCTACGCACAGAAATCGCATAAATAACGCAACCTAGGTCAATGATCATAATATATCCTCAAATATATGAATAACACATAGCCTATAACAAGGCTAGGGTAAATATCTAACCCGAGTGTAATCTCATGTGCCGTGTCAGTGCCCAAGGGTAGCAATATATCATATGAATGAGGTATGAATGCATGAAAACAGAATACATGTAAATGAAGAACTGTTTCCATAATTTAGTGAGATTTCCTTTGTATTTTTAAAATGAGGTATCATAATGAAATCAGCATAAAACAGTGCCTAGCATCGGCACAAAACGTAATCCCAATATCTCGATATCTCTGTATCACAGTCTCTGTACCTCAATATCTAGGGCGCCGTCAGTCCAGACCGGCCCCTACCATCCATCTCAAGACCACGACGGTATCCTCCGGATATCCGACGCGTCGGGTAAAATCACCGGTAGGTAGTGCTCCCCTGCCAGGCTCACATCGTCATCATCACGCGCTTCTTGCCCCGGGTACCTTACCGGGTCCACCATGTACCCGAAACGGTTCATCCGTCTTCTCGAATCGGGTCTCGAAATCCATCAGCAAACTCATGGTGGACGACTCATACATCATGGGAAAACCGCACTTTTTATTTTAAAAAGAGAGAAATCAGTTCATATAAGTTTTTGCGGTTTTCTTCCAAATCCAGAAAATCTCATGGAAATCCGAGTCCAAAACCTCAATAACACGTAAAATAGTGAATATATGCATGAGAATCCATGAATGCGGCATAACAATGAATAACAGTATGCATGAAGTAGCAGGTAATAACTACAATGTCTAAACTAACATATAAGGCAAGTACACTAATATCATGTCTAACTATTAGCTAACAGGCTATGTCAAGCAATAACATTTTCTAAGGTGTACGTGACATGGCAATTACCGATGAAGATGTGTGTGAGCCGGCAATTAAGTGTACGTGGTACATACGCATCATCGGTAATGGTGCCGGTGTCCTAACAGCATGATATCAATAATGGAGTATGAAACATAAAATAAGCATGCGATGCGAAGCGGACCACAAAAATGAGCGGGAGCTGAAAACTAGACGCAACTATAACTAATCTGCATTAATCTAATATCAGTCCTACAAATGGTGCCTTTTGAAATAACACGAATCATGGGGTTTTGAAAATAGGGGCTACGGTGTTTTTATGAAAATATACGTCTTTTGAAATATCTGTAGGATCCCTTGGGCTGTCTTTAAAAATGCCCACGATTCGTTAGTTTTTGAAATAGGTAAGAAGTCTAATCTAATCTAACAACTACACTAAACTATACGGCTGAACTAACAAGCTGAACTACAGGTAAGGAAACTGCCTATCATCTGAGTCGATACATATACATACCTGTATATGTATAGTCGGTGATCCCGCCTCAATAATATCATATCCGATACCATATCTATAATCAGGCATCCCAAGTCAAGAGTGCGGATCAATCATCAATATAGCTCGTACGTAAATCCGTCGTACGGCATCCCCAAATCTGGGTACGGGTTAATATCACATTCAATCACACTATTCATCTGGTATCTTCTTTATCAAATATCATGATCCGGGACAATGTCCTACGTCTAGTACAATACTGATACCGCCTAAGCATGCATACAGGTGTAAGAATTGCTACGTCAAAAGACCCGCTAAAACATCATGTCGTATCTCAATACGAACCAAATCACATCACCGATCTTCTGGCCTCAGGCCCAATATCATCAACTCATCTCAAATTCCAAATACTATCCTCAAATCCAGTATATGCACACATAGTAACATACCCATGTGAACACATAAATATATACTCCCATATACGCACATATAAAAGAAGAATGCATGCAAGTATGTGTGTGTGTGCGTGTGTGAGTGCGACCACTACTCTAGGGTTTCGCAACTACACTAAACCAATCCAAAAATACCAAATATCCATCTTATCATCAATAATCTCAACAACATATAATCAATATCTGTGTGTATACGTATTCGTATACATCACCACGAACTGCGGGGGTGCTATACGCCATCCACCCGACTTCTCCCCGTAGATATAAATCTACTCACCTGGTCCTCGTTCGCCGGTGCCGACGTCGCCACGCGCTTGCTTGTCGTCTCGAAGTCCACATGGGGTACCTACATATCATAACGCACCGTATCGTATTAAAATCCGACTCATGACCAAAACGACACACGAATCCCACATAGGTCAAAACCTATGGTTGCTTTCACAAATCAACCCAAAAACCCTCGACGTCGGCGTACAAACGCCAAATCATCGAGAAAAACCCAAATACACTCATTTGCACATTCACGAACACTAATTTTAATATAAAATAGGTTAAAATTCACAAAAACCCCAATTTCACTTAAAAAGTCATTTTTCCGAAAATCTAGCAAGCACAATTCGCCGTTTTTGTACAAAACATGATGTTTAAACAAATCTAGTGGCCATAATACTTATTAAATATCTTAAATAAGTCATAAAAACAATTTCCATAATTTAATCTCATTAAATTCCATTAACCCCAAAATTCTAGTTTACAAAATACCCAATTTTTTTTACAATTTATAGCAAAAATGCACAAACAACAATTTAGCTAGGATTTTCATGAACTAAAAGCATTAACCCACTCAATATATTATCTATAATGACATGAAACCATAATTATAATTTAATCTAAGGCATTTAATAATTTTCCAAAACTCTAGTTAGCAAAATAACTTAATTAGGGCATTTTATAAGTAATGGTTTGGAATTAACAACTAAATTAGCTTTCTATAAAACTTAAGATGTTAATTCACAACACAAAACCATGCACAATTTATCATAACCCATTTCCACAACAAAACCCTAATTCAACTCAAGCCATAAACTTTTTTTAAAAAAACTAGTATACAAATAGCACTAAAATTAACACTAAAACAACTCAATTAAATAAATCTAAACATAAGAATTTAAATGGGTAGAAATTATACCTTAAAATCTAGTGATCTAGCAAGAAGAATTTGCCTCCAATGATGGCTTCATAACACCATGATCCAAGTGATAAAAGCTAAGGAGAATGGGATGAAGAATGGAAATCAATTTGTGAGATTTAAATTGGATTTTGGAGCAATTTTTTGATTTAAATTGAAGGAAATGAAAAGAGGGAAAATGAAGGGGGAAGGGCTGCAGAATTTCGGCCATGGGGTGATGGGGGGAATGGTGTGGGTGTTGTGCACAATTGGTCAAGTCAACCCCCCTCAAATCAAGGTACAATGAGCCTCCAAAACAACACATCTTAACCTACACCTATAAACTCTATTTCACCCATACAAATGAGATGGAGAAATTTTTGAGGGGGAGAAGTGGGCTGCTGAATTCTTCAAGGGGAGAAGTAAATGGGAGTGTGTGGATGTGGGTACGGGTGTGGGGTGATGAAAAATGATAAATATAATACCCCAAACATCCATTTACGCTAAAAAAAAGCCTTTTTTCTTCAATAATTTCTAAACCGTTTTGGCAAATGATTTCGTTCAAAAAACCACATGATAAAATTTTATTTAATGTTTTATGATGCACAAAATTTGTTTCAACTCATTCCAATTTGTAATTTTCCCTAATTAAATGTATTAGTGACGGCTTAAATAATAATAAAATAATATTTTTTTCAGAAAATTTGAAATTTCACCAGCGGCTCAATAAACACCAAATAATAGCAATTACATAGCTAGAATATGTATATTTAATTTTTATAATAAGATATTTGTATTTTGACTTTTTACAGAAACCCCCCTTATTTTACCGATTTTTTCGAAATTTCACCGAAACGATTTTCAAAACGTTACAATCTTCCCCCCTTAAAGAAATTCGATCCCCGAATTTAAATTCAAACTCCCCCAAATACTAAAACATCTAAGAAAAACCATCAAGTCGTCGGGGCTCTGAAATTGTAACTACATAAAACAAATCGTAGCGCAGCGCATGCGCTTGAAAAATGAGTATATAACTCAAATTAAAACTCCGTCAAGCATCCCGCAATCATCGGAGTCATGGAGAAGACATCAATGCCAAATCTAAATCAAACCAATATGATATAACTCGAAACTATACATGTAAACATCGAATCTATATCTGTAAGTATCTGAAGGAAATGAATGCCAAATCTCTTTAAGTCGCTGTGCAACGCGTATAACACTGCACAGTGGCGGACGTCTATCATAAGAAAATAACTATATACATATATACCTTTGTTTGAAATATACGTTCCGCCGTTTTGGAAACAATTTAGAAGGGTCTCCTTGTTTTAAACATTTCGTGTCATATCAGACACGTAGGTAAATACTGAGGCTATAGCTCGCTTTTTGGAAATCCTTTCAATAATTATCAATGCATGCAAAATATATTCAGGTACTGTCCTCTGACTAGTCCTGCTCAGTACGAAAATACATAGCAATATCATAAAAACGTACTGCTCTATACGAAATCAATCCCAAAATATGCACATGAATGCTACGTGCGTCTGGTGCGCACGGAAATCAAAATCCATGAATGTGCCATACATGCGCACAGAAACAACATCTAAGTGCATCGGGTGTGCACGAAACGTCTGTCGTAGGCAACATGTGTGCCTGACAGCAAAATCAGGTGCATCTATCGTGCACGAAATCATGAAATCCAATATCAAGCGCCGAATGTGCGCAAAATCAATCAGGTGCACAAGGTGCACAAAACAAATATCGGGTATCACAATCGAAATCGAATTCCAGTGCATCTAAGTGCACAAAAGGCGTATCACTGCACTGCAAGCATATATAAACTATACCGAGTGCAGGAACGAAATCGTGTGCATGCATACGCACAAAACCAACTCAACTGTTTAAAATCGTAAAATCACAAACTTGTGAAACTGAAGCACGAAAACGATATCAAGTGCAACACTGTGCAAATATCGTAAATCCTCAATCATCAAAATCAAATCATACGAATAAATCACCCAAAACATCGTAATCAATAATGGCAGAATAGTACTGCTCAAGCGCATTCTCTAAGAATCTCGGCCAACTGTCGCGGTCACTAGTGGGACGTCTCGTCGATGATCATGAACTCTGTCCTTCTGGCGTGCGTAACCATGACCACTCCTGGGTCAAGGTCTTCACTGTGAATTACCAATCTTTCGGTCCATCGGCTCATCGGCCCTGTCAGGTGTGCTAACGGGGACGATTCCGTTTTGGCACTTCTCTGGTCATCTCTCGGTCAATCCGCACGACCACTCGTAAAGCAACATGTCACTGGAGTCGGCCTCTGGCTCTCTAAATGCACGTGACACATCTGATCCTGGGTGCAAATATCATTGCAGCATTGTCCTGAAAGGAATCCTACTCAAGGTCTCTTCCAGTCTCATCTCTGCCAACTGTCCGGGAGTCATCGTCCTTTACTATATCTGCTTCTTGTTCCGGAACGGCTGCATACTCATCGCGACTCCTTCTGGAAGGTATATCCAAGTACAATGCCTCGGCATGCGTATCGCATCTATGATGTCGGCAGAGTAGAACATCATCTTATTAAGATCTCGTACGCACCGCTTACTCCATTTTTCTCCAAGGTCGACCGTTTCGGACTCGTCTCGTCGTGGCTGCATGGACTGAGCTCCAACGGCTATCCTCGTATCGGGAGTCTCCCAAGAAATGCATCTCACCACCTAGCATCCGAATTAAGTCGAGCCATCCAATCGAGTCGTCAAAACCTCATAATCCCCCAAGAGCTCAACATCTTAGGTACAGTATAATAGTATCGAGTACGTACCACAGCATCGGTGGTCCAGCCGTAGAAGGGCAAACCCAAGCCTCACTAATGGCGCCGTAGAACTGCCGCAAACCCGAAGGTTCAAAGGCTTTCACACGGTCATTAAGTTGAGTTAGGGTTTCATTCTTCTAGAGGGACCATAGAATTGCCTGCATGTCTTTCCGACTACTTTAAACTTGGAATAATAGGTTTCTGACATTCGATCGTCTCTGTCGACTCCCAACGTCTCCGCGTGAAGTCGTCTCTAGCTGGAATCAATCTATTTGATGACCTCGCATCGGGGTAGGCGAACGATCCATATGTCCTAGTCATTCATCCTCGATGACTAGCGACCTTCTATCATCTCTTAGTACAACTTATACTGCAATAGCTCCAACATCTGGGGCGATATCTCGTCGTTCGCAGCAATAACTGGCTCACTCGTCTGCATGCTGAACCGTGCCTCAATCATCAGGAGTAAGCAACACACCAACGGTCATCAAAATCTGGCTGGCCTCCATCATTGGCTCAATTCTCTAGTGTCGATCAGCACCTTCGAGTAACCTCATAAAGGCGATCCGCCAAACGCTCGTGGCGCGGAAACACAGTAAAAAGACACATCTCTGCAATTGGGTGTCGCCGGAATCACGCCCTGGTCAGTCCTCATTTGTGACGAGCTCCTGTTGACCGCAACTCTAGCCGTATCTCTCCCTGCCCGAAATCGTGGCAGCAAAACCAAACTGGTAACGATGAGGCTAGATCAGGAAGGAATATAATACTGAACAAGGAAATGTACATCCTAAGGCTTCTTAAGTGGAGTGGCGTGTCGTAAATATGCCGCGGAACATACCAACGGTACGTCACTCTACTTTAGTCACCTATTCCATCAACCAAGGGTCATCCTACGCTCCGAAGGTTAAAACCTAACGCTCTGATACCAACTTTGTCACGTCCCGAAAGTACGGAACATGACCGGCACTTAAACTACGAAACGTCTCGAGGCGTACGTAATCTAAGTAAACCGAAAACCCAGAAATCCAAACCAAGAAAAGAAGTAGAGTGAAGGAAAACCAATTTAAAACAAGTAGTTTTAATAGCATAAGCCGAATTATGCGGTTTTTAAAACATCAAAAATTTACTGAAAATTTCGGCAGAGTCTCCTTTGTAAATACAGGCCCCCAAACGGGATACAACATGAATAGTATACGAAAACAAGAAAAGGGCATCCCCAAGCGGGAGCTAGCTCTTCGTCAATCGACGGTCACAACCACACAAACAATATAATATACAACGCCAACGGCGAGGATCAAAACTCAAAAGGAAACTCAAAACCACCAGAAATATAACGAGCAACTCTAAGGTCGAAAGAATAAACAACACTAGTCTCTATCTCAAAAAAAATACATGTTTGGTTGATGGAATTTACTAGATACAACGGAATAATATTATACAAGGTAATATGATGGATACGATACAAGAAAAACCCACCTACTAGCAAGTCACCCGAATGAAACTGAGCCCGCAAAGCCGTAATGAAACCTGTACGGCAACCTGCAAGAAACTGGGGCACAACGGGGGTGAGTTGCCAACTCGTGAATAGAAAAATATCTACGCACAGAAATCGCATAAATAACGCAACCTAGGTCAATGATCATAATATATCCTCAAATATATGAATAACACATAGCCTATAACAAGGCTAGGGTAAATATCTAACCCGAGTGTAATCTCATGTGCCGTGTCAGTGCCCAAGGGTAGCAATATATCATATGAATGAGGTATGAATGCATGAAAACAGAATACATGTAAATGAAGAACTGTTTCCATAATTTAGTGAGATTTCCTTTGTATTTTTAAAATGAGGTATCATAATGAAATCAGCATAAAACAGTGCCTAGCATCGGCACAAAACGTAATCCCAATATCTTGATATCTCTGTATCACAGTCTCTGTACCTCAATATCTAGGGCGCCGTCAGTCCAGACCGGCCCCTACCATCCATCTCAAGACCACGACGGTATCCTCCGGATATCCGACGCGTCGGGTAAAATCACCGGTAGGTAGTGCTCCCCTGCCAGGCTCACATCGTCATCATCACGCGCTTCTTGCCCCGGGGTACCTTACCGGGTCCACCATGTACCCGAAACGGTTCATCCGTCTCCTCGAATCGGGTCTCGAAATCCATCAGCAAACTCATGGTGGACGACTCATACATCATGGGAAAACCGCACTTTTTATTTTAAAAAGAGAGAAATCAGTTCATATAAGTTTTTGCGGTTTTCTTCCAAATCCAGAAAATCTCATGGAAATCCAAGTCCAAAACCTCAATAACACGTAAAATAGTGAATATATGCATAAGAATCCATGAATGCGGCATAACAATGAATAACAGTATGCATGAAGTAGCAGGTAATAACTACAATGTCTAAACTAACATATAAGGCAAGTACACTAATATCATGTCTAACTATTAGCTAACAGGCTATGTCAAGCAATAACATTTTCTAAGGTGTACGTGACATGGCAATTACCGATGAAGATGTGTGTGAGCCGGCAATTAAGTGTACGTGGTACATACGCATCATCGGTAATGGTGCCGGTGTCCTAACAGCATGATATCAATAATGGAGTATGAAACATAAAATAAGCATGCGATGCGAAGCGGACCACAAAAATGAGCGGGAGCTGAAAACTAGACGCAACTATAACTAATCTGCATTAATCTAATATCAGTCCTACAAATGGTGCCTTTTGAAATAACACGAATCATGGGGTTTTGAAAATAGGGGCTACGGTGTTTTTATGAAAATATACGTCTTTTGAAATATCTGTAGGATCCCTTGGGCTGTCTTTAAAAATGCCCACGATTCGTTAGTTTTTGAAATAGGTAAGAAGTCTAATCTAATCTAACAACTACACTAAACTATACGGCTGAACTAACAAGCTGAACTACAGGTAAGGAAACCGCCTATCATCTGAGTCGATACATATACATACCTGTATATGTATAGTCGGTGATCCCGCCTCAATAATATCATATCCGATACCATATCTATAATCAGGCATCCCAAGTCAAGAGTGCGGATCAATCATCAATATAGCTCGTACGTAAATCCGTCGTACGGCATCCCCAAATCTGGGTACGGGTTAATATCACATTCAATCACACTATTCATCTGGTATCTTCTTTATCAAATATCATGATCCGGGACAATGTCCTACGTCTAGTACAATACTGATACCGCCTAAGCATGCATACAGGTGTAAGAATTGCTACGTCAAAAGACCCGCTAAAACATCATGTCGTATCTCAATACGAACCAAATCACATCACCGATCTTCTGGCCTCAGGCCCAATATCATCAACTCATCTCAAATTCCAAATACTATCCTCAAATCCAGTATATGCACACATAGTAACATACCCATGTGAACACATAAATATATACTCCCATATACGCACATATAAAAGAAGAATGCATGCAAGTATGTGTGCGTGTGCGTGTGTGAGTGCGACCACTACTCTAGGGTTTCGCAACTATACTAAACCAATCCAAAAATACCAAATATCCATCTTATCATCAATAATCTCAACAACATATAATCAATATCTGTGTGTATACGTATTCGTATATATCACCACGAACTGCGGGGGTGCTATACGCCATCCACCCGACTTCTCCCCGTAGATATAAATCTACTCACCTGGTCCTCGTTCGCCGGTGCCGACGTCGCCACGCGCTTGCTTGTCGTCTCGAAGTCCACATGGGGTACCTACATATCATAACGCACCGTATCGTATTAAAATCCGACTCATGACCAAAACGACACACGAATCCCACATAGGTCAAAACCTATGGTTGCTTTCACAAATCAACCCAAAAACCCTCGACGTCGGCGTACAAACGACAAATCATCGAGAAAAACCCAAATACACTCATTTGCACATTCACGAACACTAATTTTAATATAAAATAGGTTAAAATTCACAAAAACCCCAATTTCACTTAAAAAGTCATTTTTCCGAAAATCTAGCAAGCACAATTCGCCGTTTTTGTACAAAACATGATGTTTAAACAAATCTAGTGGCCATAATACTTATTAAATATCTTAAATAAGTCATAAAAACAATTTCCATAATTTAATCTCATTAAATTCCATTAACCCCAAAATTCTAGTTTACAAAATACCCATTTTTTTTTACAATTTATAGCAAAAATGCACAAACAACAATTTAACTAGGATTTTCATGAACTAAAAGCATTAACCCACTCAATATATTATCTATAATGACATGAAACCATAATTATAATTTAATCTAAGGCATTTAATAATTTTCCAAAACTCTAGTTAGCAAAATAACTTAATTAGGGCATTTTATAAGTAATGGTTTGGAATTAACAACTAAATTAGCTTTCTATAAAACTTAAGATGTTAATTCACAACACAAAACCATGCACAATTTATCATAACCCATTTCCACAACAAAACCCTAATTCAACTCAAGCCATAAACTTTTTTTAAAAAAACTAGTATACAAATAGCACTAAAATTAACACTAAAACAACTCAATTAAATAAATCTTAACATAAGAATTTAAATGGGTAGAAATTATACCTTAAAATCTAGTGATCTAGCAAGAAGAATTTGCCTCAAATGATGGCTTCATAACACCATGATCCAAGTGATAAAAGCTAAGGAGAATGGGATGAAGAATGGAAATCAATTTGTGAGATTTAAATTGGATTTTGGAGCAATTTTTTGATTTAAATTGAAGGAAATGAAAAGAGGGAAAATGAAGGGGGAAGGGCTGCAGAATTTCGGCCATGGGGTGATGGGGGGAATGGTGTGGGTGTTGTGCACAATTGGTCAAGTCAACCCCCCTCAAATCAAGGTACAATGAGCCTCCAAAACAACACATCTTAACCTACACCTATAAACTCTATTTCACCCATACAAATGATATGGAGAAATTTTTGAGGGGGAGAAGTGGGATGCTGAATTCTTCAAGGGGAGAAGTAAATGGGAGTGTGTGGATGTGGGTACGGGTGTGGGGTGATGAAAAATGATAAATATAATACCCCAAACATCCATTTACGCTAAAAAAAAGCATTTTTTCTTCAATAATTTCTAAACCGTTTTGGCAAATGATTTCGTTCAAAAAACCACATGATAAAATTTTATTTAATGTTTTATGATGCAAAAAATTTATTTCAACTCATTCCAATTTGTAATTTTCCCTAATTAAATGTATTAGTGACGGCTTAAATAATAATAAAATAATATTTTTTTCAAAAAATTTGAAATTTCACCAGCGGCTCAATAAACACCAAATAATAGTAATTACATAGCTAGAATATGTATATTTAATTTTTATAATAAGATATTTGTATTTTGACTTTTTACAGAAACCCCCCTTATTTTACCGATTTTTTCGAAATTTCACCGAAACGATTTTCAAAACGTTACATAGGCCAACAAATCATAAGACGCAAGTCAAGTTCTACCCGTCGTTGTCCTGATTAATTTAGGTACATCGTACATGCCCTTGACGTAGGCCAACAAGGCTGTACGTCTGTCCTATACTAATGCATCTATCTGTGCAACAAATAAGCAAACACACTGCTACCATACACTATGCATTGACGTAGGCCAACAAGCATAGCATGAATATGATGTGCTGTCTATTTGAAACGACGGAGGGTTACGGCTGGTTTTTTGGCAAAAAAACCGTTAACGTAGTGAACTTGATATGATCGAAGGAACCAAGATAGCCCTTTTTAAAAGGAGTGGTTTAAGCTCCGCATTTAAAATTTGCTTTTTGAAGAAAACCGAGTGGTTTTGAAATTGTTCCAACGATTCAGATTATGTTTTATTTTCTTTGCATTAATAATAATGCGTCCCATCATTAACCTATCATTACAGATAACAACGAAAATACAACGTCCTCTTATGCCATCCGCATTCGCCACGGGGTCCCGTCATCACCCGTTAGGTTACTTAACTAACGGCAGAGCGGGGGCTGGGCTAGCGCGGGTGTAAAACATAAGTGACGCCTAAATAGCTATCATATATAGATATTGTACATTCGTCAGACGCAATAATAGGCATTCCAGATCACAGATAAACTTTATTGGATATGCAAGCAATCCGCGTTTCTTTTGAGCCTGCAACGAAAGACGGATTACACAGTTATGATGAATAGCCATTACCCCTCCCCAGACCCCTACGGGTACGGAAAACTACCCGCCAAGTACCCGAAGTGAAGCGGTCTCCCTCAACGACGTGAGTAGGCCACTAAACACTTCGAAATACCCGGTAGTTTGTGCACCCCACCTTGGGTCTATCCTAGGAGCAAAAACAGTAAAAAGAAATAATACAACGGTGTCTACAACCGCAACCTGGATGTGCCCCGCAAAATAATATTACAACTTATTACAATTATATCGAATGAATTAATACAATAACCTATCACAAAACCCCGGCTAATCATCACAACAGTCCAATATAGTTCATAATCACAAACAGTTAAAAACATCACAGATATGTGCAACCCCCTGCCAACCGACATACTAGCAGTTAGGGGAGGTTTACGAACACATAATACAGTTCACATATATAATCAAACAAGCAAACATCATATAATTTCGATCGATTAAACACATTAGATTCTACTCCAAAACTTCTCTGTAAACCTGAGACCTGAGCAAAAAATAAACATTCCAGAAAAGACAAAATATTCACAGAAGAGTTACTGGGGAGATTTGGGGTGAATCGGGCTCAACACGGCCGCGGATCCGCGGCAGATCGGTGGGATCAGCCACGGTTCCGCGGTGTGTTGGTCGATTCATGCACCCAAATTTCTCCAGTGTTCTTAGGTTTCCCTGTAGGTTATTCTGGAGGTCCCTGAAAAATTTTTGGACCTCAATTTAAAATCGACAGAAACTATGTGAATACGATATATTTTCTGGTTCGTTTTGCGTTCGAAATTCATATGACTTTGCAAATGAGTTAATTATTGTTTAGTGAGGCTCTGATACCACTGTAAGTTGATGTACAACACCCCACGAGTAGCGAAGAGGCGGAAATATGAAAAACGGTCTTGTTCTTGAAGCAAATATCGACTAACCGAAGATCTTTACTAAACGATAATTAACAACAACCATAGAAGTTCTTAGCTACTATGAAAAGAGATTATACCTAGTGAATCGTGTCCTTCATCTTTTCGTTCTCTACGTCCTCCTCGGCCTCCTCTAAGTGATAGATGATCCACCCGAGAACCCTAATCCAAGCTTCACCTCCAAACTTGAGGTAACTAAGTTTCTCTAGTTGCTAATCAAAGGAACTTAGATGATATAGAGTTAGGTTATGGATTGTTTAGTCTATTCTAATCCTTGATCTCAACTTATGAGTGGTAGGATTAGGGTTTGAAGAGAGAGTGAGCTTGAGGAGAGAGAAGGTGAACAAGATAATGGTAATGATATTGTTTCTCACTTGATATATGAAGCATAATGAATAAATGAATAAAAAAAGATTATTCATCATGCTACATTAATGCATTATGAGTGATTCACTATGTGAGTCATTAAGCATTTAATAATGCATTAATGACATGATGAATCACACATAATGAGTCACAATATCATTTAATGACAATGCCACCTAAACCCTCAAGTCACCATGCTTCTAGAAGCTTCCCGGAAAATTACGAGAACGCCCCTCCTATCCGTGAAAACACGGAAAAACTTTAAACTGTGTAAATCTAATATCCTGATACTAGAATCTGGCTTAAACCAAAGCCGGCTAGTAAAAACTGTCCGAATGTCGTACGTGCGTTTAAACACGTATGCGTCCAAACCCTTGTCGTAAAACCGTACGACCTCTATATCGTTTCGCCTGGAGTTGGGAAATCTCTGTGTGGGACTCTAAAGACTCGACTACTACGCTAGCAGTGGGTTTAACTACAGACCGCAAGCTGCACTAGCTGTACGTAACAGTCCCCACGTAGATGTCGATAAGAAGGACAACGAGGAAACCCATTCGAACTCCTACTGAGCCTGTCCGTGACAATATCCGCGCAGTCCGGTCTGTTCGTCTAAGAGTATCGCATGTATGGTCTAGGGTGGTGGTGAACGTCAGACCCCTAATAACCGTACAAGTTGTGCCGGCATGGCTCAAGACCATCCGAGAATTTACTGATCAGTCCATCAGTAATTCTCAATCAGCTCTGGCCAGGGACTTATGGTAATGACCAACCGATCACTGTGCGATATCAACTCCCTATACCGGGAGAGACGAATCCCTAACAGTCGCTCGCTGCCTCCACGTGGCTCGGGACTGTGCCCAACTAAAACCTGTTTGCACGACTTCTTTGAACCGTGGTAGGGTAGTAATCAAAGCACAGTGGGAACTCACACAAGACAAATGACGACCTTAAGTCAACGGACTATCTGCACACATGTCACCTGAGAACTGCTATCTGACGTTAGGTATAAATACCATCCAGTTAGTTCTCGGCGAGTCCTGTCCGGTGTACTCACACCCAGTGAGCATCTGTATACAATCTTAGGTGCATATCACCAATGGCTGCGGGACCAATCCATCGCCCCTCGTCAGGGTCTAGATATGTATACACTAGTCTACTCTGGAGCATCGATGCCCTGTCTCGATACTCTTGCGACCATGGACATTTAAGGATGTGCCTATTGACTATCCAGCTCCTACAAGTATGACTGCCATCACAACGCCGGTAGTCAGGAAAACACCCTATGGGCTTTATCAACATGTTTATAAATACAAAGTAAAATATATCACACGTTAAGATAAAGACAAACCAAATAGCGTACTATCATATCAAGCAAGATTGTCATGTACATACATATCCCTAGCATCCTATACAATGAAGGCCTCTAGGGCATATATATCCAACACTAAGGGAGCTTAATACCCCTACTTCATCATCCTAATCTAGATTAGCACTTTAGACTAGGTTGTTTACTTCACTAATACTAGATTAGTGAAGAGCTAGCTTGACCTAGAGGAACTTCGGGTGGATCATCTTCGACACAAAGGACGCGAAGAAAGCTCGATCCGTTCTTCAAGTGGAGCCTAGAGGAGTCGTAGGGACTACTACCCGGAGCTATATAAGAGAAGGACTTGGTATTCAAAGGTTGCAGTCTCTTTCTTAGCATAGATCTTGTTATATATCATACTATAAACCCTAATAATCTACTTAGATTCTAGGTTAGTGTAGCTTAATACCAAGAAATTTTTAAAATTGCATGCTTGATGCCGGTTGAAACACTTTGGTCGTGCTTGGATACATTTTCACTGAACATAGACGGCAGGATTTGTGTCTTTTTCCAAGACAATTATCATTGATAACCCCGTTTTAGTTTTCTATCTTAAATAGGCAAGCACCCATTTTCTCCGGCTCCCTAAAGCTCAAGAGAATTGGTTCCGCTTAAACCTATATTTATTAGGGTTTTTAATGTAATTTAATATAACTTGAGGAGGGTTTTATGAAAAATATTTTTATTATACTTTCAAAATAAACCTCAAATAATTATTTATCGTATTTAGGATTTTTCATGGATGTAACTTTTTAAGATTGAGGTATTCTAGTGAATAAATACCTAGCTTGAATAGTTCATGGTATTTTAATGTAAAGTTGACTTGTACGGATTTTTGATGGTATTTTCAAGAAACTTACAATTCTATCATTTTGTTTGGAAAACGTGGAATTTAATAATATCTTAAAAATATGTGTTTTGATAATATTTATATATTTATTAAAAAATAACTTTTTATTATTAAATAGAAATTCTCGTTTTTCTTAAAAATTGTATAAAAATTCCATCGAGATCGTATATTCCGTGAGGAGGTCTGCATCTCGCTCTACTAATTCCGAGAATGTGCGATAACCCGCACCATCCCGATCGGGTTCCCAAAAATGGGTTGTAGAAGCATAATCGCAAGGAATGTAATTACACAATTTAAAGAAATCCAGTTTTTAATAGTTTAAGGTATTTATTTGAAATTTTGTATTTTGCCATAGGATATTGTTTCAAGCGAATCGTGCTATGTCAAGATGTATGTATGTGAGAGGTAGGTCATTACCTCGTGAGGTTTTCTAAATGTATGCTAAGTTAAATACTTAAAAGATGTCATATGTAAAGTTTGTGGTATTTAAACGAAAAATGCAAATGAAAGTTACATAACATGGTATTTTAAGATGAAACTTGTTCTCAATATTTGTTTTATGATTGTTGGGTTATAGCAGCTCCCCGGCCATCAAACCGTAGCCAAATGCGGAACAATAATTTTCTAAACCAGCGCTACCATAACCCGATACCTGGATCTACCCTAAACCCTATACTAGCAAGCAATATAAAGAGTTAGGAATGGTTATACCGAGTTGATCCGTGTCCTTCGGTCTTCAACCTTCATCCCAAGCTCCTAGTGGTTGCGGATCGAGTTTGGTTGCCGGTCTTCCTCCATCTATGTGATCCACCTGAAGAAAACGGCGCAAGCTTTAACCTCGCCAAGGGAAGTAACCGATACTCCAAGGTTTCTAGCAATGGAGACTGGAGGTGTAGGAATGTGTCACTGTAATTCTTCTCTCATCACAAATGCTCCATGAGCAACCATAGAAGATCAAGAGGAGGTGAGGAAACATGTGGCATGAGCAACTAAAGAAAAATGGCTAAGTCTCCAAGTGAGAATGAGAGTGAGCAAGTCTCACTAGAATGATGGCAGCCCCCAATTTTCTAATCAAGCAACAAAAAATATCTCATCTCATTTAACTAATAAACAAATGCAAACCATACCTCTCTACATGCCATCACCCATGCTCATACCAACTCACCCTCCACCTCATTTCCATAATTGATTTTCTAAAACGAAAATCAATAATGAGGTGGCCATCTTCTAGAAGCTATTCCGTATAAATACGAAATACTTCCCGGTACACGTATCGAAATACATATACGCGTATTTGTACAAAAATACGAATAGCCAAGAGAGAAAATGAATAGTGAACAATAATACTAGAATACATATATATAAATACATATATATATATATATAAATTATTAAATCAAAACCTGATTTAATAATCTGGCTTAATCCTAAACCGCTAATATTATCAGCCGTCCGATTAAAGTCTGTGCAGCCTGTACACATATTTAATCGGACACCTGTATGTACCAATATACGGCATCTACACCATATCGCCTGAACCGTGAAAACCTTCTGTGTGGGACTCTAAAGACTCGTCAATACGCTGGCAGTGGGTTTAACCACAAGCACGTCAACGGCACTAGTTGTACGTAACGGCTACTCAGGTATTGAGCGAAAGGAAGGCCGACGAGCAAACTCATCCGTACCCCTCTCGGCCTGACAGTGACAATATCCGTACAGTCTGGTCTGTTCATCTAAGAGTATCGCATATCGAGTCTAGGGGGTGGATAAACTCAGACCCCTACTGACGCGATAATTCGTGTCGGTATGTAACCCATCACCATTTGAAAAACTATCGATCCTGGATCGGTAATTCTCGTCTACCCCGGCCGAGGATTTCTGGTGATGGCCACCCGTGCACAATGCGACATCAACCCCCAATACCGGGAGAGGCGAATCCCCGACGATCCGCTCACTGCCTCCATGTGGCTCGGGACTGTACCCAACTAAAACCTGTTTGCACGACTCCTTTGAGCCGTGGTAGGGTAGTAATCAAAGCACAGTGGGAACTCACACGAGACAAATGACGATCTTAAGTCGACAGACTAACCTGTACACATGTCACCTGGGAACTGCTATCTGACAATAGGTATAATACCAACTAGCAGGTTCCGGCGAGTCCGTCCAGTGTACTCATAACCCAATGAGCACCTGTATACTATCTTAGGTGAACAAACTAACACCAATGGCTTGTAAGACCTGGCCACCACCCCTCATCGAGGTCTCGATTAGTATACACTAGTCTACTCTGGAGTATCGATGTCCAGTCTCGAAACTCCCATGACTAGGGACATTTAAGGATGTGCTTATAGACCCCCGGCTCCCATATATATGATCGCCATCATAATACTGGTAGTCAAGAAAGAATCATATGGGCTCTATCAACATGTAATACTGATCTATAATACCACATAAAATATGTACATGATGATAAAGATAAACCAGATAGCATACTATCATCTCGAGTAAGACTATTCTACCGGTATAGGTCCTCCCTCAATCATCATAATCACCTTCCTGCGACTATGATAATTGCCTTAAGGGCACTATAGCCAACAATCTCCCACTTGCACACAAGGCCAATTTATTGCGGTGTCGCATACTCACAGCCCGTGTGATACCGAACACCCAACTTCTCTACTAAGAAGTTTCGCAAAGCTCATTTGTGAAACTATTGTGTTCGAGAAATAGCCTCAATGAGTAGATCCGCTCTAGTGTTTTTTTTGTATCTCTCTATATCTCAACTTCACGGAGAAAACTATCTCCCGAAATGAGCAATACCTGTCTTAGAATTTGTCTGGATATCTGATGGGACTCATTTCACAAATGAACTCCAAATCCAGCAAACTTCTTAGACTGTATTGTCTACTAAATTTAATCAGTATCCCGCGCCATGCCTTCCTCAGTACCTGCCTGGACCACCTGTCCAACATACTGTCCCTCAAAAGAGGGAAAAATAAAACTCTTACAGTCACTCTGTCATCAAAGTCACATTTGAAGCTTGAATAATAACCGTCTCCTGAAGGAGGCTGCCATTACCATATCCCAAGAACATCCACTTATGTTCATAACTGCTTCCCAATATTTTTCCAGGATTGGATTAATATATATGCTTATTGTAGCTATTGCAAAAGCAATATCTGGTGTGGTACTTGACATTTCATGATTAACTCAATTGCCTAAGCAAGTGATATGCTAATCATGCGGATCTCTTTCCTCATCAGTCTAAAAGACATCTTTTTAGAGAAGGTAACTCCATCACCTGCGGGTACACCACCATGCCAGGAGTCGCCCATTCTAAAATACTTTAGAATAATGTGAAGTACCCAAATTGGGACACTTCCCAAATCTAGATCTAAAACCATAGATCTAGTAACCAGAAACCCTAATATTATATACTTGTCCTATGTGGAGAAACAACTGTGTGACAACCACAGTATAACCGATCGTAGTATAGGAATTTCACTTCCTATAAAGTGTATGTCATCCCAAATACCAGGAAATCACACCCTACTACCTTCTTACCAGATCCATCTCCTATTCTGATGAAGTCAAAGCCTATGACTGTCACATCAAAAATAGATGATCTATTTCCGCTATACCTACTTTAGTTTATAAATAGACATAAGCTACTTGCCCACTATACTTCCGCTGCTCCCACTGACTACAACAACCCTCTGGCAGAGTCATATACACGTGCACTTCTAAAGCTAGTTTAGAACGACGCTATACTCATCCTCCTGCTGGGTCTTATAGTCTAGAATAATAGCAATGGCAAGTCTGGGTAAACAAGAACCTCCCTATCACCGTCTCTGAGAAGACCGAAGTACCTCTTGGGTTCCTGAGGTTACCCACCAAATCTGCGGAGTGGCTAATGGAATGTCAAATCTAATTGAATCCTCAGGTTCTATTAAATCTTCAGTGATCATTTGTGGTTCTGGAATCACTTCCAGTTCTACCATACTCCCACTTTTGTTTTCTGAAAAAATCCATTTTACTAAAACTGTGGCGAGTCAAGAACAATATCACTATTGATCTTCAAGATAGTAGAAAGTTAACCCTCGTCATAGCCCGGGATAATCCACAAACTGCCATTACTGAAACGTACCTTGAGTTTGTCCAGAGTCTGGTTTTAAGCATAAGCCGGACAACTCCATATAGCTTAACATCGTTAAGATATGAACCATTCTATATAAAATATAGAAACATAGGTACTAATTTAATAGGAACCAGATTCAAATCATGCAGCTGTCTCCAGTGCATATCAACTAAGTGGAATGAGGCCAAGCAGCATTACTCATCTAGGAGTGCATCCACATATGAGTAACCTGAAAGAGAAGCAAGTTCTCAAAACCATTACTATTAACGGAATACCAAACACAAGTATCTTTATCTTCGACTACCTTGAAGAATCCTGATACTTGCAACATATGGTTCTCTACTTTATTCTTATACCTACAATTTCTCAAAATTTGGACATTGCATTTCAATGAAATACTTATCTAGAACTGGAGAAATCATGAGTAAACAGAATATAGTACGAGTACTAACCTCTTTGTCCTAATGGACACCGGACAACATACAATACTTTGTATAAGTCCACCGAGTTTAATAACTCAAACCCTATGCGTCGTAGGTTGAAAACTGTACTATGGTTAAGAAGAATTACACCGCTGTTGAATGCACCTTACCTAACCATCAACTAATATAGGTAAATGTCACAGACATAATTTCAAAAAGTTATATCTCACTTTATAAAATAAACGTACAGATATATCAGTTTGAAACTGGTGCATAACTACTGATATTCAAAACCAAAAATTTGCCGACATGCAAAAACCAGATGATTTCCTCAAATATCACCAATTACAACGAATTCTGATATAATGATGATATAATCACCTAATTCCCAATATCTTACTCCTACTCACCATCTGTAACATTATACAGATGTGAGAAATGAATCTGGTAAATACATACCCTGGAGTTTGAATCCAATTGGGAAAACAGTTTTCAATTAACATTGCACAGTAAATCTGAAACATGAAAATGTTTCGAAGGGGTATCCGGGTATTCCTAGTAATGACTCTTCCACTATCCAGATTCATGACAGTAACCGTATATTTCCTTGCCATTTCTCCAATCCCAGTATTTATCTTTACTCATTACCTTCTGTACACCTCACTTAGGCTAATTCATTTTCTTCCTTCCCTACCTTTCGGCACCAGCCTAAGGTTTGGAAGAAGACTATCCAATAAGAGTAACAGGTGTACTCTCCTTATACCAGGATCTCTCGCAACCTGAGAGAAGGTAAAGAGAAAAGACAACTGAATAATCCTTATTCTATTCCTTCTGAACCGGAAACCATCCTCGAATCTGGAACGAATTCCTTCGAGTTCGTATGTAACTATACAATGGATTTATCCAATAGGAGTGGATGTTAGTAGTGATACGGGGTGTTCTAGAGAAATGCAAAAGGTGATATAGAAGTGGCAAGGATATATTCGACTCCGTGACATTCCAAAACGCCAAATTGTTTTAAGAAGGTTCGGTTAACTTGGTTCGTGAGTTTTAGTCTAGGGTCAGGTCATGGTCGCTGCCAGAGAGAGAGAGAGAAAAGAAACACTCAGCGTGCACTCTAACCTATATCAGAATGGTTAATCACTTTATCTAATCAGGATGGCTCCCACTGTTTCCTCGAATTCTCCTCCAAACCCAAAAGGAGAATGAGTCGGGATCATCAAAAATCACCCGAGGATTAATCCAACTCATCAGTGGGAATCGGGATCCAACTATCATCGCATGATAACTTGATGGAAGCCACTCAAGTTATCACACTCCAGAAGGTATGCGCATGCCTGGCAAGTTTCAGTTTCTTTAGAAACTCCCGATGTGGATTTTTGCCCCATGCTCTTATTGTTGGATATATGTATACCCTAGAGGCCATTATATAATAGTGGATGTATTTATACATGTGTGTGTGTGCGTGTGTGTGTGTGTGTATGTGTGTGTGTGTATTCAGTGTGCATTCTTTCTCGACATGATTGTATGCTATCTGGTTCTTTTTTATCTGACATGTTGACTTGATCATGCTATTATTCATTTGCACATGTCGATAAAGCCCTGAGGATATTTGCTTGACTACTGTGATTATGATGGAGATCATACTAGTGGGACGTCTATAGTTTATAAGCATATCTTGAAATGTCCCTAGTCATAGGTGTATCGAGATGGGGCATCGATATACCAGAGTAGACTAGCGTATATGATACTTGACCCATATGATGGCCGATGGATGTTCCCACATCCATTGATGTTTGACATCGAGATCATATACGGGTGCTCAGTAGAGACTGGGTACACTGGACGGACTCGCCGAGAACTCCTATATGGTATTATATCTATCGTCGGATAGAAGTTCTCAGGTGACACTGGTACAGGTTAGTCTGTAGACCCGAGATCGTCATAGAGTCTTGTGTGTTCTCCCACTGTACTTTGATTACCACCCTACCACGACTCTACTGAGTCGTGCAAACAGGTGGCTTTTGGGTACAGTCCCGAGACACACGAAGACGATGAGCGATAGGAGGGGTTTCGTCTCTCCCGGTATTAGGAGTTGATGCTGTGTTGTGCACGATTAGCTATATCAGTAACTCCCTGGCCAGGACTGTTGAGATTTACTGATAAGCGTTATCAGTTGTTTCTCGATCTGATATAGACCATTCATCGGCATGACTTATTGAGTTATTGGGGTCGACGTTACCATCCCTAGACTCAGTATGCGGCATATCTGACGAAGAGACCGGACTGTACGGTAGTGTTGCCGGTTGGCTCGATGGGAGTTGTGACAGGTTCGCTTGTTTTCTTCTGATCGCTCAATACCCGGGTGGCCGTTACGTTTAGCTGACCTCTTGCGGCTTAAGGGTGCTTGATATGATCATCACCCACTGCCGGCGTATTGACAAGTCTTAGAGTCCCACAATGGAGTTACCTAGTCCTGGCGAAACGATGTGGTGTGCATATGGGATATGCGCGGGGACCCGATTAAATACGCGTATATGATACCGTATATTAATCGGGCGGTTTGCTATTGGTCAGGTCGTATGTGATATGAACGATTTGCTAAATCAAGTGTTGATTTATCATTGACCATTAGCTTTTTCACTTTAAACCCTTCTTTTCTTTTGTTGTATGCATGCATGTATGCATTTATTCTCATTGATGCATATATGGATGTGCATGCACACATACATGCATACACAATTCTATCATGGTTGTTGATATAGTGGATGGTGGCAATATAAGCTCACATCTTAATAAATATGTTAATATTTATATTTGGAAAAGAAAATGGAAATGGAAATTCTATCATGCTTGATTATTTTATTCACCCACTAACCTTTCCATTAACCTTGAGTTAATTTCCATGGCCATTTTGTATCCAAAAGAAAATATCTAGATATTTATTAACTTGAGTTAAGAGTGAGAAGAAGAAAATATATATATTTTCTTTTCTCATTCTTATCTTATCTTTTATCATTATCTCTTGAGCTCTCATTTGCCATCATCTTCTTCCTCCTCTCTCTTGCTCTCTAACTTTTATTAGTGAGCAAAAGAGTGATCAAGTTAGGGTTTTGAAGTGAGAAAATAAACCACATCACCATTCTACACTACTCTTGCCCATTAGTTTAGAGTGTTGAGTTCTACTTCTTCTCTTGATCAAGTGGAGCTTCTAGCTTGGATAAAGAGAACTCCGGGTGGATCGTCGTGGACCTAGAGAATCTCAAGCGAGCTTCTTTCAACTTTCAAGTAGTCAAGGAGTCTATCGTAGGGAGATACAAAGGTTTTATTCTCAAACTCTAGCTTTTTACTACTTGTGTTTGTGTTAAAGTGTTGTTACCCTAGCTTTTCTAGTATGATCCTTAGGATTGTTTCTCTAGCACCCTATAATTTTTAATATGGCATGTGTGATGCTACCAAATCCTAGTAGTGGTGCTGTATAAACACCTTCATGGTATCAGAGCCTAACTAGAAGCCTAGACGATATTACAACAATACAAAAACGAAAACTTCCGCAAAAATACGAAATTAGAAAACCCAAGAAATGCTCTCTGTAATTTTTTAAAAAAGTAGCCTGAAAATTATTTAAAAAACTGCAGAGAGGCATTTAAGATGATATAAGAAAACTGGTGCAAAACGTGATGGAGGGGCTCGGAAAAATCCGGCGACCCATGAGGATTTTCCGGCGACACCGGCCGTTGGTGCTCCCCTCTGGCTCGTTTTGCTCCAGTGTTCTGTACATTATGATCTGGGGTTTCTAGTATTGTTTAGTTGTCCAGAATTGCATGTGATGTAAGTTTAGTATTGGGCTCTTTGCGGAATAGTTCGTATTCGTATTTTTATAGCATTGTAATGGTAACGTTGGCGACGTTAAACAGGTCGAATGAATTATCAAACACTCGTATTTTTCCAGGTTGGACATACTCGATATATAATGCAGGTATTCCTATGGACCCTCTAGAAGAAAGTAACCCTAACACGAGATGTGACCACCAAAGTGCGACTAAACCTTAGGGTTTGCCGTAGTTAGTGTCGCCAGAAATGAGGCTTGGATCTGCCCTTCTACGGTTGGTCCATTAAATACTGTGGCATAGATTTTGGGTATTGTTTAACGGCGCTCAAGTGTTGAGCTTGCTGGGGAATGCGGGTGTTCGTTAATTCGATCGAAGGGTTTAACATCGCCTAGTAGTATATGATACTTGTTTCTGCGACCGTAAGCGTAGTATGCGTATCGCCGGTTTCGTTGCTATATGTCAACGGCAATTGGGGTACGTATACTTGCTTACGTTGATAACATGTGATATTATGTGTTGCTGTATTGTGATGTATAGGATTGTCGTGATCGAATAGCCGGGGGGTTTTTATGTGAGATGAGAGTTTTATTTTTCATTCATGTAAAATTCATTTGTAATGTAATATTCTTTTATTTAGGGCACTTCCGGGTTGAGAATGTTGTCACCATTGTTGTATATTATTTACTTTTCCACATTAGGATAAACCCAAGGAGGAGAGCACAAGTAACCGGGTTCTAGAGTCCAGTGGGAGACCATCTCGAGGAGTCGAGACCGGGTCTCCTAACTCTAGAATTGGTAGGGTCGCTTGCCGCTCTCGTAGGGGTCTAGGGTATAGGATTGGCTATTCATCACGACTGTGGAATCCGTATTTTCTATTGTTGGCTAAATACTAAATACGGACGTCCTAGTATATCCTATATAATCATATTTGTGTTTCTGCTGCCTATATTCTGTGATGTGATTGCTTAATATATCTGAGACGAATGCTATATTATATATGAGATATATAATAAACGTTGCTTATGTTTTACACCCGCGCTAGTCCCGTCCCGGTATGCTGTTAGTTAAGTAAGCTAACGGTGCATAACGGAACATTGCGGCGAATGCGGAAGGCATAAGTGTACGTTGTATTTTCGTTTCTTTTCTGTGATTGGCTTAAGGACTTAAATGATGGGACAACATTAATATGATTAATGTGAAGAAAAATAAACCTAAAAAGATGTTGTAGAATCGGATTTAAAAACCACTCGGCATTTTACGAAAAAGCTAAATTTCAAAACTACGGAGCTTAAGCCACTCATTTTGAAAACCATTTGATTCTACGACGATATCAAGTTCAAAGCGTTAAAGATTTTCTTAAAAATCATCCGCAACCCTCCGTCATTTTAGGAAGTAGGGTACTTAGTATTCGTGCTACGTTTGTTGACCTTAGCCAAGGCGTAGTGTACGGTAGCTAAGTGGTGTCTTCCTACAATGCATATGATGCAGATTAATTGGGACAGGCATATGACTTTGTTGACCTTAGCCAAGGGTCATGTGAACGGGTCTAATTAATCAAGAAATGACTGGTTGAACTTGACTAGTGCTTGTGATTTGTTGACCATAGCCAAGGTCATGAGTGCTAGGGGTAAAATCCACATCGGGAGTTTCAAGAGTTGAAATTTGCAATGAGATTGCATACCTTCCATATAATGGTTGGATCCCGATCCCACTGTGGGCAATAGTTGCTCCAGGAGAGTTTTGCAGTTTACAATTAGCTAACCCATTAGGTGTCTAGAAAGGTGTTAATGGGGCTACGCCTCTGGGAAGACGGGGTTTATATTAATTAGGTCCGTGCGAAAGCACGGGGAACCTCCCTCAAGTACCGACACTGGCCTGGCTGAATGGTTAGCGAAGTTGTAGATTGTAATTAATCCTGGCTAGTTTTCTTTTTAAGGTTTGAAAGAAAAACTTGATTAAAGCAGTGGGAGACATCGATTAGATAAGATAATAACCAATCTGATCTTTGCAAGAGCTTTCGCTGAGTGTATTCTTTTCTCTCTCTTAATGGCAGATACCAATGACAGGACTCAAGCTTCTACTAGATAAAAATAAATTGAATGGGGCCAATTATAAAGACTGGCTGAGGAATCTAAACATTGCCTTGACTTATGATAAGGTATCATATGTCCTCACGGCTCCAGCCCCGCCCGTCCCAGGTCCTAAATCTTCGGTTGCGGATAAGGAAGTTCGCAAGACATGGGACGTTGACTGTGCCACGGCCAAGTGCCTCGCGCTTGCATCGATGGATAACACACATCAGAAGCAGCACGAGAATATCGACGTACAAACCATATTTCTCCATACAAAGGAGTTGTATGGAGAGCAATCCCGCGTATTACGATACGAAGCATTCAAAAAGCTGTTTCAGATGTGAATGACCCCTGGCACACCAGTAGAAGACCATGTTCTGAAGATGATAGCTCTCATAGAGGAGCTTGAGGACCTTGGATGGACAATAGACAATAAGCAATATACGGATATTATTCCGCAGTCTCTCCCCTTCACCTTTGCTCAATTTATAGTTAACTTCAACATGCACAACATGGAGAAGGAACTACCTGAACTCCTTAATATGTTAAGGAGTGCAAAGAGCACGCTGAAATCAGTGAAAACTCCCATTTTGAGTGTTGGGCCATCTTCTTCCTCTCGCCCGAAAGCTAAGGCCAAAGGAAAGATGAAGAAGAAACCCACCAAACCTAAGGGTGGAGTTAAAAAGGTTAAGGGGAAAGACAAGTCCAAAGCTGGGGAATCGGGGAAAGGGGAATGTTATCACTGCCACAAAATAGGACACATGAAGCGCAACTGCACGGAGTACTTGGATCTCAAGAAGAAGCATGGGGATGCTTCCGCTTCAGGTGTGTTTGTGACAGAAAACTGTTTTTCAATAAACTCTGCTTCCTGAGTATTAGATACCGGTTCAGGTTCTCACATTTGCAATTCTATGCAGGGGCTGAGAAATAGCAAGGTTTTGAAGACAGGTGACCATACTCTCCGCGTTGGAAATGGTTCCAATGTACATACAGTTGCATTGGGAGAGTATCACTTGGGGTTGCCGTCTGGATGTATATTGGTTTTGAACCAATGTTATTATGTACCTAGTATACTTTGTAATATAATATTCGTTTCTTTGTTAGACAATGAAGGATATAATTTTGTATTACAGAACAATGTTATGAACATTCACCTGAATCAAATGTTGGTTGGGTATGGTACACTTAATAACGGGATATACGTCCTAAATTAACACACAGTTTTCAGCATACAACAAACTAATAAAAGAAAACTTTCAGAAATAAATGAAGCTTTTCTTTGGCACTGTAGACTTGGTCATACTAACGAAACAAGACTAAACAAGTTACACAAAGATAGATATTTAAACACTTTTGAATATAAATCTTATGCAACTTGCCAGTCCTGTATCAAGGGTAAAATGACCAAAACTCCGTTTACAGGACACGGAAAAAGAGCTACTGAGCTCTTAGGCCTCATACATAGTGATGTATGTGGGCCAATGTCTACACAGGCTAGAGGCGGTTTTTCATACTTCATTACTTTCACTGATGGTTTCTCAATATTCAGTCATGTATTTTTATTAAAGCACAAGTCCGAAGCTTTCGAAAAATTCACTTAATATAAACAAGAAGTAGAAAAACAAACTGGCTTGAACATCAAAATGCTTCGATCAGATCGAGGTGGGGAGTATCTCAGTACAGAGTTTGCAAACTTCCTAAAAGAGAATGGGATTCTCTCTCAGCTCACTCCTCCTTACACACCACAGCACAACGGTGTGTCAGAACGACGGAATCAGACCTTATTAGATTTGGTCCATTCCATGATGAGTGATGCTGAGTTACCCGTCTCATTTTGGGGGCATGCATTGGAGACTGCAGCGTTTCTATTGAACAGGGTCCCAACCAAAACCGTGTCTACCACACCATATGAGATATGGCATGGGAAGAGACTATCTCATAAACGAATTAAGATTTGGGGTTGTCCAGCCTATGTTAAAAAGCAGAATCCGGACAAACTCGAGACACGGTCGGTCATGTGTAATTTTGTGGGATATCCAAAGAATTCTTATGGATATCTATTCTACCACAAGGAGGAACAAAAGGTGTTTGTTTCTCAGCATGCCACATTTTTAGAAAAAGAGTATTTTACAAATGATACTGATGGCAGTGTGGTAGATCTAGAAGAGGTTCTAAAGACACAAACTACAAGTGACAACTTGGTTGAACCGGCTGTTACAACAGAAACTGAAGAACTTCGGCCACTCCGTAGGTCTGGTAGGACTTCTCGCCCACCGGAGAGGTACTACGGTTTCCTCATTGATGGTGACAGAGAAGACTGCATCATGGAAGATGATGATCCTACCAGCTTTCAGCAAACTATCATGAGTGGAGACTCTGTGAAGTGGCTGGATGCCATGAGATCCGAAATGGAGTCTATGTACACCAACAAAGTATGGACTTTGGACGTTGTACTCCCTGGGGTAAAACCTGTGGGGTGCAAATGGATCTTTAAAAGAAAGATTAGTGTAGATGGGCAGGTAGATACCTATAAGGCAAGACTTGTGGCGAAGGACTTTCGTCAAAGACCAGGTCTGGACTATGACGAAACCTTTTCTCCCGTAGCCATGCTTAAATCCATTCGGATCCTACTTGCTATTGCTGCTCACTACGACTATGAAATCTGGCAGATGGACGTTAAAACAGCATTTCTAAATGGAGATTTAGAAGAATGCGTTTATATGGATCGGCCAGAGGGCTTCATTGACAGTGGGAGCAGCGAGAAAGCATGTAGATTGCTTAAATCTATTTATGGATTAAAGCAGGCATCACGGAGTTGGAACATCTATTTCGATGAAGTAATCAAAGAGTTTGATTTCGTCAAAAATCCAGATGAACCTTGTGTTTATAAGAAGACTCTAGAGAGAGCTGTCACATTCCTCGTATTGTACGTGGATGACATTCTTATGATAGGAAATGATATTCCTATGCTATAGTCGATCAAATCTTTCTTATCACTAAGGTTCTCCATGATGGACCTGGGTGATGCCACATACATTCTGGGCATTCGGATCTATAGGGATAGATCCAAAAGGTTATTGGGATTGTCCCAAACCAGGTACATCAACACCATCCTAAAAAGGTTTAGTATGGAAGACTCCAAGCGGGGTGCCTTACTCGCTTGCCATGGGGCCACTCTATCTAAGGACTCTTGCCTAAAGACCGATGAAGAGAGAGCTCGCATAATCATTATACCCTATGCTTCGGCAGTAGGATCTATAATGTATGTGATGTTATGTACACGCCCAGATGTAGCTTATGCACTTAGTGTAGTAAGTAGGTATCAATCCAACCCAGGGGAGAATCACTGGATAGCTGTGAAGAACATTCTTAAGTACTTGCGAAGGACTAAGTAATTGTTCTTGGTGTATGGTAATGGAGATCTCCAAATGGAGACCTTTACCGATTCGAGCTTCCAGAGTGATAAGGACGACAGTAAATCTATCTCTGGGTTTGTATTTACCCTCAATGGAGCGGCGGTAAGTTGGAAGAGTTCCAAACCGGATACCGTTGCAGACTCTACGATGGAAGTTGAGTACATTGCTGCAAATGATGCCGCCAAGGAAGCCGTCTGGATGAAGAAGTTCGTCTCGGAACTAGGAGTAGTTCCAACCATTATTGATCCAATACCATTGTATTGTGATAATAATGGGGCTATGGCGTTAGCCAAGGAGCCCAGGTCCCATCAACGGTCCAGACACATCCTGAGGCGCTTTCATTTGATCCGGGAGATTGTAGATCGCCGCGAGATCGAGATTAGGAGAGTAGACACAAAGAATAACACTGCAGATCCACTCACCAAGGCCCTCCCTCAGCCGCAGCATGAGCGACTTTTTGAGATGTTGGGTATGAGATACGCCAATAACTGGCATTAGTGCAAGTGGGAGATTATTGGATATATGTATGCCCTAGAGGCCATTATATGATAATGGATGTATTTATACATGTGTGTGTGTGTGTGTGTGTATTCAGTGTGTATTCTTGCTCGACATGATAGTATGCTATCTGGTTCTTCTTTATCTGACATGTTGACTTGATCATGCTATTATTCATTTGCACATGTCGATAAAGCCCTGATGATATTTGCTTGACTACTGTGGTTATGATGGAGATCATACTAGTGGGATGTCTGTAGTTTATAAGCATATCCTGAAATGTCCCTAGTCGTAAATGTATCGAGATGGGGCATCGATATACCAGAGTAGACTAGCGTATATGATACTAGAGCCATATGATGGGCGATGGATGTTCCCACATCCATTGATGTTTGACATTGAGATCATATACGGGTGCTCAGTAAAGACTGGGTATACTGAACGGACTCGCCGAGAACTCTTATATGGTATTATATCTATCGTCGGATAGCAGTTCTCAGGTGACACTGGTACAGGTTAGTCTGTAGACCCGAGATCGTCATAGAGTCTTGTGTGTTCTCCCACTGTACTTTGATTACCACTCTACCACGACTTTACTGAGTCGTGCAAACAGGTGGCTTTTGGGTACAGTCCCGAGACACACGAAGACGATGAGCGATAGGAGGGGTTTCGTCTCTCCCGGTATTGGGAGTTGATGCTGTGCTGTGCACGATTAGCTATATCAGCAACTCCCTGACCAGGACTGTTGAGATTTACTGATAAGCGTTATCAGTTGTTTCTCGATCTGATATAGACCATTCATTGGCACAACTTATTGAGTTATTGGGGTCGACGTTACCATCCCTAGACTCAGTATGCGGCATATCTGACGAAGAGACCGGACTGTACGGTAGTGTTGTCGGTTGGCTCGACGGGAGTTGTGACAGGTTCGCTTGTTTTCTTCTGATTGCTCAATACCCGGGTGGCCGTTACGTTTAGCTGACCTCTTGCGGCTTGGGGGTGCTTGATATGATCATCACCCACTGCCGGCGTATTGACGAGTCTCAGAGTTCCACAATGGAGCTACCTAGTCCAGGCGAAACGATATGGTGTGCATATGGGATATGCGCAGGGACCCGATTAAATGCGCGTATATGATAACGTATATTAATCGGGCGGTTTGCTATTGGTCAGGTCGTATGTGATATGACCGGTTTGCTAAATCAAGTGTTGATTTATCATCGACCATTAGCTTTTTCACGTTAAACCCTTCTTGTCTTTTGTTGTATGCATGCATGTATGCATTTATTCTCATTGATGCATGTTCCCGCCAAAAATTTCTGCACAAAAGAGCCCAAGGCATCAAATGGCAGCGACACGCTTAAGAAAATGTGAATCTGTATTTTCCGGGCTATATTTTGACAAACTCCTGAATGAGAAACAGCTAAATTCTGATGGTATTGAAAGCATCTCGAAAAAACCTTCGATTTGATATATTATGGGCTTCATAATTCATCAGGGATCAAAAGTTATGAGCAAATGTCTATGCACATGTGATCTAAGGAAGAAGATGCGAACCAGTATTTTCCGAGCTGTATTTTGATAAACTCCGGAATGAGAAATAGCTAAATTCTGATGGTATTGAAAGCATCTCGAAAAAACCTTCAATTTGATATATTATGAGCCTCATAGTTCATCCGGAATCAAAAGTTATGAGCAAATGTCTATGCACATGTGATCTAAGGAAGAAGATGCGAACCAGTATTTTCCGAGCTGTATTTTGACAAACTCCAGAATGAGAAACGGCTAAATTTTGATGGTATCGAAAGTTTCTCGAAAAATCTTTCGATTTAATATATTATGGGCCTCATAATCCATCCGGGATCAAAAGTTATGAGCAAATGTGCTATGCACATGTAATCTAAAGTAATGCTTTACTACATGGGGAATGCATTTTTAGTCCCACATCGGGAAAAGAAGAGATGGCTTCTCTACCACTCCCATATAAATAAGAGGGGATATCTCTTAGAAAGGGGAGAGTTCAATCCTCAAAGGATTCAATACTCAAAGGAGCTTAGTTCTCCAAGATAGGAGCATGCTCCTCCCCATAATGCGCATATGCGCAAGCGCCATGTGCGCTACGTGCAACGCACGTGTGCCCGCCATGCGCGCACCACGTGCAATGTACGTGCGCACCACATGAGAACATTTAATAATATTAAAAGGAGATACGTTCTCCATAGGAGCTTAGTTCTCCAAGATAGGAGCATGCTCCTCCCCATAATGCGCATATGCGCAAGCGCCACGTGCACTACGTGCAACGCACGTGTGCCCGCCATGCGCACACCACGTGCAACGCACTTGCGCACCACATGAGAATATTCAATAATATTAAAAGGAGCTTAGTTCTCCAAGATAGGAGCATGCTCCTCCCCATAATGCGCATATGCGCAAGCGCCATGTGCACTACGTGCAACGCAAGTGTGCCCGCCATGCGCGCACCACGTGCAACGCACGTGTGCACCACATAAGAATATTCAATAATATTAAAAGGAGATTCGTTCTCCATAGGAGCATGCTCCCCCCATAATGCGCATATGCGCAAACTCCATGTACGCTACGTGCAAATATGTGCGCCCAACACGTGCGACGCACGTGCGCCCAACACGTGTGACGCACATGCGCAAACGCAAAGAAGCATTCTTCAGCAGCGAGAAGCTTAAGCTCCAGCATGTTCTTCCCCCCTGATGAGTGGGACATGGTTCAAAGGGTACATCCCTCCACACCTTCGATATATGGCACTGTAATCTCTTAGTGTCGTCGGAGAGGTGGTGGGTTCCAACGACTAATGATCCTCCTTTCCAAGATACAGAAAGAGAGAGAGAGAGAGAGAAACTCTCTACAAAACTTTGAGAAAAAAAGAAGAGCAAGCTCTTAGAAAAAGAAGATTTTTCTTCATCTTCAAGGTAAAAAAAAGAACTATGTTCTTGAACAATAGAGATGAAACCATCTCGTAAAAAGAAGAACCATCTTCTAAAAAGATCAGAGATCTAAGAAAAAGACCAAGGTCTTTAATAAAAAAGAAAAGATCAAAAAGATCTAATCATAAAAAAAAACTAAAAGAAGTATTTTACTTCATTCATAGATCTTTTGATCTATAAAGGCAGAGCCTTTTATAAAAACAAGAACTTTTGTTCTCGGATCTTGAGGCAAAGCCTCCTTTGAAGAATATAAATTTGTTCTTTGATCTTAAAATTGATCAGATGTGCTTTGCGCTACTGAAAAGTGTCTTGCACTCATGAACTGCGCCTTTGCGCTCCTTGGATTGGCGCTCAGTGCCAAAACGTGCCACGTGTCAACCATAAACACCACTTGCGCTTTGCACTTTTAAAACAGAGCACCGCGCTCATAGACTGGCGCTCAACACCAAGCACGCCACGTGTCGCTCGCTGGCGCGCCAACAGACTAGCGCAAAGCGCTCATAAATGGAAAGCGCAATGCGCTAATGAATCAGCGCTTAGCGCTAAGCGTGACACGTGTCACCTTCGTGTGCGCTAACGCAATGCGCTCTTTAATTGGCGCAAAGCGCCTGACGCGCCACGTGGCGCACTGTCAGAACACACTCTGTTCTGATAAATGTTATAAGACAAAAATGTCAGAGCCCAATGCCTAGCATTATTAAAAGGGCCGAGCCCAAACAATGGATTAAAAGCCAGAACAAAAATAAAATGTTAAACATTTTTTTTTAATTGGACTTAGCCCAATTCTGGCCATAAGTCCTCAACTTAAATTGAACTGAGTACATCTGCTCACAAATATTCAACAGATCTTAGTCCCAAACTGGACTACAGATCTTTCAAACAATTCACACCGGTTTGAGGGTACATCTCGTTACTCCTTTGATATTTGTCGTTGTAATTCCTCAACGTCTTCAAAGAGGTGAAGGGTCCCGACAACCACACATTTCATGGACTGTGGGGTCCTTAAACTCATGGACTATGATGTCCTTAACCTCGACCGTGATATCTTAAAACTAACGTTGGACTGTGGAGTCCTTAAACCCATGGACTATGATGTCCTTAACCTCGACCGTGATGTCTTAAAACTAACATTGGACTGTGAGGTCCTTAAACTCATGGACTATGATGTCCTTAACCTCGACTGTGATGTCTTAAAACTAACATTGGACTGTGAGGTCCTTAAACTCATGGACTATGAAGTCCTTAATACTAACAATGGACTGTGAGGTCCTTAAACTCACGGACTATGATGTCCTTAACCTCAACCGCAATGTCCTAAAACTAACATTGGACCATAATGTCCTTAAACTAATTATCGACCGCAATGTCATTAAACTAAACAACAGAGCCCAATTGCTCTCTTGTCGGATCTAAATGATCCCGTTAAGTTGATTTTAGTTTAAAATTAGACTAACGTATCCTTAACAAACGTTTAAGTTGATTTTAGTCTCAAATGAGGCTAACGTATCCTTAAACTCAACTTCCCCAAACCCAAATCTAAGAAAGATACGGATACGGGCGACAGCATAACTTAGTCTCCATATACAATCCACGGGCAACCAAAAACAAACCAAACACCCATGACACGAAGTGGCCATCTAGAGAAGGAGAAAGTTGTTACCGCGATGCGGTAGTGTAATTAACTGCAGGGGCTTGCGCCTGCAGGGAAGAGCGTCCCCACAATCAAAAACCCCTCAAACGAGGGGGAATCTGACAAAGTCTGCTATATCGGCTGCATCCGTTTAAACTTTCGATACATGGTGCCATAAATCAACTTGGCATCTTTGGAGAGGTGGACGGATAGCACTAAATAGCATCTGCCCCCAAATTTCAGGCAAGACGTCAGTCTTCCCGGTTTCCGGAGGGGAACAGATTCTGGCACGCCCGATGGGACCTTTTCCTCTTTCCACTCCATATTTCGTGTGTCGTGTTCGCGAACGAATTGCGGTTTGCTAATGGTTGCCCTAGGGTTTCGTGGTACTAAGATTTGGCGTTTTGCTTGGTGCAAAAAGCGAAGGATCAATGGCGTCCACTTGCGCGAAGTGTTCTAACTGCAGCTGCAATTCACGTTCCGCCTCATCTAGAGGCATAGCTTATGGGACCCAAGCGGCTTCTCTGTTCACGATGCCGGTGGACCAGGTGACTCAGGCCACCACCGGATTGATTTTCGGGACTATGCTCCCACCAATGAGCTTCAGCACTCCTCTACCAACACTGGAAGCTCCCAAGAAGTCGGTCTTTGACCGGCTTACAGCTACTGCGGCCCCTATCAACGGGTCGTCCAGCACCGGCGCCTCGGTCTTCTCTAGATTGGGCTAAAGTTCAGGTGGGCCCATGATGAAGCCTGCGCCTCAAGAAAAGGTTATTCCGAAAAGAGTGACCAACCCTGCTCCCGAAGTCGTCAAGGCGGCTTCTCCAACCAAAGGGTCGGTTTTTACAAGATTGGTTGTTCCGGTTCCCACTATGGTTCCGGTCCCTGCTCAGAAGTCTGTTTTTAAGCAGTTGGATACCGCTTCTCAACGGACATCAATCTTCAAGAGGCTGATGCCAGCAACAACCCCTCACCTGGAAAGGGGGCAAGACAAATCCATTCCCATCGCTGAACCAACACCAATGGTTCGACACGCTCGACGTCGCCACTGGCGTCGAGTAAGGAAGGCCGGGGGCAACTCCCCCTCTTGGCTAACTCCACCAGCTCCAACGGTGGAAGTTAATACTGCTGGTCCAACCGGGAACAGTTTTGAGCTGCTGAACAAGGTACGCAGGAACTCGCCTACTGCCGTACTAAAAAGATCTCCGCCACCGGTGGAGACTGTCACAGAAATAAAGCCGGTGCAGTCCCCCCAACGGCTGTCTCCCAAAGTTTACAAAATCTGGCGACAAGTCCGAGAGTCAGTGGTGGATCAAGACTATCCCCGCCGGCAGAAGAAGATGAAGGTCCGACAGGAAGAAAACCGTCATGTTAAGTCACAGAAGGCGACGGCTACTTGGGTGCCCACTGCAACGGCCCCCTCAACTTCGACCGCTCATAAGAGGAGAAGGCCTGAGAAAATCCCCATGCCTGCGACAAATGTCAAAGGCACTGAGCTCAAACGTCCTAAGTCTGGGGGCATGGTGGTGCATACCGTCTACATGGCATCCGGAAAAGAGGATAGCCGTATCTCCACAGGTCATCGACCACTTACGCGATCAGTGACCAAGGCTCAGGAGCAACAACAGCAAAAGCTCTAGGAAATGTTAACAGCTATGGCCGCACTTACGGGACCAAAAACAAGCCCAGAGGCATCCTCGGAGCAATGCCATGAGCAGGAAACTGATGTTGAATTCCTTCGGAGAATGCCTGAGAAGAAGGACAAAGAGGCCGTGGTACAAGCGGCCAATATAAAGCAAATGGCCCTTCTATTCCAAGATATGGTGGGCATGATGATCCAGCCGGATCCCCCAGCGGAAGATCCTCCAGTAGCAATTGAAGATGACAGAGGAGAAACATCGAATCCTCTGCCGGCTCTGTCAACAGCCAAGGAGGAGACAATCTCCAAAGCTGTCCTGGATGATTATATCGCTCAGCAGATATGAGTTCACCAGGCAAATGAAGCGGCTAGGCAAATCTTCAAAACTGGGCGACCGTATCCAGGCTGGTATGATCAGATAAAGTACCCGCCGGGCTACACGATCCCCAAATTCCATGTGTACAAAGGGACAGGCAATCCCCATCAACCTGTCGCTCAATTCAGGGCTCTCTATGGCAATACTGGTGGCGATGACAAGATTTTGCTCCGCCAATTCGTCGGCAGCTTATCGGAGACGACGTTTGAGTGGTACTCCGAACTTCTAAATGACTCCATCAAGACTTTCGCAGAAATGGAGTTGTTGTTCACCCAGCGATTTGCAAGTGCTAGTGAACGTACCCCGATAACGGCATTGATCAATGCCAGGGTGAAACAGGGCGAGACGTGGGTTCAGTACGCAATCCGATGGCGGAATCTGTGGTCGAAATGCGAACAGCGCATCGAAGAAGCACCAGCGGTGGGCATGTTCGTGGGCACCCTAGACCCTCATACAACTATTTCACAGTTCATGATGTTCTTCAAACCGACCACATTCCAGGCTTTAATCGACAAGCTAGCCCAGATGGATCAAATGGGTCATAGACCGTCTCCTCCGAAACCAGAGCCGTGGAACGAAAAAGGTAAGGGGAAGGCGACCTTCGTTGCGAATACCCAACATCAGCCCAGTGCTCCAAGACTAACGGATCAATTGGAAGAGAGACGGCGCTGTTATAATGAGAAAATGAAGCGTCCTTACTCGTTCCCATGGGACAAAACGAAAAGACTCTTCGAACTAGCGATGCGCAACAGGTTTATCAATTTGCCGAATCCAAAGTGACCATTGCAATCCGGTGAAGTGAATAATCCCAATTATTGCCCTTACCACCAAACGGTAAGCCATCCAATCGAAAATTGCTTCTTCTTTAAGGGATGGATCGAGGATCAGTACCAACAAGGCAAGTTTGCGTTGTCTGAGAAGTGGAAAGTAAGCCCACCACAACCGCACACCCGTAATAAGACGGACACACCGGGGGCAACGTGCTCTTTTGTTGAAGAAGCCCCATGGGAGGTCATTCTTTTAGCCAAAACCAAAAGAATGCTAAATGATCTCCAGACATGCCCGGCGATCAGGTGGAAGAATCCGCTGGAACCCCAGATCATCGAAGGGATACTGAAGCCACGCCCAACTCCAAAAATTATGGTGATAGCCAAAGTGTTCATACCCAGCCGTCGAAATCTTCAAAAGAAGAAGAAATCCAAGAAGCCCGTGAAGCCTGATGACAAGCGCACGGACCTGCAAAAACAGATCGACGCGCTGGAAGAGTATAACCAGAAGGCGCGGACTCCAATCACGCTCCAAGAATTCCTTGAAGACGTAGATGATGAAGAAGACTCGTCAGATCAATCTGAGAATTACGTAGCAAGTTGCCATATGATCTCTCACTCGTCGATGGACGATGAAGAAGCTCCTTGCACTGAGAAACTGGGGGCAAATCCTGAACCGGAGCTTCCAGAGCCATCAGACAAGATGATCGACGCATTCCTAAACGAAGCATTTCTAAAAATCAAAGCTGATCGGGAGCGTGAGATGGCCATATTTGAAAAGGCCAAACGACGGCGACTGGACGAAAGGGGTGAAATACCCCCGCCAGATCAAAGTATATCCGCCATGAATAAAAGCAAGGTCAAGATGAGGAAAAGGTTCACCAAAGCCATATCAATGGGGATGAAGCTACCACCCTCCGGAGGAAACACTCTTGATGAAGCAGAGATGCATCCTGGCTACTGCTTATATCATCGAAAGATTGTGCACCCCACTGAGGAGTGCAATGCTTTCAAAAGATGGTGGCAGGGGTATGTTGCTCACCGGCAACATTTTAAGCGGATGAAACGCAAAACTCGTCGGGAGTAGAGAAGCACGACCGTGGAATATAAAAGAACTACCGGCAACTGTCGCACAGTCAACGCCGGGGGATCGCGAGTTCTCACCTTCGGGAGCTACTCTGACGAGGAAATGGCTCTTGGTCCTCTCTTCAAAGAGTCCACCTTGGAAAAAGTGGAGGAACCAAAGACCTGTGAAAATATTCAGCTACGCAATCGTAAGATGCCCGAAAAGAATCTTGGGCTCTCGAACAGTGGGTCAAATAGAAAAGATAAGGGGAAAGAAAAGGTCTCTGAGGATATCGCCCTAGATGACCAAGTCATGAAAGAGCTGACCGCCAAGGACCCGCCAAAGAAAAGTAAGGTGGACTACAATGTTCTGGCGCACCTAAGGAAGTTACCTTCGCAGCTCAGCATTCTCGACGCCCTTTTACTATCAAAAGAAGTAAGAGATTCATTGATCAAGGCGCTGCAAGAGCCAGAGCAATTCCAAGCTTTCCTCGCTGAAGAAAAGATGAAGGACGAGCTAGAAGAAGTGCACACATCCGATATCACCTTCGGCGATGAAGATCTCCTCCTTGGGACGTGCGAACACAACCGCCCCCTATATGTCTCTGAATACTGTCATGATGTCAAGATAGGCAAGATCCTGGTCGACAATGGGTCCTCCGTCAATCTCCTTAACGTACGGGTCTTAAAGGAAATCTGCATGAGCGTTCAACACCTCGCTCGTGATAAAATCACCATCTCCGGTTTTGACTCCCAGTCATCACGGACTCTCGGGTCTGTGATACTGACGTTACGATTCGGGCTACTTATCACGGATATTAAATTTCACGTCATTGACGCCAAGACATGCTATAACGCTTTGCTCGGCCGGCCTTGGTTACACGAGTACAATATCATCCCTTCTACACAACATCAGTGTATGAAGTATTTCAAGGATGGTCTCGAGTATACTGTGACAGGAGAGCTAAACCCATTCTCCGTGAACGAAGTCCGGAAATACGAAGATGCAAAATACTTCTTGCCAGATTTCGAGGACACAGAGAGATGTCATAAACCGGAAAACAAAGCTATCCCTACCATTACCGAGGAGGAAGAAGAGATAGTTTACTTAGGTCCACCCCAGTGCAACAAACCAGGACCGTCCGCCCCCATGTTGATCTTCGGCAATGACTCGGAAGACGAGGTTAATGCTATATTCTCCGCTCGGCCACTAATACAAGCATTCGCTGGTGATAATCAGAGTTTGCAAATTACCATGATTCCGCGGGAACACTACAAAGATCTCGACGCACTTGAAGCTTATAGTGTGCAAGAGTTACAAACATTTTACGTCCCTCCCAGGCGAAAAGGTGAACAGGCAATCCTATTCTACCGATCTACGGAAACTAGAGTGGAGAAAGAAGTTTGGCATAGCGCCGATTCTACGCTCGATAGGCTCCAGCCCATCCGTCTACCTAGATATTACACAGAAGGCTTGAAAAGGCTATTGAAGCGCCAAGGGGTACCCTTCAAACAGACCATTCGACAAGTTCGGTTCTACAACAGGATTTGGGATATCCCTGGAACTCAGCGCAGGTTGCCCAACGGGAGAATTGAAATGCTCGGGCTTGGATATGTGAAATCCGGGAAATGGGAACGCGTCCATGGTAGCTACATCATACATGACTTTGATGAAGAAGGAGTGCTCGGTGGGAAGATGCTAACCCTGAACCAGAAAGAGCTCCCGCCGTAAAAATGCCCAGTCCGTCGTTCGAAGAACAAATGGACAAGTTTATAAGGGAAGCGGGTCAAAAGGTTCGAAACGACCATAATCGCGAAATGGCCATCTACGAGAAAGCCAGGACGCAACGCCTTCTTCAACAGATTGCGAAAGATGAAAATGCTCCTCCTTGTCAACCCATTGTACAAAAAGCCCGACGCAGAGGCAAAAATAAACCAAAGGACGGGAAAAGCGTTCGACAACGACAAAACGGGACAAAGAAGCCCTGCGATCGAGAATCGAGCAACCAGGATTCATCTCTTATAAAGAAGAGGGGTCGAGCATACTCTTTTGCCCAAGACAAGACAAAGAATATAAAACATCAAATGATTACCCTCCCAGAGTCCAAGCACCCCGAGCAAGCAGGCAAAGTCTCTCACACGGGCTATTGCTCTTATCACCGAGCGATAGGGCATCCTCTCGAAGACTGCTTCACCTTCAAGAACTGGGTCGAAGACCAATATCAGCTTGGCAAGTTAGATCTATCCAACAGTTGGAGGATAACTCCGCCGCAGAAGCACGAACCAAAAGCCGCGTATAAAGCGAGAATAGAACAAGATAAAAATTGGTCTTGGAAGCGAGCTCGTACTTGTTATATGATAACACTATCAAAAGAAGAGCCTGAGGATAGGGATGACCTCCCCTGGTGCTTCGAAAACAATAATGACGAGGTGATCTCAGAGTTTCCACCGGCGCCAAAAGAGCTGGAAGATGGAATACACACCACTGCAGATAACCTCAAGAAAATTGATTTGGGACGGCAAGTGACCCGCGACCGACATTCGTCAGTGAGTTGCTGTCTGAGGAAAGGGTAGCTACACTAAAAGACGTGCTTATGCAGCATAAGGATTGCTTCGCATGGAACTATTCCGAAATGCCAGGACTAGACCCAGAGATTGTTGTCCACAAACTGGCAATATCCCCGGACGTCAAGCCAATCAAACAAGCACCGAGAAGAATGCGGCTTGAGCTTGAGATGAGCATTAACGCCGAGGTCAAGAATCTGATCGACTCTGGCTTCATCTAAGAGGTCCAGTATCCTGACTGGATCGCCAACATCATCCCGGTGATGAAGAAAAATGGGACAGTGCGCATATGCGTGGACTTCTGGGATCTCAATAAAGCCTGCCCGAAAGACGACTTCCTAGTACCAGTCACTGAGCTGATGATAGATAACACGTCCACTCACGAAGTTTTCTCCTTCATGGACGGATCGTCAGGATATAACCAGATAAAGATGCATCCCGAGGACCAGAAGCACACAGCTTTTCGGACCCCTCTGGGTATATTCTGTTATAAGGTGATGCCTTTCGGTCTAAAGAACGCCGGTGCCACCTATCAGAGGGCCATGACGAAGATCTTCGATGACTTCATACATGAAATCGTTGAATGCTATATCGACGACCTCGTAGTTAAAACCAAATCATACGAGGAACATCTAGAGCATCTGAAGACCGTATTTCAACGCCTTCGGCAATACAACTTGAAGATGAACCCTCTCAAATGCGCATTCGGAGTTTCCTCGGGCAAATTCCTGGGGTTCGTTGTCCAACACCGAGGCATCGAGATAGATCCGTCGAAAATCAAAGCGATCATGGAAATGCCCCCTCCAAGGACTCTCAAACAATTGCGGTCTCTCCAAGGGAAGCTCGCGTATATCCGGCGATTTATAGCCAATCTTTCGGGCAAGTGCCGTCCTTACAGCCACCTGATGAAGAAGGGAACCCCTTTCCTCTGGGACCGCAAATGCCAAAGCACGCTGGAAAAAATCAAGCGGTACCTACAAAATCCGCCAGTACTAGCCGCTCCGGTCAAAGGAAAGCCTCTCATTCTTTATACAACAGCCCTCGAAGGTTCTTTAGGTACATTATGGGCACAAGAGAACAACCAAGGGAAGGAGAGAGCCCTCTACTATTTGAGTCGAGTTCTACTGGGGGCAGAAAACAGTTATTCTCCTATCGAAAAACATTGCCTGGCATTGATCTTCGCAATAACGAAGCTCAGACACTACGCGTTGGCGCATGAAGTCCGTCTCATATCGAAGGTAGATCCTCTCAAATATTTGATGTCAAAGGCCATATTGACAGGGCGGCTCGCTAAATGGGCCTTGCTCTTGATGGAGTTCTCAATAACTTATCAGCCTCTTAAGGCAGTGAAAGGCCAAGCCATTGCCGACTTCCTCGCTGAGCATCCAATACCTGTCGATTCTTATTTGAATTGCGAACTGCCAGACGAGCATGCGTTTGACACGATCGACCGTAATGGCACCCGATGGGAACTTTATTTTGATGGAGCGTCTTCCATGAAGAAACGCAAGCAAAGCACCCCTATAATCAAATCAGGGGTAGGCCTTATCTTTGTAACTCCACAAGGAGGGATAATGCGCTTTGTTTTCTCCTTAACAGAGCCGAGGACAAACAATGAAGCCGAATATGAAGCTTTAATAGCAGGTCTTGAGATCGCTATCGAAATGGGAATTGAAGACCTCCTCATATACGGAGACTCCAACTGGTTGTTAGTCAAGTAAACGGCGACTATCAAACGTGCAAACCAGAACTGGTGAAGTACGGCAAGAGAGTACAGCAACTGCTAACTCAAATTCCTTCCTACACCTTGGAAAGCTTACCCCGCACGGAAAATAGCAAGGCGGATGCATTAGCCAAGCTCGCTAAGGAACTGGCTGATGAGAACCTCAATGACGTGAGGATCGTTGTGCAAAGCCGATGGGTTCTCGCACCGGCAGAAATAATTCCAAAGTCATTCGAGGAAAAGGGAACGACCGAGCGAATGACTCTGCAGATAAAAGACCAGGAAAAGGTTACGGATTGGAGAGAAGTTTTCATAGACTACTTCAAATCCCGTCGAACGCCCGAAGATGCATCTTCAAGACATCAGCTTATAAAACGAGCTCTGTCTTTTGCTTTCGTCAATGATATTCTGTATAAGAGATCATTCGATTCTCTGTGGTTGAGATGCTTGGGACCTGAAGAAGCAAAAAGAGTCGTCCAAGAAACTCACGATAGACTCTGCGGTTCTCACCAAGCCGGGCCGAAGATGAAGTTGAAGATCAAACGGATGGGTTATTATTGGCCCACGATGATCCAGGACTGCCTCGAGTATGCGAAGCAATGCCACTCATGCCGGATCCATGGGGATTTTATCCATCAGCATCCGAATCCGCTACATCCAACGGTGGCTAGCTGGCTGTTTGAAATGTGAGGGACTGACATAATCGGCCCCATCGAACCAGCATCGTCCAGAGGACATCGATTCATTTTGGCGACAACTGATTACTTCTCCAAATGGGCAGAAGCAGTACCGCTGAGAGAAGTGAAGACGGAGAATATCCTCCATTTCTTCAAGACACACGTCATTTATCGGTTTGGAACTCCGCGACGGATTATCTCCGATAATGGGCCAGCCTACAGAAGCCACAAGATCAGCCGCTTCGCACAACAACATAACATAGACTAGAGATATTCATCAGTCTATAATCCTCGAGCTAACGGTCTAGCTGAGGCTTTCAACAAGACCTTGACAAAGATCGTGAAAAAGACGGTGTCCCGAAATAAGAAGGACTGGCACGAGAGACTGCATGAAGCTCTTTGGGCGTACCGGACTACGTTCAAAACGGTCACGAACACAACTCCATACGCATTGGTATTCGGCACAGAAGCAGTACTCCCCCTCGAGATAGTGTTACCCTCTCTACGAGTGGCAGTTCATTACGAGCTAACAGACAAAGAGAATGCTCATTTTCGGCTTGAGGAGCTCGATGCCTTCGAGGAAACCCGACTCATAGCGCAACAAAATCTGGAGGCTTATAAAGCAAATATGACGCGCTCATACGAAAGATTGACTAAGCCAAGGACATTCCGCCAAGACGAACTCGTGCTAGTGGTCAAAAGACCTATGATCCCCAATCGCGCCAAGCGGGGGAAATTCGAGCCGAACTATGAAGGCCCGTACATCATAGACAAGATCTACCAGGGTGGGGCCTATCTACTCATGGACATGCATGGTGAAAGACCTTTAAGGCCAATAAACGGTCGCTTCCTGAAGAAGTACTACGCATGACGAGTCACGGCCTAGGTCAATGATAGATGACGACGACTATGTCCGCTCGCTATCTTCTTAAGCCCAAACTCTATAAGTAGTAGCCGGCTTTCTTTTCTCGGACCGAAATGTCCTAAAACTAACAACGGACCGAAACGTCCTTAAACTAACAACGGACCGAAACGTCCTTAAAACTAACAACGGACCACTATGTCCTAAAACTAGCTATTGACCGAGATGTCGATAAACTACGGTGGATTGCAGCATCCCAAAGCTGATAAAAAAAAGAATAAAAAGAAGAAGAAGAAAGAAAAACGGTATGTCCATAAGCAAAATGGGTACGGATGAAAACCCGAAAGGGCTACGTGAGTAAAAGCAGCAGGGCTAGCGGCGAGTTTTGTGAAAACCCGAAAGGGCGCAATCTCGTTAGAATAAAAAAAAGAGAAGAAGAAAAAATTAAAACGGTATGTCTATAAGCAAAACGGGCACGGATGAAAATCCGAAAGGGCTCCGTGAGTAATTGTTGGATATAGTGCCCTCAGAGTCAATTATTGGATCACAGGCACGTGATTGCAATGATTGAGGAGGACCTATGCCGGTAGGACAGTCTTACTCGAGATGATAGTATGCTATCTGGTTTATCTCTATCATCGTGTACTGCTTTAGGTGACCTTACGAGTCGCTATTACACGTTGATAGAGCCCCTAGGATTCATGCTTGACTACCAGCAGTATGAGGGCGATCATATACGTGAGAGCTGGAGTCTATAAGCACATCCTTAAAAGGTCCATAGTCGTGGGAGTTTCGAGACAGGTCATCGATACTCCGGAGTAGACTAGTGTATATAGTCGAGACCCTGACGAGGGGCGGTGGCCGGTCTCACAAGCCACTGGTGTCAGTTGGTTCACCTAAGATGTATACAGGTGCTCATTGGGTTATGAGTACACCAGACAGGACTCGCCGGGAACCTGCTAGTTGGGATTATACCTGATGTCAGATAGCAGTTCCCTGGTGACATGTGTACAGGTTAGTTCATCGACCTGAGATCGTCATTTATCTCGTGTGAGTTCCCACTGTACTTTGATTACTACCCTACCACGGCTCAAAGGAGTCATGCAAACAGGTTTTAGTTAGGTGCAGTCCCGAGCCACATGGAGGCAGTGAGCGGATCTGCAGGGGTTCGTCTCTCCCGGTATTGGGGGTGAGGTCGCGCTGTGTCTAGGAGAGCCAGAACATGAAAAGTCTTTGGCCAAGGCAGGAGATTTGCTGGTAGGTATTCCATTAGTATCTCAGGGTGTTCTGGGCTACACTATGACACGACTTGTACCGCTATTGGGGGTCTGACTTTCACCAACCCCCTAGGCCCGCCATGCGATGCTCATAGACGAACGGACCGGACTGTACGGATATTGTCACTGACAGGCTCAGTAGGGTGTCAGGATGAGTTCGCTCATCGACGTCCCTTTTGGTCATTAGCTGGTGGCCCGTCACGTATGGCTGATACCTCTGACGTGCTAGTGGTTAAATCCACAACCATAGTATTGACGAGTCTTTAGAGTCCACCACACTCAGTTACTCAGGTTTCGGGCGAAACGCTGTAGAGGCCGTATGGAGATATGGCAGGGTTCGATCAGATACGTGCGGTATTGCACGAATCGTGATCGGACGGATTTTACTAGCCGGCTTTGGCTTAAGCCGGATCCTAGTATTAAATAGTGTAGTTTTGTCTCTTTGCATTTGTGTTCAGTGGGAATACAAGTGCGGGCATGTATATGCAGTCGCGGGGTTTTCCTGTAATTTATTATGGGATCAGTTTTCTGAAGTTGCCAGTTTGCATTCCGTTCTGGCCGGTTTTCCTTTGTTCCTTCCCGGCCGGACTTTTCCGTTGGAGGGGGTTATTTGCAAGTGTGCAAATAACATTTGTGGAGGGGGTCCTTTGTAAATTGGTAGCATCATGATGAGATTCTTTTTCCATCCACTCTTTGCTTTAATTGAGATTAGAAATGAGATGAAAGTTGATATGATGTTGTTATCTTTCCCTTTTGATATGGTCACCTCTTTTCATTTCCTACACTCACCTCCCTTATTGTTTTAATCTTATTCTCTCCACCATTTTCCTTGATGAGGGGCCGGCCACATGAGAGAGGAAAAGAGAGAGATTCATTTTTGAGTGGTAGCATTTTTCTTCATCTCCTTTTTCATGCTAGGAAAAATGAAAGCACCATTTTTCCTTATCTTCATTCCTCCACATCCATGGCAACCTCATAACCCCAAAAGAGACATAGCCTTCTACACTACATCTACAGCATATCCTTGGACGCGTCGGCTAGCCAACTTCGCACCCGAGTTGCCTTGGTCCAGAGGTGGGAGCCCGTAAAAGAAATCGGCTACGTGGTGCCCTTTCCGACGAGGACGTGACGGACGGAGATTCCGCGGGAGATCGGAGTGGAGACGAAGACCGAAGGACACGGATCGCTTGGTATAGCTTCTCTACTCTTTTCTAGTTTGCTAGTAGCTAGGTTAATGGCCCGATTCGGGTGAAAAGTGCGCGGTGGTGTCGGTTTGCTAGTTTGCAAAGTTTTTCGTTTCCGCATTCCGGCGTCGGATCGACGGCCGGGGCGCCGCCGCGGACTTACAGTAAAAACAGCAGGGCTACCGGCGAGTTTTGTGAAAACCCGAAAGGGCGCAATCTTGTTAAAAGACACTTGCAAGGTCCTCTCGACTTTGTAAGGAGAATCTACCTGCGTGAGATCCTTACGACTCACAAGGGAGCAACATACTTAGGGATCCTCACGATTCCTAAAAAGAAATTACACTTGCGAGATCCTCACAACTCGTAAAGAGAATCCTCTTATGAGACCCTCACGGCTCATAAGATTCAAAAGTCTTAAGCTACAGGGATCTGAACCTGTTCTTAAGCAGTCCCCACAACCTCCAAAACTGCCCTACAAGCGGCTCAATACTGACCCTTGTATACAATCCACGGATGCGAATAAACATTTCCCTAACAAAGTCTCATCCATGACTAGGGATATGTCTACACGGTGAACAACCCTTGTAGGTCCTCTCGACTTATAAGGAGAAAACACTCTTGTAAGATCCTTACGACTTATAAGGGAACATGCACTTAGGAATCCTCACGATTCCTAGGGAGAAAACGCACCTACAAGATCCTCACGACTCGCAGGGAGAAATACCTTTATGAGACCCTTACGGCTCATGAAGTCAAAAGCCTTAGTCGACAGGATCTTAACCCTGTTTACTAAGCCACCTTTGTCTGAAATCGATAAAGGCAAATGATGATTCGCTTCTGGCAATATTCCAGTTGTAGCGATGCTGATGCCGAAATCGGTTTCTAATCCCAAGCCTGCAGCGAAAAGCCAGCAAGCCACACATGCGTACGAAATAGCCGAAATGATGGGGCAGCTTGCAACAAAATCAGCAAGTAAAAAAGGTATGCATGCAAAAGAGCTGAAATGATTGGGCAACTCGCAATAAAAAGCAGCGAGTAAAAATAAAACAAATAGCCGAAATGATTGGGCGCCGCGAAAAATAGCCGAAATAATTGGGCAATCGCGACCTTCGCGATATAAAAGCTGAAATGATAGAGCATCGTGAAATGAAAAAAATGATGAAATTCATGCCCTACAGGTGATATCATGTCAATCCCTGTATACAATCCAGGGGCGCAAACAAAGAAGGAATCACACCTTTCCTCCCCAGGTTTCATCAGAAGAAAAAGCCAAATCTCAACGGTTCACAGACAGCCTGGAGATCATCTCATCATTCATCTCATCACAATAGACACAACATCAAGCAAAGCGGAACAGCGGCAACCCCCAGTTCCATGACTCGACGGTGCACAGATAACCAAGAGTCAAACCCCGACTCCGTGAAATACAGATAAAGTCAAAATTCCTAGCTATGTGGAACGCGGATTATGTCACTTCTGACCCCATGGGAAACGTCCAGAGCGGATCCTGGTCCTCGTAGAGCACGGCAATGACCCCGTGCGAAGCATCCAGAGTGGAGCCTGGTCCTCGCCGAACACGGCAGTGAACCCGTGGGAAGCATCCAGAGCAAAATTCCTGGTTACGTGGAACGCGGATTATGTCACTCCTGACCCCATGGGAAACGTCCAGAGCAGATCCTGGTCCTCGCAAAGCACGGCAATGACCCCATACGAAGCATCCAGAGCGGAGCCTGGTCTTCGCCGAACACGGTAGTGAACCCATGGGAAGCATCCAGAGAAAAATTCCTGGTTACGTGGAACGCGGCAATGACCCCGTGCGAAGCATCCAGAGCGGATCCTGGTCCTCGCAGAGCACGGCAGTGAACCCGTGTGAAGTATCCAGAGCGGAACCTAGTCCTCGCCGAACACGGCAAAGAACCCGTGGGAAGCATCTAGAGCAAAATTCCTGGTTACGTGGAACGCGGCTTATGTCAATCCTGACCCCGTGGGAAACGTCCAGAGCAGATTCTGGTCCTCACAGAGTACGGCAATGACCCTGTGCGAAGCATCCAGAGCGGAGCCTGGTCCTCGCCGAACACGGCAGTGAACCCGTGGGAAGCATCCAGAGAAAAATTCCTGGCTATGTGGAACGCGGATTATGTCACTCCTGACCCCGTGGGAAACATCCAGAGCGGATCCTGGTCCTCGCAGAGCATGGCAATGGACCCGTGTGAAGCATCCAAAGTGGAGCCTAGTCCTCGTCGAACACGGCAGTGAACCCGTGGGAAGAATCGAGAGCAAAATTCTTGGTTACGTAGAACGCGGCAATGATCCTGTGGGAAACGTCCAGAGCGGATCCTGGTCCTCGCAGAGCACGGCAATGACCCCATGTGAAGCATCCAGAGTGGAGCCTAGTCCTCGCCGAACATGGCAGTGAACCCGTAGGAAGCATCTAGAGCAAAATTCCTGGTCACGTGGAACGCGGATAATTTCAACTCTGACCTCGTGGGAAACGTCCAGAGCGGAGCCTGGTCCTCGCAGAACACGGCAGTGAACCCATGGGAAGCATCCAGAGCAACTCCTGACTCTGTAAAATGCAGATAAGGACAACTTCACCCATCACTTGCGGGTCCTCACGATTCGTAAGGGAGTAAATTCTCTTGTAAGATCCTTACGACTTTCAAGAGAAAACACACTTAGGAATCCTCACGATCCTTAAGGAGAAATTATACCTACGGGATCCTCTCGACCGGTAGGGAGAAAATTCTTTATGAGACCCTCATAGCTCATAAAGTTGAAAAGTGTTAGATGACAGATCCTAACCCTGTTTTCTAAGCCATCACCACCCTACAAAAAGCCTAAGACTGACAGCTACATACTATCTACAGACCGCACTTGCTAAAATCACAAGGCAAACAACATAGCAAGAAATAAGTGTAGGGTTTCTATGCACACTAATGAAGTCTCACAAGTGATCAAACATGCCCAATTCAAAAATTTCATGTGCCTACAAACCCTAATACGGATCGTTAACTAGATAATGAGGCGATGCAAGCAAGTAAATAACTTTATTGCTAAAGGAAAGTAACTACAACCTTTGTAGATCCGGTCCTCCACTTCCTTAGCTCCGCATAGACGTCTCTCCGCTGTACAAATCGAAATCCTAGACTCTTGCGATGGTTTCATCGGAGAAAAGATCGGGCTAGGTCGCCAACTTCGATGCCGAAGATGATCTACGTCGAGGCAACTCAAGATCAAGCTCCAACTTCACCAAGCCATGAAACTTGTGAAGAAAACACCCTATACTACTTGGCAAGTGGTAGAGGATGAAGAAATAGGAAGTGGGTTCACTTTAGAATTGGATTTCTCACTCTTTTTCTCAAGTTGCCATTAAAGGATGCAAGCTTTCTTCTTTGTTGAAGATGAAGAAGAAGAAGAAAGAATATGATTAGTATTTTTATCAAATAGAAAATAAAATGAATACTTATCATATAGCAACCATGGTTAAGTGTAGAGACTAAACTAGGGTTAGGTTGAATGGTTAGGTTAAGGAAAAGAACAAGAATGGTCAAGCTTTCAGCACTTCAAGAAGTTTCAACAAAACAACAAAATAAGCCACCATTCTTTTTATCTTTTCAAAATGAATAAATAAATAAATGAATAGATAAGTAAATAAAAACCTTAACCATTCATATAACCATGGTTTAATCATACACACAAACTCAAGTTAGTATGTATCATCAAACATGATACAAACAAGAGCACAAAAGTATATCACATATACAACTTGTGTACTTCAAGTGAGAAAATCCATTTAAAGTGAACAAATACTAGTTAATGCAAATTATTATATCAAATATATAATTATGCATTAAATCATTAAATCAATACTTGATTTAACGATCCGGTCATATCGCATATAACCGACTAGTATCCAATGTATTGACTTATCGAATCAATCCTCGATTCGATAACTAGGTTATATCACATACGACCAATCGATACATTCATCGCGAGAATAGAATACGATATCACATACACGCATTATTCTCGGACCCGCACATATCTCATATGCGCTCCTATTTCGTTTCGCTTGAGCCAGGAAACCTCTGTGTAGGACTCTAAAGACTCGTCAATACGCCGGCAGCAGGTGATGATCATATCAAACACCCACAAGCCGCAAGCGGTCTGCTAAACGTAACGGCCACCTGGGTATTGAGCGATCAGAAGATCGACGAGCAAGCCCGCTCACACTCCTGTGAATCCAACCAGTAACACTTACCGTACAGTCCGGTCTGTTCGTCTGATATGTCGCATATCTCGCCTAGGGGTGGTAAACGTCAGACCCCAGTAGCTTGATAAGTCATGCCGACGTAAGGTCCATAACAATCGTGAAACTACTGATAACTCTTACCAGTATATCACTGCAACCCTGGCCAGGGATTTCCTATTATGGCCAGTCGAGCATAGCGCAACATCAACCCCCAATACCGGGAGAGCCGAATCCCCTCCTATCGCTCATTGCCTCCATGTGAATTGGGACTGTACCCAAAAACCACCTGTTTGCACGCCTCAGTAGAGCCGTGGTAGGATGGAAATCAAAGCACAGTGGGAGACACACAAGACTCTATGACGATCTCGGGTCAACAGACTAAGCTGTACCAGTGTCACCAGAGAACTGCCATATGACGTGAGGTATAATACCATCTGGGAGTTCTCGGCGAGTCCGTTCAGCGTACCCAGTCTCCACTGAGCACCCGCATACCATCTCTGATGTCAAACACCAATGGATATGGGATCATCCATCGCCCATCGCATGGGTCGAGAAGATATACGCTAGTCTACTCTGGAATATCGATGCCCCGTCTCGATATTCCCACGACTAGGAACATTGAAGGATGTACTCATTGACTACCCAGGCCCCACTAGTATGATCTGCATCATAGTCCTGGAAGTCGAGTACACATCCTAAGGGCTTTATCAACATGTAATCAGAGAGACAGAAAGTATACATGTTAAGATAAAGAGCAACCAGATAGCGTACTATCATGTCGAGCAAGAAAGTCCTACCTATTTATGTCCCAGCATCCACTACAATATACATCCAATGTACAGTAATGGCCTCTAGGGCATACATATAACTAACAATAAGAAAGCAGAGAGATGACACAAGACATTGCAAAAGAATGTGTATCTTTTATTCATAAATTCAATTGGGTACAAAATACATCATATGAAAGAATAAAAGAACAAATACATTTTATTCAAAATTACAAATGGTACAAAAAAAATTATTGAGAGGAAAGCGCTTTCAATAATCCAATCAGCCGCTCGCGCACTTCCTTCAGCCCCTCTTCTTGATCAGCTGCCGCGGCCAACTCCGCTTCGACCTGGGCTCGTTGCTGCAAGTAAGACAAAAGTTGTTTCTCGACGGCCCGCTGAGCTGCTTCACGATCTTGTGCATCCCGCTCGACGACGTCGAGCTTCTGCCTAAATGTTAACCCATCAGAAATGCATCGCAGAAAGCCTTCGAAGATAACTTTCAACTGGGCAACATTCGCATCAACCTCAGCATGCACTCGAGCAGATTCGCTTGAAGTTTCTTTACATTCCTTCTGCTTTAAAGCCACCTCTTGTTCAAGATGGCAGAAGTAAGAAGTGCTCTGCTCAATCCACGCAGCCCGTTGAGTGCTCATAGCCAGAATCTCAGGTGCAGGATGCCTAAGCTTAAGCTCATGTAGGCAAGCCTCGGTTTCCCTGCAGCGATTAACCCAAGACTCAACGACGCCCTCACCATGGAAGTTCACAAGTGTCGCCAGCATAGGGTTAACCTCTGCGGCAAAATCCGCAGCAGATGCGGGAGTCTCCGCGTCAAGCTCTTCAACATATTCACTCAGCATGCGCAGACTGGTCACAGCTGTTAGTGTATATGCCCTAGAGGCCATTACTGTATCATACTAGTTTGTATATTACTTGATGGAAGCTTGAGATATTCACAGTTGTATAGACAATCTTGCTAGAAATGGTAGTATGCTACTTGGTTTGTTTCTACTTTAATGTGTGCATGTGTTTCTTTTAGCATATCGCCTATACACATTAGTGGAGCCCTTAGGATCTTTGCTTGATTACCAGCGTTGTGATGGCAGTCACACTAGTGGGGACTGGGTAATCTACAAGCACATCCTTATACAGGTCCCTAGTCGTTGGATTATCGAGATAGGGCATCGATACTCCAGAGTAGACTAGCGCATGCGCTTCTCATCCCAGCAGGGGAGATGGTCTGTCCCACAGCCGTCAGTAGGTCGTACTTGAGATAGTATGCGGGTGCTCGTTAGGTTACGAGTACACTGGACAGGACTCGTCGGGAACTGTTGGTTGGTACTATACCTATCGTCAGTTATCAGTTCCCAGGTGACATGAGTACAGCTTAGTCCGCTGACTTAACATTGTCACTTCGCCTCGAGTGGGTTCCCACTGTTCTTAGATTGCTACCCTACCACGGCTCAAATGAGTCGTGCAAACAGGTAGCAGTTGGGTGCAATCCCGAAGCACTTGGAGGCAGTGACGGTTAGACAGGATTCGTCTCTCCCGATATTGGGGGTTGATATCGCGCTGTGTCTAGGAGAGCCATTACACAAAGTCCCTGGCCAGGGCAAGCGAGAATTACTGGTAGTGTTTCCCGTAGTTTCTCAGGGTGTTCTGGGCTACACTCCGGCATGACTTGTACCGCTATTAGGGGACTGACGTTTACCGCCCCCCTAGGCCCGCCATGCAATACTCTCAGACGAACAGACCGGACTGTACGGAGATTGTCACATTCAGGCTCAGTAGGAGTTCGGATGGGTTTACCTCATCGGCCTTCTTGTCGACATCTACCTGGGGACCGTTACGTACAGCTAGTGCCGCTTGCGGTCTGTGGTTAAACCCACTACCAGCGTAGTGTCGAGTCTTTAGAGTCTCACACAGAGAGTTTTCCTGCACTGAGCGAAAGGTGTAGAGGTCGTATGGTTTTACGGCAAAGCTATGATCACTTACGTACACTTGTGCGCTTATGCTGTTCGGGCAGACAATACTAGTGGGCTTTGGTTTAAGCCGGATCCTAGTATTGTATGGATGGATTAGTTTTGTCTTCTATGCATTCGCATTCTACGGAATGCGGATGCGGGTGTGTATGCACAGTTGTGAGGAGCGAAGAAGAAGGAGGTGCCTCATTAGGGTTTTGACAGTTGATTCGGTCAAAACCATTATGAGGCGGGCTCATTAGGGTTTTGACAGTTGGTTCGGTCAAAACCAGTATGAGCCGGGGACATTATTTACTAATCTTTTTAATGATAATTATGTTATGGCTAATTGCTTTGACCATTTGATCATACTTGACTTTGTTGACCATTTGACCAAAGTTGACTAAGATCTTTCATGTGAGATCTAGAGTCTTCTTTTGGTTTTTGATTTTATTTTTGTGATGATAATGGTCTAATCAAGGTACCCATCAACTTTATCATGAAAAGATTAGTAATGATGATGTTTATGGATTATTATTCCATGGTTCATTATTCTTGGTTCATAATTCTATTCTCATTCTCTCTCATGAAATGAGAAGCTCCATGGTTGCTCCTTCATCTTCCTCCTCTTGATTTTTCCTTTGATCTCATGTGTTGAGAAAATAAGGAAGTAAATTGACAAACAGATCTATCTTCTTCTTCTACACAACCTAGGACATCAAGCTTAGCAACCTTGTTGCCCTAGTTACCTCGGTTTGAGGTGGAGCTCGGAACATAAACTCTCGGGTGGATCATCTTCGACTCTAGGAGGCCGCGGAGGTGACTAAGATCCGGATCGATCCTCGGAGCTTGGATGGACGAGGAGGACAATGGAGAGAAGACCTGAAGGACCGGTTTCATGAAGTATAATCTCTATGACATAGTAGATAGAACCTCATGTAGTTTGCTAGGTTTTGTATAGCAAAGATCTTCTTTTTAGTCCATGTTGCCTTGTGTCAAAAAATCGTTTTTTACGGTTTCCGCCTCCCCGTAAGAACCGGGGTAAGCAACGTGGACTTACAACAGCACCTTTGGATGATGGACGTCTGGAAAAAGGCCCTGCCGGCATTATAATGTGAGACTCAAATGGGGCTGGAGTCAATGTGATTGCTGCAAAATAGATCATAATTAGATGTCGGCGCAGGAAATAAAGAAAATACGCGAAAAGTAGAGTCTACTATACCGGCTGCGGCAGGGGGCAGAGCTGGGAGTACTGGTGGCGCAACGACAGCCTCGTCCCCTCCTTCAATTCGTAAGGCTACAAGCAATATGAAGAAGAGTTAACAGTAATGCGACTGCCCGTTAAAGAAAAGGACATCGTTTAGAGAAAATACTCACAGATACCGGCGGGTGGACTAATCTCCGATAAGAAGGAGAAGTGTGGGTGCAGCACCTGATACAAGTGGTCAAAAAGGACTCCTGCAAGGACGCAATATTGCAACGTCAGTACGTAGGTTGTACAGCTTAAAAAATAAGACTGATGAGTCACCAATCCGCACCTTCCAACATCTAAGATGGTATGAGAGAGGGTAGAGGAGATGCCACCGTCAAGGCAGTAGCTGATGGCGCTGCCTCGGGTAGTGCGACATCAGCACTAGCCGCACCTGCATTAGAAACAAGATAACCCCTGTCAGGAAAGATTGCAGAATAAAAAGAAGGGCGGTGACCTAAAATTTACCCGATGAGTCGCTAACCGGAGCCGTGATGAGGGCGTCACTTGATACAACGGCGGCGTCTCCCTCCTCCATCGGGATGGTATCACCTCCCGTCGCCTCATCCCCTGACTCCACAAGAGCCGTCGTCACGCTCATGATGCCTGGAGACAACAAAGAACCGTAGTCGGGAAGAGCGATGATCGGAGCGGTGCCCGACTCTTGAGAAAGAGCGGCCATCTCGGTCCCAACAATTGTACCCGTTTCGCTCGCCACCACCTCGAGCTCAGTGATTGCAGCCGTCTCATCCACCGCTGTCTTAGGCTCAGCCTTGGTAGCCGTCTCATCCACCGCTGCCTCAGGCTTGGCCGTGGTAGCCGTCTCATCCGCCGCCTCCTCGGGCTCGGCAGTGGTAGCTATCTCGGGCATAGCAATCGTGACTGTCTCGTCAGCTACTATCTCGGGCCCAGCAATTACGGCCGCATCGCCTACCGCCATCCCGGGTTCAGCAGCTACCTCCTCTGAATCCTTTGGTTCTATCAAATCATCTGCTGTAGTTTGTATAGCTGGAACCTTTCCAGTTCTACATTACAGACCTTGCCTCGAGCCTGTCCGGATTTTGCTTTTAGACATAGCCCGGAAAACCCTAAATCTTAACTAACTTAAGAGATGGTCTCTTCCCTTATCATATCAAATATGAAGTGGTAGGCAACTGATTTGATTTCAACCCTTATTCAATAGGTATGCAACTTCTCAAGTGCACAACTCCCAAAAGGAAATGGGTAACTCAGTAGTACTCATCATAGAGCACACCTTATCATATAGGGTGTGATTGCTCCGCCCCGATACACCGACGTGCTCTGGTGTATATGGAGGAGTAATGCTAAGAGAGAATCTCATTCTCCTTTAGAATATTCCAGGAATTCTATGCTCAAGTATTCTCCTCCCTGATCACATCATAGGACATAATACTTATACCCGGTTTTTGGTTCTCTACTTCTAACTTATATTCTGTGAATATCTCAAAAGGTTCGGACTTGTGTTTCAACAGGAACATATGTCTGAATCTTGAGAGATCATCAGAGAATGTAATGAAGTACAAAGAACCGATCTTGGCATGTGTAGACAGGGGACCTTACATACATCATCATGTATCAGTCCCTAGAGTTTACTAACTCTTTCTCTGTTTCCAGTAAACGGAGCTATGGTCATCTTATCTTTGTGACATGACTGGTAAGTTTCACAAGATGTAAATTCAAACTGATTTAAATATGCATCTAAATGTAACTTCAGCCAGTCGGGTCGCATTGATATGACCTAGTCTACAATACCTTAAGAAGGATTTGTTCATTTCTGAACTCTTCCTCTTGTGTGTGTTCCGTATACTAAGAACTGTAGTTTGATTTAGAACATCAATGCTTTTAGATAACGTGCCTGAACCGATCAACTTTTGATATAGGAAATGTTCAAAACATTATCCAACAATACAAAATTTTATCATTTCTTTACTAATAAAGAGACAGATATGATTTTGTATATCAGATTCGGTATCTAATAACATTCGTTCAGAATCAATGTATTTGGAATACAGGATGACAGTGACCAACAGACTTGGCTGCAACACTTGCCCCATTTTCTGTCTCATGAAACTTATCACCCGTTCTCAGTTCTCCACCTTTCTGTAGCCCTATGTATCAGATTACATATCTGGGATCCTGATCCGGTATCTAATACCCAGGACGTAGAGGATACAGAGAAACAGTTCTTTGTAATGAACACACCCGAAGGAGATGCATCATATGCACTTTCTTCATTTGGGCGGCATAGGAATTCTGGTATTCCCCAATTTCCTGCTCTGTCTTATAACAATTATAAGTTGGAGCGGGACCAACGTTCCCCAGCTCAGTATAACAAGCGGGTTTGGTCAATTTATCCGTATTATTATCTTGATTAAGGCGTGATATGGTCGCTACCTGGAGAGAGAGAAGAAAACACTCTGCGTGCGCTCTGTCAAGATGAGATTGGTTATTATTTTATCTAATCAGGATGGCTCCCACTGTTTTTATCAAATCTTCCTTCAAACCCTAAAAGGAAAGACTAGCCGGGATTAATTACACACTACAAGTTCGCCAATCTTTTAGCCAGGCCAGTGTCGGTACTTTGAGGGAGGTCCCCTGTGCTTTCGCACGAACCTAATTAATGTAAATCTCGTTTTCCCAGAGGTGTAACCTCGTTAACACCTTTCTAGACACCTACTTGATCGGCTAATTGTAATGTGTAAAACTCTCCCAGGAGTAACTCTTACTCGCAGCGGGTATCGAGATCCAACTATCTCATAGAAGGTATGCAATCTCATTGCAAATTTCAACACTTGAAATTCCCGATAATATTTTTCCCCTAGCAGCTATATGACCTTAACATAGTCAACAAATCATAAGTGCTAGTCAAGTTCAACCCGTCATTTCCCGATTGAATTAAACCCACCCGCACGACCCTTAACATAGTCAACAAAGTCGCACGACTACCCTAATCCAATCGCATCATATGCTTATACAGATAAGCACTAATCAGCTACCGCACACTACGCCTTAACATAGTCAACAAACGTAGCACGAATACTAACTAGTACTTATCTGAAATGACGGAGGGCTACGACAGGTTTTTCTGAAAACCTATTGCGTAATGAACTTGATATCGTTGTAGAATCAAGTGATTTTGAAATGGAGTGTTTTCGAGGCTTTTCTAGTTTTGCTAAAGGGGTCACTCCCGGTGAAGGGATCGTCGGCCCTTTCCTCGTCGAATGAGGTGCGGGATATATAATATATATCACTGTGCAAAGCAGAAACTATAGAAGCTATCAAAAGACAAACCGAGTGTGTATCATCTGCCAGTTATTGCTAAAGGGGTCACTCCCGGTGAAGGGATCGTCGGCCCTTTCCTCATCGAATAAGGTGCAGGATATATCATATATACCGCTGTGCAAAGCAAGAACTGTAGCTACCTGTTTTATTTTTGAAATTCGATTCTACAACATCTTAGGTTTCTTTTTCTTTCATTAATCATATTAATGAAGTCCCATTATTTAAGTTACCTAAACATCACAGATAAATACGACGTACACTTATGCCATCCGCATTCGCCTCGATGTCCCCTCATGCACCGTTAGGTTAGGTAACTAACGGCAGAGCGGGGCAGGGCTAGCACGGGTGTAAAACATAAGTAACGTCTATATAATATATCATATATACTATATACTGTATCTATCACAACATATCAAATGATCACATCACAGATATCGCAGCAGAAGAATCATATGAAACATTGGATATACTAGGACGTCCGTGTTTTCAATACGAGCCAGTATAAAACACGGATTCCACGGTCGCGATGAATAGCCAAACCCACACCCCTAGACCCCTACGAGAGCGGCAAGCAACCCTACCAATTCTAGAGTTAGGAGACCCGGACTCGACTCCTCGAGTTGGTCTCCCACTGGACTCCAGAACCCGGTTACTTGTGCCCTCCTCCTTGGGTCTATCCTAGTGCGGAAAAGTAAATAATATACAAAATGTGACATCTTCCGCAACGTGGAAGTGCCCCAATAAAAGAATATTACATACAAGTTTTTACATGAATGAAAATGAAAAACACTCATCTCACATAAAAAAAAAACCCGGCTATTCAAACACGACGATCCAATATAACATATCCAGCAACACATAACATCACAAGTCATCAACGTAAGTAAACATGCGTATCCCAATTGTCGTTGACATATAGAAACGAAACCGGCGATATCACATATTACACTTACGGTCACAGAAAAGAAAGTGTAAAACTACAACAATTGGAATCCGCAAACTCTTTAGACATCGCATGCCTAACCAAATGAATTCCTTAGACATCGCATGCCTAACAATTATAAACCCCGCATTTTAGTCTCATTATCGAAAACTCTTTTCAATATCAAGTCGGGCAATTCAACAAGATTCCCGACATCCTGATCGAATGCTCGTCGCAAACTTCAGTAGACGGCCGCACCCCCGATACCGTCGACGAGGTGCACCAAGGCGGAACACCGTTGCCGCGAGCACCCGAACGGATGCTTTTGGCAACGGGGTACTCCTACAGTCACTTGGTCGGGGCTATGGGGCATGGCTGTCTATTAAGTTTACCCGGCGAATATCCGCGTTTTGATCGCATCCTATAGTCACTTACTACGTGATTGCGACGGACTTTTGATCGCATCAAAATTCCGTGGCAACCGATCAAGTGAGACTAAACTGCTATGTTTATAACATTCATTCAGTTATCTCATAACTATTTGTGGATTCCAAATATTGTATCACATTTCAGATAAACAGAAAATGTTAAACTTTCCGATCGAATAGTCAAACACCCAAGTTTTCCCAAAAAGCTCAACACATGAAATAAGTTTAAAAACATCCACTTCATGCCACAGTACCAACGGTCCAGCCGTAGAAGGGTCAAGCCAACGCCTCACATGTGGCGCGTCGTACTGCCCCAAACCCTAAGATTCAAAGGGCAGTTCAAGACGGTCACATAATCGAGTTAAGGTTTGTTGTCTTCTAGAGGGACCATCGCGTTACTTGCACTACTTAGAACGTCAATAAACTACGGAAAAATCCAACACTTGGAAATTTCCCGACAGGGGAAAAATCAGGTATTTTTATCCGGTCGAACTTTTTAACATATTCTAAAATATCCGAAAAACACATAGACGAAGTTAAAGATTCCGATCGAATCATTGAGTCCCCAATACAACCCAGAAAAATCCACTGTGGAGTATAAATTAAACATATCCAGAAGAATCAGGAATGAGAAAAGGACATTACTGTGAAATTTCAAAGAATGATGTGACTATATGGCCGCGGAACCGCCGCATGAGGCATGCTCTTGCCGCGATTCCGCGGCGGTTTAGTGGACTCAGGCGCTCGATTTGCACAGTAACCCTTAGAAAACCCTGCTGATTTTTCTGCATATTTTTAATGTGGAAAATACCCAGTTTTGAAAAAATGTACAAAGAAGGGTTTTAAACTAGGGTTTCGGGTTCGATCGGATTTCTATCGTCTACACTTCGCCTAAGGCTCTAGCTAGGCTTTGATACCACTGTAGGGTTCCTAGGCACACCCATGAGGTTCCACAAGTGATCAAACATGGCCAATTCAAAAATTTTCCGGTGCCGAGAAACCCTAAACTAGATCGTTAACTTGAGATTAGGCGAAACATGCAAGTAGTAAACAACTTTACTGCTAAGTGAAAGAGACTACAACCTTTGTAGATCCGGTCCTCCACCTCCATAGCTCAGCGTTGACGTCCCTCCGCTGCGATCATCGGATCCCGGACTCTAGCGATGGTTTCGTCGAAGAAATGATCGGGCTAGGTCGTCGACTTCGATGCCGAAGATGATCTACGTCGAGACAACTCAAGATCAAGCTCCAACTTCACCAAGTCATGAAACTTGTAAAGAAAACACCCTATACTACATGGCAAGTGGTAGAGGATGAAGAAATAGGAAGTGGGTTCACTTTGGATTTGGATTTCTCACTCTTTTAGTCATGACACCATTGAAGGTAGCATAGTTTTCTTCTTCTTGAAGAAGAAGAAGAAGAAAAAGAATATGATCTCTATATTAAAATCAATTGATTAATTATATTAAATCAAGTGATCTTATCATATAGCAACCATGGTTAAGTATAGAGAATAAACTAGGGTTAGGTGAATGGTTAGGTTAAGGAAAAAACAAAATGGTAGATAAAGCTAAGAAGCTTCATGAAGCTTAAGTAAAGAACAAATTTTGCCACCATTTCATTTTTGCCAAAAGATAACTAAAATGAATAAGTAATTAAGAAAAGATTACTAAACCCTAACCATTAACCTAAACAAGGTTTAAAGCATACACATACCTAAGTTTGCATGTATCATCAAACATGATATAAACTAGTGCACAAAACTATATCATATATACAATGTGCACTTCAAGTGAGAAAATCCATCTTAAGTGAACCAATACTAGCTAATGCAAAGTAATATATCAAATATATAATTATGCATTAAATCATTAAATCAACACTTGATTTAATGATCCAGTCATACTGCATATAACCGACTAATATCAAGTGTATCAATGTATTGAATCAACGTTTGATTCGGTAACCCGGCTATATCACATATAACTGTCCCATGATACATATCGCAAGAATAGAATACAGTATCACATACTGGTATTATTCTCGGTCCCGCACATATCTCATATGCGCTCCTATTTCGTTTCGCTTGAGCCAGGAAACCTCTGTGTAGGACTCTAAAGACTCGTCAATACGCCGGCAGCAGGTGATGATCATATCAAACACCCACAAGCCGCAAGCGGTCTGCTAAACATAACGGCCACCTGAGTATTGAGCAATCAGAAGATCGACGAGCAAGCCCGCTCACACTCCTGTGAATCCAACCAGTAACACTTACCGTACAGTCCGGTCTGATCGTCTGATATGTCGCATATCTCGCCTAGGGGTGGTAAACGTCAGACCCCAGTAGCTCGATAAGTCGTGTCTATATGAGGTCTATAACAGTTCGAGAAACTACTGGTAACACTTACCAGTAAATCTCAGCAACCCTAGCCAGGGATTTCCGGTTATAGCCAATCGAACACTGCGCAACATCAACTCCCTATATCGGGAGAGACGAGTCCCCTCCTATCACTCATTGCCTCTATGTGATTCGGGACTGTACCCAAAAACCACCGTTTTGCACGCCCTCTTGGACGTGGTAAGGTGGAAATCAAAGCACAGTGGGAAGCACACAAGGCTCTATGACGATCTCGGGTCTACAGACTAACCTGTACCAGTCACCAGAGAACTGCCATCTGACGTAAGGTATAATACCATCTGGGAGTTCTCGGCGAGTCCGTCCAGTGTACCCAGTCTCCACTGAGCACCCGTATATCATCTCCGATGTCAAACACCAATGGATATGGGATCATCCATCGCCCATCTGTATGGGTCGAGAAGGTATACGCTAGTCTACTCTGGTATATCGATGCCCCGTCTCGATACACCCACGACTAGGGACCTTGAAGGATGTACTTATGGAATACCATGTCCCCACTAGTATGATCCGCATCATAGTCCAAGTAGTCAAGTACACATCCTAAGGGCTTTACCAACATGTAACAGAGAGACAATCAGTGTACACGTTAAGGTAAAGAGCAACCAGATAGCATACTATCATGTCGAGCAAGAAAGTCCTACCTATATTTGCAAGCATTCACTACAATATACATCCTATGTATAGTAATGGCCTCTAGCGCATACATATAACTAACATTTCCAAGTGTAGGGGTGATACATACACACACGTAGGGGTATATGATAGGGTTTGGATGAGAGATAAAAATGAAAAATAGGACTTATACATTTAGTAGAGATGATAAAAATTCCTAAGTTGAGATGGAATCTTAGAAGGGAAACTCAAAAGATACTAAAAGCTAAGTAAATTTACAGAACATATACGATCTTAAGTTAAATGATAAGTGAGTGTGAAAAATACGGGTTGATGATTTCTAAGTTGAAAATAATAGAATTTCTTGCTAGAACACCGAATTGAAGAATGAAAGTAAATAGGCCAAATTGATTGAATTTTGTGGGTAGTATCCGCTGAAAACCCTTAGGAGACAACACTCCTCCTACTAGGGACACCTAGAGGTTTAACGGCTTGTTGCACGAGCTCAGTACAATCGTGATTCCCTATGAAAGTGAGGATAGGTTTTTCGAGAATAAATTGGTTTTGCTCGGGACGAGCAAAAGATAAGTTTGGGGGTATTTGTTCATATTATAATTTTGCATTATTATATTCCCCATTCTTAATCATATTGCAAATAAATAGGTGCTTTTGATCCATGTCTGCTAAATAGTTGCGGGTTACTGGTTCTCGGAACAATACAATGAAAATGGTGAAAAGACGCTACAAATGTGAGACTACGACCAACAAAGAGACGAATCTTTATAATCCCGCCTACAGTTTAAGGAACAAATGAAGATCAATGAACAGTTCGATTGCACAAAGTACGAAGGCAGCACAAAGATTCAAGACTTCAACACGAAACGAACGGTAAAAGTCCACAACATTCTGCACTGTGGAAATTTGGAAGAAAATAGAAAAGATTCTGAAGAACCAAGTGAAGAAACCAGAAGTAAAATGTAACATGAAGCCGCCCTAAAGATTTGAGACAGAGAACCCACCATATGGCCGCGGATCCGCGGCCAAACAAGGCTTATGTCCGCGGATCCGCGGCCGTGCAACTCATGTGTTGGTGCGTGTCGGTAGGAGTCGGTGCGTTGACCAGGCTTCTCAGAGTAGTTTTGTAATTGTAGATATGGATCAAATGTAAACCCTAGGGTTTCTCCTATCTATAAATAGGAAACCCTAAAGCCTAATTTTGGCATGCCTCTTTTAATTTCTAGTTTAAATTTAATTCCCTTGTAATCGTCAAAGAGTGCATCAATAAAAGTAAGTAGTTTTTTTTTATCTTGTGTTCTTATTATCTGCAAATTTTATTTCTCTGAATTATTTTTTATCTGTCTTTTTTTATCTGCAAGTAAATTAGATTAATAAAAAATAATAAAATGAATTTCATCATAACATCCTTAATGAGTGAGTAGTTCCTCACTTGTTAGGGTTAGGATTGGGTAGGTTTGAGAGATGAACATCTCTCACTCCTTTCTTGCCCGTTCAATATTCTAAATTAGGACTCTATGAAAATCAAACACACACCGCTCACTACGGCACCCTATCCCCCGAGATAGCGGTGATTCCCTAGTTAGACCGGTTGTGATTGATTTCCATAGAGGTTGGGGATAAGAGTTAAGAAAGGACGGACAAGGACCAAAAGGAAGAAACAATGTTTCTTCCTTGACGTGCTAATCCCCTTTGTTAATTATTACCCTAACACCTACATTCTTAATTAGAGCAATGAAAGCGGTGAGTAGAATTAACTTTCCAAACTAACTTAATCCTAACCTAGCAAGGTTTTAATCCAAGTTAAATTCCATCTCAGTTTTTATAAAAATCAAAATCTACAACAAATAGGAATTGACTCGTTAGAACAATTAGAAAAGAACACGTTTTTCCTGTGGACCGACCCGTACTCAATCGACTAGCTACCAAGCGATACCGTTATTGATTGCGGTTAATTCTTTGATTTCAAAACGCATACGCAAATCTCCAACAATCAGTATGCAGTGATGGCAAGTAGGATCCGGATGGTCTTAAGTATAGGCACTGGAGAAAAGGTTTCATCAAAATCCTTACCTGGTTATTGACAACAACCTTTTGCAACAAGTCTAGCTTTGAAAGTCTCAACTTTTCCATCAACACCAAGAATCTTCTCAAGATCCACTTGCTCCCGATGGGTTTTACCCCTTCAGGTGCAACATGCAAAGTCCATACTTTGTTAGTATATATGGATTCCATCTCAGATCTTATAGCATCCAGCCATTTCACAGAGTCCCCACTTGTGATCCTCCGGTTTTACCAAATTATTAGCTGTTAGTTTGTCTAGCTGGAACTCCTTCCAGTTCTACCTCATGACCATAAATTTCTTCCATATGAAATTCCTTTTCTAAAAAGGTGGCATGCTGAGAAACAAAACACGTTTTGCTCCTCAGTGTAGTAGAAGATATACCCTCGCTGATGTTCGGGATATCCAACAAACTTATACAGAACTGACCTTGCCTCAAGCTTGTCCGGATTTTGCTTTTCAATATAGGCTGGACAACCCCATATCTTAACTCGTTTAAGTGATGGTCTCTTCCCATTCCATATCTCATATGGAGTGGTAGTCACTGATTTGGATGGAACTCTATTCAATAGGTATGTGGCTTCTCAAGCACATAACCCCCAAAAGAAAATAAGTAACTCAGCAGTACTCATCATAGAGCGCGCTATATCTCATAGGGCATGATACCTCTGCCCCGATACACCGTTGTTTTGTGGTGTATTTAGAGGAGTAAGCTGAGAGAGAATCCTATTCTCTTTTAAATAATCCAGGAACTCCATGCTCAAGTATTCTCCTCCCCGATCACATCGAAGGAATCTAATACTTCTACCCCTTTGGTTCTCTACTTTGCACTTATATTCCTTGAATTTCTCAAAAGGTTCAGACTCGTATTTCAACAGGAACACATGTCCGAATCTTGAGAAATCATCGATGAATGTATTGAAGTACAAAGAACCAACCCTTGCATTTGTAGACATAGGACCTTATACATCATCATGTATCCGTCCCAAGAGTTCAGTAACTTCTTCTCCGTGTCCAGTAAACGGAGTTTTGGTCATTTTACCTTTGAGACATGACTGGCAAGTTTCATAAGATGTAAATTCAAACTGATTTAAATATCCATTTTTATGTAACTTAGCTAGACACGTCGCATTGATATGACCTAGTCTACAATGCCACAAAAAGGACTCGTTCATTTCTGAACTTTTCTTCTTGGTGTGTTCTGTACGTTGAGAACTGTAGTTTGATTTAGAACGTATATGTCATTATATAACGTGCCTGATCCAATCAACTTTTGATTCAAGAAAATTTTCACAACATTATCCTACAATACAAAATTATATCCTTCTTTACTTAATAAAGAAACTGATATAATATTGCATATCAGGTTCGGTATGTAATAACATTCGTTCAGAATCAATGTATTCTCATTTGGCAATACAAGGTGATATTCACCAACTGCTTTGGCTGCAAAATTTGCACCATTCCATACTCTAGAGAAAGATCACATTTTCTCTGTTGTCTACCTTTCTTTAGCCCATGTAACATATTACATATGTGGGATCCTGATCCGGTATCTCATACCCAGGACGTATAGCATACTGAGAAATGGTTCTCGGTAACGAACACACCCCAAGAAGACACATCAATATGTTTATTCTTCGTTTGGATGGCGTGAGAATCCTGGTAATCACCTATTTCCTGCTCGGACTTATAACAATTATAAGTTGGAGCAGAACCAACGTTCCCCAGCTCAGTATAACAAGCGGGTTCGGTCAATACATCCATATTATTATCTTGATTAAGGCATGACATGGTCGCTACATGGAAAGAGAGAGAAGAAGAAAACACTTAGTGTATGCTCTTGCAAGATCAGATTGGTTATTATCTTATCTAATCATGATGGCTATCGCTGTTTTTATTAAACCTTCTTTCAAACCCTAAAAGGTAAGACTAGTCGGGATTAATTACACCCTACGAGTTCGCAGATCTTTCGGCCAGGCCAGTGTCGGTACTTTGAGGGAGGTTCCCCGTGCTTTCGCACGGACCTAATTAAAATAAACCTCGTTTTCCCAGGGGCTTAACCATGTTAACACCTTTCTAGATACCTACCTGATCGGCTAATCGTGATGTGTAAAACTCTCCCAGGAGTAACTCTTACTCACAGTGGGTATCGGGATCCAACTATCTCAAAGAAGGTATGCAATCTTATTGCAAATTTCAACACTTGAAATTCCCAATAATATTTTACCCTAAGCGATTTATGACCTTGACAAGGTCAACAAACCATAAATCGCAAGTCAAGTTCAACCCGTACATTTCATAGTTGAATTAAACCCACCCGCATAACCCTTGACAAGGTCAACAAGGTCGCACGGCTACCCTAATCCAATCGCATCTCATACTTTAGCAGATAAGCACTAATCAGCTACCGTACACTACGCCTTGACAAGGTCAATAAACGCAGCATGAATACTAAATAGTCCTTATCTGAAATGACGGAGGGCTACGACAGATTTTTAAGAAAATCTTTCGTGTAATGCACTTGATATCGTTGTAGAATCGAGTGATTTTGAAAAGGAGAGTTTTTTAGGTTTTTGCTAGTTTCGCTAAAGAGGTCACTCCCGGTGAAGGGATCTCGACTCTTTCCTCATCGAATGAGGTGCTGGATATTCTTAAATACCACTATGCAAAGAAAGAACTAGAGAAGCAATCAAAAAACAAAACCGAGTAGGTTGTAGCATCTGCTAGGTTTTTCTAAAGAGGTCACTCACGGTGAAGGGATCTCGGCTCTTTCCTCATCGAATGAGGTGCTGAATATTCTACAAGGAATACCGCTATGCAAAGCAAAAACTAGAGCTACCCTTTTTGAAAATTTGATTCTACAACATCTTTAGGTTTCTTTATTTTTCATTAATCTCATTAATGAATTCCCATCAATTATTCTTCCTACGCATCACAGAAGAAACTAAAATAGAACGTACGCTTATACCATTCGCATTCGCCACAGTGTCTCGTTATGCACCGTTAGGTTACTTAACTAACGACATAGCGGGGCGGGACTAGCGCGGGTGCAAAACATAAGCAACGTTTATTATATATCATATATATAATAAAAACATTCATCTCATCATATAAAGTGATCACATCACAGAATATCAGCAGCAGAAGTCCACATATGAAATATTGGATATACTAGGAATTCCGTGTTTTAAATTAAGCCAGTAAAAAACACGGATTCCACAGTCGTGATGAATAGCCAAACCCACATCTCTAGACCTCTACGAGAGTGGCAAGCAACCCTACCAATTCTAGAGTTAGGAGACCCGGTCTCGACTCCTCGAGATGGTCTCCCACTGGACTCTAGAACCCGGTAACTTGTGCTCCCCGCCTTGGGTTTATCCTAATGCGGAAAAGTAAATAATATATATCAATGGTGACATCATCCTCAACCCGGAAGTGTCACAATAAAAGAATATTACATGCAAGTTTTTACATGAATGAAAATGAAAAACTCTCATCTCACGCAAAAAAACCCGGCTATTCAAACACGACGATCCAATATAACATATCCCAGCAACACATAACATCACATGTCATCAACATAAGTAAATATGCGTATCCCAATTGTCGTTAACATATAGCAATGAAACCGGCGATACACCACATATTATACGTACGGTCGCAGAAAAGAAAATGAAAACTTCAACAATTGGAATCCGCAACCACCTTAGACATCATAAACCCGAAATATCACATACTTCGGATTTCATGCCTAACCATATGAATTCCTTAGACATCGCATGCCTAATAATTATAAACCCCGAATTTTAGTCTCGATAATGAAAACACTTTTCAATAACAAGTCGGGCAATTTAACAAGATTCCCGATAAGTTGATCGAATGCTCGTCGGAAACTTTAGTAGACGGCCGCACCCCGATGCCGTCGACGAGGTGCACTTAGGCGGAACACCGCGTCCGCGAGAACCCCCGATGGATGCTTTAGGCAACGGGGTTCTGCTGCAGTTACTCGATCGGGGCTATGGGGCGTGGCTATCTAGTAATGTTACCCGGCGAACATTTGCGTACTATACGAAATTGCGACAGAATTTTGATCCGAACCAAAAACCCCTGGCAACCGATCAAATGAGACTAAATTGCTAGGTTTACAAAATTCAAACTAGTTTTCACAAAACTAATTATTGTGGATTCCAAATATTGTATCACAATTCACAGATAGCTAGACGATGTTAAACATTTCGATCGAATCAACAAACACCCAAAATTTTCCAGAAAGCTCAACACTTAAGCACAGTTTAAAAAATACCCAGAATATGTCACAGGACCTATGGACCAACCGTAGAGGGGCCGATCCATGCCTCACTCATAGCGCTGCGGAACTGCCGCAAACCCGAGGGTTTGGCCGCGGTTCCGTGGTCAAAGAGTCGAATTTGGGTATCGTTCGTCTAGAGGGTTCATAGAATTACCTGCGTGATATTTGAATAATTTTTTTAAAACTTTGGAAAAATCCAACTTTTGGAAAATTTTCCAGAAAGGGGTGAAAAAATGGGTTTTTGATATTCGTTCGAATTTTTTAACGTCATCAAAGTTACCAGAGACGATGTTAAAATTACGACTACGAAACACTAAACTCCAGAGCCCCAAAACAAAAAAAAATCAAAGCCTACCCATCATCAAGATTTCAAAGGGAATTGTTTCATGGTTTCGGAATTGTTTCGATTTCGTAATTCATCTAACATCGTCAAAACAACTCCTAATGCTCTAGCTCGGCTCTGATACCACGGTTGGGTTCTATAGCACCCTAACTACGATTTATAGGGCATCAAGTATGCAATTTAAAAAAACCTAGAGAGCTATGCAACCCATACCAAGGATCTAACTAGAAAATTAGAAGTAAGCTAGCATGTAATCAAACATTGCACTAAGTGAATGAGGAATACAACCTTTGTAGACTGGTTCTTCACTTCTAAAGCTCCGTGTAGTAGTCCCTTCGCACCAAGTAGTGATCTCCCGGACTTTAGTAAGGGGTCACAAGGCGAAAAGAATAAGCTTGCTTGAAGTCTTCGAGGTCGAAGATGATCTACGTCGAGATATCTCCAACTCAAACTCGCTCTTCACTAATTGGGAATTAGTGAAGCAAACAACCTAAACTAAATGGCTAATCTAGTGTAGGTTGATGAAGTAGGATTTTTGCTCACTTTAGAATAATTTTTCTCACTATATTTCTTCACTTTCCAAAAAACTAGAGAGCAAAATTGGAATGAAGAAGAAGATGAAGATGAGAATGGAATGAGAATGAATGATTGAGAATATCAACCATGGGTAAGATAATATCTCATATAACTCTTGTAGAGACTTAATCATGACTAAAGATAATGGTTGGGTTAATAAATATCTTAAGATAAAACAAAATTAGTGGACTTGGTCAATATTTCTACAAGCTTCAAACCATGTGACTTTTCCACCTAATTTTGAATTACCTTAAATAAATAAACACCCTTAATTATCCATGGAATGGTGTGAGTCTCATACACCCATGAACAATGTATCATCAAGCATGACACAATAATATATATCGCATACATATTATATAGAAGTGAGAAAAAGAAATGCTTAAGTGAGCTAATATTAGTTAATATAAAATTAATATTTCAAATATATATAATCATACATTAAATTATTAAATCAACATTTGATTTAATAATCCGGCTATATCACATATAACCGACTAATATCATTTGCATTAACTTACCGAATCAATACTTGATTCGATAACCCGGCTATATCACATACAACCGAACGATACCATATATCGCGAGATTAGAATACGGTATCACATACGCGTATTAATCTCGGTCCCGCACATATCACATATGTGCTCCTACTTCGTTTCGCCTGAGCCAGGAAACCTCTGTGTAGGACTCTAAAGACTCGTCAATACGCCGGCAATAGATGATAATCATATCAGTCACCCACAAGCCGTCAGCGGTACTAGCTGGACGTAACGGCTACCCGGGTATTGAGCGATCAAAAGATCAACAAGCAAGCATGCTCATACTCCTGCGAATCCAATAAGTAACACTACCGTACAGTCCGGTCTCTTCGTCTGATATATCGCATATCTAGTCTAAGGGTGGTAAACGTCAGACCCCAGTAACTTGATAAGTCGAGCCGATATGAGGCTCATAACGGGTCGAGAAACTACTGATAACACATACCGGTAAATCTCCGTATCAGCCCTGGCTAGGGACTTCCTGTTATAGCCAATCGAGCACAGCGCAACATCAACCCCCAATATCGGGAGAGACGAAATCCCTCCTATCGCTCATTGTTTCTATGTGACTTGGGACTGTACCCAAAAACCACCATTTTGCACGTTCTCTTGAACGTGTTAAGGTGGAAATCAAAGCACAGTGGGAATCACATAAGACTCTATGACGATCCCGGGTCTACAAACTAACTTGTACCAGTGTCACCAGAGAACTGCTATCTGATGTTAGGTATAATATCATCTAGGAGTTCTCGACGAGTCATGTTCAGTGTACCCAGTCTCCACTGAGCATCCGTATACCATCTTTGATGTCAAACACCAATGGATGTAGGATCATCCATCACACATCATATGGGTCAAGAAACGTATACGGTAGTCTACTCTGGAATATCGATGCCCCGTCTCGATACTCCCATGACTAGGAACAATTAAAGGATGTACTTATGGACTACCCTGGCCCCACTAGTATGATCTGCATCATAATCCCGGTAATCAAGCACACATCCTAAGGATTTTATCAACATGTAACAGAGAGACAGTAAGTATACATGTTAGGATAAAGAGCAACCAGATAGCATACTATTATGTCGAGCAAGAAAGTCCTCCCTATATATGTCCAAGCATCCACTATAATATATATCATATGTACAATAACGGCCTCTAGGGCATACATACAACTAACATCAGTGATATAAACCATATGCTTATAAATATATATATATATATATATATATATATATATTGTGCATAAGTACCATTTTGCACATCCTATTACCTGTTGTACATTGCCATAATATTAATTGGACACTGCACCATTACTAACGATTCATGCTGCACACGCACTGAATTGTATGTCATATACACCGTAGGTAATTGCCATGACACGCTCACTATAGCATTTGCCATGACACGCTCACTATAGCATTTTCTATGACACACTCACTGTAGCATTTGCCTTGACACGCTCACTATAGCATTTGGCATGACACGCACGCTATAGAATTTGCCATGGATAAATATATTGTATTGCATTCATCACTAACAATTAAACATTGATTCTTGTTCTATTGCGCATTATAAATTGCATCATACATACATACATACATGCATACATACATACATTGCTATAGTCACATATATACTCTCATATGGTGTTTAATTTTGGGAAACCGCAAGATACCTTTTGAAACTTGATATATAATTAAAAAGTGCGTGTTCCCGCCAAAAATTTTGGCTCAAAACCCGCTCCCTTATAAAATAATAACAATAAAATGAACAAATAAAAGGGAAAACTCCACGTGCAAAGAATGTAACAAATGCCTCAAAGCCAAGAGTTAAAACATTCTGAAGCAACGCTTCAGATGCAGCGCCAAGTGCGCTGCGCCCTAGACAGCGCACCCCAATTAAAGCAAAACTTTGTTTTAAAATTCAAAATTCAAAAGTTCAAGCAACGCTTCAGATCCAGCACTCCGCGTTGCGCGCCACGTATCAAACATAGGCACGCTAGCGTAGTTGCGCTGCATGCCACGTGTTAAACGTAGGTGCGCTAGCACAGTTGCGTTGCGCGCCACGTGTCAAACGTAGGCACGTTAGCGTAGTTGCGCTGCGCGCCACGTGTCAAACGTAGGCACGTTAGCGTAGTTGCGCTGCGCGCCACGTGCGCTATGCACTGCGCACCACGTGTCAAACGTAGGTGCGCCAACACAAGGTGCGCCAGCGCTGGAATTAAAAATTCCCCACCGTCAGATCAAAAGATCTAATAATAATGATAAATCATTAATTAATCAGAATTAAAATTCTTTTATAGAAAGATCTTTCCAATCTTGTTAAAAACAAAAAGATTGCCTTTTGTAAAACAGAAGCCCTGGGATCAAAGATCCAACGGTGGGGAAACATCCCCAAATCAATTAGAGAAAGATCTCTTTAACTGATTTAACAAATCAATTTGCCCTATAAAAAGGCCCCCAGACTTCAAGTCTGACACAGAGAGAAACATAGAGAGAGACCCCTACAAACTTTGAGAAAACTAAAAGAGAAAGAAGCAAGCTTCTAGCAAAAAGAAGATCATCTTCTTCAAGGTAAAGAACATAATTCTTGAACACAGAGATGAAATCATCTCATGAAAAGAAGAACCATCTTCTAAAAAGATCATAGATCTACAAAAGACCAGAGTCTTTGATATAAAAGAGACCAAAAGATCTTATTATAAACAAAAAGAAGAAGTATTTACTTCATCTACAGATCATTGATCTACAAAGGCAATGCCTTTTTATAAATAAACAAGAACTTATGTTCTTGAATCTTAAGGCAAAGCCTCCTTCAGAAGAACATAAACTTGTTCTCAGATCATAAAATTGATCAGATGCGCTTTGCGCTATTGAAAAGTGCCTTGCACTCATGAACTGCGCTTTTGCGCTCCTTGGACCGGCGCTCAGCGTCAAAACGTGCCACGTGTCAACCACAGATACAACTTGCGCTTTGCGCTTCTGAAACAGCGCACTGCGCTCATGGACTGGCGCTCAGCGCCAAGCGCGCCACGTGTCACTCACCGGTGCGCCATTAAACTAGCGCAATGCGCTAATAAACTAGCGCTTAGCGCTAAGCACGACACGTGTCATTTTCATGTGCGCTATTTGGCAGAAATGCAATGCGCTCTTTAATTGGCGCAAAGCGCCTGGTGCACCACGTAGCGCATTGTCAGAATACACATTGTTCTGATGAATGCTATGCATTCAATACAAGAAAAAAAATGTCAGAACCCAATGCTTAGCATTATTAAAAGGGCCAAGCCCAAATGAAGGCTCAATAGCCAGAACAATAAAATGTTAAACATTTATTGGACTTAGCCCAATTTTGGCCATAAGTCCTCAGCTTATATTAAACTGAGCCCATCTGCTCATGAATATTCAACATACCTTAGTCCCAAATTGGGTTACAGATCTTCCAATCAATTCACACCAGTTCAAGGGTATATCTTTTTACTCCTCTGATAACTGTCGTTGTAATCCTTCAACGTCTTCAGAGAGGTGACGGGTCCCGACAACCACACGTTTCTATGGACTGTGGGGTCCTTAAACTCATGGACTATGATGTCCTTAAACTTTATAGACTACGACGTCTTTAAACTGGACTGTAGGGTCCCTTTAAAACTACGGACTATGATGTCCTTAACCTTGACTGTGAGGTCTTAAAACTCATGGACTATGATGTCTTTAACCTTGACTGTGAGGTCTTAAAACTCACGGACTATGATGTCCTTAACCTTGACTGTGAGGTCTTTAAACTCATGGACTATGATATCCTTAACCTTGACCGAGATGTATTTAAACTAACATTGGACCGAGATGTCCTTAAACTACCATTGGACCACTATGTCCCTAAACTGGTAATTGACCGCAACGTCCCTAAACTAAACAATAGAGCTCAAATGCTCTTTTGTCGGATCTAAACGATACCGTTAAGTTGATCTTAGTCTAAAATTAGACTAACGTATCCTTAACAAACGTTTAAGTTAATCTGAGTCTCAAATGAGACTAACGTATCCTTAAACCAAACCCCCAAAGCTATATCTAAGAAAATACGGATTTGGACTAATCCGCGTCCTACGGGCGACAACATAAATTAGTCTCCGTATACAATCCACGGGCAACCACAAACAAAACAAACACCCACGACACGAAGTGACCATCTGGAGAAGGAGAAAGTTGTTACCGCGATGCTGCAGCATAATTAACTGCAGGGGCTTGCGCCTGCAGGGAAGAGCGTCCCCACAATCAAAAAACCCTCAAATGAGAGGCAATCTGACGAAGTCTGCTACATCGGTCGCATCCGTCTAAACCTTCGATACACGGTGCCATAAATCAACTTGACATCTTCGGAGAGATGGACGGATAGCACCAATTAGCATCTGCCCCCAGATTCAGGCAAGACGTTCGTCTTCCCGGTTTCCGTTGGTAAACAGATTCCGTCACGCCCGGTAGGACCTTTTCCTCTTTCTACTCCATACTTCATGTGTCGTGTTCACGAACGAATCGCGGTTTGCTATGGTTGCATGTGGATTCGAGGTACTAAGATTTGGTATCTTGCTCCGTGCAGAAAAACAGAAGATCAATGGCTTCAAACTGCACTAACTGCAACTCTCACTCCGTCCTCTCCGGAGGAGTGACCTACGGGCCTCAAGCGTCCTCCCTTTTCAAGATTCCAGTGGAGCAGGTAACTCAGGCCACCACTGGGCTATTCTTCAGGACCATGCTCCCACCGATGAGCTTCAATGCCCTGCTGCTGTCGCAAGAAGCCCCAAAGAAGTCGGTCTTTGATCGGCTTGCAACTGCTGCGGCCCCTCTCAACGGGTCGCCCAAACCAAATGCCTCAGTCTTTGACAGACTGGGCCAAAGCTCATTTGGGCCCATGAAGAAGCCCACAATACTAGAAGGAGTTATCCCGAAAAGGATATCCATTCCTGCTCCCGAAGTCTTCAAAGCGGCTTCTCCTGCCAAAGGGTCGGTCTTCACAAGACTGACTGTTTCAGCTCCCGTTCCAGGCGAAATCGTCAAGCCTGCTTCCCCTACTCAGAAGTCTGCCTTCGATAGGTTGGCCATCCCCACTCAGCGGACATCAGTCTTCAATAGGTTGACAACGACAATTTCTGACCAAGACAAGGGGCATGATGAAGCCACCCCCATAGCTGAGCCAGTACCGTCGGCTCGACACGCTCGACGTCACCACTGGCACCAAGTAAGGAAGGTTGGGGGAAGCTCTCCTTCTGGACTGACTCCGCCAGCTCCAATGGTGGAAATTGATGCTGTTGTTCCAACTGGGAACAGTTTTGAACCACTTAGGAGAGTACACAAGAACTCTTCGACGGACATGCTAAAAAGATCTCATCCACCTATGGAGAGTGCTACAAAGGTGAAGCCGGAACAGCCCCCTCAACGGCTGTCCTCTAAAATCTACAAGGTCTGGCGTCAAGTCCAAGAATCGGTAATTGATCAAGATTATCCCCGCCGACAGAAAAAGGTGAAAGCTCAGCGGGAAGAGGACCATCCTGTCAAGCCACAAAAGGCGACAGCTACTTAGATGCCCACTGCAACGGCCCCCTCAACTTTGACCGCTCACAAGAAAAGAAGGCCAGAGAAAATCCCTGAGTCTGCGACGAATCGCAAGACCACTGAACCTAAACGCCCCAAGTCTGGGGGCATGGTGGTGCACATCGTCTATATGGCATCCGGAAAAGAGAACAGCCGTATCTCCACAGGTCATCGACCGCATACGCGATCTGTAACAAGGGCCCAGGAGTTCCTACAGAAGCTCCAGGAAATGTTGACGTAGATGGCCGTACTCACAGAGCCAAAAGAGAGCCCGGAAACGTCATCAGAGCAACGTCAAGAAGAAGAAACCGATGCGGAGTTCCTTCGCAAAATCCTCGAAAAGAAGGACAAAGAGGTAGCGGAACAAGCTGCCAACATAAAACGAATGGCGTTCTTATTTCAAGACATGGTCGGGATGATGTTACAGCCGGATCCTCCAGCTGAAGATCCTCCGATTATCGTCGAAGACGACCGAGGGGAGACATCAAACCCTTCTCCGGCTCTTTCAGCAGCCAAGGAGGAGACTGTCTCCAAGTCTACTCTGGATGATTACATCGCTCAGCAAATACGAGCTCACCAGGTGAATGAAGCGGCTGGGAAGATCGTTAAAACGGGACGACCCTATCTGGGCTGGTATGACCAGATAAGGTACCCACCGGGATATACGATCCCTAAATTTCATGTATATAAAGGGACAGGAAATCCGCATCAGCATGTTGCCCAGTTCAGAGCTTTGTGCGGCAACACCGGGGGTGATGATAAACTGCTACTTCGCCAGTTCGTCGGCAGCTTGTCGGAGACGGCATTCGAATGGTACTCTGAACTTCCGAACAACTTCGCCAAAACTTTTGCGGAGATGGAACTATTATTTACCCAGCGTTTCGCAAGTGCTACTGAACGCACCCCAATAACGGCATTGATCAACGCCAGGGTGAAGCCAGGTGAAACGTGGGTGCAATACGCAATACGATGGCGAAACTTATGGTCAAAATATGAGCAGCACATCGAAGATGCACCGGCAGTAGGCATGTTCGTCGGTACTCTCGACCCCCAAGCGACCATCTCGCAATTCATGATGTTCTTCAAGCCGACCGCCTTCCAGGCCTTGATTGACAAGCTGGCCTAAATGGACCAGATGGGCCATAGGCCTTCCTCTTCAAAGACGGAGCCTTGGAATGAAAAGGTCAAAGGAAAAGCAACTTTCATTGCCAATACTCAACAACAGCCGAGCAACTTAAAGCCGGTTGTTCGCCAAAACAACGTGCGTCCACGCCCATCCCTCGAAGAGAGACTGGGACGTCCTTACTCGTTTCCCCAGGATAAAACGAGGAGACTGTTCGAGATGGCAGTGCGCAACAGACTCATCAATCTGCCGGATCCAAAACGTCCGTTGCAGCTAGGCGATGTCAACAATCTTAATTACTGCCCTTACCACCAAGCAGTAAGCTATCCAATCGAAAATTGCTTCATCTTCAAAGGCTGGATTGAGGACCAATACCAACAAGGCAAGTTCGCATTATCCGAAAATTGGAAGGTGAACCCACCACAACCTCACGCCCCTAAAAAGGTAGACATGCCAGGGGCATCGTGCTCATTCATAGAGAAAGCCCCTTGGACCGAAAAGTCCGTAAACTAGAAACTCGCCTCAAATATGGCAACGGCGGACCGAAACGTCGTTAAACTAACAATGGACCGCAATGTCCTAAAACTTGCAATTGACCGAAACGTCTATAAACTACTACGGACCGCAGCATCCTAAGGCTGACGCAAAAAAAAACGGTACGTCCATAAGCAAGATGGGCACGGATGAAAACCCGAAAAGGCTCCGTGAGTAAAAACAACAGGACTACCGACGATGTTTGTGAAAACCCGAAAGGGCGCAGACTCGTTTAAAAAAAATGAAATGGTACGCCCACAAGCGAGATAGGCACGGATGAAAACCCGAAAGGGCTCCGTGAGTAAAAACAGCAGGACTACCGGCGAGTTTTGTGAAAACCCGAAAGGGAGCAAACTCGTTAAAAGACACTTGCAAGGTCCTCTCGACCCTGTAAGGAGAAACCACCTGCGTGAGATCCTTACGACTCATAAGGGAGAAATACACTTAGGAATCCTCACGATTCCGAAGGAGAAATTACACTTACGAGATCCTCATGACACATAGGGAGAATTCCCCCTTTGAGACCCTCACGGCTCATAGGATTCAAAAGTCTTAAGCTACAGGGATCTGAACCTGTTCTTAAGCGGCCACCACAACCTCCAATGCTGCCCTACAAGCGGTTCAATATTAACCCTTGTATACAATCCATGGGCACGAATGAACATTTTCCTAACAGAGTCCCACCAGCGACTAGGGATATGCTCACACGGTGAACAAACACTTGTAGGACCTCTCGACTTGCAAGGAGAAAACACTCTTTTAAGATCCTTACGACTTATAAGAGAACACACACTTAGGAATCCTCATGGTTCCTAAGGAGAAAACGCACCTACGAGATCCTCACGACTCGTAGGGAGAAACACCTTTATGAGACCCTTATGGCTCATGAAGTCAAATGCCTTAGTCGACGGGATCCTAACCCTGTTTGCTAAGCCACCTTTGTTCGACATCGACAGAGGCAAATGATGATTCGCTCCTGGCAATATCCCAGTTGTAGCGATATTGATGCCTAAATCGGTATGAAATTCCAAGTCCTTTCATGGCAAATGATGATTCGCTCCTGGCTATATTCCAGTCGCAACGATGCTGATGCTGAGATTGGCACTAGATTCCAAGTTCCACACTCGCGATAAAAAATCAACGAGCCAAAAATGCATATGAAATAGCCGAAATGATGGGGCAACTTGCAACGAAATCAGCAAGTAAAAATGTATGCATACAAAAACAGCCGAAATGATTGGGCACCGCGAAAAATAGCCGAAATGATTGGGCAATCGCGATTTTCGCGATGTAAAAAGCTGAAATGATAGGCATCGCGGAAAGAATTAAAAAAAAGAAAGAATGAAACTTTTTGCCTTACAAGTGAGATCACATCGATCCCTGTATACAATCCAGGGACACAAACACAGAGGGAACCACCTCCCCACCAGGCTCCATCAGAAAGCGAAGCCAAATCTCGATGGTTCATAGACAATCTAAAGACAACCTCGACATTTGTCGCAATATTGCAGACATAATGTCAACAAACGAAGCAAAGGAAGATCCCTAACTTCAGGGTCTCGACGTCAACATCGATAACTTAGAGATCACCAACGGCGTTTCTCCTCACTCTAACCAGATGCAGACGTGACATCAACAACCGACCTTAGAGTCGCAACTAAACGGATCCATGGCAAAGTCCCTAGTTCCAAATCTCAATGGCCACATCTACAGCCTAGATGTCAACAACGGTGTGCCTCCTCATTCCAGCAGGACGTAAATGTTACACCATCAAACGGAGCCACGGAATAGTCCCTAGTTCCAAATCTTGACGGTTCACAGACAACCTAGAGACCATCTCATCATTCGTCTCGTTACACCAGACGTAACGTCAACAACGGCGTTCCTTAGCAGTCCGGCAAGATGCAGACATAACGTCAACAAAAGACCTCATGGTCAAAACAAAGCGGAGTGATGGAAAAATCCCAGCTCCACCTCAGCATTCGTCTCGTTACATCAGACGCAATGTCAACAACGGCGTTCCTTCGTAGTCCAGCAGGATGCAGACGCAACGTCAACAAAAGACCTCATGGTCGAAACAAAGCGGAGTGATGGCAAAATCCCAGCTCCACCTCAGCATTCCTCTCGTTACATCAGATGCAATGTCAACAACGACGTTCCTTCGCAATCCAGCAGAATGCAGATGCAACGTCAACAAAAGACCTCATGGTCAAAACAAAGCGGAGTGACGGAAAAATCCCAGCTCCACCTCAGCATTCGTCTCGTTACACCAGACGCAATGTCAACAACGGCGTTCCTTCGCAATCCAGCAGGATGCAGATGCAACGTCAACAAAAGACCTCATGGTCAAAACAATGTGGAGTGATGGAAAAATCCCAGCTCCACCTGAACATTCGTCTCGTTACACCAGACGAAATGTCACTACAGCGTCCTTCCTCCAACAGGATTCGGACACGCCAAAGCAAACGAAGCGAAGGCCAAATTTCTAGCTTCAGGGTCTTGACGGTAACTCATATAAAACCTGAAAGACTACCAGAGATCATCTTACGTGGAGTGGTCACTACCTCGACGTTCGTCATGATACAGCAGCGTCCTTCCTCTAACAGGATTCGGACATGCCAAAGCAAACGAAGCGAAGGCCAAATTCCTAGTTTCAGGGTCTTGACGGTAACTCATATATAAAACCTGAAAGACTACCGGAGATCATCCCATATGGAGTGGTCACCACTTCGACGTTTGTCTCGATACAGCAGACGTAATGCAAGCAAACGAAGCGAAGGCCAAATTCCTAGCTTCAGGGTCTTGACGGTAACTCATATAAAACCTGAAAGACTACCGAGGATCATCCCACATGGAGTGGTCACCCCCTCGACGTTCAGCTCGATACAGCAAACGAGATATCACTACAGCGTCCTTCCTCCAACAGGATTCGGACACACCAAGCAAATGAAGCGAAGGCCAAATTCCTAGCTTCAGGGTCTTGACGGTAACTCATATAAAACCTGAAAGACTGCCGGCGATCATCCCACATGGAGTGGTCACCACCTCAATGTTCGTCTCGATACAGCAGACGAAATGTCACTACAGCGTCCTTCCTCCAACAGAATTCGGACACACCAAAGCAAATGAAGCAAAGGCCAAATTCCTAGCTTCAGGGTCTTGACGGTAACTCATATAAAATCTGAAAGACTACCGGAGATCATCCCACATGGAGTGGTCACCAACTCGATGTTCGTCTCGATACAGCAGACAAGATGTCACTACAGTGTTCTTCCTCCAACCGGATTCAGACGCGACAATCAAACAACGGGGCCACGGCAAAAACCCTAGTTCCAAACCTTGACGGTTCACCAACAACCTAAAGACAACCGCGACATTCATCTCGATACAGCAGACGCAATGCCAGCAAACGAAGCAAAGGCCAAATTCCTAACTTCAGGGTCTAGACGGCAACTCATATAAAATCTGAAAGACTATCGGAAATCAACCCACACCAGCGCAGAGTGGTTATGACTCATCGGGCTCTCCAAAATGAGCCTAACCTCAAGTAAAAAGTGGCATGGCAAAATTCCTAACGCTTGCTCTTCCGACGGTCAAACTGCCTAGGAAGATTGCTTGAAGACGTCTTGTCCAGCCCCCGAAGGGATCAGAGACACGACAGTCGTAAGGCAACTTGAACAGCAAGATTGCCTATCGAGGAATACATTAGCCAACGTGACGGTACGACGGGCAAAACCCTAGTACCACAGACCCTAACGGACCTCTGTCGTAAAGAGCAGAGGTTAACTGTGACGTTAGGACATTCTTGCGAGAACTTCTCGATTCATCTCGACTCGTAAGGCAAAGCCTTAGGCAATGGGGATTTTTAAAAAAAACTGTTTCCTAAGCACTGGGGCCCTGCAAGTCGGTCCAGAATGGACTCTTGCATGCTATTCATGGACCACACTCTCCAAAGTCAAATCTCGACAAGGAGGGAAACAACCACTTACGAGTCCTCTCGACTTGCAAGCGGGAAAATTCTCTTGTGAGATCCTCATGACTCTCAAGAGAAAACACACACTTAGGAGTCCTCATGACTCCTAGGGAGAAAATACACCTACGGGATCCTCTCGACTCGTAGGGAGAAAAATCTTTATGAGACCCTCACGGTTCATAAAGTTGAAAAGTCTTAGGTGGCAGATCCTAACCCTGTCTCCTAAGCCATCGCTGCTCTACAAGGAGGTTAACATGGACTATCTGCAGGCTACATTTACCAAAGCCACATTCGCTAATGAAATAAAGAAGCTACTTACGGATCCTCACGATTCGTAAGGAAAAATACCCGAGTGAGATCCTTACGACTCACGGAGGTAATGAACACTTAGAAATCCACACGATTTCTAGGGAGAATTTGCATCTACGAGATCCTCTCGACTCGTAGGAAGAAAAACCTTCTTATGACCCTTACGGCTCATGAAGGCGAAGAAAGTCTTAGGCTATAAGGACCCTAAACTTGTCTCCTAAGCCCTCAATTCTGTGGCCATGCATGACTCTGCACTACTTAACCCACGTAAATACTTACGTGGGCAAAGTAGTGGGGGGCATTTGTTCCCACCAAAAATTTTGGCTCAAAACCCGCTCCCTTATAAAATAATAACAATAAAATGAATAAATAAAAGGGAAAACTCTACGTGCAAAGAATGTAAAAAATGCCTCAAAGCCAAGAGTTAAAATATTATGAAGCAACACTTCAGATGCAGCGCCAAGTGCGTTGCGCCCTAAGCAGCGCACCCCCAATCAGAGCAAAGCTCTGTTTTAAAATTCAAAATTCAAAAGTTGAAGCAACGCTCCAGATCCAGCGCTGCGCGCCACGTGTCAAACATAGGTGCGCCAACACAAGGTGTGCCAGCGCTGGAATTAAAAATTCCCCACCGTCAGATCAAAAGATATAATAATAATGATAAATCATTAATTAATCAGAATTAAAATTCTGTTATGGAAAGATCTTTCCAATCTTGTTAAAAACAAAAAGTTTGCCTTCTGTAAAACAGAATCCCTACGATCAAAGATCCAACGGTGGGGAAACATCCCCAAATCAATCAGAGAAAGATCTCTTTAACTGATTTAACAAATCAATTTGCCCTATAAAAAGGCCCCCAGACTTCAAGTCTGACACAGAGAGAAACATAGAGAGACCCCCCTACAAACTTTGAGAAAACTAAAAGAGAAAGAAGCAAGCTTCTAGCAAAAAGAAGATCATCTTCTTCAAGGTAAAGAACATAATTCTTGAACACAGAGATGAAATCATCTCATGAAAAGAAGAACCATCTTCTAAAAAGATCATAGATCTACAAAAGACCAAAGTCTTTGATATAAAAGAGATCAAAAGATCTTATTATAAACAAAAAGAAGAAGTATTTACTTCATCTACAGATCATTGATCTACAAAGGCAATGCCTTTTTATAAATAAACAAGAACTTATGTTCTTGAATCTTGAGGCAAAGCCTCCTTCAGAAGAACATAAACTTGTTCTCAGATCATAAAATTGATCAGATGCGCTTTGCGCTATTGAAAAGTGTCTTGCACTCATGAACTGCGCTTTTGCGCTCCTTGGACCGGCGCTCAGCGCCAAAACGTGGCACGTGTCAACCACAGATACAACTTGCGCTTTGCGTTTCTGAAACAGCGCACTGCGCTCATGGGCTGGCGCTCAGCTCCAAGCGCACCACGTGTCTGTTTCCTGATTTAAAATCAGGAAAGCTTCTGGGAAAAGCTTCAAAAGAGGGTCACGTGCTTACACGTGACTAGCGGTCACGTGTTGGCACGTGACACCTAAAAACATCATCAAGGCAAGTTCAGTTTCCTGACTACGTTGAAGAAAAGGGGGCTTCAGAAAGAGTCACGTGCTCCCACGTGGCGACACGTGACATTTAAATGCAAGAGTCAAAAGGCACACCGGTTCCCTGATCAAGTCAAGGAAAAGGCTTCAGAAGAGGTCACGTGCTTCCACGTGACCAGGGTCACGTGTTGCCACATGACGTTCAAGACAGCAGACTCGTTCTCCAGTTGAACCAAGGAAAGAGAGAGTTCAAACAAGGGTCACGTGCTCACACGTGACCAGGGGTCACGTGGCAGCACGTGACGTTTAAGCAGCAATAAGAAGACAGAGCGCAAAAGAAAGGAAAAGGCTCATTCCAAAGGGGGTCACGTGCCCACACGTGACCATGAGTCACGTGGTCACACGTGACCGGCTTTCAAAGCCCACTGTGTTAACAGAATTAAATTCTGAGAGAAATTCAAATCTTTCCAAAGGAAAGCAACTATCTGGAACCAATCGAATTAAAGATTCAGAGGTGATCTATCTATGGGAAAATCTCGGGTTTGGAAAGATTTCCCCTTTAAATCTAACCAAAATAACAAAGGAGAATCTCTGGATTTAAAATCCAATGGTGAATAAAATTCACCTAATAATCCAAAGGTCCAAAATGAATGATGGATGCAAATCAAATCTTTCACGAAGATTCGTCAAAAACTGATTGATTCGGCTGCTTCTCCTATAAATAGGAGCCAAGAGACATACATACATATAGACATACGCAGAGAAGAAAAAAGAGAGAAAAAAAAAGAGAGCTTCGATACTTGGAGAACTTGGATCTTCTGCAAAAACCCTAGGTAAGAAAGGGAAAAGCTCCTTGAAAGAAGAAGAGAATTTAATTCTCAACAGAGTTTAACTCTGATACAGAAGAATATATTTCTTCTCTCTTTGATAGAGGATCTGCAAAGTGCATATCTCCCCTTAAGGTTGAGAATTTAATTCTCAATGGGTCGAGATCCTGCCATGCAGATCCAAAACATAGAGTGGGAATGCAAGCATGAGAATTTAATTCTCACAGAACTATAGGAATTTAATTCCTTTAAAATAAAATTGGGGCTTGACCCTGTATCATGGGAATTTAATTCCTTCAGAATAAAAAGAAACAGGGTTTAACCCTAATTAAGAACTTAGTTCTGTGGAAACAACGGGAATTTAATTCCCTTAATCATCATTTAACAGGGAATGGGAATTCAATTCCTTAAAAAACTTTTATTAGGGTTTAACCCTATTCAGCCCTTCACATATATGAGGAATGTAATTCCTACAGAAAATTCAGAGTTAAACTCTATTCCAGAATATAAGTCTTCGAAAGGAAGTAGGAATTTAATTCCTCTGGAATTTACAGCTCGAGGAATTTAATTCCTGAAAAAAGATTAACAAAGCCTCTAAACAAAATACATAGAGGCAGGGTCACGTGTCATCACGTGACCCCCCAAAAGATCTACAGAAAGCCCCTTTTGAGGCAGCACCCCACGTGATCCACGTGACCCTTGGCAGAAGCTCTAATACATAGGCATTTGAATGCCCATCACGTGATGGCACGTGACGCTCTGAAAGACACGATAATCTCAGAATAAATGAAGGGAGGGCGCTCTCACGTGCTGCCACGTGACCCCTCTTGCCTTAGTGTTTAACACTAAATTGAAACTCTCGAACCCAGTGTTAACATACTGTTGGGCCTTAGTGTTCAACACTAATTAAAAAGCTTTATCTGCAGTGTTCAACACTGATTGCCTTAGTGTTTAACACTAATCTGAGATCTTCATTTGCAGTGTTCAACACTGATCTGTTTTAGTGTTTAACACTAATTTGAAAAGCCTTGTTGCTGGTGTTTAACACCGATTATCTCTTAGTGTTAAACACTAACTTGTCAACCTCATTCCCAGTGTTCAACACTGATTGCTCTGTAGTGTTTAACACTAGGCTTTGACCCAATTGACTAAATGGATAGAGGCAAAGCCTCTCCTGATTGGACTTAGCCCAAGATGGCCATAAGTCCTCAATTTGTGATTAACTGGGCCAATGGACTCATAACATAATTAATTCGTCTTGATCCCAAATTGGGCCAAGGACTATTTAATCCACTCCGGTTCTAGGGTACATCTCTTCACTCCTTTGATACTTGGCATTGTAATCCCTCAATATCTTCAAAGAGGTGACGGGTCCCGACGACCACACATTGATACGGACTGCGGGGTCCTTAAACCCGTGTTTAATGCAAATTCCTGGTTACGTGGAACGCGGATAATGTCACTCTTTAACCCCGTGGAAAACGTCCAGAGCGGAGCATGGTCCTCGCAGAACACGGCAGTGAACCCGTGTGAAGCATCCAGAGCACATAACGGACTGTGGGGTCCTTAAACCCATGGACTACGACGTCCTTAACCTTGACCGGGATGTCTTAAAACTAACAACGGACTGTGGGGTCCTTAAACCCATGGACTACGACGTCCTTAACCTTGACCGAGATGTCTTAAAACTAACAGTGGACCGCAACGTCCTTAAACTACCCATGGACCGCAATGTCCTTAAACTACCCATGGACCGTAATGTCCTTAAACTAGGACAATAGAGCCCCGCATGCTCTTTTGTCGGATCTAAACGGTCCCGTTTAAGTTGATCTTAGCCTCAAAGATGGCTAACGTATCCTTAAACCTTCAAACAGAGTGGACTATAAATCCCCCCAATTAACTCTGGCTCGAGGGTACATCCTTGAACTCCTTTGACATCCGTCGTTGTAATCCTTCAACGTCGTCAGAGAGGTGACGGGTCCCGACGGCCATACATTCATGGACCACTATGTCCCTAAACTGGAACATTAGAGTCCAAACACTCTTTTGTCGGATCTAAACGATCCCGTTAAGTTGATCTTAGTCACAAAGTTAAACTAACGTATCCTTAACAAACGTTTGAGTTGATCTTAGCCTCAAGTAGGGCTGACGTATCCTCAAACCAAACCCTCCCAAACCCAAATCTAAGATAATACGGATTTGGACTAGTCCACGCCCTACGGGCGACGATATAACTCAGTCTCCGTAAACAATCCACAGGCAACAAAATACAAAACAGACACCCACGACACGAAGTGACCATCTGGAGAAGGAGAAAGTTGTTACCGCAATGCGGTAGCGTAATTAACTGCAGGGGCTTGCGCCTGCAGGGAAGAGCGTCCCCACAATCAAAAACCCCTCAAACGAGGGGGAATCTGACGAAGTCTGCTACATCGGACGCATCCGTCTAAACCTTCGATACGTGGTGCCATAAATCAACTTGGCATCTTCGAAGAGGTGGACGGATAGCACCTATTAGCATCTGCCCCGAATCTCAGGCAAGACGCGGTGTCGCGCCGTCTTTCGGAGGGGAACAGATTCTGGCACGCCCGGTGGGACCTTTTCCTCTTTCCACTCCACACTTCGTGTGTCATGACTCGCGAACCAATCGCGGTTCGCTAATGGTTGCCCTTGGGTTTCAAGATACTAAGAGTTGGCGTCTGGCTTATTGCAGAAAGCAAAGGATCGATGGCTTCTACTTCCGTGAAAGTCTCCAACTGCTCAGACTGCAATTGCAACCAACGCTCTGCCTCGCCAGGAGGTATAGCCTACGGACCCCAAGCTGCCTCGCTATTCACAATGCCCGTAGAACAGGTCACTCGCGCCACCACAGGATTGTTCTTTGGGACCATGGTCCCGCCGACAAACTTTGCCGCTCCAGTGCTGACAACGGAGGCTCCCAAGAAGTCGGTCTTTGATCGACTTACCCCTGCCGCGGCTCCTCTCAACGAGTCGCCCAACGTCAACGCCTCGGTCTTCTCTAGATTGGGCCAGAAATCCTGCAAACCCATCACAGGACCTACAATCTCAGAGAAGGTTGCTTCTAAGAAAGTGGCCGCTCCCATCCCAGAAGTCGTCAAGGCAGCCTCTCCGGCCAAAAGGTCGGTCTTTACAAGATTAACGGCTTCAGCTCCCGCTCCTACTGCCCAAAGGACATCGGTCTTTGACAGGCTAATACCAGCTGCGACCCCACGCCCAGACAGAGGGCAAAACGAAACCATTCTTACCGCCGACCCTACACCGTCCGCTCGACACGCCCGACGTCGCCATTGGCGCCGGGTGAGGAAGGCTGGGGGCAACTCCCCATCTGGGTTGACTCCATCAGTCCCGATGGCAGAAGTTAATGCTGCTGTTCCAACTGGGAACAGCTTCGAAATGCTAAATAAAGTGCGAAGAAATTCTCCTACTGCAGTACTGAAGAGGTCTCCTCCCCCGTTAAAGAAGGTTGTGGAAATGGAGTCAGAACGGCCCCAATCTCCTCAACGGCTGTCTTCCAAAATCTATAAGGTTTGGCGGCAGGCACGGGACTCGATCATCGATCCGAACTTCTCCCGCCAACACAAGAAGCTGAAAATCCAACCGGAAGCCGGTCACCAGGCTAAACCCCAAAAGGCTGTTGATCAACTGGCTCATAAAAGGAAGAGGCCAGAGAAGACCCCCCAGCATGCAACGACGGCTAAAAGCACTGAGCCCAGACGCCCCAAGTCTGGGGGCATGGTGGTGCACACTGTTTACATGGCCTCTGGAAAAGAGGAAAAGCGCACTTCTACGGGCCACCGACCGTTAACCCGATCCGTGACGAAAGCCCAGGAACAGCAACAAAAGCTGCAAGAAATGATGAATGCTATGGCCGCGCTCACCGGGCCAAAAGAAAACCCAGAAACGTCCTCAGACGCACGCCGGGAGGAAGAAACCGATGCTGAATTCCTTCGCCGGACACTGGAGAAAAGGGACAAAGAGGCTGTTGAACAAGCGGCCAACATACAACGGATGGGCCTTCTCTTCCAAGATGTAATAGGAATGATGATCCAGCAGGACTTACCCGCCGAGGATGCCCCGATCGTTCTTGAAGACGACCGAGGAGAAACGTCAAACCCACCACCAGCCCTCTCAACGGCCAAGGAGGAGGCAATCTCTAAGGCTGACTTGGCTGACTACATAGCCCAGCAAATCCGGGTTCATCACGCTACTGAGGCAGCCGGTCAAGTTGTGAAAACGGGGCGGCCGTATCCGAGCTGGTACGACCAAATCAAATACCCGCAAGGCTATACGATACCAAAATTCCACGTGTATAAGGGGACCGGCAATCCCCATCAACATGTCGCCCAGTTTCGGGCCCTCTGCGGTAACACCGGCGGTGATGATAAATTGTTGCTCCGCCAGTTTGTGGGCAGCTTATCAGAAACAGCGTTCGAATGGTATTCGGAACTCCCGAACGATTCTATCAAAACGTTCGCTGAAATGGAGTTGTTGTTCACTCAGCGATTTGCAAGTGCCAGCGAACGCACTCCAATAACTGCACTTATTAACGCCAGGGTAAAACTGGGCGAAACCTGGGTCCAATACGCTATACGCTGGCGGAACTTGTGGTCGAGATGTGAGCAACGCATTGAGGAAGCACCTGCGGTGGGCATGTTCGTGGGAACTCTAGACCCTCACGCAACTATTTCCCAGTTTATGATGTTCTTTAAGCCAACCACATTCCAGGCCCTGATCGACAAGTTGGCTCAGATGGACCAGATGGGTCATAGACCACCTACACCGAAGTCGGAACCTCGGAATGACAAGGGTAAAGGAAGAGCAACGTTTGTTGCGAATTCCTAAGAGCAACCTAACGCCCCGAAACCGACAGATCAACTGGAGGAAAGACGTCGGTATTATAATGAGAAGATGAAGCGTCCCTACTCGTTCCCACGGGACAAGACGAAACGGCTATTCGAGCTGGCAATACGCAACAGACTTATAAACCTGCCAAATCCAAGGCGACCGCCGCAACCCACCGAGGTGAATAACCCTAACTATTGCCCTTACCATCAGACGGTAGGCCATCCGATTGAAGATTGCTTCGTCTTCAAAGGATGGATTGAAGACCAATACCTCCAGGGGAAGTTTGTACTGTCCGAAAAGTGGAAGGTGAACCCACCACAGCCGCATGCTCCTAGGAAAGCGGATACACCGGGGGCAACATGTTCTTTTATTGAAGAAGCTCCATGGGAGGTCGTGCTATCAACTAAAACCAAAAGAATGCTGAGAGACCTTCATGCGTGCCCTGCGATCGAATGGAAGGACCCTCTTGAACCTCAAATTATCGAAGGGATGCTAAGGCGCCGCCCGACTACAAAGACTCACGATAAGAGCCCAGATACTCACTCCCAATCGTCAAAATCTTTGAAGAAAAAGAAGAAGAAATCCAAGAAGTCCGTGAAGCCTGGAAAAGAGCATACGAACTTGCAGAAGCAAATCGACGCGTTGGAAGAATACAATCAAAAGGCGCGAACTCCTGTCACACTGCAAGAGTTCCTCAACCACATCTTTCAAGAGGAAGATGATGGAGAAAGCTCGTCGGATGAATCCGAAGGATATGTGGCGAGTTGTAATGTAATCTCCCACTCGTTTACCGATGATGGGAAAACTCCCAGCACTAAGAAGCCGGAGGCAGAGCCTGTACCAGAGCGTGCATGGCCAACAGACGAAATGATCGACGCTTTTCTAGACGAGATTCGTCTAAAATGTAAAGCGGACCAGGAGCGTGAAATGACCACGTCGGAAAGAGCCAAATGCGGGCGACTGAACGGAAGAGTTGAACTACCTCCGCCAGAGCGAAAGGTATCCGAAGTAGACAAGAAGATATTCAAGACGAGAAAAAGGTTTGCCAAAGCCATGTCACTGGGAATGAAGCTACCGCCCTCGGAAGGAAACACACACGATGGAGTAGAGACGCACCCTGACTATTGCACATATCATCGGAGAATATCACATCCCACGGAGGAGTGCGACGCCTTTAATATATGGTGGCAAGGATATGTCGCTCGTCGGCAACATGTTAAGCGCATGAAACGCAAGATCCGTCGGGAGCGAAGAAGTACTGTCGATGGGCACAACAGAACGACTGACAACTGTTACATGGTTAACGCCAGGGGGTCACAAGTTCTCACCTTTGGGAGCGACTCTGATGAAGAAATGGCTCTGGGCCCTCTCTTTAAAGAATCTGTTTTGGGGAAAGAGGAGGAATCGGAGATCTGCGAGAACATTCAGCTGCGCAATCGCACACTCCCAGAAAAGAATCTCGGGCCCGGGAATAGAAAGGATAAGGGAAAGGAAAAGGTCACTGAAGATATCACTTTAGATGACCAAGTCATGAGAGAACTGGCTGCCAAAGACCCTCCTAGGAAGAGTAAAGTGGACTATAACATCCTCGCGCACCTAAGGAAGCTACCTTCTCAGCTTAGCATCCTCGATGCCCTCCTATTATCAAAAGAGGTGCGAGACTCACTAATTAAGGCGTTACAAGAACCCGAGCAATTCCAAGCCTTCCTCGCCACTGAAAAGATGAAGGATGAACTGGAGGAAGTGCATACGGCTGACGTCACTTTCGGTGATGAAGACCTCCTTCTCGGGACATGTGACCATAACCGTCCCCTATATGTCTCCGGATACTGCCATGATATCAAGATAGGCAAGATCCTGGTGGATAATGGATCCTCTGTCAACCTCCTTAATGTTCGGGTGTTGAAGGAAATCTGCATGAGTGTGCAACACCTCGCTCGTGACAAAATTACTATCTCCGGTTTTGATTCACAATCGTCACGGACTCTCGGATCCGTGATACTAACATTACGCTTCGGACTTCTCGTCACAGACATCAAATTCCATGTCATTGACGCCAAGACCTGTTACAACGCCTTGCTCGGCCGTCCTTGGCTGCACGAGTACAACATCATCCCTTCTACACAACATCAGTGTATGAAGTACTTCAAGGATGGTCTTGAGTATACCGTAACAGGTGAGTTAAACCCATTTTCCGTGAACAAAGTCCGCAAATACGAAGATGCGAAATACTTTTTGCCAGATTTCGAGGATACAGAAAGATGTCGCAATCCGGAAAACAAAACCGCCGCCACCATCCCTATTTTCGGGAGCGATACCGAAGAAGAGGAAGAGATAGTTTATGCAGGGCCATCTCAACGCAACAACCTGAGGACACCCACCCCCGTATTAGTCTTCGGAAGTGATTCAGAAGATGAAGTTAATGCTGTGTTCTCCAATCGGCTGCCGACACAAGCACCCCTTGGCGATGACCATAGTTTGCAAATCACCATGGTACCGCGAGAACACTACAAGGATCTCGACGCGCTTCAGGCTCACGATGTGCAGGACCTGTAAACATTTTACGTCCCTCCCAGGCGAAGGGGCGAGAAGGTGATCCTATTTTACCAATCCTCAGAGTCGAAAATAGAGAAAGAGATCTGGCATGGCGCAGATACTACGCTCGACAGGCTCCAACCCATCCGTCTGCCCAGATACTATACGGACGGATTAAAGAAGCTATTGAAGCGCCAAGGAGTACCCTTAAAACAGGCTGTTCGGCAGGCTCGGTTCTACAACAAGATTTGGGATGTCCCCGGGACTCAACGCAAGTTGCCCAACGGGAAGATGGAAACACTCGGGCTTGGATACGCAAGAGCTGGAAAACGGGAATGAACTCACAGCAGCTACCCTATATATACCTTTGATGAAGAAGAGGACGCCCTGTCAGGAGATGCCAACCCTTCATTAAAACTAGACCCCGCGATCGAAGCACCGAGTCCGTCGTTTGAAGAACGAATGGACAAGCTTATCAGGAAAGCAGGTCAAAAAGCTCGGGAAAACCACAACCGCGAGATGGCCATCTACGAGAAGGCCAGGACGCAACGTCTGTTTCAACAGGCTGCAAAAGACAAAGATGCTCGTCCCTGTCAACCCGTTGGCCGAAAGGCCCGATGCAGAGGCAGAAATAAATTAAGAAGCGGAAAGAGGAGCCGACAACAACGATGCAGGATTAGAGAGTCGTGTGATCGAGCGTTGCGTGGCTCGGGTTTGTCCCTCGTGAAGAAGATGAGTCGAGCGTATTCCTTCCCCCAAGACAAGACGGAGAGGTTACTCAACCTCGCTATAAAACATCGAATGATCACGCTTCCAGAGTCTAGACATCCTGGGCAAGCTAGCAAGGTCTCTCATCCGAGTTATTGCTCTTATCACCGAACCATAGGACATCCTACCGAAGACTGCTTCACCTTCAAGAACTGGGTCGAGGACCAGTACCGACGGGGTAGATTCGCTTTATCCGACGGCTGGAAGGTAACGCCGCCGCAAAAGCATGAGCCCAAGGCCGCAAGAGCAGAACCGGGCCCACCTCAGTCCGGGGAGCGGGTTCGCACTTGTTATACGATTACGATATTAGGAGAAGAGCCCGAGAACGTAGGTGACCTTTACCGGTGCTTTGAGAACAGCGATGATGAGGTGATCTCAGAATTTCCGCCCGCTCCGAAAGAACTGGAAGATGGTATACATACCACTGCAGATAACCTCAAGAAGATTGAGTTAAGATCGGCAGACGACCCGCGACCGACATTTGTCAGCGAGCTATTATCTGAAGAAAAGGTGGCTGCGTTAAAGAACGTGCTTCTACGGCATAAAGACTGCTTCGCGTGGAACTACTCCGAGATGCCAGGATTGGATCCGGAGATTGCTGTGCATAGATTAGCAATATCCCCAGATATCAAGCCAGTCAAGCAGGCGCCAAGGAGGATGCGACTCGAGCTTGAAATGAGCATCAACGCCGAAGATAAGAAGCTGATCGATTCTGGATTTATCCAAGAAGTCCAGTACCCCGACTGGATCGCCAATATCGTCCCTGTAATGAAGAAGAATGGGACGGTACGCATATGTGTGGATTTCAGGGATCTCAATAAAGCCTGTCCAAAGGATGATTTCCCAGTACCGGTAACCGAACTAATGATAGATAACACGTCAACTCATGAGGTTTTCTCCTTTATGGATGGTTCATCAGGATACAATCAGATAAAGATGCATCCTGAAGACCAGAAGCATACCGCTTTCCGCACCCCTTTGGGTATATTTTGCTACAAGGTTATGCCCTTTGGTCTAAAGAACGCTGGCGCCACCTATCAAAGGCCCATGACAAAGATCTTCGACGATCTCATACATGACATCGTCGAGTGCTATATCGATGACCTCGTAGTAAAGAGCATGTCATACGAAGAGCATTTAAAGCATCTGGAGACTGTATTTCAACGCCTTCGGCAATACAATTTGAAAATGAATCCCCTCAAATGCGCGTTTGGAGTCTCCTCGGGCAAATTTCTGGGATTCATCGTTCGACACCGAGGTATTGAAATAGATCCGTCAAAGATTAAGGTGATCATGGAAATGCCTCCGCCAAGAACCCTCAAGCAGTTGCGGTCTCTCCAAGGGAAGCTCGCGTACATCCGGCGGTTTATCGCCAATCTTTCAGGCAAATGCCGTCCTTACAGCCACCTGATGAAAAAGGAAACCCCATTCGTTTGGGATCACAAATGTCAAGGTGCACTAGACGAGATCAAGCAGTACCTGCAGAACCCTCCAGTGTTGGCTGCTCCAGTGAAGGGAAAGCCTCTCATTCTTTACACGGCCGCCCTCGAAGGTTCCTTAGGCGCATTATGGGCACAAGAGAACGATCAGGGGAAAGAAAGAGCACTTTACTACTTAAGTCGAGTGCTGCTGGGGGCAGAAAGCAACTATTCCCCCATTGAAAAGCACTGCCTGGCGTTGATCTTCGCAGTAACAAAGCTTAGACATTACGCATTAGCACATGAAGTCCGTCTTATTTCAAAGGTGGACCCTCTCAAATATTTGATGTCGAAAGCCATACTGACGGGACGACTTGCTAAGTGGGCCCTGCTCTTGATGGAGTTCTCGATAACGTATCAACCTCTCAAGGCAGTGAAAGGCCAGGCCATTGCCGACTTCCTCGCCGAGCACCCGATACCGGCCAATTCTCCTCTGAATTGCGATTTGCCGGACGAGCATGCATTTGATGCGATTAGCGGCGGAAGCACCCGATGGGAACTCTATTTCGATGGAGCGTCCTCCATAAAGAAACAGAAACAAGGTATCCCAATGATCAAATCAGGGATAGGCCTCATCTTTGCAACTCCACAAGGAGGGATAATGCGCTTCGCCTTCTCCTTAACAGAGCCGAGGACAAACAATGAAGCCGAATACGAAGCTCTGATAGCAGGCCTCGAGATCGCCATCGACATGGGAATTGAAGACCTCCTCATCTACAGGGATTCTCAGCTGGTCGTCAGTCAAGTAAATGGTGACTATCAAACGTGCAAGCCGGAATTGGTGAAGTACGGCGAAAGGGTGCAACAACTATTGACCCAAATTCCCTCCTATACTTTGGAGAACATACCGCGCGCGGAAAACAGCAAAGCAGACGCGTTGGCTAAACTTGCTAAAGAACTGGCTGACGAGAACCTCGATGACGTCAGAATCGTGGTACAAAGCCGTCGAGTGCTCGCCCCGGCAGAAATATCTCCGGAATCATGCGGAAAAAAGGGAATGACTGAGCAGATGACCCTACAAATAAAAGACCAGGAGAAGGCCGAAGACTGGAGGGAAGTCTTCATAGACTACTTTAAGTCCCACCGAATGCCCGAAGAAGCGTCCTCAAGACATCGGTTCATGAAACGAGCCTTATCTTTCGCTTTCGTCAACGATATTCTATACTAGAGATCGTTCGATTCTCTATGGCTGAGATGCTTGGGACCTGACGAAGCAGAAAGAGTCGTTCAGGAAGTTCATGACGGACTTTGCGGTTATCACCAAGCAGGCCCAAAGATGAAGTTAAAAATTAAACGGATGGGTTATTACTGGCCCACGATGATCCAGGACTGCCTCGAGTATGCGAAGCAATGCCACTCATGCCAGATCCATGGAGACTTCATCCACCAACATCCGAATCCACTGCACCCGACGTTGGCTAGTTGGCCATTCGAAATGTGGGGGACTGACATAGTCGGCCCCATTGAGCCAGCATCACCCCGGGGACACCGTTTTATCCTGGCGACCACTGATTACTTCTCCAAATGGGCAGAAGCAGCACCGCTGAGGGAAGTGAAGACGGAGAATATTCTCCACTTCTTCAAGACGCACGTCATCTATCGGTTTGGAACTCCACGGCGGATTATCTCCGATAATGGGCCGGCCTACCGAAGCCATAAGATTAGCCGCTTCACACAGCAGCACAATATAGACTGGAGATATTCTTCAGTTTACAATCCACGAGCTAACGGTCTGGCCGAGGCTTTCAATAAGACCTTGACGAAGATCATAAAAAAGACCGTTTCCAGGAATAAGAGAGACTGGCACGAAAGGCTGCAAGAAGCCCTTTGGGCTTATCGAACTACGTTCAAGACGGCCTCAAACACAACGCCGTACGCGTTGGTGTTTGGGACGGAAGCAGTGCTCCCCCTCGAGATAGAGTTACCCTCTCTACGAGTAGCAGTCCACCACGAGCTGACGAACGAAGAAAATGCTCACCTTCGGCTTGAGGAGCTTGATGCCCTCGACGAAACCCGGCTCATAGCGCAACAACATCTAGAAGCCTACAAAGCAAAGATGACGCGCTCGTACGAACGATTGACCAGGCCGAGGACATTCCGCCAAGGCGAACTCGTACTAGTGGTCAAAAGACCTATGATCCCCAATCGTGCCAAGCGGGGAAAATTTGAGCCAAACTATGAAGGCCCGTACATCATAGACAAGGTCTACCAGGGTGGAGCCTACCTACTCATGGACATGCACGGTGAAAGGCCTTTCAGGCCAATAAACGGCCGCTTCTTAAAGAAATACTATACTTAATAAGCCACAGCCTGGGTCAATGATAGATGACGACGACTATGTCCGCTCACTATCTTCCTAGGCTCAGACTTTACAAGCAGCAACCAGCCTTCCCATATCGGCGGACCGAAACGTCCTTAAACTAACGGCGGACCGAAACGTCCTTAAACTATCGACGGACCGAAACGTCCCTAAACTACTACCGCAACGTCCTTAGGTTGACGAGATAAAAAAAAAAAAAACAAAAAAAAAAGGTATGTCCATAAGCAAAGTAGGCACGGATGAAAACCCGAAAGGGCTCCGTGAGTAAAAACAGCAGGGCTGCCGGCAAGTGTTCGTGAAAACCTGAGAGAGCGCGACCTTGTAAAAAAAAAAGGGAAAAAGAATAAAAAAAAAACGGTATGTCTATAAGCAAAACGAGCACGGATGAAAACCCGAAAGGGCTCCGTGAGTAAAAACAGCAAGACTACCGGCGAGTGTTTGTGAAAACCCGAAAGGGCGCAACCTCGTTAAAGGACACTTACAGAGTCCTCTCGACCTTGTAAGGAGAAACCACCTGCGTGAGATCCTTACGACTCACAAAGGAGCAACACACTTAGGGATCCTCACGATTCCTAAGGAGAAAATACACTTACGAGATCCTTACGACTCGTAAGGAGAATTCTCTTGTGGGACCCTCACGGCTCATGAGATTTGAAAGTCTTAAGTTACAGAAACCTGAACCTGTTCTTAAGCAAATCCTCCACAACCTCCGATATTGCCCTACAAGAGGCTCAATACTGACCCTTGTATACAATCCACGGGCGCGAATAAACATTTCCCCAGCAAAGTCCAACCCTTGTAGGTCCCCTCGACCCATAAGGAGAAAACCCTCCTGTAGGATCCTTACGACTTACAGAGGAACATACACTTAGGAATCCTCACGATCCCTAAGGAGAAAATACACCTGCAAGATCCTCACGACTTGTAGGGAGAAATACCTTTGTGAGACCCTTACGGCTCATGAAGTCAAAAGCCTTAGTCGACAGGACCTTAACCCTGTTTGCTAAGCCACCTTTGTTCAACATCGACAAAGGCAAATGATGATTCGCTCCTGGCAACATCCCAGTTGCAGCGATGCTGATGCCGAAATCGGTGTCCAAAATCCGAGCTTGCGGCGAAAAAGCTAGCAGGCCACACATGCCTACGAAATAGCCGAAATGATGGGGCAACTTGCAATAAAAAGCAGCAAGTAAAAATGTATGCATGAAAAATAGCCGAAATGATGGGGCAACTCGCAATAAAAAGCAGCGAGTAAAAATAAAACAAATAGCCGAAATGATTGGGCACCGCGAAAAATAGCCGAAATGATTGGGCAATCGCGACCTTCGCGATATAAAAAGCTGAAATGATAGAGCATCGCGGAAAGAATAAAAGAAATGATGGAAAAATGAAACCTTTTTGCCCTACAGGTGATACTACAACAATCCCTGTATACAATCCAGGGGCGCAAACAAAGAAGGGATCATACTCCTCCCCCCAGGTTTCATCATGAGAGGAAGCCAAATCTCGACGGTTCACAAATAACCTGGAGATCGTCTCGTAACAACGGACACAACTTCAAGCTAAGCGGAACAGCGGCCACTCCCAGTTCCATGGCTCGGTGGTATACATATCGCCAACAGTCAAACCTTCACCCCGTGAAATGCGGATATATTCAGCAAAAATTCCTGGTCACGTGGAACGCGGATAATTTCACTCTTTGACCCCGTGGAAAACGTCCAGAGCGGATCCTGGTCCTCGCAGAGCATGGCGGTGAACCCGTGCGAAGCATCCAGAGCGGAGCCTAGTCCTCGCCTAACGCGGCAGTGAACCCGTGCGAAGCATCTAGTGCAAAATTCCCGGTTACGTGGAACGCGGATAATGTCACTCTTTGACCCCGTGGAAAACGTCCAGAGCGGAGCCTAGTCCTCGCCTAACGCGGCAGTGAACCCGTGTGAAGCATCTAGTGCAAAATTCCTGGTTACGTGGAACGCGGATAATGTCACTCTTTGACCCCGTGGAAAACGTCCAGAGCGGATCCTGGTCCTCGCAGAGCATGGCAGTGAACCCGTGCAAAGCATCCAGAGCGGAGCCTAGTCCTCGCCTAACGCGGCAGTGAACCCGTGTAAAGCATCTAGTGCAAAATTCCTGGTTACGTGGAACGCGGATAATGTCACTCTTTGACCCCGTGGAAAACGTCCAGAGCGGATCCTGGTCCTCGCAGAGCATGGCAGTGAACCCGTGCGAAGCATCCAGAGCGGAGCCTAGTCCTCGCCTAACGCGGCAGTGAACCCGTGTGAAGCATCTAGTGCAAAATTCCTGGTTACGTGGAACACGGATAATGTCACTCTTTGACCCCGTGGAAAACGTCCAGAGCGGATCCTGGTCCTCGCAGAGCATGGCAGTGAACCCGTGCGAAGCATCCAGAGCGGAGCCTAGTCCTCGCCTAACGCGGCAGTGAACCCGTGTGAAGCATCTAGTGCAAAATTCCTGGTTACGTGGAACACGGATAATGTCACTCTTTGACCCCGTAGAAAACGTCCAGCGCGGATCCTGGTCCTCGCAGAGCATAGCAGTGAACCCGTGCGAAGCATCCAGAGCGGAGCCTAGTCCTCGCCTAACGCGGCAGTGAACCCGTGTGAAGCATCTAGTGCAAAATTCCTGGTTACGTGGAACGCGGATAATGTCACTCTTTGACCCCGTGGAAAACGTCCAGAGCAGATCCTGGTCCTCGCAGAGCATGGCAGTGAACCCGTGCAAAGCATCCAGAGCGGAGCCTAGTCCTCGCCTAACGCGGCAGTGAACCCGTGTGAAGCATCTAGTGCAAAATTCCTGGTTACGTGGAACACGGATAATGTCACTCTTTGACCCCGTGGAAAACGTCCAGAGCGGATCCTGGTCCTCGCAGAGCATGGCAGTGAACCCGTGCAAAGCATCCAGAGCGGAGCCTAGTCCTCGCCTAACGCGGCAGTAAACCCGTGTGAAGCATCTAGTGCAAAATTCCTGGTCACGTGGAACGCGGATAATGTCACTCTTTGACCCCGTGGAAAACGTCCAGAGCGGATCCTGGTCCTCGCAGAGCATGGCAGTGAACCCGTGCAAAGCATCCAGAGCGGAGCCTAGTCCTCGCCTAACGCGGCAGTGAACCCGTGTGAGGCACCTAGTGCAAAATTCCTGGTTACGTGGAACGCGGATGATGTCACTCTTTGACCCCGTGGAAAACGTCCAGAGCGGAGCCTGGTCCTCGCCAAGCGCGGCAGTGAACCCGTGTGAAGCATCCAGAGCAAATACCGGACTGTGGAGTCCTTAAAATCCATGGACTATGACGTCCTTAACCTTGACCGTGATGTCTTAAAACTAACGATCAACCACCCCGATTCCCTACAGACTTTGCCTTGGTTTAAGGGTACATCTCTTCACTCCTTTGATGCCCGGCGTTGTAATTCCTCAACGTCTTCAAAGAGGTGACGGGTCCCTGCAACCAAACACCGGACCGCGGAGTCCCTAAATCCACGGACTATGAGGTCCTTAACCTTGACCGTGATGTCTTAAAACTAACATCGGACTGTGGAGTCCCTAAATCCACGGACTATGAGGTCCTTAACCTTGACCGTGACGTCTTTAAACTACGATACCTTGAGAAACTCCCGACTCCGTAAAACACGGACAAGGATGACCGCATCCAACACTTGCAGGCCCTCACGACCTGTAAGGAAGAAAAAAAAACTCTCTGGCGAGATCTTTACGACTCTCAAGGGAAGACCCGCTTAAGGATCCTCACGATCTTTAAGAAGAACTTACACCTATGGGATCCTCTCGACCTGTAGGGAGAAAAACTCTTTATAAGACCCTCGTGGCTCATGAAATGCAAAAGTCTTAGGAAGCAGATCTTAACCCTGAGTCCTGAGCCATTGCTGTCCTGCAAGGAAATCAAGATAGAATATCCGCAGAACACATTCGATGAAAAGGAGACACACCATTGAGAAGAAAAATGTATCTTTTATTCATAAACCAAAATGGGTGCAAAGTACAATTCATGAAAGAAACAAAAAGAAAATACTCTCATCCATGAGTATGTACAAAAGGGAAGAAAAAGATACAAATGTTTCAGGCCGGCGGGCGATTCAGCAGCTTGGTCAGCTCATCCTGCTTTTGCTGAGCCACGGCTTCATGACGCAAGATCTCCAGAAGACGAGCCTCCGCTTGAGCTTGCTGAGCCTGATACGAAGCGAGCCGAGCTTCGAGCTCTTTCTCGGTGGCTTTATGAGCCTCGACCCTCTCACGAGTGAACATGGCAACTTTATCAAGAGCCACCACCTCTTTTGTGGACTCCTGAAGCACCCGCCAGAATTCGTATGCTTTGTTGGCCTTGGCTATAAGGCTGGCCTGAAGCTCGCTCAGCGCCTTAGAAGCCAATGCCCTTTCCGAAAATTTACGGCCGAGCCCTTTTCTCGCACAACAATATGATCGCTACGTGTCACTCTATCAAGCCACGTAAGCTCGCTTTCATGACAGCGGCCTTGGAAACAAGACATTTACAAGACCATATAAATGGGCTTCCGATCGACAGCAATAATCGATCCAAAACGCGCTCACACAACCCGGTATGAAAAGCAACAAAAAAATTTCCGACGATTATCCTATCAAGCATGTGCTCGCAATCATGTGAACATCCGAAAAAGGAAATAAAATTCGAAGCTGTAATGTGCACGCGATATGACAACAGTATTGATAATTGAAGAAAATTTTCATAAAAGGAACACAAAATTTATTCATGCAAGCGGAAACATACATACGAGTACCGAGCCTACATGGAGGTTCAACATAAAGCATACAAAAAGGAGGGACTAATTTAAAGAGGTTCTACACTAACGGAAAAGGTCACCAAACACAGGATCAACGGCACAGGGGTTGATGAAGCAAAGGATAAAATTCTCCATCTCTCTCTCCGCTTTCTCCAGCACATCGAAGCGACGATTCTCGCGAGAAGTCGCTCCCCATCGGTTGGTGCCATGTTCGTCCGCGAATGCAAACATAATAGCTCGCCGGGCCTTTATCTCGCTCAGCAGATGAATTGAGCAGTCCTTCAAAGCCTGAGTAATCAGGCATGCTTCATGAAAGCCCTCGAGCTTTTCTTCCGCCGCATCAAGCATTGCCAGGGTCATCTCTGCCGGGTGAAGAGGAATGTCGGCAAGCACGGCCATGAGGATCATCCGGAGCCAGAGAGAACCCATCGGGAGGGGAGATCCCCTACGGATCGAGAGTTCGTGCATGGCTGAGTCGCATTCGTTGTCGGTAAGGAGGGGATCCACCAACCGAGCAGCAAAGCGGGGGATCATCTCTTCAATTGGAACTTCCCACGGCTGTCGGCGAGCATGAGGACGATTGCAGGCCATGACGCTCGTTTGTTTCTCAAGATAAGTTACTCAAAAAAAAATAATAATAATAATATGAAGCTCTCTGTGAAAGGAAAAGAAAGCTATAGCTTCATATATAAAGAAGTGCATTAAGTGCTGTGCGCGGAAAATCTGGCATGGTAAGGCTATTTCCAAGGCCCAAAAAAGGAAGGGCATCTAAAATCAAGGAAATGAAACTATTTCCAAGGCCCTTTCTCTGCATCCAATATTATGCACTGAAAATACGGCATGAGAAAATTTTGTGAACCGCCCCATCAAGGGACCCACGTGCAGAACACGTGAGGCCTGAACCTGATGCGCGCTTAAAAGGAAATATATGGAGTAGTACCCTGCATATTAAAAGCACAAACGACAACAATAGCAAAAATGATAAAATCCCAGATGCAAACATAGAAAGACATAATAACAATTGTCACTCATACTTCAAGAGGTTCATACAAAACACAGAGGACGCATTTACAACGGTAAAGCTTTAGATGCGGGACATGGGTTGAGAAACTCAAAATTAACTTTATCCAAGATTTTCCAAGCATTTCGAACCTCCCGAGTATGTTTCCTCTCACGATCACAAGCATCGGGGTCCTCACGAATGTCCTCCACCCTCCGATAGGCGGCAAGTATGGCCGACTGCTGGAACATCTGATGCAGGAGATCAATGAGATTATCCCGCCTTCTCTTTGAGATCAAGTGCATCAGATACACCGAGTGTACTTTATCCTCGACGGCGTCCAATGCCCCAAGCGGCACACCAGCACAGAATAGAGGGAGAGCCTCCCTGATCGCCAGCACGATCAGCCTCAGAAGAGAAGAGCGACGGGGGAGTAGCCGATGGTTGTACTCATCAAAGCGGCTCATAATCTCAGCACATTGAGCATCGGTGAACTCCTGGTTCTGACTGCGGCCCAGTGCACGAATATTCCCATAGGAAATGATCTCGTCAAGATCATACAGATGGGCATCCATGATACCTGAAATAAAGGTCGTGAGATTCATTACAAAACCCCCATCGCATTAATTGCAGAAGAACAACCTCGGGCCAAGAGACCCCAGGAAGCCTCTGTGTGAAGAAATCGAGTTCTTCGTTGGAATTAAATTCCTTATTGAGAAAAGGGAATTAAATTCCCAGAAGCATTTTGGATGGAATTAAATTCCATGGATTTGAACCGCCATCATCATCTCCGCAAAGATCATCTAAACCCTAAGAGATCTACAGTTGAAAGATTAAACAGTTTCATGTTCTTATGGAAAATATGAAGAAAAAAGGGTAAAACCCTTGTTTTGGATTTAAAATCCAGAGAAATGTGAAGGTCCATCGTTGTCCAAGAACATTACCTGAGGAAAAAGGATTCCTTTCGAACAGAGTTAAACTCTGAAGATTGTTTCAAGACAGAGAACTAAGCTCTGAAAGCGAGAATTAAATTCTCAAAGAAGAAGTTCTCAGAAGAAGAAGATGAACAAAGTGAAGGCTCCTATGAAGAGACAGAGGTATTTATAGAAGACGATGAAAACGTTTCGTCTCCCCAGATCCCTAGAAGAATTCAACGGTCACAAGAGGTGACAGCGTTGCACTCACGTGCAGACACGTGAGAACAACGCTGTGGGGGCATTTGTTTCCTGATTTAAAATCAGGAAAGCTTCTGGGAAAAGCTTCAGAAGAGGGTCACGTGCTTACACGTGACTAGCGGTCACGTGTTGGCACGTGACACCTAAAAACATCATCAAGGCAAGTTCAGTTTCCTGACTACGTTGAAGAAAAGGGGGCTTCAGAAAGAGTCACGTGCTCCCACGTGGCGACACGTGACATTTAAATGCAAGAGTCAAAAGGCACACCGGTTCCCTGATCAAGTCAAGGAAAAGGCTTCAGAAGAGGTCACGTGCTTCCACGTGACCAGGGTCACGTGTTGCCACGTGACGTTCAAGACAGCAGACTCGTTCTCCAGTTGAACCAAGGAAAGAGAGAGTTCAAACAAGGGTCACGTGCTCACACGTGACCAGGGGTCACGTGGCAGCACGTGACGTTTAAGCAGCAATAAGAAGACAGAGCGCAAAAGAAAGGAAAAGGCTCATTCCAAAGGGGGTCACGTGCCCACACGTGACCATGAGTCACGTGGTCACACGTGACCGGCTTTCAAAGCCCACTGTGTTAACAGAATTAAATTCTGAGAGAAATTCAAATCTTTCCAAAGGAAAGCAACTATCTGGAACCAATCGAATTAAAGATTCAGAGGTGATCTATCTATGGGAAAATCTCGGGTTTGGAAAGATTTCCCCTTTAAATCTAACCAAAATAACAAAGGAGAATCTCTGGATTTAAAATCCAATGGTGAATAAAATTCACCTAATAATCCAAAGGTCCAAAATGAATGATGGATGCAAATCAAATCTTTCACGAAGATTCGTCAAAAACTGATTGATTCGGCTGCTTCTCCTATAAATAGGAGCCAAGAGACATACATACATATAGACATACGCAGAGAAGAAAAAAGAGAGAAAAAAAAAAGAGAGCTTCGATACTTGGAGAACTTGGATCTTCTGCAAAAACCCTAGGTAAGAAAGGGAAAAGCTCCTAGAAAGAAGAAGAGAATTTAATTCTCAACAGAGTTTAACTCTGATACAGAAGAATATATTTCTTCTCTCTTTGATAGAGGATCTGCAAAGTGCACATCTCCCCTTAAGGTTGAGAATTTAATTCTCAATGGGTCGAGATCCTGCCATGCAGATCCAAAACATAGAGAGGGAATGCAAGCATGAGAATTTAATTCTCACAGAACTATAGGAATTTAATTCCTTTAAAATAAAATTGGGGCTTGACCCTGTATCATGGGAATTTAATTCCTTCAGAATAAAAAGAAACAGGGTTTAACCCTAATTAAGAACTTAGTTCTGTGGAAACAACGGGAATTTAATTCCCTTAATCATCATTTAACAGGGAATGGGAATTCAATTCCTTAAAAAACTTTTATTAGGGTTTAACCCTATTCAGCCCTTCACATATATGAGGAATGTAATTCCTACAGAAAATTCAGAGTTAAACTCTATTCCAGAATATAAGTCTTCGAAAGGAAGTAGGAATTTAATTCCTCTGGAATTTACAGCTCGAGGAATTTAATTCCTGAAAAAAGATTAACAAAGCCTCTAAACAAAATACATAAAGGCAGGGTCACGTGTCATCACGTGACCCCCCAAAAGATCTACAGAAAGCCCCTTTTGAGGCAGCACCCCCACGTGATCCACGTGACCCTTGGCAGAAGCTCTAATACATAGGCATTTGAATGCCCATCACGTGATGGCACGTGACGCTCTGAAAGACACGATAATCTCAGAATAAATGAAGGGAGGGCGCTCTCACGTGCTGCTACGTGACCCCTCTTGCCTTAGTGTTTAACACTAAATTGAAACTCTCGAACCCAGTGTTAACATACTGTTGGGCCTTAGTGTTCAACACTAATTAAAAAGCTTTATCTGCAGTGTTCAACACTGATTGCCTTAGTGTTTAACACTAATCTGAGATCTTCATTTGCAGTGTTCAACACTGATCTGTTTTAGTGTTTAACACTAATTTGAAAAGCCTTGTTGCTGGTGTTTAACACCGATTATCTCTTAGTGTTAAACACTAACTTGTCAACCTCATTCCCAGTGTTCAACACTGATTGCTCTGTAGTGTTTAACACTAGGCTTTGACCCAATTGACTAAATGGATGGAGGCAAAGCCTCTCCTGATTGGACTTAGCCCAAGATGGCCATAAGTCCTCAATTTGTGATTAACTGGGCCAATGGACTCATAACATAATTAATTCGTCTTGATCCCAAATTGGGCCAAGGACTATTTAATCCACTCCGGTTCTAGGGTACATCTCTTCACTCCTTTGATACTTGGCATTGTAATCCCTCAATATCTTCAAAGAGGTGACGGGTCCCGACGACCACACATTGATACGGACTGCGGGGTCCTTAAACCCGTGTTTAATGCAAATTCCTGGTTACGTGGAACGCGGATAATGTCACTCTTTGACCCCGTGGAAAATGTCCAGAGCGGAGCCTGGTCCTCGCAGAACACGGCAGTGAACCCGTGTGAAGCATCCAGAGCACATAACGGACTGTGGGGTCCTTAAACCCATGGACTACGACGTCCTTAACCTTGACCGGGATGTCTTAAAACTAACAACGGACTGTGGGGTCCTTAAAACCATGGACTACGACGTCCTTAACCTTGACCGAGATGTCTTAAAACTAACAGTGGACCGCAACGTCCTTAAACTACCCATGGACCGCAATGTCCTTAAACTACCCATGGACCGTAATGTCCTTAAACTAGGACAATAGAGCCCCGCATGCTCTTTTGTCGGATCTAAACGGTCCCGTTTAAGTTGATCTTAGCCTCAAAGATGGCTAACGTATCCTTAAACCTTCAAACAAAGTGGACTATAAATCCCCCCAATTAACTCTGGCTCGAGGGTACATCCTTGAACTCCTCTGACATCCGTCGTTGTAATTCTTCAACGTCGTCAGAGAGGTGACGGGTCCCGACGGCCATACATTCATGACCACTATGTCCCTAAACTGGAACATTAGAGTCCAAACACTCTTTTGTCGGATCTAAACGATCCCGTTAAGTTGATCTTAGTCACAAAGTTAGACTAACGTATCCTTAACAAACGTTTGAGTTGATCTTAGCCTCAAGTAGGGCTGACGTATCCTCAAACCAAACCCCCCCAAACCCAAATCTAAGATAATACGGATTTGGACTAGTCCACGCCCTACGGGCGACGACATAACTCAGTCTCCGTAAACAATCCACGGGCAACAAAATACAAAACAGACACCCACGACACGAAATGACCATCTGGAGAAGGAGAAAGTTGTTACCGCAATGCGGTAGCGTAATTAACTGCAGGGGCTTGCGCCTGCAGGGAAGAGCGTCCCCACAATCAAAAACCCCTCAAATGAGGGGGAATCTGACGAAGTCTGCTACATCGGACGCATCCGTCTAAACCTTCGATACATGGTGCCATAAATCAACTTGGCATCTTCGAAGAGGTGGACGGATAGCACCTATTAGCATCTGCCCCGAATCTCAGGCAAGACGCGGCGTCGCGCCGTCTTTCGGAGGGGAACAGTGTCACTGGTAAGCCATTAAACTAGCGCAAAGCGCTCATAAATTGAAAGCGCAATGCGCTAATAAACTGCCGCTTAGCGCTAAGCACGACACGTGTCATTTTTGTGTGCGCTATTTGGCAGAAGCGCAATGCGCTCTTTAATTGGCGCAAAGCGCCTGGCGCACCACGTGGCACATTGTCAGAACACACATTGTTCTGATGAATGCTATGTATTCAATACAAGACAAAAAAATGTCAGAACCTAATGCTTAGCATTATTAAAAGGGCCAAGCCCAAATGAAGGCTCAATAGCCAGAACAATAAAATGTTAAACATTTATTGGACTTAGCCCAATTCTGGCCATAAGTCCTCAACTTATATCAAACTGAGCCCATCTGCTCACGAATATTCAACAAACCTTAGTTCCAAATTGGGCTACAGATCTTCCAATCAATTCACACCGGTTCAAGGGTACATCTCTTTACTCCTCTGATATCTGTCGTTGTAATCCTTCAACGTATTCAGAGAGGTGACGGGTCCTGACAACCACACGTTTCTACGGACTGTGGGGTCCTTAAACTCATGGACTATGATGTCCTTAAACTTCATAGACTACGACGTCTTTAAACTGGACTGTGGGGTCCCTTTAAACCCACGAACTATGATGTCCTTAACCTTGACTGTGAGGTCTTAAAACTCACGGACTATGATGTCCTTAACCTTGACTGTGAGGTCTTAAAACTCATGGACTATGATGTCCTTAATCTTGACTGTGAGGTCTTTAAACTCACGGACTATGATGTCCTTAACCTTGACCGAGATGTCTTTAAACTAATATTGGACCGAGATGTCCTTAAACTACCATTGGACCACTATGTCCCTAAACTGGTAATTGCCCGTAACGTCCCTAAACTAAACAATAGAGCTCAAATGCTCTTTTGTCGGATCTAAATAATCCCGTTAAGTTGATCTTAGTCTAAAATTAGACTAACGTATCCTTAAACCAAACCCCCAAACCTAAATCTAAGAAAATACGGATTTGGACTAATCCACGTCCTACGGCCGACAACATAAATTAGTCTCCGTATACAATCCACGGGAAACCACAAACAAAACAAACACCCACGACACGAAGTGGCCATATGGAGAAGGAGAAAGTTGTTACCACGATGCGGTAGCGTAATTAACTGCAGAGGCTTGCGCCTACAGGGAAGAGCGTCCCCACAATCAAAAACCCCTCAAATGAGGGGGAATCTGACGAAGTCTGCTACATCGGCCGCATCCGTCTAAACCTTCGATACACAGTGCCATAAATCAACTTGGCATCTTCGGAGAGGTGGACGGATAGCACCAATTAGCATCTACACCCAGATTCAGGCAAGACATTCGTCTTCCCGGTTTCCGGTGGTAAACAGTGTGGTTTTCTCTTGATATGCTCACATTACTGTTCTATGTTTGCATACATCGTACTTCATGGATATATGCATTGAGATACTGTTTTCATACGATTTCTGGATTTGAGAACCGCGGATATATTTCAAAGAAAATTATAAATTGTTTTAAAAATCTGATTTCTCGTAATGTGATTTCGAGACGTCAACATGAGTTTTCTCAGTTCTGAGCTTGTTTTCAAGACCCGATTCGAGGAGTTGGATGAGCCGTCTGCGGGTACATAGTGGACCCGGTAAGGTACCCCGAGGCAAGAGATGATTTTATGGGGATGACGATGAGCCTGGCAGGGGGAAGCACTACCTACTGGTGATTGTATGGAAACTCGACGAATATCCGAAAGATACCGTTTCGGAGTTATGAGATGAGGATTTACGTGTCGATGCTAGACACGGGTTTCATGATTTTTCGAGTGTCGATGTTGGACACTCAGGTTTCATGATGTGATGGATATAAAGGCCGATCAGAGTGGCGACGCCTGAGATATTGGGATTTAGGTGTCATTGATGGACATCGGATTTTTATGATGTTGATTCATTGATGAGGTTTATGTTTTATCCCACACTCAGGATTTATTATGACATGCACTGTTTCATGTAGTTATTGTACCCTGGTAATGTACCTTGATCATGATTTGTTGCATATCCATACTGCTAGACTTATGCCATCAGATTGCATACTTCGGATTATCGCTTTTCGTATATGCTTGCGATTATCCGTACGATGTTATTTACTTCTAACGAGTTGGCAACTCACCCCCATTGTGCTACAGTGTTCTGCAGGGTTGACCCTCAGTATAGTCGCGGCAGTCTCTTCATTGCTTCATTTTGGTGGATACCGCTACTGTTGGGTGTGAGACCCCTTTGAGTAGGTGGATTTTTGTGAGTATCCGTATATTCCACTTGTATATCTTATTTTGTATCTAGTACTCTTCATCTACCACTTATATATATTGACTTAAAGACGAAGCTGAGAGATTCGATATTTGTATATTATTTGTGCTTCTGGATATCGTGCTCGTGTGAGCTGGCTTTTTATTTATGTTGCGATGTTGTTTTACTTCTTATTATGATGTTTTCACTTCTTAATTTCTTATGTTCTTCGCTACGGCATCGTATATACCTATTGTGGTTATGTTCCGCCTTTAGGCGTGAGTTGCTCCCGTTTGGGGATGTCTTTTTTTATATATTCTATGCTTGTACTAGTTTGAGGCTAGTTTTTACAAAGGAGATGCTGCCGAAATTTTTAAGAAAATAAATTTAAGTTAAGATTTTACAACTTGAGATTTTTTAATGTTTTTAACTATTGTTTTATCACTTTACTTCTTTTCTTGGTTTAGATTTCTGGGTTTTTAGGCTTGCTTGAATTGCGTTACGCCTTTTGATGTCGCGTGATTTAAGTGCCGGTCGCATTCCTAAATTAGGTCGTGACAGGAAGCAATTTTATCGGCCTCACCTGCAGTAGGAGTAGGGAGAGCTAGCCTTTTTGGGGTAGCTTCCTCTCGTATCATGGGCTTCTTTATGGGCCCATTTAAGCTCTTGCTCAGCCTATTGAAGACTGAGGCTTCAGGATTTGACGACTTACTGATGAGAGCCGTCGTGGTTACCAGCCGATCGAAGACTGACTTTCTGAGAGTTTCTTCTTATGGCGTTCAGGCGCCAAAGTTCACAGGCAGAAGAATGGTCCCGAAGAACAGTCCGGTAGTGGCTTGTGTAACCTGCCCCACTGGTATTGAGAAAATTGAGGCTACGTTGGGCCCATAGTTCACTCCTCCAGTTGGGGTGGAGCGAGAGTTGTTGTTGCATGAGCTCCAGTTTGAAGCTATTGATTTTCTGCACAGGAGCAAGACACCGAGTTTTAGTATCTCGAATCCAGGGCAACCATAGCGAACCGCAATTTTGTTAGCGAAACACGACATATGAAGTGTGGAGTGGAAAGAGGAAAAGATCCCACCGTGTATGCCAGATTCTGTTTACCGCTGAAAAATAGGACTGAGACACGAAGGACGTCTAACCTGAATTTAAAGGCAGATGCTATTTGGACATATCTACCCACCTTTCCGAAAATGCCAAGTTGATTTACGGCAACATATATCGGAGGTTTGGATATATGCGACCGATGTAGCAGACTTCATCAGATTCCCCCTCATTTGTGAGAATTATTTTTATTGTGAGGACGCTCTTCCCTACAAGCGCAAGCCTCTACAGTTAATTACGTTATCTCATTGTGATAACCACTTTCACCTTCTCCAGCAGTTCACTTCATGTCGTGTGTTATTTTATTTTATTTTGGTTGCCCGTGGATTGTATACGGAAACTAGTTTATGTCGTCTCCTGTAGGGCGCGGATTAGTCCAAATCCGTAATTTTAGATTTGGGTTTTGAACTTAGATTATATATTCCTTTAGTTCAAAAAATATTTTATTTTATTTTAGGACCGTTAATCTGTTTTTGGATTAAGATCAAATTAAATATATGAGCATTTAGGCTCAATTTATTTTAACTAAAGATATATTAGTTTTATTTGTAACTAATATCAACTTAGCAATAGTTTAAGGATCATCAGATTTTTGTTGAGATCCAACAACAAAGCATTTAGGCTCAGCTGCAAGAAATTGCAGAGACTTAGCCAATTTGGGCTTGGTCTACTCGGTCTTGGGCTTGTCCTCTTTTTTCCCCGAAGTGCTAAGCACTTATTTATGGCTCTGGTGCTCACATGGGAAACACGTGATACGCTCATACATGGTGTATAATTTCAGAAATATAAAATATTATTTTTGGAAATTAAATATTAAAATAATATATTTGGCAAAAACTATTCGATTTGCGACTAGGGGTTTTTCATAAAATGATATAAGTATATACCAATATTTGGAAAATAAATCAGAGATTAAAATGATTTATTTATTATAATGATATTTATCGGATTTTGGCATTTTTATAATTAAGGATATGCAAATTTAAATTAAATTTGATTAGTGCACTACTAATCACGATTAAGCCAGATCCGTATTTTTAGATTTTTCCATGGCAAGTGCACCATATCATATGCATGTTATTCATTTTGTTTGTGACTTGTGAGTTTGTGAAAGAAAAAGAAAAAAAAAAGAAAAAAAAAAGCAAGAAGAGAGTTAAGAGTGAGAGACAAAAGGAGAAAAACAAAATAGATATTTTGATAGAGAGTGAGGGTAAGAGAGAGTGAGACTTGGCTGCCTCCTTCTCATTTTCCTTTATTTCTTCACCATTTCTTCATGCATCCTTCATCCCTCTCTACCTCCAATGCATCATCTTCAATTCTTTCTCAAAACCCCATGCCACCTTCATAATAAAGATGCACAAGCCAATTCTAAACCCTTTGAACCTTTCAAGAGTGGATTTTGAGGACTTTGAGCAACTCAAGAATTTACCTAAGTTACTAAATGAGTCAATCCCTTCACTTTTAGGTTAGTGTTTGTGTTTATATATCCTAGTTTAGTTTAGAATTTGATTTAGTTAGGTTATGTGATCTTGGAAGTTTCCAAGTTGATGTTAAGTGATAAATTGAGGTGTAGTGAGTGTTACAAGACTTTAGAGATGATTTCTTGACCTGGAACAAAGACTAGAAACCAAAACACGAACTTAGAATTTCCAAATATCATATTTTTTGAGAATTATGATAGGATACTGAGATCTGCTATAATCCGGAGACCCTAAATATTATTTAGCGAACACAGAGAGACGAGCAGGCTTCCTAGAAGCACCCTTTGAAACCCGAGCCCATATGCCATAAACATGGCCGCAGATTTAATCATTGTGGCCGCAAATTGCGGCCACATTAGGGTGAAAAGTGTGGATTTTTGGTCTGTGGTTCCCTTATCCTATATCTAGACCAACCTTATATGCAAAATTAGCTAGTTTGACCTGAGGCAAAATCTGGTATAGATTTCCTTAGTTGCTGATTTTGGGTTTTTCGATTTGTGAGATTTGGTTTTGGTATTTGAGTTTGGATTCCATCGTTGGACGTTTGTACGTCAACGGACGAGGGTTATTTGGTTGATCTTTCATGTGTAGGCTATAGGTTCTAACCTATAAGCGATTCGTGTGCCGTATCAGTTTTCGGATATTGGTTTTAATAGAATTGCATTGCGATTGTGTATTAATTGTAGGTACCTTTGCGTGCACTTCCGAGACGACGAAGCACATCGACTTCGGCTAAGCGAGGAGTTTAGCAGGTGAGTAGATTAATATCTACGGGGGAAGTCGGGTGGATGGCGTATAGCACCCCCGCAACCATTGATATGGAAGATCGTTTTATAACTTATAATTATGATATAGGTATATAAGATAACATAATGTGGGATAAAGAGATGATATGATAAAAGTTGACACTAATGAATATATATTGGCATGAGAATATGAAATGAGAAAGTGAATCATGATAAGTATGAATTGAAAGAGGATAAGTATGAGTTCAAAATGATAGGATATGAGATCGAGATCAATATGAATTGAGATTTACAAGATATGACGTATATGCAAGATGACAGGATATAAGATTGATATAGATGTGTTATGTGATTGATAAGTTATGCCGTACGAGATTATAGATCCGTACCTTTGCTGGTGAATAGGATGATAGACTCCCTACCCTGTTTGTGACACCGCATGATGGATTACCGTACGCGATGCGTTTACCAAATGTTTGATCCACGCTCATGAATTGAGAATGATGATCGAGGATATTACGACACTTGATACTATAAGGCGGGATCGTTGACATAAAGAGGCTACCTTATTATAGTTCATATTTATGTTGGATTATTTCTCATGTGATACCTATCATGTTTCCAGTATTTAATGTTATATGATATCAACTGCTAGTACACCTGCACAATTACCGTTGATGCGCATGTTACACATACACAGATTTGCCAGCTCACACACATTTTTCATCGGTAATTGCCATGCCACTTATACAGTAGAACTACCATATCATGAGATTAATTTTAAACGTAAAAGTACATTCATTGTTCGGTACTATCACTTGACATGTTTTCATGATATATTTGATACGCCCATACTACTACTCTATGTTGCATACGTCGTACTTTATTGTTATATGCATTGAGATGCTGTTTTCATGAGATCTCTGGATTTGAGAACCGTGGTTATATTTCAAAGGAATTGCGTATTGTTTTAAAAACACGGTTTCTTTTAATATGATATTTCGAGACATCCACCATGAGTTTTCTTAGTTTTGAGCTTGTTTTCGAGACCCGATTCGAGGAGTTGGCAAATGCCGTTTGCGGGTACATGGTAGACCCGGTATGGTACCCCGGGGCAAGAAATGATTTTTGTGGTGTAGACGATGAGCCTGGCAGAGGGAACACTACCTACCGGTGATTGTATAGAACTCGGCGGATATCCGGAGGATACCGTTTTGGAGTTATGATATGAGATGGATATGAAGGCCGATCTGAATATGCGGCGTCTGTGATGAGATAGATATGAAGGCCAATCTGAGTATGCGGCGCCTGAGATATGAGGATTTACGTGTCGATACTGGACATGGGTTTCATGATGTTTCGAGTGTCGATGTTGGACACTCAGGTTCCATGATTTTAATGTGTCGTTGATGGACTCACGTGGTTGATATCCTCATATATATACATACATATGTTTTCATGATGTTTCGAGTGTCGGTGTTGGATACTCAGGTTCCATGATATTAGTTGTGTCGTTGACAGACACGTGGATGATATCCACATGCATACAGATATATGATGTCGGATGTTTATTTATATATGCCATTGCATTGACTCGATTGTTAACATGTATGCATATGTGGTCACCCTAGATATCGTAGTATTACCTTCAGGATATAGTGACCTAGGAAATCGTTGTTTTATTCAATTTCTACTTGCTGATGTTTTCTAATCACGAGTTGGCAACTCACCCCCGTTGTGCCACAGTTCTTGCAGGTTTGACCGCTTGGGATCTGTTGCCATATTGCTGGCACACAGCTTCATCCAGGGTGTTTGCTTTGGTAGGTGGGACACACATTTGATCATGCCCACTTTCGTACTTTATATTCCGTTGTATCTAGACAAACTCCATCAGATCAAATCAGAGACTAGAATTTGTATATTGGTAGACCTAGTCAGACTTGGGTATTGTGCGAGACTTAGAGCGGTGGGTTTATGATCGCTTTTCCTGAGTTTTGATGTCTTGCTCATTTATTGTTATTTCTGGGTTAATCTTCGTCGTTGGGCGTCGTATATATGTTATTGTGTGGTTGTGATTCCGCCAGTTGGCGAAGAGCTAGCTCCCTCTTGGGGATGCCTATATATTATTGTGTATATGGTTTTGGACCAAAATATACAAGGGAGGTGTTGCCCGAAATTTTAAAATACGAAACATGTTTTCAACTCTAGTATAATCCACTTGCATTTTCATGTTTCATTAGCTATGCATTTTAAAAAAACATGATTCATTATACCTTTATTTCAAACTGCACCCCCACTATTTTCCGCAAAATGGTTTAGATTTTCTGGGCTTCGGCTTACTTGATTTACGTCATGCCTTTAGACGTTGCGTAATTTAAGTGCCGGTCACATGCTAAATTACGGGTCATGATAAAGATGGTATTAGAGCATTAGGTTTAACCTTGGTTTGAGTTTGGGTTTGACTATGCGAATTCTAGGGCGTATATATTTCGGAACCTAGGCTTGACCTTACGGAACTTAGACTTGACGGGGGTATTAGACCCGAACTTTCATTTCATAGGTTGAACTTGATTGATGGAATAGGTAACTTGAGTAGAGTGACGTACCGTACGTATGTTCCGCGGCATATTTACGATACAATACTCCACGTAAGAAACCTTAGGATATACATATCCTGAGATTTGTGATACTATTCGTTCCTTTGATCATATATCCATTTGGGATATGTTGATTTCTTTCATTTATTTGATCTATCTTCATCGATACCTGCTTGAGGCTTCTGTCACCATGGTTTGAGCGCAGATTGAGCTGCTGCAAGTGTTGCGGTCAGAGCGAGCTCGTCACGGACGAGGGCTGACCATGATGTTTGCTGGTAACATAGGGATGTGTAGGTATATTGTTGTGTTATGATCTCTCGTTTGAGGAGAGTGTTCGGTTTTGCACCGGATGATCGGGACATTGATAGAAGCTGCCGGATTGGGAGGACTGTTGATGTACAGCCTACCTCAGAGATCGTGATGTTGTCTACGTGCAGACAGCTATTGCTAAGATTGATGGGATGTCGTTTCCAGAGTTTATAAGCTGAAACCACTGGAGCTTTCAGGCAGAGATGTGATAGGAGATAGCTAGTCTATCTCGAGTTAAGCGACTGATATGGTTCGTCATATTTGATGTGCCGACGTAGGCTCAGTTGAGTCGAAGAATTCCAGTTGAAGGGTCTTACTTAGATCTAGATTAAATCGATCAAGAGAGGACGTTGTTCGTTGGATGCTCCGATGTGAGATCGGTAAATTGACAAGTTTCAGATAGAAAGACCTCACCCAGATGCGTTGTGAGTTGATCGAGAACGGATGAATAAAGTGTATTCCTCTGATGATTTGGATGAGTTCCCGAAGACGTGTTCGGATAAATATCTTCTACTGGTGAGGATACCGAGTTCATAATTTTGAGTCCGTGTGAGAGACTCCGGATTGATCGTAGCCGAGAATGAATTGCAATATGCATACAGCAAGAGATGCCGTCGAAGTGGACGATAATAAAGACGAGTGGAACAAGAGGTTTGTGCGAGATGTTCACGAGCGGTTATTACTCTCCGTTGATGATAGAGGATTGATATGTGTGTAGAAGCGTTAGATACAGCCAAATTTCAGAGGAAAATCATGCTGAGGATGCAGCTGTCCGGTTATGAGAAAAGAGTTACGCAAGAGTGCCAACTTCGTATAGTTCGGCATAGGTGAAATCGGAAGAAGCCATGAGCAGGTTCTTTCCAGGACACCGCAGCGATAAAGACTTGCACCCAGGATCAGTTATATCGTGCATATTCAGAGGGCAAGATACCGCCGTCAATAATGTGCCGTTTGCGAGTAGTCATGTTGATTGGCCAAATGGTGATCAAAGGAGTTCCACAGCGGGACTGTTCCGTTTGTACACCTGACCAGGTCGACGAGCATAAGGATCGTGAGATTTGTAATCCACAGAGAAAATGAGAGACCGAGAATGCCATATCGTGAGCAGGAGGAAAGTAGATGATCTTGCTCTGCCAGCTTTGGGCGCACCGGCTTATTTTTCGACATTGTAGGAGGTGTACCTCAATGTCAGTTATTGCGAATTGCGTTTTGTGATCCAAGTATCACACTTTTGTCGCTTGGACTTGAGTTTCGATGATTGGGTTTCGTAATTTATGTTTTCGTGCACCGTGGCTGCACCTACTGGAGATTTACATTTTGTGCACAGTTATTGCATTTGATTATATTTTATACACCGCTACATTGGTTTATGATTTGTGCATATCTATTGCACTTGGTATCGATTTGTGCCTTCGTTGCACGTAATTATGGTTTCGTGCATTCGATACCGTCGATTTGATTTCATGCATGTTATATGCACTTGCCTTTACTTATGCACTCGGTATAGCTTATATGTGCTTGCAGTGTATTGGGATGGATTTTGTGTACACAGTTGCACACGTTTATGATTCTATTCACCTTGTTATACTCGGTGTTATTTTTTAGAGCATTTGAGATATTGATGAGTTTTCGTGCATTGGTTGCCCCGGATTTGTATTTCGTGCATTGGTTGCACCGGATTTGTATTTCGTGCATTGGTTGCACCGGATTTGTATTTCGTGCATTGGTTGCACCAGATTTGTATTTCGTGCATTTGTTGCACCAGATTTATGTTTTCGTGCGCGTCTACACTTGACATTCGTTATCGTGCACACTATTGCACTAGATGTTTTATACGGACCAGACGCACTTATTTTGGATTTTCGCGCATGTTGGGCGCATGATATGAGATTTTGTGCACACCGTGTGCACTCGATTGAGATTTTTATTCGTGCATGTTGGATGCACTTGATTGGGATTTTCATTCGTGCATGTTAGTTGCACTGGGTTGAGATTTTCATGCACTATAGATGTACTTGATATTGTTATCGTGCACATCCGTTATACTGGACAGATACTTTCATGCACACCCGTTGCACTTAGTTTTGCTTTTGTGCATATTGTGGCACTTGTATTGGATTTGATTTCCGTGCGCCCCAGACACATGTGATGTTGGATACGCCTTTTGAGGCTGATTTTATTTATGAGTATTGCGTTTTGGATGATGGATACTATATTGTATAGTAGCCGAGCAGGACTGGTCTGAGGACAGTGCCTGAGTACTTTTGCATGCATAAAAAGTTACCAAGAGGTTTTCAAAATAGGAGCTATAGTCTCGTTATTTCTTACGTGTCGGTGAGTAACACGAAATTTTACAAGGAAAACCTTCTGGGATATTTCAAAAAGGCAGGACGTATAAATTGAGCAAAACATATATAAGTATATATTTACTACTTTACAAATAATCGTCCACCACTTGTGCCATAAGCTACACATAGCACGGCGATTTGGGAAAGATTTGGCATGGGTTATTCAGGTTTTAAAATGGTTTTACAAAAATGCATGCTATATACGTATTATGATTTGAGTATTGCATAATTGACTATGGTATTGGATTCCGGGATTTGTATCTCCTTTATAACTCCAATGATTGTGTGATATTTGACGGAGTTTGATTTTGAGTTTCGTACTCGTTTTCAGGCGCACACGATGCGCTGTGGTATTTCTATGTCTTCCGTGATTTCGGAACCCCATTGATTTGAACTGATTATTGAAATGTTTTAGTATTTGGGGATTTAAATTTAAATTCGGGGACCGCATTTATTTAAGGGGGGAAGATTGTAACATTTCAGAAATATAAAATATTATTTTTGGAAATTAAATATTAAAATAATATATTTCGCGAAAACTATTCGATTTGCGATAGGGGTTTTTCGTAAAATGGTATAAGTATATACCAATATTTGGAAAATAATCGGAGAATAAAATGATTTATTTATTATAATGATATTTATCGGATTTTGACATTTTTATAATTAAGGATATGCAAATTTAAATTAAATTTGATTAGTGCACTACTAATCACGATTAAGCCAAATCCGTATTTTTACATTTTTCCATGGCTAGTGCACCATGTTATGTGCATGTTATTCATTTTGTTTGTGACTTATGAGTTTGTGAAAGAAAAAGAAAAAGAAAAGAAAAGCAAGAAGAGAGTTAAGAGTGAGATACAAAAGAAGAAAAACAAAATAGATATTTTGAGAGAGAGTGAGGGTAAGAGAGAGAGAGTGGGACTTGGCTGCCTACTTCTCATTTCCCTTTGTTTCTTCACCATTTCTTCATGCATCCTTCATCCCTCTCTACCTCTATGCATCATCTTCAATTCTTTCTCAAAACCCCATGACACCTTCACAATAAAGATGCACAAGCCAATTCTAAACCCTTTGAACCTTTCAAGTGTGGATTTTGTGGACTTTGGGCAACTCAAGAATTTTCCTAAGTTGCCAAATGAGATAATCCTTTCACTTTTGGGTTAGTGTTTGTGTTTATATATCCTAGTTTAGTTTAGAATTTAATTTAGTTAGGTTATGTGATCTTGGAAATTTCCAATTTGATGTTAAGTGATAAATTGAGGTGTAATGAGTGTTACAAGACTTTAGAGATGATTTCCTGACCTGCAACAGAGACTAAAAACCAAAACACGAACTTAGAATTTCCCGATATCGTATTTTGTGAGAATTATGATGGGATACTAAGATCTGCTATAACTTGGAGACCCTAAAAATTATTTAGCGAACACAGAGAGACGAGCAGGAAATCTAGAAGCACCCCTTGAAACCCGAGCCCATATGCTATAAACATGGCCGCAGATTTAATCATTGCGGCCGCAAATTGCAGCCACATTAGGGTGAAAAGTGTGGATTTTTGGTCTGTGGTTCCCTTATCCTATATCCAGACCAACCTTATATGCAAAATTAGCTAGATTGACCTGAAGAAAAATCTGGGATAGATTTCCTTAGTTGCTGATTTCGGGTTTTTCGATTTGTGAGATTTGGTTTTGGTATTTGAGTTTGGATTCCGTCGTTGGACGTTTGTACGTCAACGGACGAGGGTTATTTGGTTAATCTTTCATGCGTAGGCTATAGGTTCTTATTGGATATAGTGCCCTCAGAGTCAATTATTGGATCACAGGCACGTGATTGCAATGATTGAGGAAGGACCTATACCGGTAGGAAAGTCTTACTCAAGATGATAGTATGCTATCTGGTTTATCTTTATCATCGTGTACTGCTTCAGGTGACCTTAGAGGTCACTATTGCACGTTGATAGAGCCCTTAGGATTCTTGCTTGACGGCCAACAGTATGATGGCGATCATATACGTGAGAGTTGGGTAGTCCATAAGCACATCCTTAAAAGGTCCCTAGTCGAGGGAGTTTCGAGACAGGGCATCGATACTCCAGAGTAGACTAGTGTATACAGTCGAAACCCCGACGAGGGGCGGTGGCCGGTCTCACATGCTACTTGTGTCAGTTGGTTCACCCAAGATGTATACAGGTGCTCATTGGGTTATGAGTACACAGGACAGGACTCGCCGGGAACATGCTAGTTGGGATTATACCAGACGTCAGGTAGCTGTTCCCTGGTGACATGTGTACAGGTTAGTTCATCAACCTGAGATCGTCATTTGTCTCGTGTGAGTTCCCACTGTACTTTGATTACTACCCTACCACGGCTCAAAGGAGTCGTGCAAACAGGTTTTAGTTGGGTACAGTCTCGAGCCATATGGAGGCAGTGAGCGGATCGGCAGAGGTTTCGTCTCCCCCGGTATTGGGGGTGAGATCGCGCTGTGTCTAGGAGAGCCATTACACAAAGCCCTCGGCCGAGGCAGAAGATTTACTGGTAGGTATTCCAGTAGTATCTCGGGGTGTTCTGGGCTACACTCCGACATGACTTGTACCGCTTTTGGGGGTCTGACTTTTACCAACCCCCTAAGCCCGCCATGCGATGCTCATAGACGAACGGATCGGAATGTACGGATATTGTCACTGACAGGCTCAGTAGGGTGTCAGGATGAGTTCGCTCATCGACCTCCCTTTTGGTCAATACTTGGTAGCCCGTTACGTACGGCTAATACCTCTGACGTGCTAGTGGTTAAATCCACAGCCAAAGTATTGACGAGTCTTTAGAGTCCCCCACAGACAGTTTCTCAAGTTTCGGGCGAAACGCTGTAGAGGCCGTATGGAGATATGGCAGGGTTCGACCTTATACGTGCGGTATTGCACGGATCATGATCGGACGGATAATACTAGCGGGCTTTGGTTTAAGCCGGATCTTAGTATTGTACAGTATAGATTTTGTCTCATTGCATTTGTATTCAGTGGGAATACAAATGCGGGTATGTATATATGGTCGCGGGGTTTTCCTGTAATTTATTACGGGATCATTTTTTTGAAGTTGCCAGTTTGCATTCCGTTTCGGCCAGTTTTCCTTTGTTCCTTCACAGCCGGATTTTTCCGATGGAGGGGGTTATTTGCAAGTGTGCAAATTAGCATTTATGGAGGGGTTTATTTGTAAATGAGGGATTATGATGGATATAGCATCTTTGCTTTTTCTAGTGATCATTTCTTGCATTAATGTGATAAGATAAGATTAGAAATGGATGTGACCTTTATTCCTCATTATCTTCACATGGCTTATGGTTACCTTCCACTTGATTGTGCTCACCCCCCTTGTTTTCCCATGACCTATTTGGGGCCGGCCACAATTTGGAAAAAGAGAGATTCATTTTGTGGGGGAAAAGTTTGTTCATCTCATATTATGCTTGCTACAAAATTCCTAAGCTCATCTCCATTATTCTTCACCTCCATCATTATGACAACTTCATACCCGCTAGAGACAAAACATTCTACACTAGCCTACAGCATACTTGGACACGTCGACTAGCCAACTTCGTGCCCGAGTTGCCTCGGCCCAGAGGTGGGAGCCCGTAAAAGAACCCGGCGATGTGGTGCCCGTTCCGACGAGGAGGTGATGACCGGAGATTCCGCGAGGAGATCGGGATGGAGGCCGAAGACCGAAGGACACGGATCGCTCGGTATAGCATTCTATCCCATCTCTAGTTGCTAGCATTAAGTTAATGGTTATGATCTGGGTTTTAAGCATACGATAGCGCCGGTTTTCTAGTTGTGAAAAATTTTCGTTTCCGCATTTTGGCCTCGGAAAGACGGCCAGGGCGCTACCGTAGTCTTACATGGTATCAGAGCCACGCCATTAACCTTTACTAGCTTGCTCTAGCGTGTTTAGAACTTCGATCGAACGGATTTTCCAAAAACCCCATTTTCAAGTCCAGGTTTCTGTCGAATTTTTGCTGTGCTCAAAAAATTATTTGGTACATTGAAAAAATACGTTCAGGGTTTTTTATGCATTCTGTGAAAATTTAGTCGGCTAAAGTTATTGTAGCGCAGTGGATCAGCGGCCAAAACCACGTTTTGGCCGCGGATCCGCTGCCGTACTGTGGCCAAACTGCACCAAATTTCTACAGTGGTTTCTGACATGGAAATAGGGTTTCTGGTATATTCTTTTTGGGCCCAGATTTATTTTGAGTGCTACAGTAGTGCTTGGGGCCCACTTCGGGAAATTTAGTCGATCGAAAATCTTAAACATGTTAGTTCACAGTATTTACATTATATCTGCGACCGTGAATGTCATTTGATCGGTAAATCCTGTCTAACTGCTATAGCCCTTTTAGACGGATTTGCGAACGTGACATTCACGTTGATGGTCTGTGTTGTGCTGTGATGTTGCGGATTTGTCATGGTGGATAGCCTGGATGCAATGTTAGTACAGTTTGGTTGTATATGTACATTTGATATTGCGGGGCGAGCGTCCGACATGTGGACTGCCGTTACTGCCTGTTTGTATATTATTCTTTTGGGGCACGACCGGGCTGAGGTCGATGTACCCGTTGTATATTTTACTTTCTGTACTAGGATTACCCCACGGAGGGGTGCACGGGTAGCCGGGTTCTAGGGGGCAACGGGCCCGCATCTCATGGCGTTGAGACGGAGGAGGCTTCACTATAGAATTGGCGGGCTATTCGCCGCACTCGTAGGGGGTACAGGTTGACCCAAGGAGGGGTGCTCAAGTTACCGGATTCCGTAAAGTGCTGGGTGGTCCATTCACGTTGCTGAAGGGGGCTGCCTCGCTTCAGGTTTTGGCGGGTAACTTGCCGCGCCCGTAGGGGTCTAGGATTTCATTGCACGGGCTATCCACACGACCAGGGGAACGTCAGGTTTCAATAGCGGCTCTATGAAACCCGGGGATCCCAGATATCTGTATTGTTCTGTGATGCTTATTGCATTTCTGTGATGTTGCATTTTATCACGCCTTGAGCGAATATTATATATTGATATATATACTAGTAGATGTTGTATATGTTTTACATCCGCGCTAGTCCAGTCCCCGCTCTGTCGTTAGTTAAGTAACCTAATGGGTGATGACGGGACCCAGTGGCGAATGCGGATGGCATATACGTACATCATTATTTTCGTTCTTTTGTGGTGTGATCAATTGATGGGACTGCATTGATTCGGACCAATGCAAGCTAAACAAACCTATTCTGATGTTGTTGGAACAATTTTTCAAAAAGCTGTTATTGCAAGGACGTTCTCTTTTGTTTTGCACAGTGGTATTCGGTCATGAATATCCAGCACCTCAGTCGACGATGCAAGGGCCGAGATCCCTTCACTGGGAGTGACCCCTTGGACAGAAGTTTGCGTCAGGGTAATAACTTCACTATAGCCGATTACTTTTTGCTTTACGTCGTGTTATTCAGTTGGAATATCCTACACCTCATTCTACGGGGAAAGAGCCGAGATCTCTTCACCGGGAGTGACCTCTTTAGCAAAGGTTTTCGTCACTATATTTTTATAAAAAGCTATGCAGTTCCTTCAATGATATCAAGTTCATTACGTTAAAAGTTTTTCGCCAAAAACTATACGTAGCCCTCCGTCATTTCTTACAAGTATTACTTAGTATTCGTATTGCGTTTGTTGACTGTGTCAAGGCGTAGTGTACGGTAGCTAAGTAGTGTTCGTTTGTGGCATATTAATGGGATTGGTTAGGACAGTCGTGCGGCCTTGTTGACTGTGTCAAGGGCTCGTACAGGTGGGTTTAATGCAATCCAGGATAATGACGGGTTGAACTTGACTAGGACTCTTTGATTTGTTGACTGTGTCAAGGTCACTTGGGTCCTAGGGGTAAAAATCATATCGGGAGTTTTTAAAGAAACTGAAACTTGCCAGGCATGCGCATACCTTCTGGAGTGTGACAACATGAGTGGATTCCGTCACATTATCATGCGATGATAGTTGGATCCCGATTCCCACTGATGAGTTGGTTTACTCCTCGGGTGATCCCGACTAATTCTTCTTTCAGGTTTGGAGGAGAATTTGACGTTATAGTGGGAGGTTTCCTGATTAGATAAAGTGACAACCATTCTGATCTAGGTTAGAGTGCACACTGAGTGTTTCTTTTCTCTCTCTTTGGCAGCGACCATGGCCCGACCCTTGACTATGACTCAGTGACCAAGATTAACCAAACCTTCTTATACACTGGCTTTTGGATTGTCAGAGTTGCATACCTCATTGCCACTCTTTCTTTTACCTTTTTCTCCAGAACACCCCGTATTACTACGAACGTCCACTTCCATTGGATAAAATCATCGTATGGTTATATACGAACTCGAAGGAATTTATTCGAGGATGGTTTCCGGTTCTGGAGAAAACGAATAAGACTATTCAGTTGTCTTTTCCTTTTACCTTCTCTCAGGTTGCGAGTGCTCCTTGGATTAAGACAGTACACCTATTACGCAAATTGGATAGTCTTCTTCCAAACCATAGGCAGGTGCCGACCGGTAGGGAATGAAGAAACCAATTAGCCTAATAATGGTGTACAGAAGGTATTATGTAAAGACAAATAAAGGGATTAGTAAGAGGGCAAAGTAAATTGCGACTGCTCTTCACGACTAAACCAAGTATTTCTTCGCCAATCCTACATCACCTTTGTATTTCTCCAGAACACTCCGTATCACTACGAAGATCCACAGTTTATTGGATATTCCATCGTATGGTTATATACGAACTTGAAAGGAACTTGTTCCAGTTCGGGGATGGATTCTGGTTCAGGTGAAATAGGAATAAGGTTTTATTCAGTTGTCTTTTATCTTTACCTTCTCTCGCATTGCGAGTGCTCCTAGGATTAGGACAGTACACCCATTATGCTTATTGGATAGTCTTCTTCCAAACCATAGGCTGGTGCCGAACGGTAGGGAAGGAAGAAAACCATTTGGCCTAAAGGGATGTACAGAAGGTAATGACTAAAGATATATAAAGGGATTTGGAGAAATGGTAAAGAAATATACGGTTACAGTTGTGAATCTGGATAATGGAAGAGGCATTACTAGGAATACCCGGATACCCCTACAAAACATTTCAATGTTTCAGTTTCACTGTGTATTGTTAATAGAAAACTGATTTCCTAATTAGCCCTTGCTCCAGGGTATGTATTTACCAGGTTTGATTCTCACATCTGTATGGTTTTACAGATGATGAGTGGGAGTAAGTTATTGGGAATTAGGTGATTATCCTCATTATATCGGGATTCGTTGTGATTAGTGATGTTTGAGGAAATCACCCGGGTTGTTTGCCGGACGGCAAATATTTGGTTTTGAATATCCGCTGCTATGCACCAATTTCAAATTGATATATCTGTACGTCTATTTTTATAGAGTGAGATATACCTTGTTAAAATTATGTCTATGACATTTACCTATATCAGTGGATGGTTAGGTAAGGAGCATTAAAACAGCGGTGTAATTCTTCTTAACCATAAGTACAGTTTTCAACCTACGACACACAGGGATTGAGTTAGACTCAGGGGACTTATACAGAGTATTGTATGTTATCCAGTGTCCATTAGGACAGAGGGGTTAGTACTCGTATTGTATTCTGTTTACTTATGACTTCTCTAGTTCTTAGACATGTGTTTCGTAGAAATGCAAGGTCCAAGTTTTGAGAAGTTATAGGTATATGAGTAAAGTAGAGAACCAGGTATTGCAACTATCAGGATTCTTCAAGGTAATCGAAGATGTAGATACTTGTGTATGGTATTCAGTTGATAGTAATGGTTTTGAGAACTTGTTTCTCTTTCAGATTACTCATAATTGGAAGCTCTCCTAAGTTGAGTAATGCTGATCGGCCTCTCTCCATTTAGTGGACATGCTCTGGAAACAGCTGCATGATTTGAATCTGGTTCCAATTAAATCAGTGCCTCTATTTCTATATTGGATATAGAATAGTTCATATCTTAACTATGTTAAGGTTCGGGGAGATGTCCGGCTTATGCTTAAAACCAGACTCTGGATAACTCAAGGCACGTTTCTGTAATGGCTATTTGTGGGTTGACCCGGGCTATGACGAGGGTTGACTTTCTACCATCTGGAAGATCAATAGCGATATTGTTGTTGACTCGCCACAGTTTTAATAAAAATGGATTTTTTCAGAAAACAGTAGTGGAAGTATAGTAGAACTGGAAGTGATTCCAAAACCGCAAACGATTACTGAAAATTTGATAAGAACCTAAACATTCAATTTGGTTTGACATTCCATTGGCCACTCCGCAGATATGATGGGTAACCTCAGGAACTCGAGAGGTACTTCGGTATGCTCAAGGACGGTGACATGGAGGTTCTTGTTTACCCAGACTTGCCATTGCTGTTGTTCCAGACTGTGAGACCCGGCAGGAGGATGAGTATAGCGTCGTTCTGAACTAGCTTTAGAAGTATACGTGTATATGACTCTACCAAAGAGTTGTCGTAGTCAGTGGGAGCAGCGGAAGCATAGTGGACAAGTGGCTTATGTCTATTTATAGACTAAAGCAGATATAGCGGAGATAGATCATCTATTTCTGATGTGACAGTCATAGGTTTGACTTCATCAGAATAGGGGATGGATCTGTTAAGAAGGTAGTAGGGTGTGATGTCCTGGTATTTGGATGACATACACAGAGTAGGAAGTGAAGTTCCTATACTACGATCGGTTATACTTTGGTTGTCACATAGTGGTTTCTCCACATAGGACATGAATATTATATCAGACATTCTGGTTACTAGATCTATGGTTTTAGATCTAGATTTGGGTAGTTTCCCAATCTGGGTACTTAGACAACATTCAAAAGGTATTTAGAATGGACGACTCCTGGCATGGTAGTGTACCTGCAGGTGATGGAGTCACCCTCTCTAAAGGTGTCTTACAGACTAAAAGGGATAGGGATGTGCTTGATTGGCAGATCACTTGCTTAGACAATTGAGTCAATCATGAGATATCAAGTACCACACCAGATGTTGTTTTTGCACAATATGCAATAAGTTATGATATTAATCCAATCCTGGAGAAACGTTCGGAAGCAGTTTTAGAACATAAGTTGATGTTCGAGGGATATGATAACGACAGCCTCTTTTAGGAGACAGTTATCATTCCAGGCTCCCAAGGTGACCTGGTTGACAGAGTGACTGTCAGAGTTATAGTTTTTCCTCTGACGAGGGGCAGTATTTTGGACAAGTGGTCCAGGCGGATACTGAGGGAGGCATGGCGCAGGATATTGATTAAGTTCAGTTGACGATACAGTCTAATAAGATTGGATTTGGAGTTCATTTATGAACTAGGTCCCATCAGATATCCAGACATACTCTAAGACAGGTATTGCTCATTTCGGGAGATGGCTTTCTCCGTGAACTTGAGATAAAGAGAGACATAGAAAGAAACATTAGAGCGGATCCACTCACTGAGGCTATTCCTCGAACGCAATAGTTTCGCAAACGAGCTTTATGAGACTGACTAGTAGAGGAGTTGGGTGTTCGGTATCACACGGGCTGTGAGTATGCGACATCGCAATAATTAGCCTTAAGTGAAAGTGGGAGATTGTTGGATATAGTGCCCTCAGAGTCAATTATTGGATCACAGGCACGTGATTGCAATGATTGAGGGAGGACTTATACCGGTAGGACAGTCTTACTCAAGATGATAGTATGCTATCTGGTTTATCTTTATCATCGTGTACTGCTTCAGGTGACCTTAGAGGTCACTATTGCACGTTGATAGAGCCCTTAGGATTCTTACTTGACGGCCAACAGTATGATGGCGATCATATACGTGAGAGTTGGGTAGTCCATAAGCACATCCTTAAAAGGTTCTTAGTCGAGGGAGTTTCGAGACAGGGCATCGATACTCCAGAGTAGACTAGTGTATACAGTCGAGACCCCGACGAGGGGAAGTGGCCGGTCTCACAAGCCACTGGTGTCAGTTGGTTCACCTAAGATGTATACAGGTGCTCATTGGGTTATGAGTACACCGGACAGGACTCGTCGGGAACATGCTAGTTGGGATTATACCAGACGTCAGATAGCAGTTCCCTGGTGACATGTGTACAGGTTAGTTCATCGACCTGAGATCGTCATTTGTCTCGTGTAAGTTCCCACTATACTTTGATTACTACCCTACCACAGCTCAAAGGAGTCATGCAAACAGGTTTTAGTTGGGTACAGTCCCGAGCCACATGGAGGCAGTGAGCGGATCGGCAGGGGTTTCGTCTCTCCCGGTATTGGGGGTGAGATCACGCAGTGTCTAGGAGAGCCATTACACAAAGCCCTCGGCCGAGGCAGGAGATTTACTGGTAGGTATTCCAGTAGTATCTCAGGGTGTTCTGGCCTACACTCCGACACGACTTGTACCGCTTTTGGGGGTCTGATTTTTACCAACCCCCTAGGCCCGCCATGCGATGCTCATAGACGAACGGACCGGACTGTACGAATATTGTCACTGACAGGCTCAGTAGGGTGCCAGGATGAGTTCGCTCATCGACCTCCCTTTTGGTCAATACTTGGTAGCCCGTTACGTACGGCTAATACCTCTGACGTGCTAGTGGTTAAATCCACAGCCAAAGTATTGACGAGTCTTTAGAGTCCCCCACAAACAGTTTCTCAAGTTTCGGGCGAAACGCTGTAGAGGCCGTATGGAGATATGGCAGGGTTTGACCTTATACGTGCGGTATTGCACGGATCATGATCGGACGGATAATACCAGCGGGCTTTGGTTTAAGCCGGATCCTAGTATTGTACAGTGTAGATTTTGTCTCATTGCATTTGTATTCAGTGGGAATACAAATGCAGGTATGTATATACGGTCGCGGGGTTTTCCTGTAATTTATTACGGGATCATTTTTTTGAAGTTGCCAGTTTGCATTCCGTTTCGGCCAGTTTTCCTTTGTTCCTTCACGGCCGGATTTTTCCGATGGAGGGGGTTATTTGCAAGTGTACAAATTAGCATTTGTGGAGGGGTTTATTTATAAATGAGGGATTATGATGGATATAGCATCTTTGCTTTTTCTAGTGATCATTTCTTGCATTAATGAGATAAGATAAGATTAGAAATGGATGTGACCTTTATTCCTCATTATCTTCACATGGCTTATGGTTACCTTCCACTTGATTGTGCTCACCCCCCTTGTTTCCCATGACCTATTTAGGGCCGGCCAAAATTTGGAAAAAGAAAGATTCATTTTGTGGGGAAAAAGTTTGTTCATCTCATATTATGCTTGCTACAAAATTCCTAAGATCATCTCCATTATTCTTCACCTCCATCATTATGCCAACTTCATACCCGCTAGAGACAAAACATTCTACACTAGCCTACAGCATTCTTGGAGACGTCGACTCGCCAACTTCATGCCCGAGTTGCCTCGGTCCAGAAGTGGGAGCCCATAAAAGAACTCGGTGATGTGGTGCCTGTTCCGACGAGGAGGTGAAGACCGGAGATTCCGCGAGGAGATCGGGATGGAGGCCGAAGACCGAAGGACACGGATCTCTCGGTATAGCATTCTATCCCATCTCTAGTTGCTAGCATTAGGTTAATGGTTACGATCCGGGTTTTAAGCATACGATAGCGCCGATTTTCTAGTTGTGAAAAATTTTCGTTTCCGCATTTTGGCCTCGGAAAGACAGCCGGGGCGCTACCGTAGTCTTACAGTTCTAACCAATAAGCGATTTGTGTGCCGTATCAGTTTTCGGATATTGGTTTTAATAGAATTGCATTGCAATTGTGTAATGATTGTAGCTACCTTCGCATGGACTTCCGAGACGATGAAGCACATCGACTTCGACTAAGCGAGCAATTTAGCAGGTGAGTAGATTAATATCTACGGGGGAAGTCGGGTGGATGGCATATAGCACGCCCGCAACCATTGATATGGAAGATCGTTTTATAACTTATAATTATGATATAGGTATATAAGATAATATGATGTGGGACAAAGAGATGATATGATAAAAGTTGACACTAATGAATATTTATTGGCATGAGAATATGAAATGAGAAAGTGAATCACGATAAGTATGAATTGAAAGAGGACAAGTATGAGTTGAAATGATAGGATATGAGATCGAGATCGATATGAATTGAGATTAACAAGATATGACGTATATGTAAGATGACAGGATATAAGATTGATATAAATGTGTTATGTGATTGAAAAGGTATGCCGTACGAGATTATAGATCCGTACCTTTGCTGGAGAATAGGATGATAGATTCCCTACCCTGTTTGTGACACCGTACGATAGATTACCGTACGCGATTCGTTTACCGAATGTTTGATCTGTGCTCATGAATTGAGAATGAGGATCGAGGATATTGCGACACTTGATACTATGAGGCGGGATAGTTGACATAAAGAGGCTACCTTATTATAGTTCATATTTATGTTGGATTATTTCTCATGTTATACCTATCATGTTTCCAGTATTTAATGTTATATGATATCAACTGCTAGTACACCTGCACAATTACCATTGATGCGCATGTTACACATACACAGATTTGCCGGCTCACACATATTCTTCATCGATAATTGCCATGCCACTTACACAGTTGAACTGCCATATCATGAGATTAATCTTAAACATAAAAGTACATTCATTTTTCAGTTCTATCACTTGACATGTTTGCATAATATACTCTCATACTACTACTCTATGTTGCATACGTCGTACTTTATGGTTATATGCATGGAGATGTTGTTTTCATGAGATCTCTGGATTTGAGAATCATGGTTATATTTCAAAGGAATTGCGTATTGTTTTAAAAACATGGTTTCTCTTGATATGATATTTCGAGACGCCCACCATGAGTTTTATCAGTTCTGAGCTTATTTTCGAACCCGATTCGAGGAGTTGGCAGATACCGTTTGTAGGAACATGGTGGACCCGGTATGATACCCCGGGGCAAGAAATGATTTTTGTGATGTAGACGATGAGCCTGGTAGAGGGAACACTACCTACCGGTGATTGTATAGAACTCGGCGGATATCCAAAGGATACCGTTTTGGAGTTATGATATGAGATGGATATGAGGGCCGATCTGAGTATGCGGCGCCTGAGATGAGATAGATATGAAGGCCGATATGAGTATGCGGCGCCTAAGATATGAGGATTTATGTGTCGATGCTGGACACGGGTTTCATGATGTTTCGAGTGTCGATGTTGGACACTCAGGTTCCATGATTTTGATGTGTCGTTGATGGACTCACGTGGTTGATATCCTCATATATATACATGCATATGTTTTCATGATCTTTCGAGTGTCGGTGTTGGACACTCAGGTTACATGATATTAGTTGTGTCGTTGACGGACACGTGGATGATATCCACATGTATACAGGCATATGATGTCGGATGTTTATTTATATATGTCATTGCATTGACTCGATTGTTGACATGTATGCATATGTAGTCACCCTAGATATCATACTATTACCTTCATGATATAGTGACCTAGGAAATCGTTGTTTTATTCAACTTCTACTCACGAGTTGGCAACTCACCCCCGTTGTGCCACAGTTCTTGCAAGTTTGACCGCTTGGGATCTGTTGCGATATTTCTAGCACACAGCTTCATCTAGGGTGTTTGCTTTGGTAGGTGGGACACACATTGGATCGTGCCCACACTCGTACTTGTTGGGTTACGGTAGCGCCCTGGCCATCAAACCGTGGCTAAATACGGAACAAAATTTTACCAAACTGGCGCTACCATTACCTGATGCCCGGATCTACCCTAAACCCTAAACTAGCAAGCTATATATAAGAAGTTAGATAGTTATACCGAGTTGATCCGTGTCCTTCGGTCTTCAACCATCATCCCCAAGCTCCTAGTGGCTCCTTGATCGAGTTTGGTTGCCGGTCTTCCTCCATCTAAGATGATCCACCTGAGGGAAACGGCGCAAGATTCAGCCTCGCGAAACGAGACAACCGACGCTCCAAGGTTGCTAGCAATGGAAAGTGGAGGTGTAGGAATGTGTCACTATATTTTTCTCTCATCACAATTGCTCAAGAGAGTAACCATAGAAGATGAAGGAGGTGAGGAAACAATGGCATGAGCAACTCAAGAATTGGCTAAGTGATGAAGTGAGAATAGAATGAAGCAAGTGAAGAAGCAACTCAAGAAAATGAGCAAGGCCAAGAATAGAATACTAGCTGCCCTCTCTCTCTCTCATCTCAATAATCCACACACAAAAAATCTCATTTCCTTTTGCAAATAAACAAATAAGACCCATGCCTCTCTACATGTCCAAGACCCATGGTCATGCCACCTCACTCCTCCACCTCATTTGTGAAACAAATGAATTTCCATAAAAGGAAAATCATACAAATGAGGTGTCCACTTCTAGAAGCTATTTCGTATAAATACGGAATACAACCCGGTACATGTATCGAAATACATATACGCGTATTCGTAGAAAAATACAAATAGCCAAGAGAGAAAATAAATAGTGAACAATAATACTAGAATACATATATATATAAATACATATGTATAAATTATTATATCAAAACCTGATTTAATAATCCGGCTTAATCCTAAGCCGCTAGTATTATCAACCGTCCGATTAAAGTCTGCGCAGCATGTTCACATATTTAATCGGACACCTGTATGTACCAACATACGTCATCTACACCATATCGCCTGAACGTGAAAACCCTCTATGTGGGACTCTAAAGACTTGTCAATACGCTGGCGGTGGGTTTAACCACAAGTACATCAGCGGCACTAGCTGTACGTAACAGCTACCCAGGTATTGAGCGAAAGGGAGGCCGACGAGCAAACTCATCCTGAACCCCTACTGAGAATAACAGTGACAATATCCGTACAGTCCAGTCTGTTTATCTAAGAGTATCGTATATCGAGTCTAGTGGGGTGGATAAAGTCAGACCCCTAACAATGCGTCATTTAGTGTCGGCATGAAACCCATCACCACCAGTGAAACTATCGATCCTGGATCGGTAATTCCCCTCCACCATGGCCATGGATTTCTGGTGATGGCCACCCGTGCATAACGCGACATCAACCCCCAATACTGGGAGAAACGAATTCCCAACGATCCGATCACTGTCTCTATGCGGCTTAGGACTGTACCCAACTAAAACCTGTTTGCACGACTCCTTTGAGCCGTGGTAAGGTAGTAATCAAAGCACAGTGGGAACTCACACGAGACAAATGATGATTTTAGGTCGACAGACTAACTTGTACACATGTCACCTGAGAACTGCTATCTGAAAATAGGTATAATACCAACTAGCGGGTTCCCGGCGAGTCCGTCCAGTGTACTCATAACCCAATGAGCACCTGTATACTATCTTAGGTAAACAAACTAACACCAATGGCTTGTGAGACCTGGCCACCGTCCCTCGTCGGGGTTTCAATCTATATACACTAGTCTACACTGGAGTATCGATACCCAGTCTCGATACTCCCACGACTAGGGACATTTAAGGATGTGCTTATAGACCCTCAGCTCCCACGTATATGATCGCCATCATAATGCTGGTAGTCAAGTATAAATCTTATGGGCTCTATCAACATGTAATAGTGATCTGTAATACCACATAAAGCATGTACATGATGATAAAGACAAACCAGATAGCATACTATCATCTTGAGTAAGACTGTTCTACCAGTATAGGTCTTCCCTCAATCATCATAATCACCTACCTGCGACTATGATAATTGTCTTAAGCTCACTATAACCAACAATCTCCCACTTTCACTTAAGGCCAATTATTGCGGTGTCGCATACTCACAGCTCGTATGATACCGAACACCCAACTTCTCTAGTAATCAGTTTCGCAAAGCCCGTTTGCGAAACTATTGCGTTCGAGAAATAGCCTCAGTGAGTGGATCCGCTCCAGTGTTTTTTTTCTGTATCTATCTATATCTCAACTTCGCGGAGAAAACTATCTCCCGAAATGAGCAATACCTGTCTTAGAATTTGTCTGGATATCTGATGGGACCCAGTTCACAAATGAACTCTAAATCCAGCAAACTTCTTAGACTGTATCGTCCACTGAATTTAATCAGTATCCTGAGCCATGCCTTTCTTCAGTATCCGCTTGGACCACCTGTCCAACATACTGTCCCTCAAAAGAGGGAAAGCTATAACTCTGACAGTCATTCTGTCATCCAGGTCATCTTGGAAGCCTAAAATGATAACTGTCTCCCGAAGCAGGCTGCCATTACCATATCCCTAGAACATCCATTTATGTTCATAAACTGCTTCCCAACGTTTCTCCAGGATTGGATTAATATATCTGCTTATTGCCGCTAGTGCAAAAATAACATTTGGTGTGCTATTTGACATTTCATGATTAACTCAATTGCCTAAGCAAGTGATATGCTAATCATGCAGATCTCTCTCCCCTTTAGTCTGTAAGACACCTTTAAAGAGGGTGACTCCATCACCTGCAGGTACACCATCATGCTAGGAGTCGTCCATTCTAAAATACCTTTAGAATAATGTCAAAGTACCCAGATTAGGATACTTCCCAAATCTAGATCTAAAACCATAGATCTAGTAACCAGAAACCCTGATATTATATCCATATCCAATGTGGAGAAACAACTTTATGACAACCACAGTATAACCGATCGTAGTATATTAATATCTCTTCCTATCAAGTGCATGTCATCCTAATACCTGGACATCACTCTCTACTATCTTCTTAGCAGATCCATCACCTATTCTGATGAAGTCAAATCCTATGACCGTCACATCAAAAATAGATGATCTATTTCCGCTATACCTGCTTTAGTCCATAAATAGACATAAGCTACTTGCCCACTATGCTTCCGCTGCTCCCACTAACTACAACAACCCTCTGGCAGAGTCATATACACGTGCACTTCTAAAGCTAGTTTAGAACGACGCTATACTCATCCTCCTGCCGGGTCTTATAGTCTAGAACAGCAATAATGGCAAGTCTGGGTAAACAAGAACCTCCCTGTCACCGTCTCTGAGAAGACCGAAGTACTTCTCGGGTGCCTGAGGTTACCCACCAAATCTGCGGAGTGACTAATGGAATGTCGAAACTAATTGAATCCTTAGGTTCTATTAAATCTTCAGTGATCATTTGTGGTTCTGGAATCACTTCCAGTTCTACCATACTCCCACTTCTGTTTTTCTGAAAAAAAATCCATTTTACTAAAACTGTGGCGAGTCAAGAACAATATAAATATTGATCTTCCTGATGGTAGAAAGTTAACCCTCGTCAAAGCCCGGGATAACCCACAAAAAGCCATTACTGAAACGTGCCTTGAGTTTATCCGGATTCTGGTTTTAAGCATCAGCCGGACAACTCCCTATACCTTAACATCGTCAAGATATAAATTGATTCTATATATATCCAATTATAGAAACAAAAACACTAATTTAATTGGAACCGGATTCAAAATCATGCAGCTGTCTACAGTGCATATCAACCAAATGGAAGGAGGCCATTTAACATTAGTCAACTAGGAGTGCATCCATATATGAGTAACCCAAAAAAGAAGCAAGTTCTCAAAACCATTACTATCAACGAAATACCAAACACAAGTATCTACATATTCGACTATCTCGAAGAATCCTGATACTTCCAACAAATGGTTCTCTACTTTATTCTTATACCTATAACTTCTCAAAATCTAAACCTTGTATTTCAACGAAATTTTTGTCTAGAACTAGAGAAGTTATGAGTAAACAGAATATAGTACGAGTACCAACCCCATTGTTCTAATGGACACTGGACAGCATACAATACTTTGTATAAGTCCTTTGAGTTCAATAACTCAAACCCTGTGCGTCGTAGGTTGAAAAATTATACTATGGTTAAAAAGAATTACACCGTTGTTGAATGCACCTTACCTAATCACTAACTGATATAGGTAAATGTCACAGACATAATATCAAAAAGTTATATCTCACTTTATAAAATAAATGTACAGATATATCAGTTTGAAATTGGTGCATAATAACGGATATTCAAAACCAAATATTTGCCATCCGGCAAAATCCAGATGATTTCCTCAAATATCACCAATTACAATGAATTCCGATATAATGAGGATCTATTCACCCAATTCCCAATATCTTACTTCCACTCACCATCCGTAATAACATACAGATGTGAGAAAATGATCTGGTAAACACATACCCTAGAATTAGATTCCAATTGGGAAAACAGTTTTCAATTAATATCGCACAGTGAAACTGAAACATTAAAATGTTTCAAAAGGGGTTAACTGGTATTCCTAATAACTCCTCTTTCACTATCCTGATTCATGACAGTAACCATATACTTATCTGCCCTCACTTCAATCCCTTTATTATATCTTTACTTATTACCTTCTGTATACCTTCTTTAGGTTAATTGGTTTTCTTCCTTCCCTACCCTTCGGCACCAGCCTAATGTTTGGAAGAAGACTATCTAATAAGTGCAATAGGTGTACTCTCCTAATCCTAGGAGCCCTCGCAACCTGAGAGAAGGTAATGGGAAAAGACATCTGAATAATCCTATTCTATTTCTCCTAAACCGGAAACCATTCTCGAATTTGGAACGAATTCCTTCGAGTTCGTATGTAACTATACGATGGCATATCCAATAGGAGTGGATATCCGCAGTGATACAGAGTGTTCTAGAGAAATCCAAAGTGGATGTGGGAGTGGCAGGGGTATACACAGTTTTGTTGTGAATGGTGGTGGTCGCAATTTTCTTTGCCCTTAATCTAATCCCTTTATATGTCTTTACTTATTATCTTCTGTACACCATACTTAGGCTTAATTGGTTTTCTTCCTTCCCTACCTTTCGGCACCTGCATATGGTCTGGAGGAAGACTATCTGATAAGCTTAATAGGTGTACCCTCTCCTAATCCAAGGAGCCCTCACAACCTGAGAGAAGGTAAAGGGAAAAGACAACCGAATAATATTATTCAATATCTCCAGAACCGGAATCTATCCTCGAATCTGGAACAAGTTCCTTCGAGTTCGTATGTAACTATATGATGGATTTATCCAATAGAAGTGGATGTTCGTAGTGATACAGGGTGTTCTGGAGAAATGCAAAGGTGATATAGAAGTGGCAATGATATATGCGACACCATGACATTTCAAAAGCCAAAGTGTTATAAGAAGGTTCAGTTAACTTGGTTCATGAGTTTTAGTTTAGGGTCAGGTCATGGTCGCTGCCAAAGAGAGAGAGAGAAAAGAAACACTCAGCATGCACTCTAACCTAGATCAGAATGGTTAATCACTTTATCTAATCAGGATGGCTCCCACTGTTTTCTCGAATTCTCCTCCAAACCCAAAAGGAGAATTAGTCGGAATCACCCGATGAGTAATCCTACTCATCAGTGGGAATCGGGATCCAACTATCATCGCATGATAACTTGATAGAAGCCACTCAAGTTACCACACTCCAGAAGGTATGTGCAAGCCTGGCAAATTTCCTGTATGTTTGAAACTCCCGATGTGTGTTTTTACCCCACAACTACAAGGCAACACAACAATATAAATACCTAATTATCAGTTAGAGGTCATTATCTAGCCACTCTTGCTAAAAAATCCAATCTTTCCAAGCTCCAAGGCAACCTAGTGGCTAAAACATGACATGAGAAGTGTTTTCATGGTGTTTAAATGAAGTTTTGCAAGGATTTATGAAGAGATGGTGAAGGTTTCAGTTTGAGGTTAGAGAAGATGAAGAATAATTGAAAATAGATAAGAATGAGAGGGTGGGGGATGATAATGATTGTTGGATATAGTGCCCTCAGAGTCAATTATTGGATCACAGGCACGTGATTGTAATGATTGAGGGAGGACCTATGCCGATAGGATAGTCTTACTCAAGATGATAGTATGCTATCTGGTTTATCTTTATCATCGTGTATTGTTTTAGGTGACCTGACAGGTCGCTATTACACGTTGATAGAGCCCTTAGGATTCTTGCTTGACTGCCAGCAGTATGAGGGCGATCATATACGTGGGAGCTGGTAGTCTATAAGCACATCCTTAAAAGGTCCCTAGTCGTGGGAGTTTTGAGACAGGGCATCGATACTCCAGAGTAGACTAGTGTATATAGTCGAGACCCCGACGAGGGGCGGTGGCCGGTCTCACAAGCCACTGGTGTCAGTTGGTTCACCTAAGATGTATACAGGTGCTCATTGGGTTATGAGTACACCGGACAGGACTTGCCGGGAACATGCTAGTTGGTCTTATACCTGACGTCAGATAGCAGTTCCCTGGTGACATGTGTACAGGTTAGTTCATCGACCTGAGTTCGTCATTTGTCTCGTGTGAGTTCCCACTGTACTTTGATTACTACCCTACCATGGCTCAAAGGAGTCGTGCAAACAGGTTTTAGTTGGGTACAGTCCCGAGCCACATGGAGGCAGTGAGCAAATCTGCAGAGGTTCGTCTCTCCCGGTATTGGGGGTGAGGTCGCGCTGTGTCTAGAAGAGCCATTACACGAAGTCCTTGGCCAAGGCAGAAGATTTACTGGTAGATATTCCAGTAATATCTCAGGGTGTTCTGGGCTACACTCCGACACGACTTGTACCGCTTTTGGGGGTCTGACTTTTACCAACCCCCTAGGCCCGCCATGCGATGCTCATAGACGAACGGACCGGACTGTACGGATATTGTCACTGACAGGCTCAGTAGGGTGTCAGGATGAGTTCGTTCATCGACGTCCCTTTTGGTCAATACCTGGTGGCCCGTTACGTATGGCTAATACCTCTGACGTGCTAGTGGTTAAATCCACAGCCAAAGTATTGACGAGTCTTAAGAGTCCCCCACAGACAGTTTCTCATGTTTCGGGCGAAACGCTGTAGAGGCCGTATGGAGATATGGCAGGGTTCGATCTTATACGTGCGGTATTGCACGGATCATGATCGGACGGATGATATTAGCGAGCTTTGATTTAAGCCGGATCCTAGTATTGTACAGCGTAGATTTTGTCTCATTGCATTTGTATTCGGTCGGAATACAAATGCGGGTATGTATATACGGTCGCGGGGTGTTCCTGTAATTTATTACGGGATCGTCTTTTTGAAGTTGCCAGTTTGCATTCCGTTTCGGCCAGTTTTCCTTTGTTCCTTCATGGCCGGATTTTTCCGATGGAGGGAGTTATTTGCAAGTGTGCAAATTAGTTATGTGGAGGGGGTTAATTGTGATATGAGTTTTCTTAGCATCATTAGATTCTTTTCTTATGCTCATGGCTAGCATTAAATGAGATGAGAGTTGATTTAGAAATTGATGTGATATAATTTCCTTGTTATCATCCATTTCTTTATGGTCACCACAATCCTCTCTTGTGCTCACCCCCTTGTATTTTCCTACTCCCATTTTTTAGAAAGGGCCGGCCACACTTTGTGAAGGTGAGGGGGCAATTTCATTTTGATGAGGGAAATTTGTTGTTCTCATTTTTTGCTTGCTACACAAATTCATCAACCTCTCTCCAAAGTTCATTCTTCACCTCCATCATTATGGCAACTTCATACCCGCTAGAGACAAACTATTCTACCTTATCTTACAGCATCCTTGGGCACGTCGGCTCGCCAACTTCGTGCCCGAGTTGCCTCGGTCCAGAGGTGGAAGCCTGTAAAAGAACTCGGCGATGTGGTGCCCTTTCCGACAAGAAGATGAAGAACGGAGATTCCGCGAGGAGATCGGGATGGAGGCCGAAGACCGAAGGACACGGATCGCTCGGTATAGCATTCTACCCATTCTCGTATTTGCTAGGAGTAGGTTAATGGCCAGATCCGGGTTTATAGTGCGCGGTAGTGCCGGTTTACAAGTTTCGTAAAAGTTTCGTTTCCGCATTTTGGTCTCGGAATGACGGCCGGGGCGCTGCCGTGCACTTACACTGGTATCAGAGCCACGCCATTAACCTAGTCTAGCTTGCTCTAACGTGTTTAAAAGTTCAATCGAACGGATTTTCTAAAAAGCCCATTTTCAAGTCCAGTTTTCTGTCGAAATTTTTTGTGCTCGAAAAATTAATTTGAGTGTTTCAGAAATTCGTGCAGGCGGTTTTAAAGCTTCTGTAAAATTCGGTACAGCGATACTTCAGTAGGACCGCGGAACCGCGGCAAGACCCCTGTTCGGGCCGCGGTTCCGCGGCAGTAATGTGTCAGGGCCGTACCAAATTTCTGCAGTTGCTTTTTGAGTTGATATTGGGATTTTTGGAATATTCTGTTTGGGCCCAGATTTTTCTGAGTGCTACAGTTGTGCTTGGGGCCCACTTCGGGAAATTTAGTCGATCGAAAATTTTAAACATATTAGTTCACAGTATTTACATTATATCTGCGACCGTGAATGTCATTTGATCGGTAAATCCTGTCTAACTGCTATAGCCCTTTTAGACGGATTTGCGAACGTGACACGTTGATGTTCTGTGTTGTGCTGTGATGTTGCGGATTTGTCGTGGGGATAGCCTGGATGCAATGGTAGTACAGTTTGGTTGTTTATGTACATTTGATATTGCGGGGTGAGCGTCCGACATGTGGACTGCCGTTACTGCCTGTTTGTATATTATTCTTTTGGGGCACGACCGGACTGAGGTCGATGTACCCGTTGTATATATTTTACTTTCTGTACTAGGATTACCCCGCGGAGGGGTGCACAGATAGCCGGGTTCTATAAGGCAACGGGCCCGCATCTCATGGCGTTGAGACGGAGGGGGCTTTACTCTAGAATTGGCGGGCTATTCGCCGCACTTGTAGGGGGTATAGGTTGACCCAAGGAGGGGTGCCCAAGTTACCGGATTCCGTGAAGTGCTGGGTGGTCCATTCACGTTGCTGAAAGGGGCTGCCTCGCTTCAGGTTTTGGCGGATAACTTGCCGCACCCGTAGGGGTCTAGGATTTCATTGCACAGGCTATCCACACGACTAGGGGAATGTTGGGTTTCAGTAGCGGTTCTATGAAACCCGGGGATCCCAGATATCTGTATTGTTCTGTGATGCTGGTTACATTTCTGTGGTGTTGCATTTTATCACGCCTTGAGCGATTATTATATATTGATATATATACTAGTAGATGTTGTATATGTTTTGCATCCGCGCTAGTCCAGTCCCCGCTCTGTCATTAGTTAAGTAACCTAACGGGCGATGACGGGACCCAGTGGCGAATGCGGATGGCATATACGTACATCATTATTTTCGTTCTTTGTGGTGTGATCAATTGATAGGACTGCATTGATTCAGATCAATGCAAGTTAAACAAACCTATTCTGATGTTGTTGGAACAATTTTTCAAAAAGCTGTTATTGCAAGGGCGCTCTCTTTTGTTTTGCACAGTGGTATTCGGTTATGAATATCCAGCACTTCAGTCGACGAGGCAAGGGCCGAGATCCTTTCACCGGGAGTGACCCCTTGGACAGAAGTTTGCGTCAAGGCAATAACTTCACTATAGTCGTTTACTTTTGCTTTGCATCGTGGTATTCAGTTGGAATATCCTGCACCTCATTCTACGGGGAAAGAGCCGAGATCCCTTCACCGGGAGTGACCTCTTTAGTAAAGGTTTTCGTCACTATATTTTTATAAAAAGCTATCCGGTTCCTTCAACGATATCAAGTTCATTTCGCCAAAAACCATTCGTAGCCTTCCGTCATTTCAGAAAGGTAGCACTTAGTATTCATACTATGTATGTTGGCCTTCGTCAAGGCATAGTGTATGGTAGCTATTTGTTACTTTTCTGCAGCATAGATAGATGCGTTGGTTTGGGACAGTCGTACTACTATTTTGGCCTTCGTCAAGGGTATGTACGGGTGGATTCAAATTAACCTGGATAATGACGGGTAGAACTTGACATGTGACTTATGATATGTTGGCCTTCGTCAAGGTCATAAGAGCATGGGACAAAAATCACATCGGGAGTTTCTAAAGAAACTGAAACTTGCCAGATATGCGCATACCTTCTGGAGTGTGATAACGTGAGTGGATTCCATCACGTTATCATGCGATGATAGTTGGATCCCGATTCCCACTGATGAGTTGGTTTACTCCTCGGGTGATCCCGACTAATTCTTCTTTCAGATTTGGATGAGAATTTGACGGTACAGTGGGAGGTTTCCTGATTAGATAAATTGGCAACCATTCTGATCTAGGTTAGAGTGCAAGCTGAGTGTTTCTTTTCTCTCTCTCTCTTTGGCAGCGACCTTGACCCGACCCTTGACTATGACTCAGTGACCAAAATTAACCGAACCTTTTTAAACACTGGCTTTTGAATTGTCAGAGTTGCATACCTCATTGCCACTCCTACTTTTACCCTTTTCTCCAGGACACCCCGTATTACTACGAATGTCCACTTCCATTGGATAAAACCATCATATGGTTATATACGAACTCGAAGGAATTTATTCGAGGATGGTTTCCGGTTCTGGAGAAAACGAATAGGACTATTCAGTTGTCTTTTCCTTTTACCTTCTCTCAGGTTGCGAGTGCTCCTTGGATTAGGACAGTACACCTATTACGCAAATTGGATAGTCTTCTTCCAAACCATAGGCAGGTGCCGACCGGTAGGGAATGAAGAAAACCAATTAGCCTAACGATGGTGTACAGAAGGTACTATGTAAAGACAAATAAAGGGATTAGTAAGAGGGCAAAGTAAACTGCGACTGCTATTCACGACCAAACCAAGTATTTCATCGCCACTCCTACATCACCTTTGTATTTCTCCAGAACACTCCGTATCACTACAAAGATCCACAGTTTATTGGATATTCCATCGTATGGTTATATACGAACTCGAAGGAACTTGTTCCAGTTCGGGGATGGATTCTGGTTCAGGAGAAATAGGAATAAGGTTTTATTCGGTTGTCTTTTATCTTCACCTTCTCTCGCATTGTGAGTGCTCCTAGGATTAGGACAGTACACCCATTATGCTTATTGGATAGTCTTCTTCCAAACCATAGACTGGTGCCGAGCGGTAGGGAAGGAAGAAAACCATTTGGCCTAAAGTGGTGTACAGAAGGTAATGACTAAAGACATATAAAGGGATTTGGAAAGATGGCAAAGAGAAATACGGTTACAGTTGTGAATCTGGATAATGGAAGAGGCATTACTAGGAATATCCGGATACCCCTTCGAAACATTTCAATGTTTCAATTTCACTGTGTACTGTTAAAAGAAAACTGATTTCCTAATTAGACACTTGCTCCAGGGTATGTATTTACCAGATATGATTCTCACATCTGTATGGTTTTACAGATGATGAGTGGGAGTAAATTATTGGGAATTAGGTGATCATCCTCGTTATATCGGAATTCGTTGTAATTGGTGATATTTGAGGAAATCACCTGGGTTGTTTGCCGGACGACAAATATTTGGTTTTGAATATCCGTTGTAATGCACCAATTTCAAATTGATATATCTGTACGTCTATTTTTATAGAGTGAGATATAACTTTTTGAAATTATGTCCATGACATTTACCTATATCAGTGGATGGTTAGGTAAGGAGCATTAAACAGCGGTGTAATTCTTCTTAACCATAAATACAGTTTTCAACCTACGACACACAGGGAATGAGTTGTTTGACTCAAGGGACTTATACAGAGTATTGTATGTTGTCCAGTGTCCATGAGGACAGAGGGGTTGGTACTCGTACTATATTCTGTTTACCTGTGACTTCTCTGGTTCTTAGACATGTGTTTCGTAGAAATACAAGGTCCAGGTATTGAGAAGTTACAGGTATATGAATAAAGTAGAGAATCAGGTGTTGCAAGTATCGGGATTCTTCAAGGTGATCGAAGATGTAGATACTTGTGGATGGTATTCAGTTAATAGTAATGATTTAGAGAACTTGCTTCTCTTTCAGCTTACTCATAATTGGAAGCACTCCTAAGTTGAGTAATGCTGATCGGTCTCTTTCCATTTAGTTGACATGCACTGGAGACAGCTGCATGATTTGAATCTGGTTCCAATTAAATCAGTGCCTCTGTTTCTGTATTGGATATAGAACAGTTCATATCTTAACGATGTTAAGGTACGGGGAGTTGGCCGGCTTATGCTTAAAACCAGACTCTGGATAACTCGAGGCACGTTTCTGTAATGGCTGTTTGTGGGTTGACCCGGGCTATGACGAGGGTTGACTTTCTACCATCTGGAAGATCAATAGTGATATTGTTCTTGACTCGCCACAGTTTTAATAAAATTGGATTTTTTCAGAAAACGGTAGTGGGAGTATGGTAGAACTGGAAATGATTCCAGAACCGCAAACTATTACTGAAAATTTGATAAGAACCTAAAGATTCAATCTGATTTGACATTCCATTAGCCACTCCGCAGATATGATGGGTAACCTCAGGCACCTGAGAGGTACTCCGGTAGCCTCAAGGACGGTGACAGGGAGGTTCTTGTTTACCCAGACTTGCCATTGCTTTTATTCCAGACTGTGAGACCCGGCAGGAGGATGAGTATAGCGTCGTTCTAAACTAGCTTTAGAAGTGTACGTCTATATGACTCTGCCAGAGGGTTGTCGTAGTCAGTGGGAGCAGCGGAAGCATAGTGGACAAGTGGCTTATGTCTATTTATAGACTTAAGCAGATATAGCGGAGATAGATCATCTATTTCTGATGTGACAGTCATAGATTTGACTTCATCAGAATAGGAGATGGATCTGTTAAGAAGGTAGTAGGGTGTGATGTCCTGGTATTTGGATGACATACACAGAGTAGGAAGTGATGTTCCTATACTACGATCGGTTATACTTTGGTTGTCACACAGTAGTTTCTCCACATGGGAATTGGATATTATATCAGACATCTGGTTACTAGATCTTTGGTTTTAGATCTAGATTTGGGTAGTTTTCCAATCAGGGTACTTAGACAGCATTCTAAAGGTATTTAGAATGGACGACTCCTGGCACGGTAGTGTACCTGCAGGTGATGGAGTCACCCTATCTAAAGGTGTCTTACAGACTAAAGGGGAGAGGGACGTACATGATTGGCAGATCACTTGCTTAGGCAATTGAGTCAATCATGAGATGTCAAGTACCACACCGGATGTTGTTTTTGCAGTAGATGCAATAAGTTGATATTGATCCAATCCTGGAGAAACATTCGGAAGCAGTTTTAGAACATAAGTGGATGTTCTAGGGATATGATAACAACAGCCTCTTTGTAGAGACGGTTATCATTCCAGGCTTCCAAGGTGACCTCGATGACAGAGTGACTGTCAGAGTTATAGTTTTCCCTCTGACGAGGGGCAGTATTTTGGATAGGTGGTCCAGGAAGATACTGAGGGAGGCATGGCGCAGGATACTGATTGAGTTCAGTTGACAATACAGTCTAAGAAGTTTGGATTTGGAGTTCATTTCTGAACTAGGTCCTATCAGACATCCAAACATATTCTAAGACAGGTATTGCTCATTTCGGGAGATGGCTTTCTCCGCGAACTTGAGATAAAGAGAGACATAGAAAGAAACATCTGAGCGGATCCACTCACTGAGGCTATTCCTCGAACGCATTAGTTTCGCAAACAGGTTTTATGAGACTGATTAGTAGAGAAGTTAGGTGTTCGGTATCACACGGGCTGTGAGTATGCGACATCGCAATAATTAGCGTTGAGTGCAAGTGGGAGATTGTTAGATATAGTGCCCTCAGAGTCAATTATTGGATCACAGGCACGTGATTGCAATGATTGAGGGAGGACCTATGCCGATAGGACAGTCTTACTCAAGATGACAGTATGCTATCTGGTTTATCTTTATCATCGTGTATTGTTTTAGGTGACCTGACAGGTCGCTATTACACGTTGATAGAGCTCTTAGGATTCTTGCTTGACTGCCAGCAGTATGAGGGCGATCATATACGTGGGAGCTGGTAGTCTATAAGCACATCCTTAAAAGGTCCCTAGTCGTAGGAGTTTCGAGACAGGGCATCGATACTCTAGAGTAGACTAGTGTATACAGTCGAGACCCCGACGAGGGGCGGTGGCCGGTCTCACAAGCCACTGGTGTCAGTTGGTTCACCTAAGATATATACAGGTGCTCATTGGGTTATGAGTACACCGGACAGGACTCGCCGGGAACATGCTAGTTGGTCTTATACCTGACGTCAGATAGCAATTCCCTGGTGACATATGTACAGGTTAGTTCATCGACCTGAGATCGTCATTTGTCTCGTGTGAGTTCCCACAGTACTTTGATTACTACCTTACCATGGCTCAAAGGAGTCGTGCAAACAGGTTTTAGTTGGGTACAGTCCCGAGCCACATGGAGGCAGTGAGCGAATCTGCAGGGGTTCGTCTCTCCCGGTATTGGGGGTGAGGTCGCGCTGTGTCTAGAAGAGCCATTACACAAAGTCCTTGGCCAAGGCAGGAGATTTACTGGTAGGTATTCCAGTAATATCTCAGGGTGTTTTGGGCTACACTCCGACACGACTTGTACCGCTTTTGGGGGTCTGACTTTTACCAACCCTCTAGGCCCGCCATGCGATGGTCATAGACGAACGGACCGGACTGTACGGATATTGTCACTGACAGGCTCAGTAGGGTGTCAGGATAAGTTCGCTCATCGACGTCCCTTTTGGTCAATACCTGGTGGCCCATTACGTATGGCTAATACCTCTGACGTGCTAGTGGTTAAATCCACAGCCAAAGTATTGACGAGTCTTAAGAGTCCCCCACAGACAGTTTCTCACGTTTCGGGCGAAACGCTGTAGAGGCCGTATGGAGATATGGCAGGGTTCGATCTTATACGTGCGGTATTGCACGGATCATGATCGGACGGATAATACTAGCGGGCTTTGGTTTAAGCCGGATCCTAATATTGTACAGTGTAGATTTTGTCTCATTGCATTTGTATTCGGCCGGAATACAAATGCGGGTATGTATATACGGTCGCGGGGTGTTCCTGTAATTTATTACGGGATCGTCTTTTTGAAGTTACCAGTTTGCATTCCGTTTCGGCCAGTTTTCCTTTGTTCCTTCATGGCTGGATTTTTCCGATGGAGGGGTTTATTTGCAAGTGTGCAAATTAGTTATGTGGAGGAGGTTAATTGTGATATGAGTTTTCTTAGCATCATTAGATTCTTTTCTTATGCTCATGGCTAGCATTAAGTGAGATGAGAGTTGATTTAGAAATTGATGTGATATAATTTTCTTGTTATCATCCATTTCTTTATGGTCACCACAATCCTCTCTTGTGCTCACCCCCTTGCATTTTCCCACTCCCATTTTTTAGAAAGGGCCGGCCACACTTTGTGAGGGTGAGGGGGCAATTTCATTTTGATGAGGGAAATTTGTTGTTCTCATTTTTTGCTTGCTACACAAATTCATCAACCTCTCTCCAAAGTTCATTCTTCACCTCCATCATTATGGCAACTTCATACTCGCTAGAGACAAACTATTCTACCTTATCCTACAGCATCCTTGGGCACGTCGGCTCGCCAACTTCGTGCCCGAGTTGCCTCGGTCCAGAGGTGGAAGCCCGTAAAAGAATTCGGCGATGTGGTGCCCTTTCCGACGAGGAGATAAAGAACGGAGATTCCACGAGGAGATCGGGATGGAGGCCGAAGACCGAAGGACACGGATCGCTCGGTATAGCATTCTACGCATTCTCGTATTTGCTAGGAGTAGGTTAATGGCCCGATCCGGGTTTATAGTGCGCGGTAGTGCCGGTTTATAAGTTTCGTAAAAGTTTCGTTTCCGCATTTTGGCCTCGGAATGACGGCCGGGACGCTGCCGTGCACTTACAGATGAGAGGGTGAGTGTAGGGTGAACTTTAGCCTTACACCTACTCTCTCCCTCTCCTCATTAATGCTTACATTAATGCCTCCATGACTCACCTAGCCACCTCCCTTAAGCCAAAACAAGGATATTTCTCACACAAAATATCTAAGGCAAGGTTATTCAAGGCATGAATTGCTTAAGGTGTCATGGTCACTTAACAAGATTAACACTAACTAACCCCCACACTAACATGCACAAGTGTGCGCAAGCCATAATAAATAATAATAAAATATTAATTAATTGTTATAAAATGTGAGGGAAACCGATTTGGTAAACTTTTCCTTAAAAACCCGCAAACTCTTAATTAACACTAATCGCATTCTAAGGTGTTACACATGCAAGGCTAGATATTAAAATATGTTATTTGATTTTTATTTTGTATTATTAAAAGATCTGTGAAATATATTATATGTGTATCATATCTAGATTTGCACGGATACTCTGTACCAGCAAATATTTAATGTAATCTTGAACCATGATGGATTTCAAATATGCGGGTCGGGTCGGATAATAACCACAACCACAATTTTCATCATCCGCAACCCAAAAGTAATAATAAAAAATTTTACCGGAAGATTTGAAATAACCCAAAATAAATATAGTATAAATGCACTAGGGTGCTATAGCTCGTTTCCTCCATTTGGCCGCTACCGGCAGCTGGGATGATCTCAAATCACTCCGTGCTCTCCCTGTGTGATCTTTGGACCCCCCTCTACTCCTTTTTACAATTTGATTTCTCTGAATTAAACAGAGAGCTACCCAGTCTTTTCATCTACCCTATAAACACATTTTAATTCTTTTTAATTCACACACTCTCATTTTCCCCCTATAAATACCTAACCATGCTACCCTACTCCTCATTTCTAAAAATTCCATTAAAATTCTTTCTAAAGTTCCCAAGTCCAAGCAAAAAGGAGTTAAGACTATTCTCAAGTGAAGGTGCATAAGCTCCTGAATCGAAGCGTCGTCAATCAATCGATCCTTTCCATACATCTTGGTCTAGGTTCTACCAACCGAGACATTCTATTTTCTCTTTGAAACACGCAAACCGTAAGTCCCCTCCTCTGTCTATCGTTTCATCTCAAACGCCTCTTAAAAAGAATATCGATAAAGTGGAGTTAGAATTTTAATAATCTTTTAAATAATTTTATCACAATTGTCATACTAATTAAATTATGCTAATATTTTTAACAACAATTTTAAAATAATGTTCATCTAATTAACTTTGGACGTGTTTAGAATTTCATGTTAAATATAACGTATATCGAACTTTACATAAAAATACCATATATTTTACCTGTACCTTTTATCATGACATATGCCTTCTAGAAAACTCACGGGGTAACGACCTACCCCACTCATATACACCATGGTTTCATAGCACGACACTTTAGTTACATATTTATTCTAAAGAAACATATTTCGTTAAAATACCCTCGCTTTCTAAAATAGGTTTTTGAATCGCTATTTAAAACCTTTGCAATTACGCATGTACAACCCTCGTTAGGGGACCGTTGTGGATGGTGCGGGTTATCGCACATCCTTGGGACAGTAGAGTGAGATGCAGAACTCCTCATAGAGAATTCGGTTTCGAAAGAATAAAATATGGTTGTAAAGAAAATACGACTTTTTACAACAAGTTAAATAGTTGAAAAATTATTTAAACTATAAATCCGTATTTTCAAGGAATTTTTTTTTGTGAAAACTAGATTTTTAAATAATAGATTAAAGTTTTTAAGAAGATACTATTAAGTTTCCAAAAGATAGATTTTTCATAATAATAGCATAAACTTTCAAAAGCGAAGTTTTATCACTAAAATACCACAAAATATAAAATACATTTTAAAGCAATATCTTGACATTTTAATTAAAATATTTTATCAAAAACACCTTCGGGACTTTAGGACGAATTAAAACACTCGAGAATTTTTAATAACATTTTTATATAAATCCCTAGAGATCAAAAGACCAGTCTAGGTTATGTGTTTATGTTGCAAATTGGTTTGAGTGGCATCTTCTCTTGTCAGTGTCTTGGGATTGCCGGGGAAAATGATACACCACTTATCTTTCTCTAAATATAGATCGTAATCTTAGGATGGAATTATCAATGGCAATCGTTTTTGAAAAAAACACAAATACTGTCATCCATGTGCGGTTGTAGATATTTCCCAAACTTAAGAATTTAAAAAGTTAAATTTATTAATAAAATATGTCTAATATCTGAATACAAACTCGAACTTGACTTGAACTCGAACTCGAACTCGAACCCCAATTTGAACCTAATCTTGAACTTGAACAATTGAACTTGAACTTGAACATTGAACTTGACTTGACTTGACTGAATTATGAATATGATTTGACATGAACTTGATATGAATACTTACATACAACCTGAACCTGAACCTGTACTCTTTATATTCATGGATTGGCTAAAACCTGT